>OU343119.1:16012958-16685458 GCA_910594885.2 Bibio marci | reverse complement strand
TCAAAAAAACCCGCCTGCTCTCCTGGGCCAACGGATCTAGCGGTGAACTGTCCACGATTACCAGTGCTGCACATTCCGGCATGATCCTTTATCCGGAAATAATTCTGTGTGCAGAGCAACTGTGTATCGCCGCCTCCTTTCCGATATGCCCATCACTTTTTCTAATTGTGACATCCGTCAACAATCTACTTTTCCATTGAGCGTGTCCACCAACACTTCGCACTATTATTATTATTATTATTATTATTATAATTTTAATTATTATTATTATTATTATTATTATTATTATTACGCCCGTACTATCCATTTTAGATGTAGCTCATCTAGCCTGGAGAATACCCGCCTCCTCTCCTGGGCCAACGGATCTAGCGGTGAACTGCCCACGATTACCAGTGCTGCACATTCCGATATGATCCTGTATTCGGAAATAAATTCTGTGTGCTGAGCACCTGTGCATCGCCGCCTCCTTTCTGATAAACTTGCCACTTTTTCCGATTGTGACATTCGCCACCAATCTCCTTTTCCATTGAACACGTCCACCAACATTATTATTATTATTATTGTTATTATTATTATTATTATTCTTAAAATTATTGTTAATTTTATAATTGTTATTCTTATAATTATTGTTAAAATTATAATGTTTAGGTGGTACAATAAAAAAATTCAATACAAAAATTGAAATACCCAAAAAAAGCCATAATAATTACCAATCGACAATGGGAAATTATTCATTAATTGTACGAAACAACAAAAAATATGAATAAAAAATCCTTTCCCTTTTTTCTTAAAATAAATTTCAAATTCAATTCAAATACTGCCGGTATCATTAGTTTTTATATTGGTCCATGGTATCACAATTTTTATATGGAATTTTTATAACTTACACAATGCAGCACAAAATATATAATTGAAAATAAAAAGCTATTGGGCGAATGGGTGGATGGCGAATGGAGTCTGGTTAAGATTTTTTAATCAATTTCACTTTCTATCTATCAAATATATAATTATTACAACGAATATTGGTCTAATTGTATTTGATTTTTGATTTCACTTTATCCAATGAAATCAAACCACATTTTCAATATTATTGGATATGTGAGAAAGGTTTCAAAAATTTCCAATGAAACACAAATGTGGACACACATATGATTATTTTATAATAAATTGTATAATTATACTGTAGGGTAGTTGGAAGTTGAAGTTGGCGTCAAAGTGGGTCACTCTCTTTTCTGATTTAACAACGCCTGTGGTTGCAGATGAGGCAATGTAATTATGTACACTTGGGCCATTCATGGCATGCAGTGCAATATTAGTATAGGATGGTGTTGCAAAATAAAATCTATAATTGATAGAATTTTCACTCCTTGCAGATCGATTTTCTGATGCTTGTGCAAGATTATTATAATTATCAGCGTAAATTAATTATGGATAAGACGCTAGAATTGGTAGTGTTTGGTCCGCGGGTGGTATTTTATATATATATTTATATATTTGTTCCACCTACTCAGTAAGTAGTGTGTCAAAGAACCGGGGGCAAAAAAATATTCGAAATTTGCGCTGCCCAGCATCAGCATGTTACTGAGATTTCCCCTATCCGCCACCTGGGGACGCGCCCTCTAGCGATACACTTCCGACTCCGCCGAGGGTATAATAATAAGAAAATAATAATACTATGAATTATAATAATCGTAATAAAAACAATAATTATAATAATGATGGCACCAGGTCAACAGGGAAGACGTGCAACGTGAATCAATTTGTACGGTTTTGAAGTAGTAGGAGACGATACAGAGAAATAATGGACGACAACCACACCATCGAACGATTAGTTTGAAGTGTGGCCGGTAGTAGATACAAATATAAGTTTGTGGCATGCTCGATTCGCGGCATTATAAGGACGTGAGAGATATTAAATTGTACGTACACCGTTTGTTGAGGCATGTTTCTTTACCCACACACACACACACACACACACACACACACACACACATCATTTTATCATGAACTTCGAATTTAAAATAAAATATCTTTGACAAGAATAGTCATCTTCAAATCTACAAAATTCAGAGTTTATTGCAGAGTCTTTAGGCCCCTGTGGACAACAATAAAGACTCAAACAAATGGTTGAAAATTATAATTTTTTATTTTCAATTTAATTAACGAAAAGGCTACAAATCAACGACTGACTTATTTTAATATATTTTTATATTGATTTGTAATTGGTACAGACCGACCGAAGTAAATTTCAAAAACAAATAGTCGAATAATAATGATGATGATGATGATAATATTAAAATTATTAATTTGGTGACTCACTCATTGGCCACTGCCTACGAAGAAATTCTGTATTGCAAAGAAATAGCATATGTCAGGCAATCACCTCTGCACCCCCATTTAAGAATGTTATCCACTAATAGTAGTATGAAATGTCATTGCGATTGTGACACCACCACCACATCTCCTCCTTTTCACAATTTTCACCCGATTGACACAAATGGATGCATGAAATATTCCAATAGGGTTATTATGCCAGAACAGGAGTGCAGAAATGATTGCTAAACATGCACTATTTGCAATACAGAATTTGTGCTTGGGCAACAGCAAACGATACTGAATGTGCCAATTTAATAATTTTATCATTATTATTATTATTATTATTATTCGACTATTTTAAAGTAATTTTACGCAGCTCCGTTACCAGATCACAAATTCATATGAAACTACATATTAAAATAACCCGTTGAATCGTTGTTGCTGATTTGCTATAATTACACAAAATATGTCTTACAAATAATGAACAATTTGTTTGCGTCTTTTTATGTTGTCCACAGGAGATGCAAAAACACTGCAATAAACTCATAATTCTGTAGATTTAAAGATGACACTGTTGGAAAGACGGGGGGGGGGGGGGACGGTGGGTTCGAACGCCGCATAGGAATGTGTTCAGCGAATGAATATGGGCGGCGAAGGCTATGGCATCAACAGTGTGACAACCTGTGACAAGACTGGCTAAAAGTAAAACTACTAAAGAATTGGGAGAAAAAGTGAAAGGAAATTAATTTAATTAAATCAAAAAATCTTCCTCCCACCCAATGACCCACAGTTGGTGCACGATCGAGATTCGCATCAATTTGCTTACCATAACTTTGTGTTTTTCAGCACTGTTATAGTACTAGTACTGCTTAAAAGCACCCGGCACCCGATATTGGTCGAGATAATTATTTGGAAGCGAACGAATAGCGATCAGTAAAAAATGAGATCTTGTGAACTTGTGAATGAAGGATAAGCAACAATTTGGAAGAAAACAAAAAAAAAAAAAAACGGAGCAAACCAGGGAAATAAATTTAAAGAAGGTACGGCGGTATTTTAAAAAATGTAAGGCAATTCCACAATACCAGTAGAGAATAGTCGAGGACAGCAGCAAAAATTTATATATCATACTATTTTGGTGGTCCAAGCCGCTTTTTCGACACGACGGATTTTTTCCAATCACAACGATATTTGGATTAGAAAAAAATCGACCGCACGGAAAAAAAGGAGTAGTACAAAATAATATGACATATATTTTTGCTGCTGAACTCGACCCAACTACACCCTGTACCGTGGACTGTACTTACATTTAAAAGTACCGCCATAATTTCTCTAAATTTATTTTCCTGAATTGCACCGTTTTTTTTTTTTCTTCTTCTAAATTCGGGATTTTTTATCTTTCAACGGGGCACACGAAACTGCGTTCACAAAAAAAAATGCAACCGCCAATGGGTTTTTAATATTGCCTGGACGTAATGGAACAACAGTTTTGCTACAAGTGAAGAGAAAATTTAATGGATCCATTTCAAATGTTTGGCGTTTGATGGGTACGGCACAACGGCAATTTCTATATTTTTTAAAATCACCTGGGCTGAAACCATTAAACCAGTGCCAAAACATTGAAAGTGTGAAAATGTACAAAACAATTATTTGTTTATGAATGATCGGTTCCGACGCACGACAACGGACGACGACTCAATACTCAAATGAATTGTTTTGACTGTCCGAGAGATAATATTAAAACATTTTTTAAATGAACAAATATTAATTAATTTATTAATTAAATTAATTAATTAATTAAAAAAATTAATTATATAATTGCAAAAGTTAACAAAAAATTATAGTTGTTGATGGTTGGATTTTGATTTCATTGGTGCAGGCGGCGACTTTTAATTTTTGATTAATTACAAAAAAACGATTAATTTCTTTCCATTAATTTTTCATTAATTAATCAATAAATTAATATTAAAAACTGTACGGCACACCAAAGTATAAAAGAAAAAAAAATTTTAATTTTAACACGATTGTAATTGTTCGGTTGGTAGCCGCTTTCGGCAAGCCCCAACCACCACCAACGACAATGCCAAACAACGATCTGATTTTTGAAAAAAATATCAATTCAAAAGTGATTTAATATTTAAATTTTTATATTTTTATATTAAATATATTAATGTTTTAATTAAATTCAAACTTACCTCGAGTTCACTTCGAGTCGAGAAGTCGTCGTCGACACCAAATGGTTGATGGGTACGGCACAACGATTTGTATGTTTTTTTAAATGTCCTGGGGTGAAACCATTAAATCTGTTGGGGTTGGGGAGGTAAAAAAAAAAAACAATTAATTTAAATTTAAACGGACCACTTACAGAACAGTGTTCGTCGATGCGATATAATAATAATTTAATGGCCACACTTTGGCACAAGTTCTATCTAATTAATTATAATAATAATAATAATTAAAGTACAGACCACAGCAAACTGTGCAGATTATAAAAATGTTGTTAGTTAAAGAATGGAATGACTACGTATCAGGTTAGAACACATTCGATTGCCAACCAATACCAATACCGAAATTCGGAAAATTGGATGCGATAAGTTGATTGCTTTGATCGTATTTTGGACCCGTCTTTATTGCCATCCATATATTAATATATAAAACAACATCTTAATCATTGTATTAAAGTTGACCGACCACTTGAGGAGAAAGCGCCAATGAATGACACGTACATTTGATGGTTAATTTACCATATTTCTAGTGATCCCTTTCACAAAATCTCCCAACGCATCTTGATCCAAATAATAATAATAAATATTTTTGGTGATCACAAAATATTTTTTATTCAAATATAAAAACCACCCATAAATGTTGGATATCCTTCCTTACTATTATTTTAACGAGACATTTGACATGCACACCGCACTCACACAATTAGTTCAAATACCGAAAACGCAATGCAATTTAATAATTTTAAGATCAACAACAATTTATAAGTGAAATAATTGTGCAAAACTGTGCGACGAATTGGGTATTTTAATATTTAATCGGCAAGCTGGAGCAAATAAAATCACTCTGAATGGCGGAATGTGTTAATATTACACAACCGAACTAGACCACCTAAAATAAATTTCCATAATGGGCTGAAGATTGGAAAAAAAATTAATAAAATTATTAAAGTTCGAATGATATCCAAAATACCGATGATTGAATATGAAAGATTTGAAGGGATTTACAAATTCAGATTATGATTCATGATTCATTTATCCATAGAATGTGTAATGATTTCGAAATTTCTTCGAATTACAATGTATTGATATCCAAATGGCTAAAGCAATGGAATATATTTTTACCGTCGGCATTTTGATAATAATGAAAATAAATATTCGTTGGCAAACAATTTGATTTACCTCATCCTGTAAAAAATATCTTATCGGAAATATTGTATTCAAGCCAATTTATTCACAATATTTTATTCAATGGAATATAATTTTACCGTCGGCATTTTGATAATAATGAAAATAAATATTCGTTGGCAAACGATTTGATTTACCTCATCCTGTAAAAAATATCTTATCGGAAATATTCTATTCAAGCCAATTTATTCACAATATTTTATTCAATGGAATATAATTTTACCGTCGGCATTTTGATAATAATGAAAATAAATATTCGTTGGCAAACAATTTGATTTACCTCATCCTGTAAAAAATATCTTATCGGAAATATTGTATTCAAGCCAATTTATTCACAATATTTTATTCAATGGAATATAATTTTACCGTCGGCATTTTGAACTAAATAATATATTTCCTGCGTACATGAATTAAGATTTTTAACTTAAATTCGGCATGCTATTTTCGTATTAATATCAATCAGGCCAGTTTAATTTTAAGATTTTATTTCAACGTTTTATGATTTTACCAATATTTATTTGGAAATATGAATTATTGCTGATGCTGCTGATTATTTGTAGCTTTTATTTCGTAATAACAATTTTAGATATTAATGATCAAAATTTTTTGAATCAGTGGATAATTTCCATTATTAATATTATCAAAATTGACAAAAGAAATGATTTAATCTTAATCCGTTGATTGCGTTAATGAAATAAATGTTCATGTGACTATCGATAAAGTTATATTCAATTCAATTCTTAATATTGTTCGAAACAAATCACAAACTAAACGATATTCGAAATTAATTGAGTTGCCAATATTTATTTTTATGAATCGGTTGAATTATTAATAAAATTCGTATTAATAGAAAAACGTCCAAATTTCTTCTAGAAAATTGTTACAAAAACTATTGATGAGAGATTTTCGTATAAGCTTCCGCCTAATTTTTTCCTATTAAATATTATATCCATTACAAATTCCGAATCTAAGTAGATATCGTACTGCGATATCTAATTAAGGGTCTGTTAATGGAATAATTGGATTAATTTATATTATATTTATTTAAATTCTAATTAATTCCGCTTCAACGAGTAAATACACAATAATTATTTTACTTACGGTATGATTTCAGTGGTTATAGTAATTAAAATGTAACAATAAACGGGTCATGTGATAGGGTCATTATAGTTTTTACACATAACAACATATGGGAAATATTTCGATGGCATACCGAGATAATTAAAGGCACTTAATTACTTAAAAAATACTTTTAAAATTAATCGCATTAAACTTACATTTTATTTATCTGCTTACGGCTGTTGTATTTTCTGCTACCCACTTTTTCCTCGATTCCGGGTTAAGTGTAAAATTGAAAAAGAATTTTAGTATAACGAACTAAAAATATATAAACTTTGTAAGGCACCAGGCCAGTCGTCCGTCGCACCACTAATTATAATTTTATAGCACAACAAAGTTTTTCACAGCTACGCCACAATTTTTTTTTATCAATTTCGTAAAGTAAAAGGTTAAAATCAGACCCGAGGAAAAACAATTAATAAAATTAATAATAATAATGTTTTTTGATCTGTTTCATTCCGTTACGAACTCGTAATCAAAATATTTTATTAATTTTTCCAGTTTTTATTAATTTAAAACAAACTTATTTGTTATCCCGTAAATTTTTAATGAATTTTATAAATAAAATAATAATTTTTTTCAATCCAAACACAAACACAAAAACTAATTTTTTAGTAATTATTTATTAAAATATTTTTTTTGACGAAAAGAATTATTAATTTTTATTAAATTTTTAATTATTGAATTTTTTTTACAATTAATAAATTAATAAAAAAGTAGAAGAAAAATCGCGAACAAATTACAGAAATTCAAAACAATTAAACATATTTCACTAACAAAGAATTTTTCAAAAAATCAACTAAATTCAAATAAATATAAAACGTAAAATTCTAAACTATTTTTTTTTCCGAAATTTATAAGTAAAAATTTAAATATCAAGAAGAAAGAAAGACTAAACGTTTTAACTCGGCGACGGTCTGAAAAATATTGTAACTGAGACTGACTACTAACCACAAATATATAGGTGAAAAGCTCTAACGAAACCGATCCCGCAATATCAAATTTTATTTCATTGTTTGTGGGAGTGATCTTTTGTTCATAGAATTTTATCAAAACACAAATCAACAATTCATTGACAAATTTCACAAAAACCAACTGTTGACACGTTACTGGCCACAAAAGAATAATGATGCAAAAACCGAGTGTAGGGGGTAAATTATATGCACAAAATACGGTATTGTATTCGTCGGGTACATGGATTTTGGCATGCGTGAGTGTACCGAAAGAGAGAAAAAGAAATGATATTAAAATTGCATTATTATAGATTTGAAGTATAATACACAAGCGCACGCAATCCATACCCATAAAAGAAGAAAAGGGCGTAAACATTTCAAAAGCTGATCTACGACCAAAGGCAGGGTTGTGTTGATCTTACGTAAAATAAATTATATATATGCAACTTGTCGTTGACGTCACTCATGCATACATCAATGCAACACATACACATTTATACAATATTAAAATATTAACTTAAATCGTACAAACAATTACAATTTTAAGCTAATGCATAGATTATTGGAGACATGAATTACAAAATCTAATTACGCAATTATTATTATTTGAATAGAAACGATTAACTTATGACTCATTTTGCTGTACAAATTTTAAGTCACATGCACATCAATTTTAATTGTTTATTGCAATGTGAATTTTATAAATAACCAAATTCCAAGAATTACATATAAATTCTCTACATAGCAATTACCATTTGACTTTATTGTTGTCGTCAGTAATTATTGTCAGAGTGTAATAACATTTTAAAGAAACATACAATTTAGCTATGAGACATTTGTTGTCGTCAATAATTATTGTCAGAGTGTAATAAAATGTTAAAGAAACATACAATTTAGCCATGAAACTTTTGTTGTCGTCAGTAATTATTGTCAGAGTGTAATAACATTTTAAAGAAACATACAATTTAGCTATGAGACATTTGTTGTCGTCAATAATTATTGTCAGAGTGTAATAAAATGTTAAAGAAACATACAATTTAGCCATGAAACTTTTGTTGTCGTCAGTAATTATTGTCAGAGTGTAATAACATTTTAAAGAAACATACAATTTAGCCATGAAACTTTTGTTGTCGTCAGTAATTATTGTCAGAGTGTAATAAAATCTTAAAAAATATAAAATTTATCCACCGAATATTTGTTGTCGTCAGTAATTATTGTCAGAGTGTAATAAAATGTTAAAGAAACATACAATTTAGCCATGAAACTTTTGTTGTCGTCAGTAATTATTGTCAGAGTGTAATAAAATTTTAAAGAAACATACAATTTAGCCATGAAACTTTTGTTGTCGTCAGTAATTATTGTCAGAGTGTAATAAAATTTTAAAGAAACATTCAATTTAGCCATGAAACTTTTGTTGTCGTCAGTAATTATTGTCAGAGTGTAATAAAATCTTAAAAAATATAAAATTTATCCACCGAATATTTGTTGTCGTCAGTAATTATTGTCAGAGTGTAATAAAATGTTAATGAAACATACAATTTAGCCATGAAACTTTTGTTGTCGTCAGTAATTATTGTCAGAGTGTAATAAAATTTTAAAGAAACATACAATTTAGCCATGAAACTTTTGTTGTCGTCAGTAATTATTGTCAGAGTGTAATAAAATCTTAAAAAAATACAAAATTTATCCACCGAATATTTGTTGTCGTCAGTAATTATTGTCAGAGTGTAATAAAATCTTAAAAAAATATAAAATTTATCCAGCGAATATTTGTTGTCGTCAGTAATTATTGTCAGCGTGTAATAACATTTTAAAGAAACATACAATTTAGCTATGAGCAGTTTGTTGTCGTCAGTAATTATTGTCAGCGTGTAATAACATTTTAAAGAAACATTCAATTTAGCTATGAGACGTTTGTTGTCGTCAGTAATTATTGTCAGAGTGTAATAACATTTTAAAGAAACATACAATTTCGCCATGAGACATTTGTTGTCGTCAGTAATTATTGTTAGAGTGTAATAAAATCTTAAAAAAATACAAAATTTATCCACCGAATATTTGTTGTCGTCAGTAATTATTGTCAGAGTGTAATAAAATCTTAAAAAAATATAAAATTTATCCACCGAATATTTGTTGTCGTCAGTAATTATTGTCAGCGTGTAATAACATTTTAAAGAAACATACAATTTAGCTATGAGACGTTTGTTGTCGTCAGTAATTATTGTCAGAGTGTAATAACATTTTAAAGAAACATACAATTTCGCCATGAGACATTTGTTGTCGTCAGTAATTATTGTTTGAGTGTAATAAAATCTTAAAAAAATACAAAATTTATCCACCGAATATTTGTTGTCGTCAGTAATTATTGTCAGAGTGTAGTAAAATGTTAAAGAAACATACAATTTAGCCATGAAACTTTTGTTGTCGTCAGTAATTATTGTCAGAGTGTAATAAAATGTTAAAGAAACATACAATTTAGCCATGAAACTTTTGTTGTCGTCAGTAATTATTGTCAGAGTGTAATAAAATCTTAAAAAATATAAAATTTATCCACCGAATATTTGTTGTCGTCAGTAATTATTGTCAGAGTGTAATAAAATGTTAAAGAAACATACAATTTAGCCATGAAACTTTTGTTGTCGTCAGTAATTATTGTCAGAGTGTAATAAAATTTTAAAGAAACATACAATTTAGCCATGAAACTTTTGTTGTCGTCAGTAATTATTGTCAGAGTGTAATAAAATTTTAAAGAAACATTCAATTTAGCCATGAAACTTTTGTTGTCGTCAGTAATTATTGTCAGAGTGTAATAAAATCTTAAAAAATATAAAATTTATCCACCGAATATTTGTTGTCGTCAGTAATTATTGTCAGAGTGTAATAAAATGTTAATGAAACATACAATTTAGCCATGAAACTTTTGTTGTCGTCAGTAATTATTGTCAGAGTGTAATAAAATGTTAAAGAAACATACAATTTAGCCATGAAACTTTTGTTGTCGTCAGTAATTATTGTCAGAGTGTAATAAAATGTTAAAGAAACATACAATTTAGCCATGAAACTTTTGTTGTCGTCAGTAATTATTGTCAGAGTGTAATAAAATGTTAAAGAAACATACAATTTAGCTATGAGACGTTTGTTGTCGTCAGTAATTATTGTCAGAGTGTAATAAAATCTTAAAAAAATATAAAATTTATCCACCGAATATTTGTTGTCGTCAGTAATTATTGTCAGCGTGTAATAACATTTTAAAGAAACATACAATTTAGCTATGAGACGTTTGTTGTCGTCAGTAATTATTGTCAGAGTGTAATAACATTTTAAAGAAACATAGAATTTCGCCATGAGACATTTGTTGTCGTCAGTAATTATTGTTTGAGTGTAATAAAATCTTAAAAAAATACAAAATTTATCCACCGAATATTTGTTGTCGTCAGTAATTATTGTCAGAGTGTAGTAAAATGTTAAAGAAACATACAATTTAGCCATGAAACTTTTGTTGTCGTCAGTAATTATTGTCAGAGTGTAATAAAATGTTAAAGAAACATACAATTTAGCCATGAAACTTTTGTTGTCGTCAGTAATTATTGTCAGAGTGTAATAAAATGTTAAAGAAACATACAATTTAGCCATGAAACTTTTGTTGTCGTCAGTAATTATTGTCAGAGTGTAATAAAATGTTAAAGAAACATACAATTTAGCTATGAGACGTTTGTTGTCGTCAGTAATTATTGTCAGAGTGTAATAACATTTTAAAGAAACATACAATTTCGCCATGAGACATTTGTTGTCGTCAGTAATTATTGTTTGAGTGTAATAAAATCTTAAAAAAATACAAAATTTATCCACCGAATATTTGTTGTCGTCAGTAATTATTGTCAGAGTGTAGTAAAATGTTAAAGAAACATACAATTTAGCCATGAAACTTTTGTTGTCGTCAGTAATTATTGTCAGAGTGTAATAAAATGTTAAAGAAACATACAATTTAGCCATGAAACTTTTGTTGTCGTCAGTAATTATTGTCAGAGTGTAATAAAATCTTAAAAAATATAAAATTTATCCACCGAATATTTGTTGTCGTCAGTAATTATTGTCAGAGTGTAATAAAATGTTAAAGAAACATACAATTTAGCCATGAAACTTTTGTTGTCGTCAGTAATTATTGTCAGAGTGTAATAAAATTTTAAAGAAACATACAATTTAGCCATGAAACTTTTGTTGTCGTCAGTAATTATTGTCAGAGTGTAATAAAATTTTAAAGAAACATTCAATTTAGCCATGAAACTTTTGTTGTCGTCAGTAATTATTGTCAGAGTGTAATAAAATCTTAAAAAATATAAAATTTATCCACCGAATATTTGTTGTCGTCAGTAATTATTGTCAGAGTGTAATAAAATGTTAAAGAAACATACAATTTAGCCATGAAACTTTTGTTGTCGTCAGTAATTATTGTCAGAGTGTAATAAAATGTTAAAGAAACATACAATTTAGCCATGAAACTTTTGTTGTCGTCAGTAATTATTGTCAGAGTGTAATAAAATCTTAAAAAATATAAAATTTATCCACCGAATATTTGTTGTCGTCAGTAATTATTGTCAGAGTGTAATAAAATGTTAAAGAAACATACAATTTAGCCATGAAACTTTTGTTGTCGTCAGTAATTATTGTCAGAGTGTAATAAAATTTTAAAGAAACATACAATTTAGCCATGAAACTTTTGTTGTCGTCAGTAATTATTGTCAGAGTGTAATAAAATCTTAAAAAATATAAAATTTATCCACCGAATATTTGTTGTCGTCAGTAATTATTGTCAGAGTGTAATAAAATGTTAAAGAAACATACAATTTAGCCATGAAACTTTTGTTGTCGTCAGTAATTATTGTCAGAGTGTAATAAAATCTTAAAAAATATAAAATTTATCCACCGAATATTTGTTGTCGTCAGTAATTATTGTCAGAGTGTAATAAAATGTTAAAGAAACATACAATTTAGCCATGAAACTTTTGTTGTCGTCAGTAATTATTGTCAGAGTGTAATAAAATTTTAAAGAAACATACAATTTAGCCATGAAACTTTTGTTGTCGTCAGTAATTATTGTCAGAGTGTAGTAAAATGTTAAAGAAACATACAATTTAGCCATGAAACTTTTGTTGTCGTCAGTAATTATTGTCAGAGTGTAATAAAATGTTAAAGAAACATACAATTTAGCCATGAAACTTTTGTTGTCGTCAGTAATTATTGTCAGAGTGTAATAAAATCTTAAAAAATATAAAATTTATCCACCGAATATTTGTTGTCGTCAGTAATTATTGTCATAGTGTAATAAAATGTTAAAGAAACATACAATTTAGCCATGAAACTTTTGTTGTCGTCAGTAATTATTGTCAGAGTGTAATAAAATCTTAAAAAATATAAAATTTATCCACCGAATATTTGTTGTCGTCAGTAATTATTGTCAGAGTGTAATAAAATGTTAAAGAAACATACAATTTAGCCATGAAACTTTTGTTGTCGTCAGTAATTATTGTCAGAGTGTAATAAAATGTTAAAGAAACATACAATTTAGCCATGAAACTTTTGTTGTCGTCAGTAATTATTGTCAGAGTGTAATAAAATGTTAAAGAAACATACAATTTAGCCATGAAACTTTTGTTGTCGTCAGTAATTATTGTCAGAGTGTAATAAAATGTTAAAGAAACATACAATTTAGCTATGAGACGTTTGTTGTCGTCAGTAATTATTGTCAGAGTGTAATAACATTTAAAAGAAACATACAATTTCGCCATCACATGATTGTTGTGGTTGATAGCGGTGCTGTTGAACTACAAAGTACTGTTGTGATTGAGTCGAAAACATTGCATCACTTGGAATTTGTATAATCGGCACAAATAATCTATTGGTACATTGAACTATGATCGCAAAATTGTTATATATTTTTCATACATGAATCGATAAGACAATAATTTTTTATTTTCCTATTAAAATACATGAATTTTGTTATCTTATGGGAATATTGAAAGTAAATAAAATTATTTGGAATTTATTTTCTCAATTTTTTGTCACACACACACACACAATTTTGTGGTGATGTTGTTGAACATACATTTTTAGCGGCACAATGTAAAGATCACAAAAGAAATAACATTTTTATGTTCTTCATATACTCCCAGGAAATAATAGCAATAAAAATATATTCAAATTTACACTATACCTCCCCCAAATTAAATGGGAAAAAAATTAAATTTTATTTCACGCATAATTAATTATCCCGAAAACATATAATAAAATCATATTTGTACAATTTCCGACCCGTTCTCATGAAACATGTGTTGGGAAAAAAAATGACAAAAAATACATGAAATAAAATTATTAAGAATTTTACTATTTTTATTACTTTTCATCATAATTAAAATAAAACGTATTGTCTCTAGTCCCACGTATTTTGATGTTAAATCCGTTTAAGAATAAATGCGATAATACGAAGAGAAAATATTGGGTTGTCGAAAAAGTATTGAGCCTATTTACCAATGACGCAACTTTCAATGAATTTTGACGCATCTGAAAATTCATTCGAAATGTCAAACCCCAGTTTTTTTTGGGGAGGTGGTAGAAAATTTGATATCAATCGGTTGCGTATTTTTCGGTTAGTTTTTGTTTTAAAATGGAGCATTTTTGTCATATTTTGGTTTTGTTCGATTCCGCAATGGGAAAAGTTTAACGAAAAGTAATGAGCTGTTTTATGGTGACCTTAAGCCTTTACAAATCCACGGTATCATAATTGTTTTGCTACGTTCCGTTCTGGTTTTTATTTTTGGTGCAACGGCATTATGTATTTTGGAAACTGTTACAATGCAACCAAACGATCCAAATGCGGCCAATCTAACCAAATGGCACAATAAAATTTAAAAAAAAGTGATCAGAATCAAATAAATTCTAAATCTCCGATGACAGCAAATATCATTGGAACTTGATTGGGAAGTGTGGCCACATCCACCGTATATAGTCGCGGGACCTTGCACCTTCAGATTACCATTTGTTACGGTCTCTGCAGAACTCCCTTAATGGTTTAACATTGAATTCCAGCTGCAAAATCCATTTGGATCAGTTTTTCGGCTCAGAAAATCCAAAAGTTTTACAGTGATTTAGGAGGTAATGTCTTTACCCGAAAAAATGGGAGAATGGGATTTAATTTTAACTCTTGGTATTTAAATGTTTTATTTTATTATTTTTAAATTTGATTGTGAGAAATGTTTATAATATTTTGTGATTCCAGGATTCCACCACACACACACACACACACACACACACACACACACACACACACAGTCACCTTCGTCATATATTCGTCAATTTTTATTTCTTTTCTAGTTTGATGCAATTGTACCAGGACTTCGTCCGCATAAACAACGAAAGATATTTTATTTGAGATTGAAGAGGTTGAAATTGGTTATAAATGGATGGCGGTCCTTTGTTGATGGAAGAAACTATTTTCTATTCTGTGCATAGATACCCAATATCCAAATACAATTTCTATGGTCGGATAAAACTTAAAATAATTTGTCTTGGGATGACATAGGCAAGTATATGAACAACAGAGATGAGAGAGAGATAGAGATGACCTGATATTGATGAATAATCATCGTTCAAATTTGGGACTTTTTGTGTGTGTGAGATCGTTTGTGAAGGTTTGTGTGAATGTGTAGGAGTGTGTGGAATCAGTTATTTGTCACTTCTTCATTGTTGGTTCTGGGCAAAAATCCAAAAAAAAATATAAAATTTTTCCACAGCTCAAGCGTCGTTGAAGTTATTTGTGAATATCTTTCGAACCAGTTGACACCCATCGCAATGTTATAACTTAATCGAAAGCCTATGAATGTGACAAGTTTTTAAACTTATGTCTTAACGTCAAATTAAAGATCTCGATATGCGGATGCTGATAGTGTATTAAAAATTTAAAATCGGTTAATTAATTATTGAGATATTGATCCCAGTTGGAGGTGCAAAACAAGGTCTGATTGAAAATTTAATTATTTGTGTTCGTACCGATTAGTCGAAGCGGCCAAAAAGGTTATATAATATTTTCGACGCGCAAACTGACCCCGAGAACCTAATGTTTTAGTATTGCCGTCGAAAATATTGGACACCCCGACACACATCTCTTGATGGATGACAAATTTATCGTGTTTGTAAGCATTTTTAATGTTTAGCGTAAACCATCGCACAATACGTCTGCGTTCGTCGAGGCCACCGTTAGTTAATTGTAATGGTTGCAGCCGTCATGTCTGGCACCGCCTTTATAGGGTTTAAATGTAAATTGTTTATGCTTTGAAAATTTCTAGTTTTCTTTGTAATATTTTAAGTGTACAATTTCTTAATTAGGATAATGATGGAAAAAATCAATTTTAAAAATCAATGAACACAAACACTCAGAACAGATCTGATGGCTGGCAAAGAATCCACAATCACCAGCGCTACACTGCGGTGATGTAATATCTATTGATTTCTAACGGATGTCCGCTGTCCAATGTAATTTTATTCGATCTGTGCAATCCGATAACAATTTCTACCGATTTTTCCCTTACATTATTTTTCGTTGCTATTATTCCACAGAATATCCATTGCATTTATATTCCAATATTGTTGTGAGCCGATCCCCCGATTTTTTGACAAAAATACATTATGCGACAGGTGCAGTCGCACTAACATTTTGCTATAACAAAATAAATAAATTCCAATGTATTTTTTCCATGGAAAATATGTGGTTTTTTTCCACAGAAATGTTTCTCATTTTTTAATGTCCGGGCAAATTTATACATTTTTATATTGGATTGAATGCAATATTCGCTAATTTCGTGTTTCACTCTATTACACAATATTCACTGTATTATTTGGATGGAATACTTCATAGAAATTCGGGTTGTTTCTGTTGTCCAATATTATTTTACAAATACTAAATTACAATATATTCGTGTGCTGTTAAATACCTGTGGCAAAACTACCAACGAGAACAACTACTAAAATTAAAAAATTAAAAAGATTCGTGTAAAATGTGTGTGCCTACGATCCGGATGAACTAACAACAACGATATTTTATTATTGTAATTTGAGCCAACAATAAAAAGATTCTTGAATAGCTAGGCGCTTGTAAAATATTATTTAAAAATAATTGAAATGTACTTTCATCTTTTCCTTTACACCAGCACTTTGAAAGAAGTTGGTACAAAATTTTCTTTACATCATTTTAAGTGTACAATTTTGTTTAAAATGAAAATGATGGAATAAACCAATATTAAAAATCATTGAACACAAACACTAAGAACAGATCGGATGGCTCGCAATGAATCCACAATCACCAAAGCTACACTGCGGTGTCCAGATTTTTAATATAATTAGGCCATTTAAAGTAACACACGCAATCTTGTATTCGATGAAGTGTAAGACGAATTTTATATTCCGATTGGTATTTCTACATTCAGATTATCTTTCATCAGATTTATCTATCCCATCTGTGCACTGTTCATCAAAATATTACAATGAAGCAAATAATTATTTGGAATTTCTTCTCAATTACAATGTATTGTTATCCAAATGGCTAAAGCAAAGGGTGTGCAAGTGTTCAATTATGTATCAGTTTTTTTTTTAGTATTACAACAATTTTAAACCATTTCAAATAATTTATTGGTTTTAATTTTGTCTCTAATTTTGAACAACTAATACAAAGTCCAAGTATTGTATTTATTTCAACGTATCTTACCATGGCACTTAAAAACTTATACAAAATTATATCAAAAATTATCCGTTTCCCTTTTTTCCATTTCATTGTATTTTTTATCTGAACACAATGTAATTTTCGATTTCAAGTGTTGTTAGAATTATAAATTTGTGTTTAACTTAACTTTAGGTGCATTTTGTTTTTGTTCCATTTATAGATTAGAAAAAATTATATTATCTTAAAAATTAAATACAAAATAACTGAAATAAAATTGAATATTTAACACTAAAATCGACAATGAATTGGAAAAAAAAAAAGGGAAACGGATAATTTTTATATAATTTTGTGTACGTTTTTAAGTGGCCCGTTCGATTTATTGAAATGATTAAAAAATTGTGGGAAAATAAATATAAAATTTCCATTGCAATTGAAACGAAATACACAAAAATCGTGTTTGAATGTTGTAGAGATTAAATTATTAGATCATAGAATTGTTTGTATTAAGCATTCCCCATCATCGATACGGATTTGGTTTATGATAAAATCCATTAAATTTCGTAATTCATTCTCTTATTTATAGTTAAACACTGTAATACATTGTAATTGGAAGAAATTTCAAATAGTTATGAATAACATTTTATTTTAATCAACATTGTATCGATTAATATCACATGAATATTAATTAATGAGTCCTTAGCCATACTGTCAATGCCAAGCAATTACAATTCATCAGTCAAATACCTCAAATCCAAATACCTGATTAGTATTTTTACATACATTATCTGCGGGCACCGGACGACACGGAAACGGGAAATCCAAAACAGAAATTAAAAGTAATTCATATTCTGATAAATAGAACATTTCCAAAATCTGGGTATTTTCGGTATGTTTGAGAAGTTCCATAAATTTTTTAATTAAATCATTAATAATTCCCTTTTTCATGCAGGCCAAATTCCAAATTCCATATATTGTTTAACATAAATAAATATTGTTTACAGACTGATAATATAATGTATTGGGTCTATAACTAAGTTCCTGGGAATAATCTGATAGGTGTCGTAAGTAGTATTGCTTGTACGCAGTGTGTGAAGTGGCAATACTTCGCTATTCTAGTAGTAGAGTCCACCTTTCATATTCAGTTGAAGTGTAAACAAGTATTCGTTTTTCGTTGATTAAAAATGGAAAATTTTGTATCAACAAAAAAGTATTTCCGGGAAATTATCTTAAGTAATTTTATTCAGAAGAAAACAGCAGAAGAAACGCATTTTGTTACAAATTTATGGTGAACATTCACCCACCGGTCACAAAACAATTGTGAGAGTATTGGTTTAGACGACGGTTTAAAAATAATGATTTTGATGTTAGTGATTGAGGAACGCGTTGGAGCACCAAATGAAAATTTGAAGATGAAGAATTGGAAGCTTTACTCAGCGAGAGAAGTGCCATGTTAAAAACGGAAGAAGAATTAGCATTGGCATTAGATGTTACCCAAGCACAAATGTTTCCAAACGTCTTTAAGAAGATGGGAATGGTCGAAAAGCTATCGTATTGGGTACCACATGAACATAGACGGAAAGACAACAAGAAATTCGAAAAACAATGTTTGCGAAATTTTGCTTCAAAGACATTCAATTTTGCATCGAATTGTGTGTGACTGGTGATGAAAAGTGGATTCATTACGATAATACAAAACATCCGAAAGCATGGCTGAAGACAGGTGAATCAGGTCCATCGACACCAAAACACTATATTCATGGTTCTAAGGTTATGTTGTGTATCTGTGTAGTGTACTATGAGCTACTTTAACCGGGACAATCCGGGATCATTGCTGAACGTTATCGAGAACAATTAATCCAATTGAGCCAAGTATTGCATCAAAAACTAACAGAATATGTCAACAGGCATGTGACCGTGTGATTCTGCGCAGCATGATAATGCTAAACCACACGTTCCAAAACCGTTCAAAGAAACGTTAGCGGCACTTGGCTGGGCAGTCCTACCCCAGCCGCCATATTCATCAGACTTTCCTCCATCACTCTACCATTTGTTTCGGTCGATGCAGTCAGCCCTTTCTGCACATCGGTACAATTCATACGAAGATATAAAAAAATGTCTGAATTCATGGATTACTTCAAAACGTAAGAAGTTCTGCTATGAGCGAATCCATAATTTGCCACTGGGATAATCAAAAGTTGTAGCTTCCGATGGCAAATACTTTGAATTAAAATATAATGTTTCAAATAAATGTGTTTTTCTTACCAAAATATCCCCAAAACTTAGACATAGACCCAATATATTCGTAATCATTTTTAACGCCCATCGTCAGTAATTAATTTTCGTCACAAAATAGGCGCTCAATCAATCAAGCCGATATTGACATGAAAATTACTCTACATTTTATGAAATTTTAATTTTATCATTTTCATTTGCATACAATTTTCCATCACACACACACACACACACACACCACTTTTCACTTTTGCAATCCTTAATTTGTTGATTTGATCCAACACACTTAAAGGTTACTGCATCCTCAATACATCCCCAACCAATTTACAGCTGCAAATGATACAGAAAACTTTGTGTTATATTTTTACGTTTCTATTCAATACCCATAAACTTCTTTAAATATTTCCACATCAATTTCCATCGATTAGGATTTTATTACAATAAAATTGCTGTACAACGGTGAAGAGAGCCGCCCAGAAATATTAGTTAGCCACATTACTATTTTGTACTAATTTACGATCGTTCAAAGTGTTAATAAAAATTTGTACGAAAATATAATTGGGTTAAGGAGTGATGTTGATCGAGATAGCTGAGGTTCTGAAGATATCAAAGGATCGTGTTGGACATATCGTGCATGAATATTTGGGCATGTAAAAGCCCCGGTGCAAAGTGGGTGCCGCGCGCGAACTCACAATCGATCAAAAACAACAACGTATCGATGATTCAGAGCAGTGTTTGGGCTTGTTCAACCGCAATAAAACAGAATCAATTGCGTCGATATGTGACAATGGATGAAACATGGCTCCATCATTACACTCCGGCGTCAAATCGGCAGTCAGCATCATGGACAACAAGCGACGAACCTCGTCCACAACGGCCAAACAACAGCAACAGTCGGCTGGCAACGTTATGGTATTTGTATTTTGGGATGCACATGGAATAATTTTCATCGACTATCTCGAAAATGGAAAAACCATCATAATAGTGACTATTATATAAACTTGTTGGAGGAGCGTTTAAAGCATGAAATCGCTAAAAAACGACCGAGCATTTGAAGAAGAAACAGATGCTGTTTCATCAACACAACGCACACCGTGTCATAAATCAATGAAAACGATGGCAAAATTGCATGAATTGGGCTTCGAATTGCTTCCACATCCACCGTATTGCCCAGATCTGGCCACCAGCGACCTGTTCCTGTTTGCAGACCTCAAGAGAATGCTCACTGGAAAGAAATTTAAGAGCAATTTTTTTGCATCGAATCGTGACGGTGGTGATGAAAAGTGGATATATTTTGAGAATTCTAAACACAAAAAATCATGGATTACTACACCAGGTAAAGCAGCAACATCGACTGCAAAACCAAATTCGGATTCGGTAAGAGCAGAATGCTTTGTGTTTGGTGGTGGGATCAGGAAGGTGTGGTGTATCATGAACTTCAGAAACCTGCTTGGAAACTGTTAATACGGTTCGCTACCCAACAGCAAATAATCGATTTGAACCATGCATTATTAGATAACCGACCAGAATTGGCAGAAAGAAAGAAAAAACCGGTTAAGGTAATTTTGCAACATGATAATGCACCAGTACACAAACCAAAACCAGTTCAAGATACGATAAATTCGCTTGCATGGGAGCGGTTACCACACCCGCCTTATTCACCAGACTTGGCTCCTTCGGACTACCATTTGTTTTTATCGATGGGACATGCTTTGAAAGAACAGCACTTCAAAACATCTGCGGAAGTTGAAAATTGGCTATCTGAATGGTTTTCGTCCAAAGCAACACCATTTTTTCGACGTGGTATACGAAATTGGCTGAAAGGTGGTGGTTAAAATGTGTAGAAAGCGCGATGGAAGTTATTTTGAATAAAATATTTTTGATTTTTCTATTTTAAATAATGTGTTTTTCTTCCTTTAAAAAAAGGCTCATTTCATACTCCTCAACCTGGTAAATACAAATAAAAATTGTAATACATTTCAAGTGCACTCGTCGGTCCACAAATTAAATAAGAATTTTATGATTTTTCAAAACAAAACCTTGGGATGAAGAAAAACGGATCAATAATTTAATTTGTTTTTGCGTTTTCTCATTTCCATAATAACTTTAAATTATGTGTTTGAAATCAGTGTCGGTAAGTATTTTTCGGGCACACATAAATGATTTTAAAATTACTATTATTGTCGCATGAAAATGAAATTAATGGTCGTGATTTCAACAACGGCAACATTAAAATATAAAATTAAAATCCATAAAAACTAGGAAAAAAAAAACACAAACAAGGAATATTTTAATTAAATTTTTTCTAATTACCATTTTTTATATTTTTTTGTAAGAGATCTTTTCTCATGCAGACGACGTTGCGTTAGAAAATAAATATTGTATTCAATTTTTTTATTTTTATGTGCGCAACGAATTACAATTTTATTACATTTTGAAACGAATGCAGCAATAAAATTAATGAAATGATATTTTTTGTATAGATGAAAAAAATAAATCAACGTTAAAAATATAGAAACAGAAAACAATGCCATCGATTATTTATTAATAATTTTAATGAGATGTGACAAAAAAACGAAAAAATACATAAATTATGTTAAAAAACATAATAAAATGTTTACGCATACACTTCCTTCGGTTAGTTATTGTGTGAACGTGAACAAGGTCTGCGGGCACTGCTCTCGATATGTAATTCATTGTTGTTTTACACAATTTCCCTGTGTGCAATTATAATTATTCCTTTCATTTCATATCCATTTCTTATTTCTGGATTTTATTGATTCAAATGTTACTCACTTACACTTCGTTCGGTTAGTTATTGTGCGAACAAGGTCAGCGGGCACTGCTCTCGATATGTAATTCATTGTTGTTTTACACAATTTCCCTGTGTGCAATTATAATTATTCCTTTCATTTCATATCCATTTCTTATTTCTGGATTTTATTCATTCAAATGTTACTTACTTATTTTGCTGCATGCCACTGAAATCCTAGTACACTTTTTGACCATCTCCAACAAGTTACTTATGATAATGGGATACTTACCACTCTATCGAAAGCAATTTTAATAGCCGCATTGCACTGTGAATGTCATTGAATCATTAACTAAAAAAATATGTTAAATGGATATCACTTTCAGACAATATTCCTTTGTAATTCATAGTAAATCTACTCCGAGCCGTTCCACTATCCACAACCTGTGCACGTATTCGGTTCGGCAACTGGTTTTACAAAATTTGCTATATTCAACATAACATCGAAAACTATTTTTTATTATTCCCATTGTCATTCGAAGCTCTCTCTCTGCACATTCACCGAGTTTGGTGTTGTTTTCTATGAGATGCCATAAGCCAATCACAAAACCATCATTTTGTAAACTCTACAATTTGAAGCATAAATTGAACGGTGACAATTAAAAGAAAAACATTAGACATTCCTGGATACCGATTACAACCGACTGTTCCAATCCATGGAACACGGTTTGGTTAAGCAGCACTTCCAATTTTTGCGACGATCCAAAAAATTGGATCGTTTGATGAACGGCATCCAACGAAGCAAGAGGTGGACACAATCACAGAGACAAAACGTGTACAAATAAAATAAATAACAAATAATTAACAAACAAAAAAAAAAATTTAATAATTAATTAAAATTAAAAAAATTAATGGAATTTTAATTAATAATAATAAAAATAATAATAATAGGAAATAAGAAATAATTATAAATAAAATTAAGCTTCATATGCTCCGAGACAGTGGAACGGGTCGACAATAACGTCGGGGCTAAGTGAACGAAGAGGCTGCTGGATGGCTGGTGCTATAGAGCACACGAATCGGGGGAGGCGGGTGTTCAATGGTATAATAATTCCTACTTTCACAAAACTTTAGAATAAATCAGTAAACGATTAAGTTCCGAATGTTTAATAGAAAATCGAATAAATGGTGTTCTATGGAATAATTCGGATTGGGAATCGTGGTGGATCGCCTACTTCCACACTCATAATTTTCAATTTCAAATAAATCGAATAAATATTTATTTATATTTATTGCCAACCGGAATATTCTGTTGCCATAGGAGATGTCATCAACACATTTTAAGTGTAATTGTCATTCAAAACATTGCATATACGAAAGTTTGTTGCCCCATATTTATTTCAAAGCCGATAATTTTAAAAACATTTCGACTTTTCTTTAAACGAGACATCCCACCGCACACCACAAATGTGAGCCGATCGAATGAATGTACCAACTACGGCCATCATTTAACTGAACCGAAAATAATCTTAATTCCATAGCAATTCATTCAATTTGCCATTGCCGGCACTCGTCAACAATTGGCAAAACAACAACAAAAAACTGCATAAGCAGTAGGAATATGTTTATTTTAAAATCAAAGGAATAAACTTACGGATAAAAAATGGCGATCATCCACCGTCCCATTCCAATGAAATGTTGGGCGATTGTTTGCACCCGAAGTGCCCGCAGTAATTCTACAAATTGAAAATAATAGATATCCAATTGTGGTGGTGCAATTGCATAAGAAAAATAGTTAAAGTTAAAAATTATTTGAATTTGGTCACAAAACTTGGAGAATGGGGGAGGGTGGGGGGGGAGGGGATAGCGTGCAATACAAAATATGGGTGGAGCGAAGCAATAACTTAAAAATTAGATTTTAATTTAATTGCGAACCGTAATTATTCGAAGTTATTTTTTTTTTAAATAATTGTAATTAATTTTAAAATTTATATTTTTTAGGTTATGGTATGGGACTGTGTACTAAATTATAATTATTATTATCGTTACATTCGTTGGTGCTGGCTGTTGACTTTTGATTTCTTTCGTAAATTGTTTGTTTTTTGGTGTGTGGCTGTACTGATGTTGATCGATTTAATATATCTTCTGCATCCCATTCTATAATTGACCACTTTGAACCGGTCCATATGTGAATTGTTGGCTAGGATTTTGTTGGTCCATACTAATAAACATTGGAAATAGGTTCGAATAGGTTAATTATCGATGGCATAATAATTTTGAATTTCATAATTTTCGTTTAGCCTTTTATTAATATATTGTACAGTAAATTGCATTTGTTGACCTGATGTTTGTGTGGCCTGACGTGTCATTTGTTCTTGTTGAAGTTGTTCCGGTTCCATGTAATACAATTTGGTATTTGTTGGTATTGTTTTAGTAATTTTCCATGCCATTTCCAGATCCACTTGATCCGTCCGATTACCGACACCAACACCACTTGTTGGTGTTGTTGTTCTGGTTGTTGTTGCTACATTTGTATTTAACACTGAATTCGAATAAACGGTATAGTTAAGCTTACGTTGAATTACTTTACAGACGATACATAAAATTCCGTTTTCATGCGTGCTAATATGATTTTTAAATAACTTCTTTGTAAAACATTCTTTTGAACAATCAGTCCATGTACATTTATACAACTTAACATTGCTATGCTTTTTTACAAAATGATATTTATAGTCATAAAATGTACAAAACTTAAGCGAACAACTCTCACATTCATATTTTTTTATTTTCAGGTGTCTTTTTAAGCTCCAATTTTTTGTAAAACTGCGTAGACAGCAATGGCACGGAAATAATTTCGGCGTGATGAATATCATATTCGTACAAATTTTGCATTTTTGAAAATGTTCTCTTAAATGATTGGTTAATTCTTTAGGGATTCCACATTTTTTCGGACAATATTTGCATTTAAATGGTCCATAATTAGCCGCTGAATTACCATATACCATTCCTTGAATTCTATCCGCATTCATTTTAATTTATTTTTCTAATCAATTATTATCATTTAAATGAATTAAAAATTTATGGAAATCAAATTAAAAATTTTAAAAAATTACAAATTATTATTACCTTGATCGTCGCCTAATGAACGCCTGCAAAAAAAAATTGCAGCTAACGAACTATTAAATTTAAATGTTGGTTGGTATCGTAAAAATCTGAAATAATAAAAAAGAAGTGACAAAAAAAAATTTTTAAAAAAATATGGTCCAATTAAAAATTACCATAAAAAAATTTTTGTTTTCCCGATAATTCTGGAGTTTTAGGTTTCAATGTGTTGTGGGCAAATGTGTTTGTGATGATGTTATAAAAACGTAAAACCATAGTATTATGCACCGACGGTGGTGTAGTGTATGGCGCTAAGGATACCGACCGGCAACAATTCGTTTGCGGGTGCTGCTATCCCATTCAAACGAAATGGTTCAAAGAAGAATTATTTTTATAAACGCTGCGGTGCGAATATCATCTAATAATGAAAATTTATATTGACTTCGATTTTTGGTATCGTAACTGTGGGGTCCAATATACGTCCAATATTAACGTATGGGTCGGAGGCTTGGTGCCGGGGACACAGAACCAGGAACAACTACTTCGGATTTTCGAACGAAAGGTACTCCGTGGCATATTTGGTGCCGCCGTCAAAGAACAGAATGGTTGGAGGCGAAGATACAATTTTGAATTAGACAAGTTGTACACGGTCAACCAAATTGATTGTCAAAACAATCAAGATCAATAGATTGAGATGGCTGTTGGACACGTAGAACGCGCATGGAGGAGGAGCGTGTGCCGAAAAAACTGTTAAATAGTAAACCAGAGGGTAGAAGGAGAGCCGCAGAAGACCTAAGGCGAGATGGCTAGATGCCGAGTAAACTGTGATATAAAGATCCTAAAAATTCGGGACTGGAAGACATTAACTGCGGATAGGTCAGGTTGGAAAAACGTGTTGGAAAAGTGGGGAATATATCCGCAAAACTAGTCCGACCACCAGACTGATTTAACGTTGACAATACCATTTTTTTTTTTTTTTGGTGTCAGAGGTGCCGTCAACATCGCAATGTAATGCATGCAGACACCAAATATAGTCAAAACAATAAATCACAATAGATTAAGACACGTATTATGTGCATGGATGGCAGAACGAGTGCCGCGAAAACGGTTTGGTAATGCAGAAGAAAGACGGAACACTGGAAGACCAAAAAAAGTGGATGGCTAAATACAGTGAACTGTAATATAAAGATGGATGGAAAATTCGCGATTGGAAGACTTTGACTGCTGCGGATTGGTCATAGGCTGAAGAGCAAGTAGCAGACCTAACCTTGTTGTTATCGCATTATTATATGAATAGTTTTGAATTAATTTTAGTGGCCAACCCTCTGATCTCAGAATTTTCAAATTTTTATTCATAAAATTTAAAAACTAAGCGTTTTTTATAAAAATTCAAAATTAAGCCCCCAGTGAGATCGGTAGGAATGTAGGATAACATCGATGATTGTTTACTTATTGTACTTCTTGTCCTGCCTACTCTTACTCTTGCAATACTGTCTAGAGTACTTTTGTACAGAGATGTCATTGTTGTTGGAACGCGCCTGCGTCTTCTCCAGATGCATTCGTTCGGGGATGGGTTTTTTCATGGAATCGAATTTGGTGAGTTTTTGCTTGACTTCCGAATGAATGAACTCTTCGTTTGTTCGGAAGATGTTACTGCCGGCACATATCAATCCAGAGGTGCACAACATTTTCTAAAACCTTAATGTAAGCGGCAGCATTAACGCAAAGCCCCGGCGAATGTTAGTGTGTGGGTAGTATAACATGAGTTTTGCGGCTCACAACTCTTACAAAAACCATAGCAGTACTGAAGATAGCCATAATTTCTCCGATTAATTTTTTTTCGGTCTTCATCGAAATCTTTTATTATCACAAAAAAACCTTATAATGTGTTGAGAGCGTTTGCGGGTGTTTAAACTTAATTAAAATAAATTTTGCGGAGAATTAGGCTGCCAGAAACTTTTAAGGTCTCTGGCGGTGACACTTATTGTCTTTAAAGAATTTTCGTCAACGATCGCTTATATTTGTTGAATAAATTGTGTAGTTTTCCCATAGAAAATTCACCGGTGAATTGTTTGTGGCATTTTGGGTTGATGAATTCGCTGGTGAATTAAATTTATAAAATTAGAACTACCTATAAATTCACCGATAAATTTAAAACTTTAAGTCTTTAAGGTCTCTGGCGGTGGTACTTATTGTCTTAAAAAGGATTTTCGTCAACGTTCGCTTATATTTGTTGAATAAATTGTGTAGTTTTCCCATAGAAAATTCACCGGTGAATTGTTTGTGGAATTTTGGGTTGATGATTTCGCTGGTGAATTAAATTTATAAAATTAGAACTACCTATAAATTCACCGTTAAATTTAAAACTTTAAGACTTTAAGGTCTCTGGCGGTGGTACTTATTGTCTTAAAAAGGATTTTCGTCAACGTTCGCTTATATTTGTTGAATAAATTGTGTAGTTTTCCCATAGAAAATTCACCGGTGAATTGTTTGTGGCATTTTGGGTTGATGAATTCGCCGGTGTATTAAATTTATAAAATTAGAACTACCTATAAATTCACCGATAAATTTAAAACTTTAAGACTTTAAGGTCTCTTGCGGTGACACTTATTGTCTTAAAAAGGATTTTCGTCAACAATCGCTTGTATTTGTTGAATAAATTGTGTAGTTTTCCCATAGAAAAAATTCACCGGTGAATTGTTTGTGGAATTTTTGGGTTGATCAATTCGCTGGTGAATTAAATTTATAAAATTAGAACTACCTATAAATTCACCGATAAATTTAAAACATTAAAACTTTAAGGTCTCTGGCGTTGGCACTTATTGTCTTAAAAAGGATTTTCGTCAACGATCGCTGGTATTTGTTGAATAAATTGTGCAGTTTTCCCATATAAATTCACCGGTGAATTGTTTGTGGAATTTTGGGTTGATGAATTCGCTGTTGAATTAAATTTATAAAATTAGAACAACCTATAAATTCACCGATAAATTTAAAACTTTAAGTCTTTAAGGTCTCTGGCGGTGGTACTTATTGTCTTAAAAAGGATTTTCGTCAACGTTCGCTTATATTTGTTGAATAAATTGTGTAGTTTTCCCATAGAAAATTCACCGGTGAATTGTTTGTGGAATTTTGGGTTGATGAATTCGCCGGTGTATTAAATTTATAAAATTAGAACTACCTATAAATTCACCGATAAATTTAAAACTTTAAGACTTTAAGGTCTCTTGCGGTGACACTTATTGTCTTAAAAAGGATTTTCGTCAACAATCGCTTGTATTTGTTGAATAAATTGTGTAGTGTTCCCATAGAAAATTCACCGGTGAATTGTTTGTGGAATTTTTGGGTTGATCAATTCGCTGGTTAATTAAATTTATAAAATTAGAACCAACTATAAATTCACCGATAAATTTTTTTGGAATTGGAACTGTTCAGTGAAATAAGAATCATATTTTCATGACAAAAAAAAATCTTTTAACCCAAATCTCATTGCATTAATATAGTTCGGTTTCATCATCAATTCCAATTATATCTCGATAAATATATTAATTGCTAAACAAACTCACACCGACCCGTATTTCCTCATGACTTTGTACATTGTGTTTTTGTTTCTATCGAGTTTCTTAGTAATCATTAAAAATTTAGTTATTAATTTGAATTCGTATGGAATTTTTTTGTGAATGCGGCGGCATTATTATTTTGATATAATTTTTTTATAGGTTTTTTTGTGTTTATCTTAAAACGTTAGAATGTCACCGATCAATTTACAAAAGGCGTAAATATAACTCCTCTCATATATGTTCACAAAACAAAAAACCACATGTTTAAGTATTACATAAATTTGTTAACTAATTTTACATATAATAAGTGTTAAGTGAAACTGGTGTGTAAAAAAGTAATAAATACACGGACAAAAAAATGTTTGAATATGTACTTGAATAACGCAACGAACACACACTCACATGTCAATCTGAATTTGTATTTAAATTAGAAGGAATTATGGTGTTTTAATACATATACTAAATTAGGTTTAACTATAGAGTTCATCATCATTTGCTGCTCGTACATTTATTTATTTAATAATAATATTTATGAGTTTACGCAGTTTGTTCAATAAATAACGACACTTGAATTATAAAACATTTTTCTGCTTTCAAACGCACCAGCTGCTTTCGTGCTGGAAATCGATTGACAGCTTCACCCGTCCATTTGAGTGTGGACGTATGCAGCGGAAAAACAACTATTTTTATTGGACGCGAAAATGCACCATCTCACTCACACTAACAAAAAAAAAAAGTGATTGCATTTTGTTATTGAAAAAATGGATATCTCTCACCAGGCCACCGGCCACCATATTTGCGGAATCCATCATCGTGTGACTATTTCGTGTTCCAAACACCTGAAAACCAGGCCACAAAAAAAGCATTTTATATTGATGTGACACAGTTGGTGCATAAAAACTCGCATAAATTAATTCTGCCACACACGCTGCATTGATAGTGTTCTTGTTAAAGCAGGGTACACAGTTCATCCTGTGCCTGTGCCCATTTTCTACTATTCTTCTAACTAATAATAAAGTTAGTGAAAGCCTCCTCGGCAGCATTTAAAATCTTATATTATTTATTCGAAGAAAAGCTATATATCTGGCGCGCCTGGTATTAATGGAATTAGTCAATTTTCCAAAATCTCCGATTATTGATTAATTGAATCCATTTTTGAATGGAAATAATGTTTCAGCGATAATTATAAAATGTATATTTTTATTCTATTGTATTTTATCTAAAAAATTATCGTTATTTATTGAACATACTGTGTATATTTTTTTAGTTGTAACATTTGTCACATTTAATAATAACATTTATCATTTGATTGTTAATATGCCGCTTATGTTACTTTGATCGCCTGCGCCGGATACACTTTGATCCACCTCATAACATCACAAAGATGTTCAATTTGCAAACAATACGCACTTATACTTTTCACACAAAACATGAGAAAAAATGAGAAAAAAATTGTAAAAGGTGTTTTCGTTTAGCATTTACGACTTTTCTGATGCAAACCCTTTTTTTCTCTGTTCGCATTATTGGGTCTACACATAAGTTTTGAGGATATTTTTGGTAAGAGCAATACATTTATTTGAAAGTACAACGGTACATTACATTTTATTCAAAGTATTTGCTATCTGTGACTACAACTTTTGACCGTCTTTGTGGCAAATTATGGATTCACTCACAGAAGAACCTCTGAGGTTTTAAAGCAATCCATGAAATCAGACATTTTTTCATATTTTCGTATGAATTGAAGCGATGTGCAGAACGGGGCTGACTGCATCGAGAGGAACAAATGGTAGTTTTATGGAGCAATGTCTGATGGATATGGCGGATGGGGTTTGGAATTCCCAGCCAAGTGCCGCTAACGTTTCTTTGACCGCGGTTTTGCAACGTGTGGTTTAGCATTCTCATGTTGCACAGAATCAAACGGTCATGTCTGTTGGCATATACTGGTCGTTTTTGATGCAATGCTCAGCTCAATTGGATTAATTGCTCTCGGTAACTTTCAGCAGTGATGGTTTGTCCCGGTTTAAGTAGCTCATAGTACACTACACCAAGCATTGGTCCAACCAGATACACAGCATAACCTTAGAACCATGAATATTTCGTTTTGGTGTCGATGGACCTGGTTCATCTGTCTTCACCCATGCTTTCGAATGTTTTGTATTATCGTAATGAATCCACTTTTCATAACCAGTCACACACAATTCGAGGCAAAATTGAATGTCTTTGATGCAAAATTTCACACACATTGTTTTTTCGATTTTCTTGTTGTCTTTCCGTCAAAATTCAAACGGTACCCAATACGATAGCTTTTCAACCATTCCCATCTTCTTAAAAACGTTTGGAAACACTTGCTTCAACTGAATGTTAAAATACTGAATATGAAAGGTGGAATTCAACTACTACAAATAGCGAAGTATTGTCACTTCACACACTGTGTACAAGCAATACTACTTACGACACCTATCACATTATCCCCAGGGACTTATTTATAGACCCAATACGTTATATTTTTCGGTTAGAATTACACAGATAATACGAATAAAAAGTGAAACTGTTTAGAGAAAAGATGAAAAGAACAATTAATAGGCGAAGAAAAAATGTTAGAGCGGCAGATGTGTGTGTGTGTGTGTGTGTGTGTGTGTGAATTATTTGGAAATGGAAATTGCTGGTATAGAAACCACAAATGAATTAAGCCGACAAGTATTCCGTTGATAATCTTGTACTTGAAAATATTTTTTGGTAAATTTTAACACTTGAAATTGTAAATTTGTTATATTTTTTTGGCGAAAATTAATTCAGCGATAAAATGAAATCAATTTTCTTAGAAAATATGGAAATAAAAATAAATTTAACTGTACCCCAGTCAATAAATAAGAGAGATTTGTCATTTGATCACATCAATGAACATTAACCGGATATTACCTACTTCGCCCACATAATTGGTGTTGGCACAACCTTCTTCTTCTGCCACATCTTCACATTCCGTGCTCAAAGACTTTCTACACTGAATTAATCCGATATTTGGCATCATCCGCATCACAAAATTTATTCCGCTAATACGGACAATTTACGGGTATTATTTACCAAAATACATGTGTAAAATCCAAAGATATTTTTGTCATAATCCTTGGATCTGCTCACAAAAAATTGGAATATAAATTCTATGGATATTCATAATGGCATAATAGCAACGAAATATAAGCGGATAATCCAAGGAAATGTGTTTTATAAAATCAATCCATGGCCACGGTCGGACTGATCGTATAAAATTACAGCGCACATCCGTAAGAAATCCATATCCTAGGATTCATGATCCCCATCCTCGGATTCATTGACTACGGACTGCTACACATAATGCGGATATTTTACGGATAAACTACGGACGGTGTTGCTAGGGAAGCAGACAAAAATTTAAGAATTTCATATGAAATAGATTTTGGCGCAGCCCACTTCGATAGTGCCTACTTAGGCAAACCGTCAGCCATTATACAATTCATCTCATTTATTTGTATGTTTGAACTTAAGCTTTAAAAATTTAACCATTTATCATACAGTAAATGAAAGAGCAGACTTTGCTATAATTGTCTTAACACACACTCACAAAACTTGCAAAAATGTATGACTCAGTGACTCAGACCCACCTTTCTCACCATTTGCCATTTCTTACAGCAATTTTCTAGAAAATATATTCGCACATTTACATTTAACCGCCACCAAAATCACTTGCGTCTGTTATTGCTGGATTTTAATATTCTATATATTGTCGGATTTACTAATCACAAACGTAATTTAATTATAGTCGATATATTTACGAATTTCTTATAATAAATGCCGGGAAAATTTGTGATTGAAAGACATTGTGGCTGCGCATGGGTCAGGTTGGAGAATAGCGTGTTGGAAAAGGCTACAACCACACCTGGGTGCAAATGCCATGGAGTAAGTAAGTAAATAAATATGCCTAGAATTTAAATCAATCCAAAATACATATTTCTCATTTTTCTGGCTAAATTTCCACATCAAATTTATTTCTTATCTGGAACTGCATGTAAATCAGCCGATTAAAAAAAAGTGTTGGCTAAAGTAAAGAATTAACTTAAAATTTAGAAAAAAAATATGGAAACATAACGTTATACTTACAAGGGAACCATCTGCGGAGTCGCATTCCGAATCCAATGAAATTCATTGCTAAATTTTTGGTACTCATCCGAGTATAGAATAAAGTTATCATTTTTTTTTCTTTTTCCCCAATTTCACTTGTGAATGGGGTTCCGTTCCCATATATAAATAACCATTTAATCAACATATACCGGAACAATATAATTAAATTACAATCACTTGACCAGGTGATCAGGTGTCAGCACCTTAAATTGGTACACATTTCGAAACGATACAAAACTCAAAACGTTAACCTGACATCACTTTTACATCCGTCTTCCAATCAAAGCAGCACCTCCGATGCAATACAATAAGTAGTGTTTTAAGTAACTATTTTTACATGCACTTAATTTTATTTTAGTTCAATACTTTTATTTTGAATTCACTTATTTTTAACGTTTTTAATTATTCTTAATTTTATTATTATTATTGAGTGTCGTCTAATCACTACGATTTTAATTTCGGTTCAGTTCAGTTTAAGTTAGTAGAGCGTGTGCCACCATGAGCCCGACCATTTGAATGATTTTAGCACTATTTAGTTTATGGTTGAAATGTGTTTGAGAGATTAAAATTATGTCTATGTTGTGAATGTTTAGGAAAGTTTTTAACTCTTGGCCATGTTGAGACCAAGCCGTTGGCGTTAACATATATGGCATTATGGATTTCTATTGACGAACACGGTTAGATTGTTTATTCCCGTGTCCGTTTGGGCAATTACATTTTCCGTTTGATTTGTATTAACTTGTTCTAGTCTACTGAACATTTCAAAATCAATAGATTCTTGTTGTTGTTGCTGATATTGAATTGGATGATAAAATTCTTGTTGTTGGTCATATTGATTTTCATGATGAAATCGTAGTTGATACTGATATTGATATAAATGATGATTTAGTAGTTGATGCTGATAAAGAATTGGATAATGAGATTGTTGTTGTTGATGAAATTGATATAAATGATGAACTAGTAGTTGATGCTGATAAAGAATTGGATAATGAGATTGTTGTTGTTGATGAAATTGATAAAAATGATGATCTAGTAGTTGATGCTGATAAAGAATTGGATAATCAGATTGTTGTTCTTGTTGATAATGAATTGGATAATCAGATTGTTCTTCTTGTTGATAATAAATTGGATAATCAGATTGTTCTTCTTGTTGATAATGAATTGGATAATCAGATTGTTCTTCTTGTTGATAATGAATTGGATAATCAGATTGTTGTTCTTGTTGATAAGGAATTGTATAATTAGATTGTTGTACTTGTTGATAATGATATTGATATAAATGATGATTTAGTAGTTGATGCTGATAAAGAATTGGATAATCAGATTGTTGTTGTTGATGAAATTGATATAAATGATGATTTAGTAGTTGATGCTGATAAAGAATTGGATAATGAGATTGTTGTTGTTGATGAAATTGATATAAATGATGATCTAGTAGTTGATGCTGATAAAGAATTGGATAATCAGATTGTTGTTCTTGTTGATAATGAATTGGATAATCAGATTGTTCTTCTTGTTGATAATAAATTGGATAATCAGATTGTTCTTCTTGTTGATAATGAATTGGATAATCAGATTGTTCTTCTTGTTGATAATGAATTGGATAATCAGATTGTTGTTCTTGTTGATAAGGAATTGGATAATCAGATTGTTGTTCTGGTTGATAATGAATTGGATAATCAGATTGTTGTTCTGGTTGATAAGGAATTGGATAATCAGATTGTTGTTCTGGTTGATAATGAATTGGATAATCAGATTGTTGTTCTGGTTGATAAGGAATTGGATAATCAGATTGTTGTTCTGGTTGATAAAAAATTGGATAATGAGATTGTTGTTGTTGATGAAATTGATATAAATGATGAACTAGTAGTTGATGCTGATAAAGAATTGGATAAGGAGATCGTTGTTGTTGATGAAATTGATATAAATGATGATTTAGTAGTTGATGCTGATAAAAAATTGGATAATGAGATTGTTGTTGTTGATGAAATTGATATAAATGATGATCTAGTAGTTGATGCTGATAAAGAATTGGATAATCAGATTGTTGTTCTTGTTGATAATGAATTGGATAATCAGATTGTTCTTCTTGTTGATAATAAATTGGATAATGAGATTGTTGTTGTTGATGAAATTGATATAAATGATGAACTAGTAGTTGCTGCTGATAAAGAATTGGATAAGGAGATTGTTGTTGTTGATGAAATTGATATAAATGATGATTTAGTAGTTGATGCTGATAATGAATTGGATAATCAGATTGTTGTTGTGGCTGATATTGATTTAAATGCTGAACTACTAGTTGATGCTGATAATGAATTGGATAATCAGATTGTTGTTCTTGTTGATAATGAATTGGATAATCAGATTGTTCTTCTTGTTGATAATGAAATGGATATTCAGATTGTTCTTCTTGTTGATAATGAATTGGATAATCAGATTGTTGTTCTTGTTGATAATGAATTGGATAATCAGATTGTTCTTCTTGTTGATAATAAATTGGATAATGAGATTGTTGTTGTTGATGAAATTGATATAAATGATGAACTAGTAGTTGATGCTGATAAAGAATTGGATAAGGAGATTGTTGTTGTTGATGAAATTGATATAAATGATGATTTAGTAGTTGATGCTGATAATGAATTGGATAATCAAATTGTTGTTGTGGCTGATATTGATTTAAATGCTGAACTACTAGTTGATGCTGATAATGAATTGGATAATCAGATTGTTGTTCTTGTTGATAATGAATTGGATAATCAGATTGTTGTTCTTGTTGATAATGAAATGTATAATCAGATTGTTCTTCTTGTTGATAATGAATTGGATAATCAGATTGTTCTTCTTGTTGATAATGAATTGGATAATCAGATTGTTGTTCTTGTTGATAATGAAATGGATAATCAGATTGTTCTTCTTGTTGATAATGAATTGGATAATCAGATTGTTCTTCTTGTTGATAATGAATTGGATTATCAGATTGTTCTTCTTGTTGACAATGAATTGGATTATCAGATTGTTCTTCTTGTTGATAATGAATTGGATAATCAGATTGTTCTTCTTGTTGATAATGAATTGGATAATCAGATTGTTGTTCTTGTTGATAAGGAATTGGATAATCAGATTGTTGTTCTTGTTGATAATGATTTGAATAATGAAATTGTTGTTCTTGTTGGTAATGATTTGAATAATGAAATTGTTGTTCTTCCTGATAATGATTTGAATAATGAAATTGTTGTTCTTGCTGATAATGATTTGAATAATGAAATTGTTGTTCTTGCTGATAATAATTTGAATAATGAAATTGTTGTTGTCGCTGATATTTATTTGAATAATGAAATTGTTGTTGTCGCTGATATTGATTTGAATTATGAAATTGTTGTTGTCGCTGATATTGATTTGAATTATGAAATTGTTGTTGTCGCTGATATTGATTTGAATGAGGTCGCTGATATTGATTTGAATAATGAAATTGTTGTTGTTGTCGATATTGATGTGGATGATGAAATTGTCGTCGTCGCTGATATTGATTTGGATGATGTTGCTGATAATGATTTGAATAATGAAATTGTTGTTGTCGCCGATATTGATGTGGATGATGAAATTGGTGGCTTTGTTGAAATCGATGGTTGCGGTTTTGCTGTACCGGTTGTGATCCGCTGCTTAAAAACCGAACGCATGCCATGTTTGGAACTCGTTGTGTTGGATCAACCGGGATTCCAGTGTTTTGTAAATATGGCGAAACCGACGGCATTATGTTACCCGTGTTGTTTGGGAATTTTCTATCCATGATGTTTTTGTATACCGTACACCCTCTGTAATTTGCAGGATGATCTCCCCCACACAATGCACACTTTGCAGCAGTTTTGTTACTTTTCGTACATATTAACGTAGAATGGTTTTCGCCACATTTGACACATCTATCTTGTCTGTTACAGTATGTCTTTGTATGACCGTATCGTTGGCATCGCTTACATTGCGGTAAGATGCCTTGCTTATTTTGATGCTCTACCGTTATCTTTGAGTGTTGAAGGGATGCTAGCTTAAATATGTCCTTATTATTAGATGCTAGTTTTAGGTCCACGTTGAATAGTGATAGTGAAATATTTGTTCCTGGTCGTTTAACATTACTTATGGATTTTACGGTATGACCAGCCGACTGGATGTTTTTTTCGAGCTCTTTTATTTCAGCCGTTGGCGGTAGACCACGTATTGCTACACGATAATTACGCTCGGAACTCAGTTGGTATGTGTGAAATTCCGCTTGCATACTTTCTAAACGGGTCTTTATTGCCCTGTAATAGGCTGTCGTTTTAATCATTATCTTCACATTGCTGTTGTTCAAGTATCTGATGCGGTAACCATCGTTGGCCACTTCGTTCAAATGCTGAATGAATAGTTTCACATCTGTAACTTTGTTTACAAAAATTGGTGGTGGTGGTGGTGATGATGGCCCAGGGCTTTCTTGTTGACTTCTTTCATATTTTCCGTTTGAAGTACAGATTTGCCAGTTATTTTGGGCGCGACTAGTACTCGGTTGAGCACTAACGGTGGTTGATGGTGTGGGGGAACTAGTTAATACTCTGTCTGACATACCGATCGGTGAACATTGATGTTGATATTGTTGTTGGTGTTGTTGTGTTTGCTGAGGATATGATATTTGTTGTGGTTGATGTTGAAGTTGCTGGTTTGGTGATGGACAAAGCACCGACTGATTAGGTTGTTGTTGTAACGGTGGATTATAAATAGCAGCAATTGTATTATCTATCATATCATCTGGTGGATTGTTAACATTTAGACTATCACTCATTTTTATATTACTCGTGTAACACGAGGTATGTTGTAAGTTATAGAAATCTGTTATTATTTAACTGGTAAATTTATATTACTTGGGCACTACTGCACACAACAAAGCAATTCCAAAGTTATTATATTATTATTAAAATCACATAAATTATTGAATTTTTAAGAGTATCGTTTTGATTTTTTACTCAACAGCAAAAGAACACGTCTTTCTTATACAAAAATCAAATTCTTACTGAGCTGATCATAACACTTAAAATATTATTCATATGAATCAGTTTAAAAAAATATGCCTAACGTCATAGCAGGCAACAGACATGTTAAAAAATTATGACTCAAATTAAAGGTGAAGAATTTCTGCATCGACTTTATTTAAAGTAAATTTACAAAAATTCATTGGATTCTGGGCGAACAACATACACAACAAGGGGTGGATGGTTCCCTTGTTAGTAATACAATAAAATTATAAAACAAAGTCCTATTAACCTTAAAACCGTGCTGAATGCAAAACAATTTAATATCGCGTTTGGCGGCAACACTTTCTTGGCCAACTCCATTTTTCATATGTCGTTACGCGTCACCAAGTTCAGTCGCCGCAATGATTTCAGGTAGATTTTTTGTTTGCCGGATGCAGGTCGTGACCACAATGCATTAGATATCCATGGTGTGTAAACCGATTGTTCATCAAACAGTGAGTTCTGAAAACGATTTGTACAGCACATTTAAAGTATTGCAACAGAACAACTTCCGTATTTGTCGGAATGCGGCTAATTTATCTACTCCACTTGCTCCACCGAAGGAGGAATATATATTGTTGATATAAAATCGTATTGCTTTGTCATTTCTTTCGATCACAAATTCTAAAATAATAGTTGGTGTGTGAATACGGGTCTGAAAACTTTTTTAAATCAAAACTTTCTAGTAAAATAGAGTGGCAGTGTTTTTTCCTTCGTTTCTTATCAGCTGCAAAAATTTGACATTTTTCTGAGTCACTTGGCATTGCCCACCATATCCGTGAATTACTGTTGTATTGCGCTGTGAACCGTTTTGCAGTCCCGAAGGCTTAAGTAGCCACTACCATAATTGAAACAATCAGAAGAATACCGTTTGGAAATAAAATACAAAATAAATATTGTGCTCGCGAACAAATGAAATAACCAGAAAATTATTTTGGAATTTTTAAATCATTATTCTTTGAAATTAGTTCCCATTCAATTGTTACTTGCAACTAAAAGTACGTTTTTGTGTGCATTAATATTGTTTTGAGTTGAGTTGAGTTGTTTAGAGTGCCCCAAACACGGTTTTTATAGTTAATAATATACAATAACTATAGCCTTCCATTGTGTTGCTAACGAAATTTACACAATTACAATGTTATTAAATTCTATTGCTGTTAAAAATATTAATTATGGGTTTAACTATTGGTTTTGGTTGGATATGAGAAGAAATTTTCATTATCTTAAAAAAAAATTGGGTTTATAAAATACACGAGAAAAAAGTAATAAATTATAAATATTTTTTAAAAATATATGTTAAAATCAAAATGTTATGATCGCCTTTTCAAGTGGACAGACGACTAAGTCACATAACACAATATTAAATAAAATTATAATATTTACCGCTCAATTCCATATAACTTTAATTAATAATATATGTTTTAAATCCTTGTCTGTCAACATTGCCAGCAGAGCACACACATTAAATTTAATCTAATTGATTACAACGATTTTAAAATCAATTCTACGAATACAAACATATTTTTCGTTTTGTAAATCCATAAATTTATTTATTTATTCGAAACACATGTGCGCGCTGGCAACAAAACACAATCATAAAATATTTTTTATAAATTTAAAATACCAGGTGTACCGGTATAAAGTGAGCGTCAAGATACAAATGTCTCGATAGGAAATATTTGGTGTGAACGAGCGTTAATTTCTGTTTTCTTTGGTTCCTATGACTGTCTGTCAAACATAGAATTGTGTACCAGAAAATTATGATTTGCCAAAATTAAATTAAATTTTTGTTTTCATTTAAAGAAAATAGCTGCAGAGTCACATCGAATGCAAGTCGCAAGGAATATTAGGTGATAGCATGATCTATCAGAAGCAACATGAATAACGGATGGCTTCAACCGGTTCCGAGATAATGATTTTGATGTGAGAAATAATGAACGTGGAGGAGGAGGAGGAGGAGGAGGAGGAGGAGGACCACCAAAAAAATTTTTGAAGACGCCAAATTTTATGCAATATTGAAGGATGAAAATGACACCGTGAATCAAAAGCAAATGTTAAATGTTGTACCACAACAAACAATTTCTGACCGTTGCCGAAAGCCACATGGGAAAGATCCAAAATTGTGAAAAATGGTTGCCACATGACAATTGAATGAAAGACAGATGGAAAACCGAAAAAAACACTTGTAAAATTTTGCTTGCCAGACACGAAAGAAAATTTAGTTTTGCATCGAATTGTTACTGGCGATTAAAAATGGATTTATTTTAAGAATCTTAAACGCAAAAAAATCATGAGTTTAAGCCAGCGCAACCATCAACATTGACTGAAAAAACCAAATTGTTTCGGCAAGAAGACAAAGATGCTGTGTGTTTGCGGTGGGACCAGAAAGGTGTGGTGTACCACGAGCTCACAAAAACCTGTTGAAACTGTTAATGCTGATCGCTATCGACAACAAACAAATCAATTTGAACCATGCATTGATCGAAAAACGACCCGGACGGGCCAATAGACACGGCAAAATAATTTTGTTCCATGACAATGCACCTGTACACAAAGCAAAATCGATTCAGGATATCAAATCACTTGGTTGGGAGCTGTTACCCGCACCCACCGCCGTATTCACTAGACTTGGCTCCTTCCGACTACCATTTTTATTTTCATCGATGGTACACGCTGATTGGCTTTCTTCGATTCCGATACGAAGAAAAATTCGAAAATTGGGTGTCTCATTGGTTTTTCTTCGACGAGACGAACAATTCTATTGGCGTGTGGTGTCGCCAACAAATTGCCGGAAAGGTGGTGAAAATGTGTAGCCAAAACAATGTGGTCAATATTTTGAGAATAAAATTAAATTAAAATTAATGTTTTGTTTTCACAAAATAAAAAAAAAACGCTTACTTTATACCGGTACACCTGATATTCTTACAAAAAAAAAAAAAAAACACAAAAACAAATCGTTCTTCTTTCACAATTTCGGACAAGGTTCAAAAAAAAAAAATAATTTCAATCTCTTTTTATTTTTTTATCTTTTTTTTTCACCTTCAATTACAGTAAACTTTCTTATCACAATTTTAAAAAATTCCTTGCACTATACCAAACACCGATTCTTCACTCACCCCACACAAAAATCTCTCTTTTTCCACTTAATTAAATTTATTATTTTTTCAATTTTACAATTATTCGAAATTCTAATTATTAAAAACACTTTAAATTACAATTACATTAAAATTTACACAAACAAAAAATAATTGCAGTCTATAAATTTAATTTGCCGTGTAACCGTCACGTGATTTTCAGTAACGCAAATTCCAAGTGATTATTTATTTTACTTAAACAAACACACACACACACACACACTGACTTACTATTTACACACACACTCACTTACTATTTAATTTCTTTCTTTTTTGAAATCTTGATTAAATCCAACCGATGCTATTGTTTGAATGATATTTGAGCTCTGGCCAATAACTAGAAATCTTTTAAAGTCAACGACTCACTCCCCCATTTATCGATGTCATAGTGAACTATTTAAATTTAAAGTTAACATGGTGCATGCGTAATCAATTGCTATCTACTTATTGTCCTACTATCAGAATATCTCTTTTCAGCCTAACTCAATTAAGAGTTTGTCTCAAATGTAAATCCGTATTTAAATGTAATAGAAAAAGTGACAACCGAAAATGGAATTTTTGTCGTTGCACAATCATTTGATTAAGTTAAATATTAGCAAATAAATTCATTGATTTTGGATTTTTGGAGAAAAATTAGCAAAATAATAAATAAATCAATTGCAGTTGCAGTATGATTCATTCCAAAATGAATTGGAAAATTGTATATATTTGTTGTTGTTTCTTGACAGTGGTATTGGTGGAAAAAGGAGAAAATATATTTTAACAGCATTGTAATACTCGGATTAGTGAGACAATGCAAAAGCTCAAATCATCAAATCATTTATATTTTCAAATACATTTGTATTTTTTTCATATTAAATATAATATTGTATTGCAGAGGTTCATAAAAGTATTAATAACGTACGAGGGTGTGGCTACGATCGGGTACTAAACGATTAATTTTTCATGTAGGATCAACACAACACTGTCAACTGTTGAAATGTTTACGCCTTCTTCTTTTTTTTTGGTCTTCGAATGTGTGCGCGCTTGTGTATTTTACTTCAAATCTATAATAATGCAATTTTAATATCATTTCTTTTTCTCTCTTTCGGTACACTCACGCATGCCAAAATCCATGTACCCGACGAATACAATACCGTATTTTGTGCATATAATTTACCCCCTACACTCGGTTTTTGCATCATTATTCTTTTGTGGCCAGTAACTTGTTGGTTTTTGTGTAATATTTCAATGAATTGTTGATTTGTGTTTTGATAAAATTCTCCGGACAAAAGCTCACTCACCACAAACTATGAAATAAAATTGATGTTATGGGATCGGTTTCGTTAGAGATTTTATTTTTTAATTTTTTTTCACTTATAAGTCAGACTCAGTTACAGTATTTTTCAGACCGTCGCCGAGTTAAAACGTTTAGTCTTTCTTAGGAAAGAATTTTACGTTTTACATTTATTCGAATTTAGTTGATTTTTTGAAAAATTTCTGTAATTTATTCGTGATTTTTCTTCTACTTTTTAAATAATTTATTAATTGAAAAAAATATTCGATAATTAATTATTTTATAAAAATTAATAATTCTCTTCGTCAAAAAAAAATATTTTAATAAATAATTACTAAAAAAATAGTTTTTGTGTTTGTGTGTGTGGGTTGAAAAAAATTATTATTTTATTTATAAAATTCAATAAAAATTTACTGGATAAAAAATAAGTTTGTTTTAAATTAATAAAAACTGGAATAATTAATAAAATATTTTGATTACGAGTTCGTAACGGAATGAAACAGATCAAAAAACATTATTATTATTAATTTTATTAATTGTTTTTCCTCGGGTCTGATTTTAACCTTTTACTTTAAGAAATTGATAAAAAAAAATTGTGGTATAGCTGTGAAAAACTTTGTTGTGCTATAAAATTATAATTAGTGGTGCGACGGACGACTGGCCTGGTGCCTTACAAAGTTTATATATTTTTAGTTCGTTATACTAAAATTCTTTTTCAATTTTACACTTAACCCGGAATCGAGGAAAAAGTGGGTAGCAGAAAATACAACAGCCGTAAGCAGATAAATAAAATGTAAGTTTAATGCGATTAATTTTAAAAGTATTTTTTAAGTAATTAAGTGCCTTTAATTATCTCGGTATGCCATCGAAATATTTCCCATATGTTGTTATGTGTTAAAACTATAATGACCCTATCACATGACCCGTTTATTGTTACATTTTAATTACTATAACCACTGAAATCATACCGTAAGTAAAATAATTATTGTGTATTTACTCGTTGAAGCGGAATTAATTAGAATTTAAATAAATATAATATAAATTAATCCAATTATTCCATTAACAGACCCTTAATTAGATATCGCAGTACGATATCTACTTAGATTCGGAATTTGTAATGGATATAATATTTAATTGGAAAAAAATTAGGCGGAAGTTTATACGAAAATCTCTCATCAATATTTTTTGTAACAATTTTCTAGAAGAAATTTGGAAGTTTTTCTATTAATACGAATTTTATTAATAATTCAACCGATTCATAAAAATAAATATTGGCAACTCAATTAATTTCGAATATCGTTTAGTTTGTGATTTGTTTCGAACAATATTAAGAATTGAATTGAATATAACTTTATCGATAGTCACATGAACATTTATTTCATTAACGCAATCAACGGATTAAGATTAAATCATTTCTTTTGTCAATTTTGATAATATTAATAATGGAAATTATCCACTGGTTCAAAAAATTTTGTTCCTTAATATCTGAAATTGTTATTACGAAATAATAGCTAATAATAATCAGCAGCATCAGCAATGATTCATATTTCCATATAAATATTGGTATAATCATAAAACGTTGAAATAAAATCGTAAAATTAAACTGGCCTGATTGATATTAATACGAAAATAGCATGCCGAATTTAAGTTAAAATTCTTAATTCATATACGCAGGAAATATATTATTTAGTTCAAAATGCCGACGGTAAAATTATATTCCATTGAATAAAATATTGTGAATAAATTGACTTGAATAGAATATTTCCGATAAGATATTTTTTACAAGATGAGGTAAATCAAATCGTTTGCCAACGAATATTTATTTTCATTATTATCAAAATGTTACGTTATTACCACTGCCCGTAGTTTGTCCGTAGTTTTAATCCGATTATGTATCTATGGATTTCTAACGAATGTCCGCTGTATTTTTATTCGATCAGTTCAACCTATTTCCGATAACAATTTCTACCGATTTTTCCCTTGCATTATTTCTCATTGGTGTTATTCCACAGAATATCCATTGCATTTATATTCCAATTTTTTTGTGAGCCGATCCACAGATTTTTTGACAAAAATACATTATGCGACAGGTGCACTCGCACTAACATTTTGCTGTAACAAAATAAATAAATTCCAATGTATTTTTTCCATGGAAAATATGTGGTTTTTTTCCACAGAAATGTGCCTCATTTTTTAATGTCCGGACAAATTTATACATTTTTATATTGGATTGAATTCAATATTCGCTTATTTCGTGTTCCACTCTATTACACAATATTCACTGTATTATTTGGATGGAATACTTCATAGAAATTCTTGTTGTTTCTGTTGTCCAATATTATTTTACAAATACTAAATTACAATATATTCGTGTGCTATTAAATACCTGTGGCAAAACTACCACGAGAACAACTACTAAAATTAAAAAAATTAAGAAGATTCGTGTAAAATGTGTGTGCCAACGATCCAGATGAACTAACAAGAACACACATGAATATTAATATTGTCAATGCCAAGCAATTACAATTCATCAGTCAATACCTCAAATCCAAACACCTGGTTATTATTTTTACATACATTATCTGCGGCCACCGGACGACATGGAAACGGGAAATCCAACAGAGATTAAAAGTAATTCATATTCTGATAAATAGAACATTTCTATAAATTCTGGAAATTTTCGCTATGTTTCAGAAGTTCCGATAATTTTTTAATTAAAGGATCAGAATTTATATCAACAGAAAAAAAAAACACTTCATGTTGAGAACTTCTGCGGGTGCTTAAGATTGTTTAATAGACATTTTCCTGAGATAGATCTCTGATCATGGGTTCGTGAAACTATATATGTGCATACAATCCGATAATAAGATTTCATACTCACATTTACATCACAAAACGAAAATATCCTTGGTATAAAAATTGTTCAAAACTTCCAATATAGTTAATAAATTCCGTTTGAGAACTGATCGCATCCAAGTGCATTCCATGTTTTTCAATGACCGATATGACGACATTCGGTCGAGAATTGTATTGTTGTGTAAAACCATTTTTTCGTGACTGACCAATCTCGATTGCTTTTCTTGCAATAATCGCTTTAAATTTGATTCGTTGTTGACAGTACACTTTAATATTGCCAGTTTGGTTCAGTTTCAACCATATTAATGTAATATCTTTACTGCAGTCCCACCAAATACTGACACTTACAATTCACTACCGCATTGAAATCTTCTTTCACACAAAGCATATTTTCTATATAAACCGATGAGAAGTATTCGATAACTTTCAGCACCATATTTCTTCCAATATTTTGAAACAAACGAAAAAAATATGTTGATTACTCTGTTAAGCTTTGCATTTTATGAGCCCGCATTCCGCAAGCCACATTTACAATTTTTCTCTTTTTGTGAGGCTTAACCATGCAATTTCACTGTTATACGAACTTCGAACGAAATGTCATATGGCATATTTAACAACCGTAAAACGTGAGAGTTTAATGAAACGCTTTCATTGTTTTGGGACGAATATTTCTATGCGGCAGAGAGACTTTTTATATGATCGCACAATCCACAACTATAAAAACAATTCACATATAAAATACGAATAACCATTGATTTTTGACAGTGAATCGGTTCACAAAAAACCGTTCCAGCCGAAACCGACATCGTAACAAGCGATCGTTTTACAACAATATATTTTTATAAATTAACAACAAAACACACACGTGACACTTGACACAACAATTCTTGAATTTTTTTCACTAATCACAATCACTTTTTAAATTATGGTGAAAACACTGCACCACTATGTCGCGGGAACATAAATATTTAAACATAAACATACCAAAAAATAATTACGTGCACTTAAAATATATAGTTTCGTACTTAAAATATACGAAATTTAACTTTTAACTATAAATATCATTTTGATATATTGCATTTGTGAATTATAAAGACAAAGTGTTAAAAATAATCAGTTTTTTATGAATTTTGGAATGAAATTCAATTTTTTTCTAATATTTCTTAATAGCAAAATTATCCCACACATTATTTACTGAATTTAAGCCCAATTCGAATTGGATAAAATGCGTTTGAAATTATTCAAAGATAAAATTTTAGATATAAATATTGGATATAAATAATTTTTTTGAAAAAAATGTGTAAAATCTAGTTCGTCCACCTCAGGGCCTCACCCTCAGTTGGGTTTCACAACTGTTATACCTTTCCCCCTTATAATTACAAGTAATTTAGAAAAATTATAATTTTTAAAATTATTCATCATTTTCACAAATAATAAAAAAACCAATTTTAACCTAAATTCAATTACTGTTCACTTCTAAACAATTAATTAATGACTTAATTATAAGGTTATACTCTTTACCAATGCGCATGGCCATAGGTTCGGAATGTGGTTGGTCATTCATGTGAAATTGGAAGTACACCAACCGTACGTTAATCGGAACGCTCTCCTTTTTCATTTATGTCGATTTTAGTGTTCGGGATTATCGCACGGCAAAATGTAAATATTATCGTCACACTAAAATTCTTATTTTGAAAGATAATTTCAAGAAATAAAAAGCATCCGATAGCTGAAGCCTTCTAGTTCACTTGTTAATAAAAAAATATAAATATAATCACCATAATTTCTTGAAAGTTCTGGGATCATATCGTAAGAACCAAGGTACCCTTTTTTTAGTAATTTTTCAAAAATCAATTCCATAAATTTGGTATGGTATTTTTTTAGGGTATGTGAATGAAACTCGGCCCATATTCACAAAATGTTTTTGTATGGGTTTAACGTTTAAACCAATTTTTTTTACTATTAACATCCACATCCATTAATGTTGAGACACAAACTTCCCGGTAATTTGTAAATTAATCATTTCTTAACCGATTTTTTGATGAAATTTTGTATATGTGTTCAAAGCGGGAATATATGAACAGTTCCAAAGGTAGTTCTTAAAAATCGATACTCAGGGTAGTTTCACAGATCAGTGTTGGGTATTCTGGTTAATTTGGGTATTCTTTATCCGATTTTCATGAAATTTAGTATGTAAGTGTAAAATGGGATTATGTAAACAGTTCCAAAGGTGGTGCTGGAAAACCGTTACTCTGGCCAGTTTTATTGATTAGAGTTGGATATCCTGTTTATTTTGGGGATTCTTTATCCGATATTGATGAAATTCAGTATGTAGTTGTAAAATAGATTTATATAAACAGTTCCAAAGGTGGTTCTGGAAAATCGATACTGTGGCCAGTTTTATTGATCAGAGTTGGATATCCTGTTTATTTTGGGGATTCTTTATACGATTTTGATGAAATTCAGTATGTAGATGTAAAATAGGATTATATAAACAGTTCCAAAGATGCTTCTAGAAAATCGATATTCAGGGCAGTTTTATTGATCAGAGAGTTGGATATCCTGATTATTTTGGGTATTCTTTATATGATTTTGATGAAATTCAGTATGTAGTTGTAAAATAGAATTATATAAACAGTTTCAAAGGTGGTTCTGGAAAATCGATACTTTGGCCAGTTTTATTGATCAGAGTTGGATATCCTGTTTATTTTGGGGATTCTTTATATGATTTTGATGAAATTCAGTATGTAGTTGTAAAATAGAATTATATAAACAGTTCCAAAAGTGGTTCTGGAAAATCGATACACTGGCCAGTTTTATTGATTAGAGTTGGGTATCCTGTTTATTTTTGGGATTCCTTATCCGATTTTGATGAAATTTAGTATGTAGATATAAAATGGGATTATATAAACATTTCCAAAGGAAAATATCGATGAGTATCGATTAGCTGACGTTCGGATTCTATGGCATTCGGATTAACACACGGTTGATGTATTTATAAATTCACCGTTAAATAATTTTAATGAATATTTTACTGAATTAATTGATGGATCAGTGAATTCATTAATATGAAATTGAAGTGTACTTACAATTTTTGTATGCATTCATTGAAGCAACTTCTGATTACATACAAATAGTTCCACTTTTTTGTCTGCAAATATTTAAAGATTATCGAAACACATTTATTTACATTTCCAATAAAATATATTTAAGTGTGTGTGTGTGTGTTGGTGTGTGTGTGTGTTCGATGGACAACAAAATAATGCAATAAATAATAATAATTTATTAGTAGATCCTTAAAAAATGTTTTTCGATTCCTTTATTTTTTTTTTTAGTGTTTATTTAGTGCAAAGACAAAATTAGAAAAAAAAAGGACAAATCAAAGAATGTCTCACTTAAAAAAAATAAAAAAAATAGTGTATAATTTCAAATGACCCATAGATGCACAGCATTCATATCTTTGCATTTTGTTTTCTTGGCTGCAATATATATTTTTTATGATATTTTTCAATTACTTATAAAATTGTTGTTGTTCTTGATATAATAATTAAATTGTTGTTAGTCTTGATATAATGAAATTGTGTTTGAGATTGTTTCGGTATTTGAATCCAAACTAAAACAAATGTGATATTTGAAAAAAAAATTGTAATTTGATATGTTTTCAATTTTAAATATTATATCAGATATTGGGAGCAGATCGATCACGACTATGTGTGTAAATTGTAACAGTCGCGCCTTATTTTGCAATAAATTATTATATTTTATTGTCCGTTTGCTATAAAAAAGGACGGATGAACATCTTAATTTTATAGTTTTATATATGGATAAAAATACGGTGTACGATGAGATTGGAAAACAAAAGGAAGCAATAAATAGTTAATAATAATGTTTTTTTTCTGACATTTAATTTTATTTTTTATGTGTTTGTGTTATTAACAAAAACAAAAATAAAAAAGGAAAACATCAAACGAGTCCTTATTTAAAATATATTCACCAGGTATAGGAGTATGAAAGGAGCCTTTTTTAAAGGAAAAAAAACACATTATTTAGAATAGAAAAATCAAAAATATTTTATTCAAAATAACTTCCATCGCGCTTTCTACACATTTTAACCACCACCTTTCAGGCAATTTTCGTATACCACATCGAAAAAATGGTGTTGCTTTGGACGAAAACCGATGATTCAGACAGCCAATCTTCAAATTCCGCAGATGTTTTGAAGTGCTGTTCTTTCAAAGCATGTCCCATCGTTGAAAACAAATGGTAGTCCGAAGGAGCCAAGTCTGGTGAATCGGGCGGGTGTGGTAACCGCTCCCATGCAAGCGACTTTATCGTATCCTGAACTGGTTTTGCTTTGTGTACTGGTGCATTATCATGTTGCAAAATTACCTAAACAGATTTTTTCTTTCTTTCTATCCATTCTGGTCGGTTATCTAATAATGCATGGTTCAAACCGATTATTTGTTGTTGGGTAGCGAACCGTATTAACAGTTTTGCCACCAGGTTTCAGAAGTTTATGATACACCACACCTTCCTGATCCCACCACCAAACACAAAGCATTCTGCTCTTACCGAATCCGAATTTGGTTTTGCAGTCGATGTTGCTGCTTTACCTGGTGTAGTAATCCATGATTTTTTGCGTTTAGGAATCTCAAAATATATTCACTTTTCATCACCACCGTCACGATTCGATGCAAAAAGACTTCCTTTTGTATCGTTGACGGGTGCAATTCACAAATGGTTTTTCGATTTTCTTGTTGCCTTTCAGTCAATTCATGTGGAACCCATTTTTGCACACACTTTTGAATCTTTCCCATTGCTTTTAAACGATTAGAAATTGTTTTTTTCAGCTTCATTTAAGCATTTCTGCAAGTTGTTTTTGAATTTGTGTGTATCATTTTCGTCCAACAATGTTTGCAATTCTGACAGTCTTCAAACTTTTTTGGTGGTCTTCCACGTTCTTCATTTCTCAAATCAAAATCTTTGTCTCTAAATTGTTGAAATCATCTTTTGCATGTTGCTAATGTTAGAGCATGATCACCAAAAGCTTCTACAAGCATTCTTCGTTGAGATTCTGAGCTGCGTTTCACTTTAAATGATAACAAAAAACTAATGATACCCTCAAATCGTTTGTTGAAGGCACAAAATTAGACATTTTTAACACGATAAAATTTTATGTTGTTGTATTACAAATGGAATTTACCACAATGTTGAATGTTGTTGACAGATGTCAAAACAATAAAAAAAACATCACATTAAGGCTCTTTCACAATTACTAATATAAGTACAGCCATTTATTGGCAGCGGCTCACTTCATACTCCTATACCTGGTATTTATAGACGGTATAATGTCCGATCAATTCACAGCGAGCAGTCCATAAACTCACATGAAAATATATATATTTCTTAAGTTATTTTTCTATCACTATAACAAATTGTTGTTGTTCTTATTATATTATGAAATTGCATTTGGATGGTTTGGTATTTGAACTAATAAAACACATACAATAATTCCAAATTAGCTAGTCTCTCTCTTGTATTATCGATTAAGATTCGATTAATTAAATTAAATTATAAATAAATTATTTTTAATATTTTAAATAAATTAATTTAAATTTTATCAATTAATTTACAGCAACACATACAAAAACTACAAATTACAACACAATGGAATCCCAAATGAGTGGGTCAACTGATGATGACGACGATGCAGATGATGATGATGATGCAGATGATGATGATGCAGATGATCATTATCTGTATTCATCAAAAAATTATTTGTAAAAAAAGTACTGAATGTGCGAATGCCCCAACCACACCACACAAATTCCAATATTTGATTCTATATTAATTTATCAATCACTATCAATTACCACTTAATTATTACAAATTTAAATTAGAATGACAGTTAAAGTCATAGCCAAACCAATACCACTAACTTCATCTTCAATTTGCATTCGCATTAAATTCAAATATAAATATATTAAATAATTACCAACGCAATTCTAAATGAGACTTTGTTTTCCGAATATGACAACATTAGCATTTAGTTCCATATTTATAACAGCACCATCACCAGCACCTACCACCTTTTTTGTGTCCGAAGTAATAGAAAAATACAAATAAATCCGGATGACCAATGGCGGGTCAAAACAATTATAATGGGAACGTCGCTGCGACGATTACGTAAGTATTAATTTATTATTATTATTATTATAATAATTTGGTGGTTGGCGTTTGCATTAAAAGACTGTTATGTTATCCAAAATTAACAGGTCACCACAACCATTGGCATTGCTTTCAGTTGGCCAAGATGATCGATTGATCGAAACTATCTTATCAATCGCCGATGAACAATGAAAAATATTGTGCGTAACCTGAAAATGAATACCAGCCCTGTAAGTCGATTCGAACCAATTATTAATTTATACACAGGATGTAAAATATTTTTTGTACACACTTAGATTTTTACCAAACATACAATTGACCAAAAGATCGTGCTTTAATTGCGAAAATTTTCAAATAGAATTTATTATAGCCTCAAAGATATTTTCTTTAAATGAACTGATCTTAAGCGATAAGACTTTCTGTTTATGATAATTGGCCAACGCATAAATGTCACATCATAAGAAATTCGTCGGTTTCTTGATAAACATAGAATTAAAACATTATTGTACGAATAATATTTTGCATTACTGTGTGAAAAAATTTTATTTCAATTTTTATATCAATCTCATCATCATCATCATCATCATTCTCTTCCACACCACACATTTAGATTTAATTCATTTTCATACGAACGGCACAAGATTTTAGCATACAAATACCAACAGATTTAATAGCAACTGCAACTGAAAATGTCATTTAGCTGATGTCGCACACCTTCAAAAAAAATTTGTGAACGATCAGCGATCGTCGGTGGTTCGTACTGCTACACACTGTCACATTAAGTAAGTATTTTTTTTTATTTAATTACTAACGAAAACCATAATGTTATTAGACCACCACCAAATTGGTGGATTGAGCAATAGAATGTGGTATTAACCATCCGGTGATTGTAATTAAAAAATACAAATTCATGATTCATTGAGGGTTTCTACTGTTCCACCATAATCGACTTAGACTCCTATTACCAGAAAAGTTCCGTAGTGACCCAACGTTAGCAAATGGCAGCAGTCAACTGATGAATTCAAACCAAATTAGATTGACTATTTGTTATACGAAGCGTTGCTTATGTTACATCCGTCTTTGGTTAACCGAAAAAATTCGAAACTGAGGAATTTAAACTCGACCACAATTCATGTCAATCGGAAATTTCTGTCTCAAAAGCTAGGCAATTGGGTGCTATGTAAGAATTAAAGCCAAGAGATGGTGTTTTTTTTTGCGAACAATTGCTTTAACGTCAATGAGCCTCGGCCATATTCAACAGATATTATTTCATTGGATTACAACTGGTCGATGGAATACGGTCGCTGGTTAAGTAACGCTTTCCCGTTCTTACGAAACACACGTAAAATCGGATCAATTCGATTATCAAAAGATAAATTGTTACCGAATATTCCGTAAGTTGTCAAAAAAAAATGAAATGAAATGGTAAAACAATTTTTTGCCTAGCGTTGGGTTCGACAATACTTTCAAAAATAATAATATAGGCAATTGTTTACAATAGAATTTTCCCTCAAATAAACTGTTATTTCATAGTCCTAAAGTTTTTCGAACAAAATTAATTAATTAAATTTTTAATATTAATTAATTTTCTTTTCGAATTTAAATTTAAAACTATTGTATTTTTGGTTTTAAATTATTTTAGATAAAATGTGAGTCTGCCACACGAACATCGTCGACGACGTATTTCCCATTTCTTAACGGTACACAAAGTACTCGATCGTAAACTATAGAAATATAGTTTGTGCCGTGTACCCATCCCAGAATATATTCACCTTCACCAAAATACAATGTGTTCTCAAAATCCGAACGTTGTTAGAGATTAATATTTCAAATCGGTGCTCGGTGCGGAGCGTCTAAGAAGAAGCCAACAACAACCAAACGAATTTCAACTGTATTAAAATGGGAAAAAAATTTGTTTTAATACTTTGGTGTGCATTAAATTTTTTATATAGCGATAAACTAATTTTAAATTTATAAAATTTTTAAGGGAAAAAAAATTTACTAGTAAATAATTAATAGTTAAATAGAATTAAATTTTAATTAATAAAGTTTTAGCGAATTTCGGACGCCAGACCATAATAAGGTCTGAGTCACCCGGTGTGGTGGTTCGCCCCAAAATCATAAATTAAATTAAGTAAAATTATCAATAATTAATATTAATTAATTAATTAATATTTGTACATTTTTAAAAGAGTGTTAAATAGTTATGTGTCTAATCATTGAGATGCGATAAATTAAATATCATTTGAGTATTGCACGTTTGTGACGTTTTTTAATTGTAAGGTAAAATGCAAATTTCATTTAAGTTTTACAATAAATAAAATTAAGCAAATACAACAAATACAACAATTTAATTAAATATTTAATGGTCATGGTCAGGGTAGGATAAAATTTTATTTTTTCCCAATTTTATTAGTATTTAAAAATTAATTGTTAGGAACTCGTATTGGGGCAACAACTTTTAATTTATTGAAAATAGTCAGGTTATAATTTTTTAATTAATTTATTGTCATTGTACGCCGGACTAAAGAAAACTATGTTTTTACTGTGTATGAAATTCAAACGTTACAATCTATCAGTTACAACTTCTAATTGTTGCTCAATTTAAAACGCGATTGATTTCAATTCGGTCCCTATCCGCATACATTACGCATTGATTGTATAGTTTCATTAACGTTGTTATTCAAATCGTATCCTCTTCAAAATGAGCAATGTTTCTTCTTGTTTTACATTTCCGTGGGCAACTTTGAATGGATTAACAAAAAATTTCAAGGCGCTTCAACAAAACTCATCTGTGTTAATCGTTCGTCCAAAAAAAAAAATTCAAATTAATGGTTCAGTGTGAGAATGGACAAAGCGGACAAGCAGATGCTTGTTGATTGATTGACGTCAGCATTTGTCAATGGTAATGGCAATATTATTTCATATATTCATTGTTCGATTAGCCAACCGTTACAGATCGACACTGGGACCATGTATTTCCTCTAACAATATCTCACAATACAAAAGTTTTAAATGGTATTTATTTTGGGCCAATTAAATGGAATGCCATACCGTTCGTCATTAATTTTCTGAAGTCATTGTGACCATCCGGAACCACCTTTTGGTTCCTTAATAAATTAACATTACACAGTTGTTTTGTGTCCCAATATATATATTTATAATATTAATTTAATTTGTCAATTAATAATCAAATATTAAGTTTTGTAAATTTTAAAGAATGAATCAATGCCTATAATAACTTAAAATTAAAAAATTTAATTTAATTAAATTTAATCTATTAAATAAGAAAAAAATATTACAAATTAGTTTAATCTGTAAATATATAAAAATTAAATTAAGATAACATAGAATTAAGATTAAGATCAGCGTTCCGATGACGATTCAATTGATTCAATTTTATCCTTCATTTGATTACACAAAAAGTAATAGTAATTCTTCGTGTATTCCTGCCACCTCCACCTTTGCCAAAATTTCTCTGGCTTCTTATTGGGTGGATACCACCACAGTCCGTTTATATTTGAATATATAAATATATAAAATTATGGTACTTAATTGCATAACATAATTTTTTTTCTAGCTGTACACTTCCGCTTATGACACTTATGGCAACTACCAAACCAATTCTATCGATACTCAGGATATCCTGACCTGATCAATATCGATATAGCTTTAGAATCGGTCGGAATTTTTCCATTTCTAAATTAATTTTTACTAAAACTTTTTGCATAAGTTTCATAATAGAAATTATACGCTAATTTTATAGCCACCTTTTAATAGCAGGTTGTGTTCTAACACCCTCGTTCAACCTATTCCCGTTATTCTGTATTGCGATTAATTAAAAAAAAAAAATATATTGCACCTAAGGCATGACCGACATTGAATCGATACTTGAATCGTACATTCTTCAGTAATTTATTCTCACCGACGCAACTATCTGCTATCATCAAGCACATCGGAATTTTTCATGATCATTCAACAATCATTCACCGATTTCGTCGTCATAAAATATTAATTTAATTTAATAATTAATTATTAATTTCGAATTAATAAGTTGTATATTAAAATTTTTGTGAATATATGTTTCAATCGTAATTTAAATTATTGTGCAGTTATTAATTAATTAAATTAATTTTTAAAATTGTACATTTCCAAATAACATTGCACAATAAATTTATCCTAATTAATGATTAATTTAGAATTAATAAATTGTATATTTAAATTTTATAATTATAATATATGCGATGGTTATTCAAGTTATTTTACGGTTATTAATTAATTAATTAAAATAATTTTAAGAATTGTACAATTTCAAATACCGTACACGCGAAATGCTCAAACAATTAATTATTAATTTAGAATTAATAAATTGTATATTTAAATTTTATTGAATTATGTCATTTGCTACATTAAATTATTGTGCAATTACAAATTAAAATAATTTTAAGAATTGTACATTTTCAAATATTGCACAATAAATTAATGCTAATTAATTATTAATTTAGAATTAATAAATTGAATATTTAAATTTCGTAATTATGGGTTCGATGGTACATTAAATCATTGTACAGTTATTAATTAATTAAAATAATTTTAAGAATTGTATATTTTCAAAATATTCCACACTAAATGCTCGCACAATTAATTTTTAATTTAGAATTAATAAATTGTATATTTAAATTTCGTAATTATAAGTTCGATGGTAGTACATCAAGTTATTTTACGGTTATTAATTAATTAATTAAAATAATTTTAAGAATTGTACATTTTCAAATAATATTACACAATAAATTAATCCTAATTAATTATTAATTTAGAATTAATAAATTGTATTTTTAAATTTTATAATTATAAGTTCTATGGTAGTAAATCAAGTTATTTTACGGTTATTAATTAATTAATTAAAATAATTTTAAGAATTGTACATTTTCAAATAATATTTCACAGTAAACTTCATAATCGTGCAATCGATGGTATACATTAAATTATTGTGCAGTAATTAATTAATTAAATTAATTTTAAAAATTGTGTACATTTTCAAATAATATTGCACAATAAATTAATCCTAATTAATTATTAATTTAGAATTAATAATTTGTATATTTAAAAAATATAAAATAAAATATAAAATAATTTTAAGTATTGTACACTTTCAAATGCCGTACACAATGAACACAAGCCCAAAATTAATTATTAATTTAGAATTAATTAATTGTATATTTAAACTTCAGAACTCTATAAATGTGATGGAATTAAAAAATATTGTACAGTTATTAATTAATTAATTAAAATAATTTTAAGAATTGTACAATTTCAAATACCGTGCACAATGAACACATGCCCAAAATTAATTATTAATTTAGAATTAATAAATTGTATATTTAAATTTTATAATTATAAGTTCGATGGTAGTACATCAAGTTATTTTACGGTTATTAATTAATTAATTAAAATAATTTTAAGAATTGTACATTTTCAAATAATATTACACAATAAATTAATCCTAATTAATTATTAATTTAGAATTAATAAATTGTATATTTAAATTTCGTAATTATGGGTTCGATGGTTCATTAAAATATTGTACAGTTATTAATTAATTAAAATAATTTTAAGAATTGTACATTTTCAAAACATTCCACACTAAATGCTTGCACAATTAATTTTTAATTTAGAATTAATAAATTGTATATTTAAATTTCGGAATTATGGGTTCGATGGTACATTAAATCATTGTACAGTTATTAATTAATTAAAATAATTTTAAGAATTGTACATTTTCAAATGTGTTGCCAACGAAGTTATATGATATTGGAAAAGTAATTAATTAATGAAATTAAATAAAATTCCAAAATTTAATAATTTAAATTTAATAAATTTTGTATTTAATTAATTAATTCTACACTGTAAATGAATTAGCTTTAATTAATTTAGAATTTCGTAATACTGTAAATATTGTATAATAATTGTACAAATAACAAAATATGCAATTGTAATTATCTCATAGAACATTTTGTATACGTGGACATTAAGCGCTTATTATTAATTAATTTACGTAATTAAATGTTTAATTAAATTGTTGTGGTAAAATAAATTATAAACATTTCATCACCATCAATCACCCTTTTCCCCTCATTTTGTACATTTTTGTGGTCATTAATTTTGACGTAATCACCGCCCCCACCCCCATCCTCCTTCCACCCCATCGTTGCTATTTGCTTAATTTTAATATAAAAAAAAAAAAACAAAAAATAATAATTAACTGTTAATTAATATTAATAATTTTAATTAAATTTTAGTAATCAGAAACAATACAGAAACGTAATTCTTAATTTAATTTAATTTAGATTAATTAAAAAAAAAAACTTTTGACTAATTAAAAGTTTAATAATTTTAAATTTAAATTTTTTTTTTTTCGTAATTTCGTGTTGGGCGCACAAAAAAATTAAAATTATAATTTTCTTTTTTTATAATCAAAATACCATTAATTAAATTAAATTAAAAATATTTTATGATGATGACGTAAAAGTGGACACAGGGTGTCCGTTGATGCTGGTGTTCACTAGTGATAGTTTCATTCGGTTGCAGCTGCACATAGTAAACACCACCACAACGGCTCAAACAATGAGCATGAACTTCGAATTATTATTAATAATTGAATTTGGCATTTGATGATGGCAAAACGCGACGACGGGTTTTCACACGTTGCGTTATCGTAGTGTATCCATTTTTCATCGACACTTTTTCGAACTTTTTCGGTTGACCAGACCGCGACCAATTGTCATTTGTTTGGAACAACCACTTCGAAACCAATTGTCGTTGGAGTATGGTTCGCCGCGTAAGTTACCAACACATTACTCGCTGACTTTCGTGCGTTATCATTTAGATAACATGCGTTACAGTCGGTCGTCGATCGATTATTTGCAATAAAAACTAAATAAATTTTATTGGATAACGCCCAACCGTATAATTTAATTCACATAGTTTTTGTATAAATTATAATTATTTTCAATTAAATTACAATAAGAAATTAAGGGAAATTATAAATTATGTAAATTTTTGAAATATTATATTTATAGCTCAGCAAAAAATTCCATTTATAATAAACAAAACGCGTGCAATACTCAAAATGATTGATTTATTATAATCATATTTAGAAATTACACTTATTAATTTTAGGTTTAGAAATTAACTTTTATTAATTAGAAGTTTAGAAATTAAGTTTAGAAATTTTCGGTTTAGAAATTAAGTTTATTAAATTTAAGTTTAAAAATTTAGTTTAAACATTTTTTTTCGTTAAGAAATTACGTTTATTAATTAAAAGTTTAGAAATTAAGTTCATTAATTTTTGGTTTAGAAATTAAGTTTATTAATTAAAAGTTTAGAAATTAGGTTCATTAATTTTTGGTTTAGAAATTACGTTTATTAATTAAAAGTTTAGAAATTAAGTATAACAAAATATCAGTTTAAAAATTTTAGGTTTAGAAATTACGTTTATTAATTAAAAGTTTAGAAATTAAGTTTAGAAGTTTTCGGGTTAGAAATTAAGTTTATTAAATATAAGTTTCAAAATTTAGTTCAACCATTTTTTTGGTTAAGAAATTGCGTTTATTAATTAAAAGTTTAGAAATTAAGATCATTAATTTTTGGTTTAGAAATTACGTTTATTAATTAAAAGTTTAGAAATTAAGTTTAAAGTTTTCAGGTTAGAAATTAAATTTATTAAATATAAGTTTAAAAATTCAGTTTAAAAATTTTAGGTTTAGAAATTACGTTTATTAATTAAAAGTTTAGAAATTAAGTTTAGAAGTTTTCGGGTTAGAAATTAAGTTTATTAAATATAAGTTTAAAAATTCAGTTTAAAAATTTTTGGTTTAGAAATTACGTTTATTAATTAAAAGTTTAGAAATTAAGTTTATTAATTTTAGAATTAAACATTAAGTTTAATAAATATAGTTTAGAAATTAGGTTTATTAATTAAAAGTTTAGAAATTACATTTATTAATTAAAAGTTTAGAAATTAAGTTTATCAATTTTAGAATTAGAAATTAAGTTTATTAAATATAAGTTTAAAAATTTTAGTTTTAGAAATTACTTTTATTAATTAAAAGTTTAGAAATTAAGTTTATCAATTTAAGAATTAGAAATTAAGTTTATTAAATATAATTTTAAAAATTTTAGGTTTAGAAATTACATTTATTAATTAAAAGTTTAGAAATTAAGTTTATTAATTTTAAAATTAGAAATTAAGTTTATTAAATATAAGTTTAAAAATTCAGTTTAAAAATTTTTTGGTTTAGAAATTACATTTATTAATTAAAAGTTTAGAAATTAAGTTTATCAATTTTAGAATTAGAAATTAAATTTATTGAATATAAGTTTAAAAATTTTAGGTTTAGAAATTACTTTTATGAATTAAAAGTTTAGAAATTAAGTTTATCAATTTAAGAATTAGAAATTAAGTTTATTAAATATAAGTTTAAAAATTTTAGGTTTAGAAATTACGTTTATTAATTAAAAGCTTAGAAATTACGTTTATTAATTTTAAAATTAGAAATTAAGTTTATTAAATATGAGTTTATTAATTTTAGAATTAAACATTAAATTTATTAAATATAAGTTAAAAATGTAGTTTAGAAATTACGTTTATTAATTAAAAGTTTAGAAATTAAGTTTATTAATTTTAAAATTAGAAATTAAGTTTATTAAATATGAGTTTATTAATTTTAGAATTAAACATTAAATTTATTAAATATAAGTTAAAAATATAGTTTAGAAATTAAGTTTATTAATTGAAAGTGTAGAAATTAAGTTTATTAATTAAAAGTTTAAAAATTAAGTTTATTAATTTTAAAATTAGAAATTAAGTTTATTAAATATGAGTTTATTAATTTTAGAATTAAACATTAAATTTATTAAATATAAGTTAAAAATGTAGTTTAGAAATTAAGTTTATTAATTGAAAGTGTAGAAATTAAGTTTATTAATTAAAAGTTTAGAAATTAAGTTTATTAATTTTAAAATTAGAAATTAAGTTTATTAAATATGAGTTTATTAATTTTAGAATTAAACATTAAATTTATTAAATATAAGTTAAAAATGTAGTTTAGAAATTACGTTTATTAATTAAAAGTTTAGAAATTAAGTTTATTAATTTTAAAATTAGAAATTAAGTTTATTAAATATGAGTTTATTAATTTTAGAATTAAACATTAAATTTATTAAATATAAGTTAAAAATATAGTTTAGAAATTAAGTTTATTAATTGAAAGTGTAGAAATTAAGTTTATTAATTAAAAGTTTAAAAATTAAGTTTATTAATTTTAAAATTAGAAATTAAGTTTATTAAATATGAGTTTATTAATTTTAGAATTAAACATTAAATTTATTAAATATAAGTTAAAAATATAGTTTAGAAATTAAGTTTATTAATTGAAAGTGTAGAAATTAAGTTTATTAATTAAAAGTTTAGAAATTAAGTTTATTAATTTTAAAATTAGAAATTAAGTTTATTAAATATGAGTTTATTAATTTTAGAATTAAACATTAAATTTATTAAATATAAGTTAAAAATGTAGTTTAGAAATTAAGTTTATTAATTGAAAGTGTAGAAATTAAGTTTATTAATTAAAAGTTTAGAAATTAAGTTTATTAATTTTAAAATTAGAAATTAAGTTTATTAAATATAAGTTTATTAATTTTAGAATTAAACATTAAATTTATTAAATATAAGTTAAATATGTAGTTTAGAAATTACGTTTATTAATTAAAAGTTTAGAAATTAAGTTTATTAATTTTAAAATTAGAAAATAAGTTTATTAAATATGAGTTTATTAATTTTAGAATTTAACATTAAATTTATTAAATATAAGTTAAAAATGTAGTGTAGAAATTAAGTTTATTAATTAAAAGTGTAGAAATTAAGTTTATTAATTAAAAGTTTAGAAATTAAGTTTATTAATTTTAAAATTAGAAATTAAGTTTATTAATTATAAGTTTATTAATTTTAGAATTAAACATTAAATTTATTAAATATAAGTTAAATATGTAGTTTAGAAATTACGTTTATTAATTAAAAGTTTAGAAATTAAGTTTATTAATTTTAGAATTAGAAAGTTTATTAAATATAAGTTTAAAAATTTTAGGTTTAGAAATTACATTTATAAATTAAATGTTTAGAAATTAAGTTTATCAATTTAAGAATTAGAAATTAAGTTTATTAAATATAAGTTTAAAAATTTTAGGTTTAGAAATTACGTTTATTAATTAAAAGTTTAGAAATTAAGTTTTTAAATTATAAGTTCAGAAATTAAATTTATTAAATTATAAGTTTAGAAATTATGTTTTGTCTATCTTTTCACATTCCTTTGATGACATTTACAACTGTCAGAGTGGGCATTCACGATCTTTGTTATCTGTGGCATTCGTAATTTGTTAAATTGTGTTATTCGCAAGATTGTGAGCGCACCAACACAATGGCATCACACATAACAGTATTATTTGACGTTTGTTGTATGACGTTTATGAAATAATAAATGACATATGACAAACAAATAAGGTTTAATATTAGATATAATTAAATTTATTAATCATTTTTTATTTTATCTTACATTAATTAAATAATTTTCATTTGTGTTAATTTTTAGATTTATAAATTTTTTTGTTTTTGCTCTAATTAATTAATTAATCAAATAAAATAATTAAAATTAAAATTTGTTTATTTTTCCTTTATTTCCTTTTTCCTTTTATCCCGAATCGCACGCAAACCTTATACCCTAAAAAAAAATCTCAAGTGATGACAAAAAGACGCTTTGTTCTTTTCTCAATTCGTATCCTTATGCGGTGGATCTACAATGCCGATGCACTACTTGCTTTCACAAATCGAACGCAGTTTCCAAATCTTGTGTGCTTAATGTCTCGCTTTCGCCAAAATGTCCGTAACCGACCTTCCATAGTACCATTAATCTAATTTTCTTGAAACTAAAAACTTAATACAATGCCTATGTGTGATTTAAAATGTAAAATTAATGATGACGATTCAATGGTTTTTTTGTCGATCACCCTGTGTATCCACCATTATGATTATTATTATATCGTTAAACTGACATTATTTTCATAATTATTGGTATTTAAATTTATATTAAATTTCAAATATGTTTAACTATAATACATTTTTCACAATGACCTACATCGACATTTGGAGTGCGGTTACCATTGAAAATAATCACAAATGCAATGTTAATAATATATGAATCTCATACTAAAATTGACTATACCAGACCATAAGAAATGGTGTACCTATACTGAAAAACAAAATAAATTGTATGCGTTTTAAATTTAGTTTAATGTATATGTTGATTTTTGTGGGTGTGTGTATGTGTGTTTCAGCGATTCATTGTACAATACATTAATTCCATTGTTTAAAAAAACCATGATGGCCGCTCATTTGTGACATAATTTTAATATATGATTTCTCATACTGAAATTAACTATACCAATTGGTATACCTAAAATAAAGTTCATTGAGCTTGTGTGCGTTATTAAATTTCTTATAGCGTGAAAGTTGATTTGCTTGGGTGTGTATGTGTGTCCTTACGGTTTAATTTGTACATTAAAAATTCCTTAGATAAAACAAAAACTATGCTGTCGCCATATGCCAGACACACACTGGCCTACATAAATATTCGTGCCATTGTAAAAAATGCATTGCGAATATGAATGATGTGTGTTTCTTGTCGTATTAAACATAGTATCCTAATGGGATTTTTTTGTATGTAGTTCCAATTTCTTCTATGAAGGCATACATAAATTGTAAGTACTTCCAATTTCATATGAATGAATTCACTGATCATCAATTAATTCATCAAAATATTGTCCAAAGAATTTATCGGTGAATTTATAAATACTTGCAATTTCTTAAATGCATTCACCTGCGAATTTGTTGAATTTGTTCTGTACACATAAAAAATCCAACCACATTCCGAACCCATGGCCATGCGCATTGGTAAAGAGTATAACCTTATAATTAAGTAATTAATTAATTGTTTAGAAGTGAACAGTAATTGAATTTAGGTTTTAAATTGGTTTTTTTATTATACGTGAAATAAATGAATAATTTTAAAAATTATAATTTTTCTAAATTACTTGTAATTATAAGGGGGAAAGGTATAACAGTTGTGAAACCCAACTGAGGATGAGACCCTGAGGTGGACGAACTAGATTTTACACATTTTTTTCAAAAAAATTATTTATATCCAATATTTATATCTAAAATTTTATCTTTGAATAATTTCAAACGCATTTTATCCAATTCGAATTGGGCTTAAATTCAGTAAATAATGTGTGGGATAATTTTGCTATTAAGAAATATTAGAAAAAAATGGAATTTCGTTCGAAAATTCATAAAAAACTGATTATTTTTAACTGTTTGTCTTTATAATTCACAAATGCAATATATCAAAATGATATTTATAGTTAAAAGTTAAATTTCGTATATTTTAAATACGAAACGACATATTTTAAGTGCACGTAATTATTTTTTGGTATGTTTATGTTTAAATATTTATGTTCCCGCGACATAGTGGTGCAGTGTTTTTACCATAATTTAAAAAGTGATTGTGATTAGTGAAAAAAAATCAAGAATTGTTGTGTCATGTGTCACGTGTGTGTTTTGTTGTTAATTTATAAAAATATATTGTTATAAAACTATCGCTTGTTACGATGTCGGTTTCGGCTGGAACGGATTTTTGTGAACCGATTCACTGTCAAAAATCAATGATTATTCGTATTTTATATGTGAATTGTTTTTATAGTTGTGGATTGTGCGACCATATAAAAACTCTCTCTCTGCCGCATAGAAATTTTCGTCCCAAAATAATGAAAGCGTTTCATTAAACTCTCCCGTTTTACGGTTGTCAAATATGTAATATGACATTTCGTTCGAAATTCGTATAACAGTGCAATTGCATGGTTCTTTCTATTAAGCCGCACAAAAAGAGAAAAATTGTAAATGTGGCTTGCGGACTACGGGCTCATAAAATGCAAAGCTTAAAAGAGTAATCAACATATTTTTTTCGTTTGTTTCAAAATATTGGTAGAAAAATGGTGCTGAAAGTTATCGAATGCTTCTCATCGGCTTATATAGAAAATATGCTTTGTGTGAAAGAAGGTGCAGAATAGAGTGATTTCAATGCGCCAAAAATAGTGAATTGTAATTGTAAGTGTCAGTATTTGGTGGGACTGCAGTAAAGATATTACATTAATATGGTTGAAACTGAACCAAACTGGCAATATTAAACTGTACTGTCAACAACGAATCAAATTTATAGCAATTATTACAAGAAAATCATATCGGTCATTGAAAAACATGGAAAGCACTTGGATGCGATCAGTTCTCACAGCGCATTTATTAACCAAATGTTACTGCGGCGTCAGTTTTGTAGAAATCTGGCAATTTGGTTATTTCTCACTTCACATTTTTGAAGAAATTTTACAAAAAGGCTTATGTGAGCCTTGAGATGAAAATCTGTGTATGAAATCTTATTATGGGATTGTATGTACATATATAGTTTCACCAACCTTTGACCAGAAACCTATCGCAGAAAAATGCCTTTTAAACAAGCTTAAGCACCCGCAGAATCTCTCAATATGACATGGTTTTTTTCTGATAATAAAAATTTCGTTCAAGACCAAGAAATGAATGAATGAATGAATTGTTCAGAACCTACAGAGGTTACCCGTGTTATGTACACAAAATTGATTTGCTACCTCACTTCTTTGCGCATGGTCTTCGAGTTAATGTTTACATCGAGGTTTTAGAAAGTGTTTTGAAACCCTGAATTGATAGTGTGGTGTACATTCCGAAGGCATGAAAAAGTAATCGATCCAGATCGCATGAAAAGGTATTTCATTCTGAACAAATGAGAACATCCATTCCGAACCCAAGCAAAAGCTCACCCAAGCCGATTCCAATACACTTGTTCTGTATACATTAAAAATCTCCGAACAACTCATCTGGAGAAGAAGTACGTGTACCACCGAATGACATTCCGGTACAAAAGTAATCTAAAAAGTTTTGCAAGAATTAAGTAGTGCTGACTAGAAGTATCGGTTCCACTATGGACATACGTCAACATACGTTATAAATAGTGTATAAAATCACATAGTAAATATGGCAATAGTAGGCACCGTCGCCAACATCATCACCAACAACGTTGGTTTTATAGTTGTAAAAACGGATAGTGACATCTCCCTTGCATCCATTCTCGTGCCGCCTAAATGGGCCATTAAAATTTTTAAAGCATTTCAATTATCAAAATTATAAACCGTTCGCAGAAAAACTTTTACAAATCCCATCGGTCGCATACACATCCACCGACCCGTCTGATATCATTCAATTAACACTTTTTATGGTCGCATCATTTTCATATGATGTTGCCATATTTTTCATTCAATATTTTCACAATTATTTTGAGTTTGTTGGCCATTGAGTTGCGACAATAGTTTGTCGAGAAGGAATTTCGTAATAGCAGACAGTATAGCAACGCGAACTGCTGACGACAACGAAACATTGGCGATGCTACATATATTTTGGATGGGCGATGCGTCAACAATTTTGGTAATTATAATTTTTTTCTAAATTCTAAATTGACCGAAATACAGGGTGACAAAAAAAGAAACGCCGACGATTTAATAATTGTCATTTGGTTTTTTTTGGAATTTGGGGAATTTGGAATTTAAAAATAATAACACAACGCCAAAAACTTTAATTTTAATTATTTTATTTGATCAATTAATTAATTAATTAGAGAAAAAAAAAACTTATGAATCTAAAAATGTTGTCACACAAGTGAAAAACGTAGTTACTTAATTTATTAATTATATATTAATTATTAATAAAATGATGAAATAAATTTAATTATTTATTTAATATTAATTATTAATTAAAAAATATCTTAAATTCTAGAAAATATTGTTTGTAAATGTCATAAAAAAAAAGAGCTACAGGTTAAAGATTGGCAAAAAATTATTTGGCAAATAAAATGAGAGAATTTATTAATTACAATAATTTTATTTAATTAATTATTGAACTCTCTCTCTCACTCGCTAATTTATTTCATCAATTGACAAAAAATTGACGGTAATTTTATTGAAATTTAATTAAAAAATTTTCTATTTATTTCTCGAATTTAATTGAATTTTGGTTGAATTGGAACCGAAACATTGGAAAGTTGCTGTGACATTTTGTGGATGAGGTGGAATGATTTTATTTGTAAATATTTGGCATAGATTTTGGCCGCTGTTTGATTAATTTTTTCGTTTCGTTTGGTTAATTACAGTTTATAGTTATTAAACATCGAACAATACAATATCGTCGTATACTGTTTGAAAATTTCAGTTTAACTTATAATTAATACACTTAATTTCTAAACTTAATTTGTCTAATTCTAATTTTAGTAAAATTCATCATTTTGAGTATTGCACGCGTTTTTTTTTATTATTTTTTGATTTTATTAAATTTTTAATTTAATTTATTATTTTGAGTGGAATATTTTCATCATCATTTAAAAATTTATACAATTTTAATAATTTTCTTATTTTAATTTTATAATTTCTACTTTTACATTTTCTCGACCAAATTTTTTAAGTTACGTTTTTTATTTAAATTTTTTTGTTGTAATCGATTCAATATCTTTCGAAAAAGATATTTATATTTCGAATTACGTCTACATATTTCCCTTGTCAATCACCAAACTAAAATGTAATCCTTTTTTTTGAGTTTTTCAATGTGTGTGTGTGTGTGTGTGTGTGTGTGTGTGTGTGTGTGTGTGTCTGTGTGTGTATTTGTATGTTAAACATCTTTTAGGATTTACAAATTATATTTTATACATTTTTAAAATTGTAAAATTACAATTTTTAATTAATTTTTATTTAAATTTTTTTATTATAATTAGTGTAAAAAAAAATAAAAAAAAAAGCGATTAATTAATATATAAATTTTAAATTTTATAGTCCTAGAAGTTGGGCGTTATAATATAATTTATAATTTTGAGCTTAAAAGATTGCTTACACCGTTTTAAATGTCTACCGCCCCGAACAAAACGCATTTTGCGGGCCATTCAGGAAAATTATTTTTGAGACTGTGTCAAGTCAAGTAATGGACAAATAGGTTAACTTTGAGTTTATTGTGAGTGGTCGGGTTGGGGGGGAATTTAGAACCCGTGTGACTTCTATGACTATACGACGGGTTCTCAAAACCGGTTTAATTTCATATAAAAATTATTGGTAACATAATACGCCTCCATAATCGGGCCCAGGCCCCCCCCCCTCCCATACGACCATTTAGTGACAAAGTAAATTATAAACTATTTGTTTTTGGGGTGTAATACCAAAGCAACACTTTGGCATCAATTTTTAAACATATTTCATCAAATTATTCGAATTGAAAACAAAATTTTTAGCAATTTTTTTTCATTCGATAATATTGTAGTTATTCGGGAAAAATGTTCGAAGTGTTGTTTCAAAGTCTATCCCCCCCCCCCCCCCCCCCCATCCCGCTCAAACTATAAATAATTTTAGAAATACGTAACATTCACGGAAATGATTCAGTTGTAACAATTTTGAACTGTGTAATTAATTATCGGTGCTATAATAAAATTGAACAAAACTATACAATATTTGGACGAATTTGGTTCATAATAAATTGAACAGTGTTACGTAACTTATTGTGATTGCGACCGATGTATATTGGATACCGTACGATAACAGAAAAGCATAAAAAAAATATAGGGTTTGCCTGATGCGTCAACGGCAAGACGTCAATATCAAATAATTATTATTAGAACTTTAGTTCAGGCTCTGTGTTCGATGATGAGATTATTAACTTGGTCGGTTAATTGTGTACTATATGTACAGCTTAATTCAATCGAATGAAACCATCACCGGTGAAAAGACAATTGAGACCGATTGAGCCTTTAATTTACAGGAAAAACGACGGCTGTGGGCACTTTCATTCTCATCATAATCTAATAATTTTTGAATTTATATATATTTTCGTAGAAAATTGATAATTGCTAAATTATTTCTATTAAAAAAAATATAGGCCAATGGGATCAAAAGAACTAAAAATAATCCATATTAATTTTTGTGTTTCTTTCCAAATATTAGCATTTAAAAAATTTGGAATTAATTTCACAATAGAAAATTGAATAAATGAAAAATTGGTACCGCTTTTGAAAAACCAAAAAAAAACTCATACCGTCCTTCAATTGGCGCCCCCCCCCCCCCTTATGAATAAAATCCCCTTGGTTTTGGTATATGATTAAAAATTAACAAATTAATTAAAATTTAATAGTGCGCCCAACATAAAATTACTTAAAAAAAAAATTTAAACTTTAAAAAAAACTTAAAATAATTAAACTTTTAATTAATTAATTTATATAAATTTTTTTTCTCTTTCTTTTAATTTTAATAATAAATGGATTAATAAAATTAATTAGAATATGATCGCCCCACTATAACATTTATTTTTATATTTACAATTATGGAAAAACTAAATTTTCGAAATTAAATTTCTACATAAAAACTAATTTTTTTGCAAATATTTTTAATTGCCTACAAAAAATATAGATTATTTAATTAAAATTTATAGGTTTTTTTTTTTTTTTTTTTAACTATATTATTAATTATTTAAAAACTTTACAATAACTAAAAAATATACAATTAATTAAAAAAAATTAAAAAAAAAAAAAATGGCCGAGAAATATTAATTAAAATTTAATTATTATTATTATTATTATTATTATTATTATTATTATTATTATTAATTAATTAATTAATTAATAGTTATTTTTGTTTCTTCTCTTACTATTATAAAATTAAGCAAATAGCAACAATGTGGTGGGTGAGAAAGAATGATGTGGGGATGGGGTCGGTGATTGCGTCAAAATTAATGACCACAAAAATGTACAAAATGAGAGGAAAATGGTGATTGATGGTGATGAAATGTTTATAATTTATTTTACAACAACAATTTAATTAAATATTTAATTACATAAATTAATCAGCGGTAAACTCTTTATGCGACACGTGTACAAAAAGTTTTTTCTTTACTGCTAGAACCCAAGGTTGATTTTTACTGATTTTTAATTGTATTTTATTTATTTACAATATTTAATTTCAATTATAATTAATTATTATTTATTTAATAATTAATTTTAATACAACAAAAAAAAATTATTGGCTTAACTGTACAAAATACAATATAAAAAAAAATTAAATTAAATTAAAAATTAAAAAAAAAATCCTATTTTACAGTGTATTGTAATTTTAATATTTCGAAATTTTGTTCGTTGATTATTTTTCGTATTACAAATTACACTTTTTAATTAATTAATTTTGAATTTATCTCACACAATTTTTAAAAATATACATACTATTTTTACACAATTAAAATTAAATTAATAATTAATTATTGTCACAATAATTGTGACAATAATAAAACAAAAAACAAAAAACAAAAAACAAAATGGTTAATTAATAACTGTACAATATTTAATCTATAAAAATTAAAAATATTTATAAATTTTACAAAGCAAATTATTAAAATTATGAAATTTAATTTAATTAAATTTAATTTAATTTAATTTAATTAAATTTTTCTTTTGACAAGATCATATGCGTTTGTTTGTGAAATATTTGAAAATGTACAATTCTTAAAATTAATTTAAAATTAATTAATTATTCACTGTACAAAAAACAATTACAATTTATTGCATCCATACACTTATTTCTAAATTTTGAATCTACAAATTAATCCTAAATTAATCCTAAATTAATTCTAAATTAATTCTAAATTAATTCTAAATTAATATTATATTATATTTAATTTTTTTTCGGTTTTTTCTTATTTTATGATTAATGCTTTTATTGTGAAATATTTGAAAATGTACAATTCTTAAAATTATTTAAAATTAATTAATTAATTAATAAAAAACTGTACAAAAATTTATTGTACGGTTAAACACATAATTTTCAAATTTATATATACAATTTAATTGTTTTTCTTATGTTGTCTAAATTCTATCTAATTGTTAATTGCTAATTTTTAATTAATTAATTTTTTAATTAGTATTTATTTTAATTAATTTTAATTAATTTTAATTAATTTTATATTGGGTATTTTTTTGTGGAATTTGTTAAAATGTACAAAAATTTGGATGGATTAAGACAGATTAAATATAAAGCATTCATTTTGATGGAAATGGTCAGTTTTTACAGTGTAGTCGTAGTTGAAATGGAATGGACGAGGTGTGAATATAAAAATAACAAATTTTACTAGGAGAGTGAGTACTGAACAAGCAAATTTCGACTGGCAGGAACGGAGTCTATGCGCATCTTTATTGTGTACGGAAAAAAAAGGCTTGATAATTTTAATTCAAATAGCCGTAAAAAATGAAGCACAACAATCAGCTCAAGGTTAAGGGAATAGATTTCAATACCATTTGAATTGAATTTAATGTTAATTTTATATGATAAAATTGCGATAACCATTAAAATTGTGGAATTGAATTGAAGAGTCACAGTGCGAACGTAGTCCTAAGTGAATTGAATAGATTTCAAAACCATTTGATTTGAATTTAATGTTAATTTTATATGATAAAATTGCGATAACCATTAAAATTGTGGAATTGAATTGAAGAGTCAGAGTGCGAACGTATTCCTAAGCGAATTGAATAGATTTCAAAACCATTTGATTTGATTTAGATGTTAATTTTATATGTTAAAATTGCGATAACCATTAAAATTGTGGAATGGAATGAAGAGTCAGAGTGCGAACGTATTCCTAAGCGAATTGAATAGATTTCAAAACCATTTGATTTGATTTAGATGTTAATTTTATATGTTAAAATTGCGATAACCATTAAAATTGTGGAATTGAATGAAGAGTCAGAGTGCGAACGTATTCCTAAGTGAATTGAATATATTTCAAAACCATTTGATTTGATTTTGATATTAATTTTATATGATAAAATTACGATAACCATTAAAATTGTGGAATTGAATGAAGAGTCAGAGTGCGAACGTAGTCCTAAATGAATTGAATAGATTTCAAAACCATTTGAATTGAATTTGATATTAATTTTATATGATAAAATTACGATAACCATTAAAATTGTGGAATTGAATGAAGAGTCAGAGTGCGAACGTAGTCCTAAGTAAATCGAATATATTTCAAAACCATTTGATTTGATTTTGATATTAATTTTATATGATAAAATTACGATATCCATTAAAATTGTGGAATTGAATAAAGAGTCAGAGTGTGAACGTATTCCTAAATTTAATTGAATAGATTTCAAAACCATTTGATTTGAATTTAATGTTAATTTTATATGATAAAATTGCGATAACCATTAAAATTGTGGAATTGAATAAAGAGTCAGAGTGTGAACGTATTCCTAAATTTAATTGAATAGATTTCAAAACCATTTGATTTGAATTTAATGTTAATTTTATATGATAAAATTGCGATAACCATTAAAATTGTGGAATTGAATTGAAGAGTCAGAGTGCGAACGTATTCCTAAGCGAATTGAATAGATTTCAAAACCATTTGATTTGATTTAGATGTTAATTTTATATGTTAAAATTGCGATAACCATTAAAATTGTGGAATTGAATTGAAGAGTCAGAGTGCGAACGTATTCCTAAGCGAATTGAATAGATTTCAAAACCATTTGATTTGAATTTAATGTTAATTTTATATGATAAAATTGCGATAACCATTAAAATTGTGGAATTGAATTGAAGAGTCACAGTGCGAACGTAGTCCTAAGTGAATTGAATATATTTCAAAACCATTTGATTTGATTTAGATGTTAATTTTATATGATAAAATTGCGATAACCATTAAAATTGTGGAATTGAATTGAAGAGTCAGAGTGCGAACGTAGTCCTAAGTGAATTGAATAGATTTCAAAACCATTTGATTTGAATTTAGATGTTAATTTTATATGATAAAATTGCGATAACCATTAAAATTGTGGAATTGAATTGAAGAGTCAGAGTGCGAACGTATTCCTAAGCGAATTGAATAGATTTCAAAACCATTTGATTTGATTTTGATGTTAATTTTATATGTTAAAATTGCGATAACCATTAAAATTGTGGAATTGAATAAAGAGTAAGATTAAAATGGAAATAGGAAGTGTAAGCGGCGGTAAAAACATATATCAAAGCGAAGAGAAAACTCCAGGACATAATCCGATTTCGGGGCATCATTAGATGTGACATTTTAGACATGAAAATAGATGAATATGGTCGAAGTTACATCAGATATTTGAATTTAATTCTATAAATAATACAGACCATTTTGTTGATAGCGCCAATAATTAATCGAATAAAAGTTATAGTGGCGACAAACTTTTGCCATTCACACCAAATCAACGGACAGAACATAGTAATAAAATGGAATCGGATGGCGGTTGTTAATCACATCGTCATCTTATAGAGAGACATAGAGGGCGATAGAGGAAACGAATGTTAGTGTTTACGGGCACCCATTTAAATGTGGCATCAATCAGATTATAAATTGATGTGGGCCACAGGTGGATAGAGTAGAAAGACTTATTGTTAATCTATTTACAAACGACCGGCGACAATTACTACGGATTTTTGTCAACCAAATATTGTCTAATGATGGGAAAATAATAATATTTTATATTAAATTGCAGCCGCCAATCAAACGATCTTGGAATTTACGAGACAGAGAGAGAGTTGAGAGATAGTTTAACTGTCTTAATCATTAATTTTATCTCTTAAATATATAATTTTATAATAATTTAACTTAATTTAATTTTAGTGTTTTTAAATGAATAGGCTTTAAAATTTTTATATAAAAATATACAAATTCTTAAAAATTTAATGCTTAAGTGTTCGTAATTTTGCCAACGTTTAAATTTTTTTCAATTTATAATGTACAATTTATATTTTCAATTATTTACAAATTAATTAATTTTATCTTAACTAATTAAATTAATTAATTAAAATATTAATATTTATGTTATAGGGCATATATTTAGTATTCGTTTTAAAATAAAATGTACAAGTTCTTAAACTATCGATTACTACTAGTATATGTGCCCAATGAACAATGAATGCGTAAGTATGTCAACAATATTTTGTTTCAAATATACAATTTAATAATATTACCATTTTAATATTATTAATTTAATTTTCTGTTAAAAAAATAATTAAAATTATTACTAATTTTTTTTAAGTTAAATATTGTCCAAGGAAAAACCGAAAAAATTTTTCCAAAAAATTTAACAGTGTAAATGTAAATGTAAATAGTTTGCTTGGCAAGAGTAACGAAAGGTGGGCGACGCGGTGTGTACAGATATTAATACCGAGAAAAAACATGAAATCATGACGGAAAAGTGTCAAAAGGAGTGTGATTTTTAGTATTCTTGGCGGCCACCACAAACGTGTAACAAAGGCGGTTCATATTTTACGTTTCTTTTCAACATAGTACCGCCATTTTTATTGCACGTACTATGTTACACCCGTACGTATGAAGTAAATACATTCCGGTTACTTAAAATGTTTGGTGGTATTCCATTCTGGCAACGAAAACAACTGATGTCGTTTGTACAAAAAGAGGTGTCGTTAGAAGGTAAATTCAAACGTACAAACAAGAAAGAAGAAAGGAGTTGTCATCTGTGAAATTAATGGATCTGAAAGGAAACCCTAAACAACAGGTAGAATTTAAAGTTAACAATATTAAAATTAATATTTTTATAAATACCATACGAAGCAGACAATGTGTTTGTTTTTGAAAAATATCCACTTATTATTAAATCGTTTCAACAATTAGATAGATTTTTTTTTATATATTTTAACCCTAAAAAATGATTAAATATTGTTTTAGGATTCATTTAACATTTTCGAAAATCCTATGTTTAATAAGAGTCACCAGCGTCGGTCGCAGTTAAAATAATTTATCGTTGCCATTTTTTATTAAATTTTTTAAATTGTCATCGTCACGCACACTCTTAAAATTTATTGTAATACATAAGAAAAAAAAATTAAAATTTAATTTAAAAAAATTTATAAATAAAAATTTGGAAAAATGGTGAAAAAACTTAATTTTTTTTTAACTTATTTGTTAAAGAAATTAAAAATATTCTAAACCAAATTCTTTTGTTTTGTACTTGATTTTAAAAGCTATTCTTTTAGTGTGTTTGTGTGTGTGTGTGTGTGTGTGTGTGTGTGTGTATGTGTAAAATTTTAAAAAAATATAATGCGAGAGCTTTAATCTCAACTGTGACACATATTGTTAATTATGAATTAAATGTCAAGAGGTAAAGTCATAGTACCGTTGACGTCGCCATTACAATAATAATTTTTTTAACTTTTAAGTTCAATAATAAAATAAACCAATATCATTTTTGTACTAGAGAATTTGAGTTCCGATTAAATGTTGCAAAATGACATTTAATTCGCATTGTAATGGCGTCAACGGCGCTCACGTTGCAATTGTCCAACCATCAATCGGTTGCACCAGTTGTTAATATAATTAAAAATATTAGCAAAAAAAATTTCATCTTAAACATATATTTTTGTTGACCCAACATTTTTACCCAAAATATAATATTGAAAAAAATTTACAATTCCTTAAAATTATTAATGCAATTTAATGCCGATTTTAGTCTTACATTTACGCAGAACAAAAAAACGTTAATTGTTCAATTTTGGTTTAAGCCAAATGCGTTGAATTTAAAATAATAAAATAATGTAATAATTCGATGGTTAATTTTTAAAAATATTGCAGTAAAGACACAGTTTTGCTGAAACCCCGAAATCCACATGTTTGCCGCATATTATAAAGTAAAATTTAATTTTAATATTTTAAATACAAGTCCCTTCCTCACCACTCTCCCGCCCCACATCGAATGCTTTTTTCGTGGTATTATTTATATTAACCTAATCCAACAATTGCACGCAGAAAAGTTTAAAAATCGAACTACGCACGTAATGCTTAGCACGTGCAATGCAACACAAAACAATTATTGGAGCAAAATCAGAGAGAGAGAGAGAGAAAGGGAGAGAGAGAGATGAATCAATCTACAAGAAAATTTAGTAACAATTAGATTTTGTGTTATGAAGAACGGATAATTTTGCAAAAATTTATACAGTAAAATATAGGTACTGCAAAAAGTTACCAATTTCAAAATGGTAAGGATTAAGAAGAATGAATATGGCTAAAATTATCACCAAATTCGTACGCGCCTCATTGTACCATCGAACATCATCGGCAAATTTACTGGCAAAAATTATAAGTTTTGCAGTGGATGAGTAGTTTATTAATGATTTTTCATTTTAAACGAGATTTTGATACAGTGCAAATTGAAATTTATGATCCGAACCTAATCAAATGGTGGCTCCGAAGAAATGTCTTTTGTAACCACCATTTTTATTAATGCCACCGGTAGCGGTATCAAAAGAGCCATATGTGAAAACCATATATATTTGATTAACATCAGCTGAGAAGTTCATTACTTTTCAATGTAATTTAGAAATTTGATAGGCTCTTCCACGGCCCCTCATACAAATTAGACCGGCTGCTAGTAAGGGCGAAAATCAGAGCGACTATATTTTAATATACAATTAAAGTGTCAGCGCATTAATTTAGAACCAAAATAACTACAAAATTATTTACAAAAGAAGTCTTTACCACACCGAAATTAATTAATTTCCAAACAATTTTGAATTTGAATTGTTTTTTTTCATTTCATATGTACATTTACGCAATCCAAATTTATATCTATAAGGCCACTCAATCTCAAACGATCATCGGCTTAAATTTCCAAATTTTGTTTTCCGTTTTTTTTTTGTTTCTTAAATTTACAACTCAAAAAATTTACCGTTACTGCGTAAATGAGACTTTATACAGTTAATTAATTCATTCATTTTTTTGAAAATTTACAATTATCGTTATAGTACAATACTTTTTAATCCTAATTTAATTAATAATTATATTATTTCTATAGAATAAGTGACAATGTACAAATTCTTAAATTCTAATTGTGTACACTAATGAACATTTTCTGCGATATATAATTCAACAATTTATGTTTTAATGTACAATTTATTTTTCATATTTATATATTACGAGACGACAGTATTGCGTTAGTTTGTGCTATGTGTTTCGAAATGTATGACCGAATAGTTATGGGCCATAGTGTAGTTTAACGGTTGGTTTAATGGTTTTTTTGATAAATACATTTATTATTATTAAATGATTTCAAAATGTGAATTATTCATTGGTGCCACTCTGCTGACATGACTGAGTTTAGTTTCGCTTGAAATGTGTAAAAACAAAAATCTTAAAAAAAATGCGTAGCCAGTGACGAAGCGTAATTGCCGAATGAGTGCCGCATTTTTTTTGAATTTTATTGTATTTCCAAAATTTCAAATAAATATTTTAATGTGTTATTTTAGAATAATAAATGGAATTTACATTATTTTTGAATGTTTACTAAAAATATGGTGAAAAATGTATAAGAACCTGCACCGCACTCATACCGTCTCCGGTAACATTTTTCAGTTTTTGTTATTATTTTTTATTAATTTATTTTTACCTTAAATTTAATTTGTTTTAAATACTATAACCAAAAAATTTTTTAAAACAAAAATACTTTTCAACCTTGACCGGTAATTAAATATTTAATTAATTTGTTATCGTTGTGTAATTTTGTTGTATTTGCTTAATTTTATGAAAGAAATTAATTCAAGCGTGTTTTTTTTTATTATTTTTTATTATTGTTTTCTCTACTTTTTTGATTAAACATTAAAAATACGCCCGCACCGTGCAACACCCAAATTTGATATTTATTTTAGCTGTACAAGACACCGCAATGCATAAGTTTAATATTAATTAGTTTTTAAATGTACAAATTTTTAATTTTAATTAATTCCATTTAATTAATCAAAAAATATTAATTAAATAAATTTTACTTTAATGGTTTTATGTACCGTTGATTAATTTTTTTCACTTCCAAATGTAATAAAATTAATCAAAATTATATGTACAATTAAATGAAATCGAAAAACTTAAATCTATCTCATTTTAAACCTTTTGGCGGACATTATGATTTCATTGACGCGGGGGGCGGCTCAGAGCGTATGCCCGGCGCCCGAAATGCGGTAAGAGTTTAAATTAACGAAATAAAAAATGGTTTTCTTAATCCTATTTAATTTTAATTACTAATTTTTTTTTTCTCATTAATTAATCATTGATCTAAATATTTAGTTTATTTAATTTTTTTTGGTTTAATTTTTGTTATTTAGTTAAATTAATAACTAACTTAAAAATTTAAAAACTGTATGCGCACGCAGTTGGAAAAAAAAAGGAGGTTTTTCTGGTTTTTTTTTTAAAAAAGATATCCGTTTCGAAGTTGAACATATTTTAATATATTTTTGTATTGAATTTCGTATTAAATTCAAACTTACCGAGGTACTGGCCGATTGTGGTCGACGACAACGCTTAGCCGATGAACTAAATCATTGTAACGGTACAGCTTTTGGTACTGTTAATAAATGGTAAAACAATTAAATAAAAATTTTTTGCAACGGAAATCCGTCGGCGATGTCGACTGTCAGAATCATTTAATCTAAAATAAAAACGAAAATACAATAAATTTAAATTTAAATTCGAAAATTAAAAATTTAATAAATTTTGTTCTAAAACTTTAGGACTGTGAGGGAAAATTCAATGATTGATTGTACGAACGCTAACCAAAACTATTTTAACATTTCATTTTTTTTTTTTTATTTGCAGCTTACGGAATATTCCGTAACAATTCATCTTTTGATGATCAAATTGATCCCATTTTACGGGTGTTCGTAAGAACGTGGAAGCGCTACTTAACCAGCGACCCCTTATTCCACCGATCGGAACCGGTTGTTATCCAATGAAGTAATATCTATTGTGACATGAATTGTGGTCGAGTAAAGCTTAAAATTCCTCAGCTTCGAATTTTTTCGGTTGACCAAAACGCGGCGGGCGTTTCAAAATCACAACTTTTAAAACGTCGATACCATAGCAATATTCAAATGTTTTTTTGTCTCCATGGAGTATGGTTCATCGTAACCCGTTTCAAAACACCACTCAATGACTGCAGCAAAACTTTTCTTTTAAAATTGGAATAGGAAAAAGTAAAACTTCTCGTTTGCCATCGGTTCGCAGGTTATTATCCTTAGGAGTCGGCAAAAAAAAAATGTTGTTTACAATTCTTCAAAATGACACATAAATAATAAAAAGTAAAGGCTACGATGACACACAGCTTTGACATTAATATAGTTACAGAAGTGTTGCGATATAACATAGGTAACGCCTCGTCTAACAAATTGTCAATCTTATTGTTTGAATTCATCAGTTGACCGCTACCGTTTGCTAACGCCGCGTGACTACGGAACTTTTCTGGTAATAGGGGTCAACGTCGATTATGGTGGACCAATAGAAACCCTCAATGAATATCACAAGTACATATTTTTTTGTCTTTTAATTGCCATCACCGAATATATGGTTAATACCATATTCTATCGCCCATTTGGTGTTCTAAAAAAATATCGATTATTAATGAAATAAAATTAAAATTAAAATATTTAATTTAAAAAATATATAATATTTACTTGATGTGACAGTGTGCTGCAGTGTGTATCACCGACGATCGCTGATCATTCACATAAATTTTGCAATGTGAAAAGTTGTGTCCGACGGCAGCTAAATAAAAATTTCAGTTGCAGTTCGTTCATATTAAAATTGTTTGAACATTTTCCAGTTACATTACAATTTACACCGCAATTTATTTAATTTTATTTTAAGACTCCATAACCATAAGGTCCAATACAATATAAAATTAATAATTTAATTAATGTCAGTTGAGGTTGAGCAATTCTTCGTACTTTGAATAAGAAATATGTTTTGTCATCAATTGTTTTTTACCTAAAAATAGAAATAATAGTTAAAATAGAAAATTAAAAGTCCACTGAAGCGAACGTAAGTTCAGTTCAATGTATCGCAACTTTCCAAACCAAAGCCAATCAAAAGGGTATGGTGATTTGTTTATTTTTGAAATAAAAAAAATACTAATACATTAATACTTACGTAATCGTCGGAGCTAAGCCATATTTGTTACTTAAGCGAGTTAAAGTTGAAATATTTGGTGGTGGTGGTGGTGGTGATGATGCTGGTGATGTTGTAATAAATGTTGAACTTGATGCTATTGATTATATCCGGGAAAACAGAGTCCCTCATTTGTAATTTATATTTGAATTTAATGTCGATGTGTAAATGAAGATGAAGTTAGTGGTATAATGGTTTGACTTTGACTATTGCGACCATTGTAATTTAAATTTGTAATAATTAAGTGGTAATTTAGTGGTTGTGATAAATTATAGAATAAATATTGGAATTTGTGTGGTGGGGGCGTGCATTGACATATCAGTTTTTATACAAATGATTTTTTGATGAATACAGATAATGATCATCGACATCATCATCATCATCTGTACCATCTGCATCATCTGCATCATCTGCATCATCTGCATCATCATTTGAACCATCCATTTCGGATCCCATTATGTTCAAATCGATTATTATCTTAAATGTTAATCGTTGTATTTGTGGCTTTTGTATGAGTTGCTGGAAATTAATTAATAAAATTTAAAATAATTAATTAAAAATTATAAAAAATTTATTTATAATTTAATTTAATTTAATCGAATCGTAATTAATAATAATACAGAGAGAAAAGGTGTCGGCAAAAATTCATTATTCAACAAATGAAAGATTTTTTCAATAGTTCAACAAACCATTTGACCAAAGTGGGCTGCCAGAAGTTATGCTATCCATTCCTCCATCTAACATATGCCATACATAAAACCATATTTAATTTTAAATTAATTATTTTATGGGAATTATTAGGTCAAAATACCAAATACCGAAACAATCGCAAAGGCAATTTAATTTTATTAAGACTAACAACAATTGTAATTATATGAAGAGCAACAACAATTTTTTTTTTTGGTGATAGAAAAACATCATTAAAAATAAATAGCCGGAAAAAAATTCAACGATACGAATCCCGACACTGCGTTATGGATCATTTGAAATTAAACAAACGCCTTAAATAAATAATGGCTCATTTGATGTTCCACTTTTTATTTTCGTTTTGTTTTTACACTAAATAAACACATTTAAAAAAATTGGAGCAATAGAAAATGATTTTTTAAGGATCTAATAATAAATTATAATTATTTATTGCATCATTTTGTTTTCAATCGCACAAACACCCACACACACACACACACACACACACTCACACATATCAATCATATCATTAAATATGTTTAAAAGGAAATGTCCCATAAATTAATCTGTCTCTAAATATTTTCATACAGAAGACAAGGCATTAATCCTAAATCACTCCCCAATTTGACTTTATGAGCAGGTACGCCTAGTTTTGGGAATGATATGAAATAAGATCAATAACATGAAAATTGATACAGCGGAGAATTATAACTTTTTCTATTTTTTTTTATATACCTTAAGAAATGTCAGCCATTTTGTTGATTTGATACGACACAGGAATATTGTGTGCATATTAAAGTAGTAATTTCGAAAAACCTACTACAATATATGGAAATATGGTATAAATTTCCAGCGAAAATCTTACGATTTTGTTGACAACAGAGCAAAAGAGAAGTTCTGCACAAGAATTTGACAAAATAAAAAACCATATCAAAATCAAATTTTAAATATTTTCGCCAATAAATCACTATTTGGGAATTATTGTTACAAATATAAATACGTGTTTTGTAAATTTCCACTTCACACGTAAATTTTATTATTAAATTACTTTTTCATATTTAAACCAACAGTCAAATTGTCCGGAAAAAATTTTTAAATTTAAAATTTAGAAACAAAAATTTCTGTGTAACATTTTTATGTGCTAATTTAATAATTGAAAAATTGTTGGCAACACCAATTTGCCCCCATTTTAAAAAACTTTTCTATCATCGCATACACACACACACACACACACTCACACACACACACACACTGACTCACGCACACAATATTGATTTGTTCACATTTTGCACAATATTTTAAATTATATATAGAAAAAAAAAAAAAAAGAAGAAGAAGAAAAAAAAAAAAAAAACGATAAAAAAGAAAAAAAAAAATTAATTTAATTTTGTAACACAAAAATTGTTGCTTGTCACAAGTTTTCCATTTTTAAATATTCAAAAAAATTACAAATATTTTACAAAATTTCAGTAGATTTTAAAAAAAACGATGAAAAATTTACCAATAAATAATTCAATTTTTTTCAAATATTACTTGTTTAATTGCACCAGAAGCTGCTGCCTCCTCTGCCTGCAACCGCCGCCGCCGCCGCCGCTGCTGCTGCTGCTGTCGCCTTTGCAAAACCTTTCTATGCAAAAATATTCTTATTTCCACCACAAAAGAGTTGTTAGATTGATGGTTGATTGGTGACTGACTCACTGACTGACTGACTGACTGACTGACTGACTGACTGACTGACTGACTGAATGAATGAATGAATGAACAAGAGAACGACAACGAAATGTTAAACGAAAAAAAAAAAAAAACTGTATATACGAACCAAAAAAAAGAAGACACCCATAAACAGAAATGTTCGCACTTGGATCGGCAGAAAACGGTAGAAAATATAATGTGGAAAGGGAAGAAAATATGTGAAATATAAATTCTAATGAAAACGAAACGAAAACTGTTTGCAAATTTATAAAAATATAAAATAAATATTCTGTCGCACTCACACTGAATACATAACAGAATTAAACACACACACACACACACACACACCTACACACACACACACCTACACACCAACAAGCGCGCAACAGCAGCAACACATTTTTTTTTTTTTTTGGTATTTTTTACTGTTATTACCGTTTTTGTTTTAATATCAAATACTACAAAAATAATATATAGAAATTCACAATCGCATCGCGTCGAATGGAAAGGAAAAGCTAAAAACATAAAAAATAGCACCACATATAAAAGAAAATTGCGTATGTGAATAATATAAGAGGTTTTTGTAATTGTGTGTTAGTGAACCAACGATCTATATATTTTCTTTTGTTTTATGTATTAAATCCGATGAAGATAATCATCGTAGGGGATGGAAAAAATAAAGAAAAAGTCTTGGCGAAAAATTTCTTTTTCAATTGTTTTTTTTTTTCGTTTCATTTCATAAGAACATTGCAACGGCGACGGTGCGGGGCGGGGGTGGCCGTACCAGATAAACACACACGAAGTTACTGACGTAAGAATCATTAGCCAAAAAAAAAAAGAAAAAAGAATTATGTGGGAGAAGCAAAGAAAATGGGAAACAGTACAATAGAGAAAGAAGAAATATGATGATGATGATGATGATTTATTATCATTATATTTGTTTTTTTTTCTTCTTTTCTTTTTTGGTACAGCAATGATAATGATGACGATGACACACACACGCACAACATCCAAATAACAATGTTTTTTTTCAGGGTGGCGGCGTGGTGTTATATTTTACTGATTGAGTGAGAGTGTTTTTTGATGGTTTTGAAGAAAGTAAAAAAATATAATTAATTCAAATTATATAGTTTTTTTTTTGTTTTTGCGGCGATAAACTTCAAACTTTTACTTTATTTTTTATCAATAAATATAATAATAATAATCAATATAGTTTTACTCATACACATTCGAAACGTTTGTAGGTTTTTTTTTTTTGGCAATTTTAATTTAATCAAATTTATGATCGGAAAACGCACAGCACCCATGAACGAAGGGGTGTGATTTTATTCGAATTTTTTTGCGTTTTTTACATACGATTTTTATTCTTCTTTCGAAATCAAAAAACCGGTTTGGTCAGATGTCATAAATTCGTTTGTGTGTAAACATTCGCACGTACCTACGACGATTAGTAAATGATTACAAACATATTATTGAAAATGCAGAATTTAAACCACACCCCCTCCCCCCCTTATCAGTACTATTCTGATTAAACACAAACTATTGGAATTTTTCAAAGCTACCAAAAAAAAAACGGTGTTCCTGCAAAAATAATAACTTTTTTAATGTACTACAGAACATGTAGCGGATTTATGTGTCAGATACTAATTTCTTTTATGTATGTAGTGTGAACCGACCTTAACTGAATTGTGAATGTTTCATCTGTGTGTGTGTGTGTGTGTGTGTGTATAAACCAAAATACAATGTATTCAGTGACAATAATTTCGTGTGGGTGAATGGAAAAATGATTAAAAAATGTATCGTCAATATTATAAATTGATAAAAAATTGGCTGCTCAAATGAATGACAAAATCGTAAGTCAATGTTGGGACACAAATTTTTAGATGACAATGAAAAGATTCACAGAAGGCAGAGATGTGATATTAGTGATGATGAACGACGACCAAATTGACCATCTGAACCGCATTTTTTTCAGACCATTACTGTAGAAGAAAACACATTGAAATAGAGTGTGTGCGATTTGATGGAAAATTTCTAAGAAATCTTCAGTGCGGTTCATGCGAATGGAGCCTAAAGCTACAATTCATCGAATTTCTCCGTTGGACATTTTAATAATCATCCATATAAAAATAATGCTATTATGGAAACATCTATTTTTAGTTAATTCCAGTACAATTGTTTTATGCATCGATGCGTAGCAATTTACCAACTTGGTTCCAATGAATATTTATCCGATGCCATCATAAGCAGCTTCACTTGGAGTAGCAAACACTTGCTACTATAAAGGGGCAATATTCATGGGTGAACAGTTTCGCAGCGCATACACCAGAATGGGTTCGAGAAACAAAATACTCAAAAATCATGGAAACAAAAAGTGTGTGCTTGAAGCAATAAAATGATTACAATTATGGCTGTGATCTGCCTAGCAATAATGGTCGGTGGCTGTAAATTCATACACTATAACATTGTGCAATTGTTTGAATTGAAATTGGCAGCAACAAAAACGTAACAGAACATTCTGGATGACTGGCCATGTGATTATAGTGGCAAAAAAATAAAAGCTGACACGCTAACAAGACGCAATGCCTTTTATACAGCCAAAAAATTCACTATCAGTGAGCTGAAGGCGGCTGAAACTAAAACGTAATGAAAACAAATAGTCTGGCATAAGACAATCAATATAATAAAACTTCCGTCGTCTTTCAACCCAATGCGGTAGAATTGTTAAGAACATGTTGCGGAAGCACGTTTACCTCGCCCGGCCTTCACACCCCAACCACTTTACAAACCCTAAAACTATAATATCGCCGAATGTTAATAAAAGATCTCGAAAATTATAAAACCAATAACACAAATCTGGTCAATATATTATTTCGGCCATTAATAGATTACAATAGAATCGATATTTTATACAATTGCCTAACTACACTTGCCCGTATCGACACGTTGTTACACATCGAAGTTATCCTTAAATTGATATAATTATGTGTCGACTTTTTATTATTTGCAAAATTTTGATCTTATTATTTTATGAATCGGTTTCGGATGAACTCAACCATTACAGCCGATTTTGTGATTTTGGCCATAGTTTTTTTTTCTATTGCCATAGAAAAACGTTCGTTTCTTTTTGCATAATTACATTTTACAGTTTTCCATTAAAATATTCGGGCCATTAATTTTTTTACAACTAATCAACAAAAACAAAAAAATGAATGGGTGCGAGTGGGTGTGCGTGTGTAGAGTTTTCTAGAAAAATTAAAGAAGAAATATAATATTACAAAGGTTAGAGTGTAAAACATAAAACAGTTTCTATAATCTTTAAAAAACGATACATTAAGGACAGAGTATATTTTAGTAATTGGTACACACACACACACACAATAAGTGTATAATATTATGCCAACTCATCACGTAGTCTCGCGCACCCGTGCACCCCATCCACACAATCACATCTATTTATATCCATCGTAATAATAATAATATTGCATCCCGGGGATGGGAAAAAATTATGTAGCAATTTATGTGTAGAAATACAGCGGCCATTATCATTTCAGTATTATTTTTATATATTTAGAAGAAATTTCATTTTCCCAGTCATTTAATTTATACTTGAGAAAATAATAAAATATAATTTTATGTTTTGATACAGATTAACAACAAAATTAATATAAATATATTTTATATATATAAATGTATTTGGTACACAAGCACACAATAGTCTCCATCATCACCACCCATCCATCCATCCATCAACCATTCCATTGTATCGAACACCCACAGCAATTATTTTCATATAATAAAATTGTGGTGTATATAAATAAAATCCTATATTGCGTACATATCAAGGAAAATTCTGTATGTCAAAGGTTGCCAAGGCATTTTTATAATTGAATTTGTACAATATATATTTCATTGAAAATTTTGTATAATTGAAACAAAAATTTCTCATCAAAAAAGTTTTATCATCTATCAAACCCAGAATTTTTGTTATTAAACATTCCGTAATTATTAAATTATTATTTTCAGAGAGAAATATCATTTAATAAAAAATGGACAAAAAAAAGGTTTAAACCTTTTTCATTAAAAATCCCTTTTTATGCTTGCGTCATCGTAATGTGAAATACTTTAAATTGTTCCATTCTGCAGTCTATTAAAATTGTTAAAATACATTCAATAACAACGCAGTTGTTTTCAAAATACAGAGTGTACGTTGAGATCGGTCCCAATGTTATACATAAGTGAGTGTGTGTGTGTGTGCGTGTGTGAATAACGGAGCTACGAAAATTTTTCCGGTCACGACAGCTACTTCACATTCATTCAATTTCGGTTAGTAAATATTTTTTCTGTGCCATTTGGAGGTAGTACAGAAAGAAAAAAAAAACACACCGTAACCCCACCCCATTTCATTTCGTTGGGCCACAAAAATGTTATTAATTTAATTTTTGAAATATATCGCCGCCGCCGCCGCAAAATTTTCCATTTACATAAAAGATATTATTTTTTCCCGATTTATCCAAAACTCAAGTGTTAGTAGTCCAAAGTAGTTTCAAGTCATTTCATTTCATCGATAAATTTGTATCAAACATTGTTACATTTTAATGGCTTATATGTTAAAGTGAATTGGATGGAAGTTCTTCAAGGAGGATCAGAATGTTTCAAAAAAAAAACAATTTTACAGACGCTTCAGTCTCATATATCAAGGAGAATTTATTGAGGATTGTCCAATGATCAAGTGATTTTCCCGGTATTTTCAGGAACATTTCAGTACAAACAGCGTGTCATTTAAATTTTATCAAAAAAGAACTCTAAAATTAATCGGGATTATTAAACGTAATCAAAAGTATATTGCCCACATAATCCAATTTTACACCTACACACACGCACACCAAATTTCATCAGAATCTATTAAGGAATTCTTATATTAAACAGTACTTCTGTGAACTGTCTTATTAGTATCGATTTTTCCAAAAAATTCTTCACCAACCAATTTTATACTTGGATACCTCGATATTTGAAACTCCCACCTTAATCGGAAATTCCTAAAACTGATGGAAAAATAAAAAAAAACTGCCCTGAGTATAGAATTTACGAAACTCCCATTCGTAACTGCCCACATAATCCAATTTTACAACTACACACGAACACAAAATTTCATCAAAATCGATTAAGGAATTTTCATATTAATCAGCACATTTGTGCACTGTCTTATTAGTATCGATTTTTCCAAAAAAATCCTCACCAAACATTTACATTCCTGGATACCAGGATATTTGGAACGCCCACCTTTACCGGCAAATTCCTAAAACTGATGGAAAAATAAAAAAAAAACTGCCCTGAGTATAGAATTTACGAAACTCCCAATCGCAACTGCCCACACATAATCCAACGTTAAACCTACACACACACACACACGAAATTACATCAAAATCGATTAAGAAATTCTCAATCAGCACTTCTGTAATCTGTCTTGAGTATCGATTTTTCAAAAAAAAATTCCTCACCAACCAATTTCATACCTGGATACCTAGATATTTGAAACTTAACCCACCTTAACCGGAATTGCCTAAAACTGATGGAATAATAAAAAATTGCCCAGAGTATAGAATTCGTATTCGCAACTTTTCACATAATCCAATTTTATACCTACACACACACACACACACACACACGAGATTTCATCAAAATGGGATAAAGCAACAACCAAATTAACTGTGTTTACCAGAAACGAGTACAATTGTATGCGAATGGGAGTGTGGAAGCGAAGATTTGTATTCAATCAGATGAATGACATCCGTAGAACAACATTCGGATCGATTTCATACGTTCAATGTCTATGTCTTACCCAAAAATGTTTCCTATTATTGTGTTAACCAAGAGGAAACAACAGGAAAATCATATAATCATTTAGAGTTGTTAGATAAATTTAAGGCAAAAATTATCCGTCTATAAATGAAAATGCCATTCATATTCAAAATATTCTCCATAAATTTATTGCCTATTTTCTCTTTGCATAACCTTAAACTTATCAAAATGAAAATGAAGAACGGGGGGGGGGGGGCCTTAAATCCAGTTAATCGACGGCGCAAAAAACAATTTAAAAAGGGGCGTACTCAAAAATCGATAGAAACGTTACCGCTATCAACTTTTGTTCTAGGAAAATTATCGATCAACCCTTCGTTCGCTCGCTTTGTGCACAACGAACGGTATTAGCATTAAATAGATTGAGCCATAGCTTCTGTAGTAAGTGGAATTTTTTTTTGCATTGGTTCACACCTACACAAAAAGTGACAGACGACTCACCGGGTGTTAAGAAGTGGTTAAAATTTTTTTTGTTGAGAAATATTAAAGGACGCTGTTGGTTGTTGATTTTTTTTCAATTTTTTTTAAATCTATTACAATTACAAATAAAAGATTCATTGTTTCACCAACAGGTTCACCGACGCTCTGATAATGTTCTCAATTGTGGTTTCGTTGTGTCGCCGCACTCATTTGACCACCACCACCACCACCACCACCACATTACATTAGATATCGGAACAGAATTTTTTGTAGTGAAAATTAGATTAAAATTTTGAAAATTTTGGATTTATCCGATGATCGATGAGCCTGTATTTTTTGTTAGTCAAAAACAATAGATAAATAGATATGGAAAATTGATTTATACACACACAATTTACAATTATTATTATTTTATTTATTCAAATTATAATTTTATTACATAAATTTGAAATTTTATTCCCAATTGAGAACATAATTTCTCTTTTTATGGGATTATAAAAAGTATTTGTTGTTGTTGTAATTATTATTATTATTATTATTTTTATTATTATTATTTTTATTATTATTATTATTATTTTATTATCAACATTAAACATTAATATCATTATCAAACATTAATTGTGTCACATTAAAAGACGATTATATTTTATTGATTATTAGAAAATTTTTTTAAAAATAATTATATTTTATTATTAGCAAATCTCAACGAGAGACCATAAAAAAAAAAAAAACATTTAAAAGTTATAGTAATAGAATAGAAAATAGAAATGAAAAACCAGAATAATTGGTTGGAAGATAGAGAAAAAAAATAACAAACATATTTGCAAACACAATTTGGCAGCTGAAGGAACGGTTAAGTCATACCAAAAGTTGTAAACACACAGTCAATGGTGATAAGAATTGGTTGCAAAGAAATGATTAACATACGATTGATGAATGAATGTAATGCAAAAACAACAAACAGGGAATGAGAAAATTAAAAGTTGGTTAAAAGTAAATTTTTTGAACGAACAATCGTCGGCGTTGTGGTTCGAAATGCGGATGCATCAGTGTACAGACATTAAAAATTTAAATAAATAATTACTGTTAAAAATTTTACCATTGGACAGAAAGAAATATTTTAATTTTACAGTTACATTTTATTTACAATATTTAAATTGCGACTGTTTAAATTATTAATTAAAGTTTTTGTATTAGTATTAGTAAAAAAAAAAAAAAAACGGTACATTTATAAATAACGGAAACACGAATGGAGAAGGAAAAAGATAGTTGGAAAAAAATAAAAAGTATAGGGTAACGTGCGCACATTTATAAATTAGGCCATTCAAACAAAAAAAAAAAAAAATTTTGTATTATAAATGAGAAAGAAATTTGTAAGAGTTAAATATTAATTAAATAAATTAAATAGACATCTAAAACAACAACAATCTTTTTCTCCCACCTATACATTATAATAAAGTGGCACACATAGACATTTACATAAATACAATACATACACAACATCAATATATATATATATAGAATAGAATTTATAATAGTTTTAGTTAATTTTACAATAAAATATTTTTTAAATTAAATTTTTTTTTTTTTTTGGTTGACATTTATAATAAATTTAATTTTTTTAATAAATTTTTAAATTTTTTTTTAAATTATTTAATTTATAATTTTAATATATATGTTTTTTTTTAATCAAATTTCTGTCATTGAATTTTTCAAATTTTTAAATTCGCAATTTTGAAAGTAAAATTTATTTTAATTAATTTTTTTTTTTTAATTATGGTTATTTTAATTTTAATAAATAAATTTTATTTGTTATTATTTTAAATATTTACCTGCCCTCCCCCCCCCACCTCCCCCGCGCCATCCCGTGGTGTCCAAAAATGTAATGAGAATGGTTTTGGTAATGTTTGGAATCGGTTGCCGCTAAACTGATTTATTTTTGTAGTGCCAATAAAGTTTGTGAACATTAACTTTTGTTTTGAGTTAAAATGAAACGGACAAAGCGACGGGAGCAACGTCTGTCTAAAAATCTATTTTCTTCACATGAACAATATATGATGATCTTGCGATGGGGCTTTAGTTTTACTTCACAAAATTTGAATTCACCTTTTGTAGAGTACCTTTGTGGTAAAATCCAATGAATTATTATTGTTTTCGGTATTACCGTCTTAGAAATTTTCACGAAATTAAACACTTTTTCAGTGTGTTTTCTTCGGTATTTACTTCAAATGATAGACCCGATCGACGACGTTCATGCCATCCGATATACTTCACCGTCACCATCACCGCTTAAGCAAATCATATGAGTAGCATTATTACGAATTTTTGAAAATTTAAAGTAACAATTCATATTTTCGGCATTTACACCTACACCGAACGAAATTGTCATGAAACTGCGACGCGGTTTGTTTGGTTCGGTTCACATTACCAAAATTAATTGGTAGCTAACGGCACTACGTGTTCTAGCTGTTAAAAAAAACCATTGTCAATATTTTTTTGAGACATTTGGGGATAGTGTGGAGGGGTAGGGGGAAGGAGAGCTGGTTGTATTTTCAATTAATAATTTTGATTAAATTAATATTAAAATAAAATATTCTTAATGTGTTAACATCGTCGCGGGCACACATCGCACACAAGAATATATGTTCGCTTTAAAAAATCTGTATTTGTATTTTAATTTACCGTTATTCTGTTGTGTTATTTATGTGATAGCGTTTAATGCGCATATGCATTTTTATTTGGCGAGATTAAACGTATAAAATAGTATATGCATTTGAATATAAATGCAGGTTCAGTGGCGTAGTAGTGGTGTAAGGCGTATCTAAATCAATCCGTAGATTGTTAGTAATAATTTATGTTATTCGATAAGCTATTCGGGCCACAGAAATTGACAATGTCGCTCGAGCACACGCACTCATACACACAACGCTATATTGACGACCAGCGAATAATTTACTGTAATGTTTTGCGGCATAATTATGCGATAAAGTGTGGGACTCAATGGGAAAATTGACTATGATAATCTACAACGAAAGAGTAAAAGTATACGCCAGATTAAGTCCGGCATGAAAAAGTGATAAATATCAATAAATAACAATAATTATTAATCAATTTGTATTATTATAAAAAAGATTGAGAAAAAAGATCACTTCTTATGCACGCCTCGCCCGCAACAATACTTGTGCTCATCGTATATTTATGAAGATATGAAAATACTGACATTGATAAATGTGGTGGCGGAGTAGATCATCGTCGTTACATCAAATAATTAATAATTAAAAAAAATTTATCAAAATCAAAATGTGTGTGTGTGTTTGTGTGTGTGTGTGTGTGTGTGTGTGTGTGTGTGTGTGTGTGTGTGTGATGTGTGCTATGTTTTTTTAAAACAACATTAACCATAACTTAGTATGTTCATTCGATTAATTGTAATTCACGTGCTAAACATTTCATGCCATCATTGACCTCATCACTTTGCAAATTTATTCCGTACACATATTGTTGAATAAATTGCCATGCCAATTTCGATGCCTGTGGATATTTACAATTAAGTGCATGAAATAATTTAAAGCAGATGTCAATTGCTCGGATAGGATTTTCAAATTTATAAATAACACTATCTAGTACCACATAAGCTCCATGGGTTTTTGTAATGTCATCACCAATAATCACAATAATTGGTTGAAATGTTTCGCAATCGATATTGACATCACAATCGGCTCGAATTTTTTTTAATTCTTCATCTAAATAAATAGCCGACTGTAAGGACAATAAAAAATAACATATTAAAATCATTGTACAAAAACATTGATCACTGATCAATCAAACACCAAATTTACAAAAATTTTTCGTTTTTATACAAATAAAATATCTATCTATTTTAATTTAATAATTGTGCGCCGCATATTGGTCAGCGATACCTGTGGCGTCCGTGAAAAAGGATGTGGCCTGCATGATCGCAGGCGTGACAAATAAAAATTTCAATTTAGAATATTCATCATAATCTTTGTGTGGGTAAACGTAGAAAATTTCAATGGCATCAAAGGTATTTTAAAAAAAACAATTGGGCCCATGATAGATTGGCAGTTGATTATAATTTAAAATCCCCGTAATCTGTTAAACTATGGTTCATAATTTAGTTAATAAACATTCATTTAAGTCTTGGCTATACCAGAAAAAATATACGGATTTCATGATGTGAAAAAATAATTTTCATGCTTCGCCACTGATTGCTTTAAATTGTTGATGATCAAACCATTTTTTTTTTTTTTTTTTTTCAAATGGACGCCATTATTTCTTACTTCATTTTTATTTTAAATAAAATATTTGACCTTAAAATAAATTTGAAGGTCAACATGGTCAAAGTCAAATTTATTGTCACCATATCAGACGTTCGCCCTTGAAAACAAAAACTTTTATTCAATTGGGTAAAACGACTGCCTAATATTTGGGTGGTGGGACTTTAATTTTACCTTACAATGATTACTAAAGTGTAATTTAATCTTGTACTACATTGAAGATAGTAAAATTTCACGTTCTTTATGAATCTGTGGTCAAAAATGGGGGTTCCCAAATAACGTTAAAGGACCAGGTTAAAATAAGGGTCACCTGTAGAAGTCAAAAACTTTGTTGTCATTTAAATCGTGCGTTGTGAAATAATTGGGTGGTTCTTTTAATATGGGATATGTCAAAACAAAGCCTTAAATCAAATATTAATAAATTCACAGTGTTAACCACCCCGTTTTTTTTTTGTTTTTTACGGCATCGCACAAACAAACACTTTTCAACCATAAACTTTTTTGTTTGTAATATAATACTTACACTCAAACGCAAAATAAATGAATTTTCTGAAGCAACTTGACTGTATCTTATGAAATTTGAATGGTTGTCTTCATCGTATGGTGTGTTGGTGGCGGTCGTGGTGGTGGTGGTGGCCATAGTGGTGGTGCTAACATAAACTGGTGGTATTAAATAATGGAGAAGAAAAAATCCATCGATATCGCTATCATTATAAAATTGTAATAATTTTTGTTTTAACATTGGGTCAACGGTTGCCCTTGACCTAGCCAAATTCCTAATTTTTTGATTGATTGTAGGCCATTCGTTAAGCAATCTATGCATATTGTTTTCATAGATATTCATGAAATCAATTTCTAACAATAGATATCCGTCGGGTTGTAAAAGTGCGGGATACAATTGCATATAATCGGAAATCGATAATCTGCTTGCATTGGTCCTTGCATCATGTGTATCATGCCAAAATAATACAATTTTTTCATCGCACAAATCAATGTGAATATTTAGATAATCTAATTTCTCTAGGATTGTTTCCGTTCGATTTTCGGTCACCACTTGTTGCTTACTTTTGTTCAACAATTCAGCAGCCACCCTGCGTTTATATGCAACAAGTGAATTGTGCAATGCACCGCCGCCACAACTGTCCATTTTACCATCGTCTCCATTACTATTATAATTAATACTATAATTATTATTATTATAATTATAGTTAACATAATAATAATAGTATTCCTTCAATTCGGATGGAAACAATGCGGCAATGTCGTCCGCTAATTTATCCAATCTTTGTGACACAATGTCATAGTTATCTCGGTTACGTTCAAATTCTTTTCTAATCACAATATCGGCCAATGTACTTCGATGCGTCTCCGTTAATGTGTCATTCATTTTATAGTAATCCAAAATGATATTGTCATCGATTTCATTCAAATATTCGAGAATAATATTTATGTTGACCGCGGTTGGCGGCAACGGTGACACTGATGCCATTTGCATTACAGCACCAGACGAATTTTGTGGCTGTTCGTCTTCATTGTTGCTCGCCACACTCACAACAACATCATCATTTGATGTAGCATTATTATTATCATTATCATTAATATTATCATTATCATTAATATTATCATTATTATTATCATTATTACTATCATTATTATTACTCAACACATCCATAGTATTACAGTTGATAATGATCCCTAGTTTACATTAAGTGTTAATAAATAATTTATTTTGTAAATTGAAAAAGGCCGGGCAAATAATTGTGGTGTAACTTATCCGCATAAAAGAAAAAAAAAATAGGCTGCAATCGTATGGAAGTATCACCTTTACATCCACTTCGTATTCACAATATATACACTGGAATGCATTAGGTGAGCGTACACGTAACACATTTAACACATTTTTTTGATTTCGTGCTATAAAACTTCTGACAAAAAAAAATCGTCGACAAATTTTGCTTCAAAAGTCTTAATATCTTGGATTTGACGATATATATTAGTTAAAATATGATTATCAACAAGTGTTTTAGTTCGACTATACCAGGATCGATGGGTTCACCCAAACGAATTTTTTCCCGCTTTATTCCGCAGAACAATAATCCCTGAACACTGTTCCACAGTATAAAGTGGCAAACAGATAGGCGACGCCGATCACCGTTGAGCGACGTCAAATTTAAAAAAAAAGTTTGGAAAATAGAAAATTCATATGGCAAATCACATCGAACATGAAAAGTTGATTAACTTTCTAGTTTTGACGCCGCCAAATGTCACTGTTGACAAATTATATAACTCACAACTCAAAAAAACTAAATATATATGACGCCGACAATGATAACATTTGGTGCACATCAGCGCCCTACCCAAAACAGCGATCGGCGTCGCCTATCTGTTTGCAGCTTAAGTGTTACCACATGCGTAAAGTTAAATTAATACTGTTTCGTAATGTTATTATAGCATTCTGGTCGGCGGATTAAACATTGTTTCCTTAAATTAAATATTATTTGGGTTATGGTATTCGTAATGAAAAGTGTCAATTGTATTGTGGAAAAATACGTAAACTGTTTCTTAACCAAACAAAAACACTAAAAAATAACACGCAACCTCTTTTTCTTTATAAAAAAGACAATATTTTCTTTACCCTTAGAAATTTTGACAAAATTGGCCAAGGCCAATAAATAAAAAATATTTTACAGGCTATCCCAAATTATGATGGCTCGGTACTCTGGGTCATTGTGAGTGGATAAAATTTTATATCACATTTATGGTGGATTCGAATTCGGTACGAAGTTTCACGAAAGTAACTAAATTTTCTATCAAAACACGGTGTTTTTCATCCAATATTTGAATAACTAATTAATCGATTTACATATTAGAATACCTTTAATTTGACGTTACGATAAGACGATTCGTGCCTAACGCTGTCCAGATACTTATAGAAATGTGAAAAAAATAGTTTAACGGACATTTTTTCATTTTTGAAAGTTTGCACAAGCATAAGTTAAAAAATTATAATGAAAAATTTTTTCCGGTATTAGTTTAAAAGCCCGGTCACTTTCATAACCTTTCATTTAAGCTATAACATCCGGATGGAATACAACTGGTTCCAGAGATATTCACAAATAACCACAACAATGGCAGGCATAAAATGTATTTTCGTCGAATTGGCCAAAATTTTTCCATATATTTTTGACTCACAATTATCCAGAGAAGTTAGCGTTTTTGTATTGCCGTCCTCATTTGAGACACCCTGTATATGTTATATACACAATCACAACAACGTTAGCGTTGTATTCCATAAGTGTTTGAATTGTTACAGTCACATAATCGGAGCATTATAACATTCTTATACATGCACATGATAATAATAGGTTCCTATAACATTAACTCTGGAGTGTCCCAGATAGTCATTATGCAACCTATAGCCAAACTTAATCAATTTCAAACCAATTTAAGAATAACGTTAATATTTGTTAATACACAAAATTTATGTCGCACACAAGTGCCGCGGAAATTTAGAATGCGGTACAATTTTTAAAAGTATCAGAATATCGGCTAGGTGTTAACGTAAGCACATTTCGTAGATCTTTCAAAGGATAATTCTCGAAATACCGAATGTACCGGTATCTGGTGCGAAAAGGTAAGTAAATAAGTCAAGAACATTTCTAACACCTCTCACGGATAATTCTCTTAAAGTAAAGCATATGTTTTATGTTTTTAAGCGAATGAAATGAAAATTACAAATTAGTTTCGAAAAGATTTGTGTTCTGATGATGAGACAGATCACCATATTAGAATTGTTGGCTTATTAAATATAGATTGGAACTATATATTGAATGTGTTTATAAGCGAAACAATAAATATTCTGGTCAAATCTGGAGATTTCTCACTCAAACGTTACACAACGTTCAGGCACGGCTAGGTGAAGTTGATAACGCCATAGAATCTATGTGAATCGATATCACACGCACTCAATATAACAATCGCAAAATCATATTCTAACAGTAGTCGGATGTAAACAGAATCTATCCCTAACATATGATCTGTGTTCCAAACTATCAGTAACACCTTCGCAATTAACCGCTATACAGATTTCCCAAACACTTCGGAATCTCACCTCTTTGATGGTGGTACAGGTACAGGGGTGGGTCAATTTGCATCGACTACATGAAAACGATTCGGTTCTTTGGGTGATTTTCAAGTGTGAAAACATCTACTCCTACAACAACAGAAATGGCAAAGTATTTTTCTACAAGGCATGACTGCGGTGATGAAAAGTGGACACACTATACGATAACCCGAAAATTAGAAATTGGTGGGATAAACCAGACATCGGCAAGACAGAATATCCACGGTTTCAAACGCCAGTTGGATCACCTGGTTGGATTGCATTAAATGAATTCCAGAAATCGAACAAAACAATCACAACAACTCTCTATCGAAAAAAATTGATGCATTTGAGTCGAACATAAAACGATCGTTATAAGAGAACAGTGTAATTTTACAGTGTGACACAGAACCGATTAAAACCGTAATGGAAACAAAAAAAATTATAAGTCCTATCCCATAGACGTGTCTCCATCATCACCTAACAAAGTCAATTGCGTACGTTCGTATTTATTTCTATCGTTTACTCATGGCTCCCGGTCGTTGATAACCGAAAAAAGATTAATCCTTTATCCGATATTAAAGTATTTCATAAGAAAGATGGCTGAAAATAGATGCACCACAATTTTAATGACACGTTATTCCAATAATTGGTGATAATATCAATTTAAATAGACAGCGAATTCAAAAGGGAATCGATAATTTAGTAGAGGTTTTGCTTCATAATTTTGTAATTGCCAACCGATTATCGTGACCAATAAAAATCGATAACTTTTGAAACCGGATGAAATTCGTCATTTTTCAATTAAGTGTTTGGGAAATTTTGTACAGCAAGTTTGTGGTAGGATGGTAACAACAATTTGTTAAAGAAATTCTGAAAAATCGATACACACTGCGAAACTATTCTGACCAGTTTCCGTGGAACCTAGTGACTGTTTGGCTATTTCTCAATCAAATTTCACACGTAATTTTTATATATGTATTGAATAATGGTCCAAATTAACTGAGTTCTAGCAAACACAATAACTTACGCAGCTTTCAATTGCCCAGTATATCTATTTAGGAACTTTCCACAGGGATCCCAATTATTCTAGTTACATTGGAAAATTTCATCAGCATCACTTAAGAAATTATCAAAGTATCAAGTTGCCAGAAGAATGTCAAGATGGTTGCCTTGCGGATCGGAATCGCTTAAACAAATTTGGTAAACATCAAGTCATTGTACAAACAACATCATACTTTTTCATCGTGTTAAAAATGTCGAATTTTGAATGATGATTTGTGGAAATTGCATAAAATTATTGTTTTCATGTGAAGAAAATGGCTGCCGTATCGCATCGAATGCTTATCGAGGCATATGGTGATGAAGCAACACACAAAAGATGGTTTCAACTGTTCAGAGATAATGATTTTGATGTGAGAAATAATGAACGTGGAAGACCACCAAAAAAGTTTGAAGACGCCGAATTGAAAGCAATATTGGATGAAGATGACGCTTTCCATCAAAAGCAAATGGAAGAAATGTTAAATGTTGCACAACAAACAATTTGCTGACACTTTTTAAAAGCCATGTGGTAAACATCCAAAAGGTTGGAAAATGGGTGCCACATGAGAATTGAATGAAAGACAGATAGAAAACCGAAAAAACACTTGTGAAATTTTGCTTGCCAGAGACGAATGAAAATCAGTTTTGCACATCGAATTGTTACTGGCAATGAAAAATGGATTTATTTTAAGAATCCTAAACGGAAAAAAACAATGGGTTAATCCACATCGACTGCAAAACCAAATCATTTCTGCAAGAAGACAATGCTGAATGTCTTCGGTGGGACCAGAAATGTTTGGTGTACCACGAGCTCCCAAAAACCTGGTGCTGATCGCTATCGACAACAAACAAATCAATTTGAACCATGCATTGATCGAAAAACTACGAGAATGGGCCAGAAGACACGGCAACGTAATTTTGCTCCATGACAATGCACCTGTACACAAAGCAAAACCGGTTCAGGATACAATAAAAAGCAATTGGTAGGAAGCTGCTGCCCCACCCGCCGCCGTATTCACCAGACTTAGCTCCTCCCGGCTACCATTTTTGTTTTCATCGATGGGACACGCATTGGCTCTGACCAACACTTCAATTCCGATACGAAAAAGCCGAAAATTGGATGTCTCATTGGTTTGCGTCAAAACCGGTTCAGGATACAATAAAAAACACTTGGCTGGAAGCTGCTACCTCACCCGCCGCCGTATTCACCAGACTTAGCTCCTCCCGGCTACCATTTTTGTTTGCATCGATGGGACACGCATTGGCTCTGACCAACACCTCAATTCCGATACGAAAAAGTCGAAAATTGGATGTCTCATTGGTGTGCGTCAAAAGACGAACAACTCTATTTTACAAGGTATCCACAAATTGCCGGAAAGGTGATGAAAATGTGTAGAAAGCAATGGCCAATATGTTGAGAATAAAATGTTTTTTTACTTTCCCATATAAAATTAGTGTTTTTATTTTCACAAAAAAACGCTTACTTTCCCACCGGTACACCTAGTACAGGCGGGGGGGGGGTTTTCATTTTAAAGTAAATTTTCAAACGAAAGTCTTCAAGAAAACACAATTTTTTTATTCGCTGAAACAGGTTTTTTTTTCGTATCTAGAGACTCGATTTTAGTTTAACATTTTTATTTATATATTTTTACCATTTTTTTTTGAAATAATTACAAAAATAAAATAAAAATATTCTATGAGAAAAAATACAAAAAAGAAATGAATGAAAAAAAAAACGAAACACACACACACACACACACACCAACACGCACCAACACGCACCAACACGCACCCACACGCACACGCACACTTAATATATATTAATAAGGTGTGACCGCTAATCTATGCAAAAAAAAAACAAATAAAAATATATTGTTGGAATTTTTTTAACGGTTATTAATTTGATTTTAATAAAAAAAAAAATAACTGTATAAATTTATTTTTGGTAATTTTACAGTAAATCAAAAAAATAATTAAAAAATAAAAATAAAAAACACGTTTAAGATAAGATTTTTCTATCTTCATCTTATAATTTTTTGTCAGTGCTTTTTTTTTCAAGGACACACAAAAACATATTTCTTACAAATAATGCGGAAAATTACACCACCCACGCACAAAAATTCGAAAAGAAAAAAAATCATATTATAAATATTCACACAAAAACTAAATATTGTATAAAGTTTTTTCAAAAAAAATTGTTTATTAAATTTTAAATTAAACTTTTTAGTTTCGATAATTTTAAAACTGTAAATTAAATTTACCGTTTGAATTTGAACGCGCAGGGGGAAATAGTGAAAACAAAAAACGAAAAAAACCAAACGAACGAACAAATAAAACAGTAAATTTTTTTCGATTTTAATGTTAAAGGGAATTTATATTAAAAATTAAATTAAAAACTAATTACTAACCTTTTGTGTATTTAACTTTGGCGAAAAATTAATGTCGTTCGGTTTGTTGCTAATTATATTTTGCTCGTCGTTGTAGTCGTCGTCGTCGTCGTCGTCGTCGTCGTTCGAATAGCCTTCGGTTATTTGTAAATTACTTCTTAATTTTGATCTATATTAATTAAATATATAAAAAAAATTAAATAATTTAATAAAAAATTGTAAAAATTATTAACTAATTAATTAATTAATTAATTAATTAATTTAAGAGGCAGATAATTACACACATACACACCCTCACAAATATCAGATTTAATGTATTAAAAATATTCTGTAGCAAAATATTTTCTTGTGCTGCTGGCAATTATTTGTTTCCAAAATAAAATCCGTTGTGTTTCGTTTCCGAATTGAATCTATAATAAATATTATTCAGTACCTATAATTTCTAAAAAAAAAAAAATCATCTCTAGTTGTTGTTGTTGGTGTTGTTGTTGTTTTTTTTTTCTTTTTTTGTGTATGTACCATTAATTTTTATACATAATCTTATCCCTTTTTTTTTCTTTTGTGGTCACCATCACTCATACCATACCCGTATCTCATCACCATCACCACCACCACCACCACCACCACCCTCAAAAATATCATCAACAATCATCAAACAAGTAAAATATATTATGCATTGCCGCCGTTTCGAATTAAGTGTTTGTGTGACTGTGTGTGTGTGTGTGTGTGTGTGTGTGTGTGTTTGAGGAACAGTGTCATTTCGTTTTTATTTGATTGTGTGGCATGTGATTGAGAAGGAGTAGTTGATAATTGTTTTCAAAAAATTTAACTACATTATTTTTCTTATGTTTTCCAATAGTCAATTTTTCCGTTTAAATATTAAAAATGTTCATCGAATTGAAAACGATAATTATCATTTTATTATTTTTGCATGCATGAACACCCTGGCCAAATGGAAACAATTCAATTATTCGTATTATTAGGCAAAAAGAATACGCACGCGCATTTTAAAGGCTATTGAATGGAATAGAACAAATAAAATACTGGTAAGTGTGTCTGTGTGTGTGTGTGTGTGATGAAAGAAAAAGGAAATGATTTATTATCCCGTGAAATTGATTGGTTTGATAATATATTATTAAATATATATTTGTGTGCGCAATACAATTGCTACGGCTACTACAAACGACCACTACCCAAAATATTGTGTACCATTTTTTTATCTATTTTTTTTTGGTTTTTCCTATACCAAGATCTTGTCAATGCACACATAAAAATAACAGTAATAAAATTATAATTATAATTAAATTTTGATTGGATTACGGTTTTTTTCATTATATGCGAAAGAATTATTTATTTACAGGTAATCCTTGAATAATGCAATAGTTAGGATTACCAAAGAAATCCAAAATGGTGTAATGCGAGGGATTAGAGCAGTTTTTTTTTAATGCTTAATTATCTATCGAACCAGATCAGATAGAAATATGAAGTTAAAGAAGGTCGGTATATCAAAGTTGTGGTCCTATAATTAATTTTACGATATCTTGGCAGGTTAACCGGCGGCGGTAGTGAATTAAAAAATAAAAATCATACAATTTCATTTCATTTCTATTAATTTAAATTCCACAATTTGTAATAAAAATACAAGCAATTACAAAAATAATCAACGAAAAAATTTCATTCCCAACCCATTTTTTCTGGTTAAATTTCTCGAAACTTTGAAACCTTTACAAAATTTTATTCAATTTTCATTAACTAAATGTGGTTTAGTGGTTTCCACTAAATCGATGTACGCGATTATTTGTATTTATTGAAGTTACTCATAGAATTTAGACCATAAAACTGCCGTCAGCAATAATTTTACACAGAAATTTAGTACGGGAACTATTCATAGAATCCAATTATATGCATACCAAATTTAATCAAAATTCGATAAGAAGTTAAGTTAAGTTCCAAAAATTTTTAGAATCTGATCCATAAAACTGCCGTCAGTAATAATTTTACACAGAAGTTTAGTACGGGAACTATTCATAGAATCCAATTATATACATACCAAATTTAATCAAAATTCGATAAGAAGTTAAGTTAAGTTCCAAAAATTTTTAGAATCTGATCCATAAAACTGTTCCAAATGTTAATTTCACAGAAATTCAGCCGAACCTATTCTTATAATCCCATTATATGTTTACATTTACATACCAAATTTAATCAAAATTCGATAAGAATTGACCGAGTTCAAAAGTGTCTAGTCCATAAAATTGTTCAGACTATCGATTTCATAGAAATTTAGTAGGAACTATTCTTAGAATCACATTACACAAATGCATACCAAATCTATTCAAAATTGGATATGAATTATCTGAATTCTAAAGTTTCTAGCATCTGGTCCATAAAATTGGTCAGACTATCGATTTCATAGAAATTTAGTAGAAACTATTCTTAGAATCACATTACACAAATGCATACCAAATCTATTCAAAATTGGATATGAATTATCTGAATTCGAAAGTTTCTAGCATCTGGTCCATAAAATTGGTCAGACTATCGATTTCATAGAAATTTAGTAGAAACTATTCTTAGAATCACATTACACAAAGGCATAACAAATTTAATCAAAATTGGATAAGAATTATCTGAATTCTAATGTTTCTAGCATCTGGTCCATAAAATTCGGTCAGACTATTGATTTCATAGAAATTTAGTAGGAACTATTCTTAAAATCCCATTAAACATTTGCATACCAAATTCAATCAAAATTCAATAAAAATTTGCCAAGTTTCAATGGTTCCAGAACTTTTCCGGTAAAACAATTTTTCAAATAGTAGTTTTCCACACATTCCCATAAATCCAACAGTTAATATTATTAAAAGATGTCTTGAAATTTCCAGAAATGTGTAAATAAAGAAATTACAATGTTGTGAAAGTTTTAATTTAATTTACTACATTTTGCCTTTGATTCATGGTTCGAAGTTTATACTCGATATTTTGTGGTACCACCTTTCTGTTGTATATACCATGAGCTGCTTCAAACGAATCAAAGCCATTACTGGTGCGAGCTACCGAACATTCAATTGATGCTGTTTGAATTTTACATTAATGGAACAAAAAAACGGCTGCCATATGTGTGCAAAAATACGATAAAGTAATCCTTTGGCATAACAATGCTCGGAAGCGCTAAAATAGGATGAATTACTGTTTGTTCCGCTTTGCATGGAACGCGGCCTGACTAACCGCAGAGTTTCCAATTTTATGAAGTTACCATGAATTGCACGGAGGTAGGCTATAAGTTTCATTATGACGGAGAGAGAGCGGAGAGAAGGAGAGTCATATGATGTAATTGTTAGGCATTTCATCTAGAAACATTCACGGTTATTTTTGCAGTATTAATTATAAATAATTTGAACCTTCATTTTGACAACGCTGAATTTACAGTCTGCTTATTATTTAGTGCCGCATCAATATTATACCGATAGACAATATAGAGCCGATAAGAAGAATGACGTAGTATGTATTTTCCATTTTCCATACTCAATACAGTGCTATCCAGACAAATGAAGAGTTTCCCGTAGTTGGACTCAAAGTGGTAACTTAAAAATGGGATTGTAAGTGATATTTGTCGTATACATAATCAACAGTCCAGGTGGAAATGTTAGGAGTCCTAGCGAGTCATGGTGAGGGGTTGAAAAAATGATTGGACATTAGCTAACACTGGAGCGGAATAAATGATGACAAATCTGGAATAATACCGTAAAAAAAGATGACAAATCAAATATTTTCCCACTGCAAAAAACCAGATGACCAAACCAAACCCGTTTTCTGACTACAAACGCAAGCGAATGAAATATGTTAAAGGTTAAACAAATAATTTGCATAAAATGTCGTCAATTAAAAAATATTAAAGCAGGAAAAACCAAAATTAAAATAGGGGTGTTTTTTCACAGCAGCATTTTCTTAAATGTGCAAAAGAAGAAAAAAAAAAAAAAACTCACCCCAAAAATATTGATTTTTCCTTTCGCACACAATATAAAAAAAAAAAAATATAGAAAATTACCTTATCGGTTTTCCTCTGTGGGTGAAAATGCTACTGTATCGGCAATCCGATTCAAATTATTATCACCGACACTTTTTTTTCACTTTACAAATAATTTTACACAAACAAAATACGAAAGAAATAAAAAAAAAAAATTAATTTAACACTCGAATTTTCTTAAAAATTACATAAAATAAAAAAAAATATACGCACTCACACACACACACACACACACACACACAAACACACGCCACACAAACCCAGACGCAGACACACGCACGCACGCACACACAAAATAAAATTATACAAAAATAATATAATCTATTTTATGCTATTCCGTTACCGTCCCGCGACTCACAAAACCATGTCCATCCAAGAAAATATATGTACGCAAAGATGTAACAGCAGCCGCCATCAACAGTTACCATAGAGACTGCGCGCATTTATTTACTTTTCATACGTAGATAGAGATGGAAAAAAAAAGAATGGAAACATTTATAGTACCGTTGGGTATGGCATTACAGTTATATGTTATACACACGAAACCATTCAAGATGAATTTAAATATGGACTCTAATTTAATTGCAGGTGTGTGAGTGTCTACGTACAAAATACATTTAATGCGTGGAATAGCTAAATAATGGTATTCGGCGCACAAAACTCAAATGGCAAAAAAAACAATAAAAAAATTGAAATATTATTTTATTTTTTTTTTTTTTGAAGCTGTTGATTCCACACACAACAATTTTTTATGTATAATTTTTGAGATGGCGAGATGCGGCCGCCGCAAATCTATTGAAATTATACAGGGTCAAGAGAAAATAATTCGAAATCAATAATTTCCGTATAGAAAATGAGATTTTTTTTTTATTCTTTGATAATAATCTGCAGGTAAATAATTACAATAACTATAACGGGGTGGTTTTTTTGGACGAAGTCATCGCGAAAGAGCATAGTTCGATAAAAATATTGTTCATTGGTCACTATGGGGTAACTATAGGAACGTAGCTGGTATTAATGGGTGGACGAAAACACTCGGTTGTCGACATAATGAAACAAAGTACTGGATTAAATTGGTTATAGCGAGCAAAGATGTACGTTAACTGGCAGACTCCGGCTTCACTTAGCACTATGACTGTGATTGCAACAAAGAAATAAGTAAGAATTTTAGGAACATCTGTGAAGACATCAGTTCTAGTCCAGTTGGGCAGCAAGATGGGAAAAGACCGACTAGCCAAAAACAGTGATCAGAAATAATGATGTCACTTAGAAAATATGATGGAGAACTTACGGAGAATGAGAAACAAATTTGTCTATCGCTTCTAATGACAACTCAATTTCAGGGATGTAACGTAGATGAAGCTGCAAACTATATCATAACAATACAAAGTAGTCATCACAGGTGTACACGGAGTAGTGTTCCAAACCCACTGCAAAATGGGCAGAGAAAATCGTATCTAATTAATTTTTTTATTAGTATAGAAAGAAGGAAGGTGGACATCAAGTAATTCGGCCAGTCAAATGTAGTCGCGCAAGTATCCAAACACAACACGTTTAACTAAACACATCGCAAACACCTAACGTTCCATGACACAATTGCGTTTATTTAAAATTTATTGAAAGTTCAACAGTAGTTCGTTTTAATAAATATTAAAATAAATTAAAATTACTAGCTCTAATTTACGGCTCTGTCTTTTTTTTTTTGTTTTCTTTGCTTGAGTTTGTTTGTGTGTGTGTGTGTGTGTTTGCTGTAATTATACGAAATCTGTTAAACTCCAATAGAAGAAGGAACGACGACGGAATGGCGGCGGTTGAATGAAAGTTTTACAATCATGGGTTCGGAGTAGTATTGTTCTGCTAGTGTACTACATTTATAAAATCATTTTTTGCTGTGAACAGTACAACGAATGTAAAACTTTTTTCATCCTCCGACCGTCGTCCGTGTGTGTATTGGAATTTAACAGTTATGAATGCGAATGCGTATTTTATGTAAAGATCTGTGTGGGTGTGTGTGTGTGTGTGTATGTAAATCTTAATTTAATTGTGTATCTTAAAATGTAATAGAAAATAAGAAGGCTTTCTCTTACCCAATATCAACCTCACAAAAATAAAAAATATGTACTTTCTAAATAAAACACGAAAACTACACAACCCGTAATGAATAATATGAAAAAAGTTTATTTAAATTTTTAAGTTAAGAGGAAAAAGCTTTAATTTTTCGCCAAATTTTCAACGATTTTTTCCAAAGTTATACAAAAACACCACAATCAATTTTTACTTCAGGAACAGAGATGCACTTAGTAACGCACTTTTTTTTATCATTTAGTATCAAAATATGTTTTTTTTTTTAGAATGTCATGACATTTTTATTAAATCGATATAAAATTTTATTTAATAATATTAAAAACCAAATTGTATTCGCGATGCATTGCAATTTTTGTAGTTAAGTTTTTTCGGGTTTGAACCGAAAAAAGAGCGCTTACACACAAAAGCTAAGAAAAATGAAAAATTAAAGTTTTTTTTATTGTTACCGCTTTGGCTTTTCTTCAACGTTTCACGGATCAATTTGATTTCACGGTGTGAAAGAGTAAAGGCGCGACTAGAATGGAAAACGATAGACGGTTGATAAATTACAGAATTAAATTTGCAATTTCTTTGTTGATTCAAAATCATAGATGCTTTGCTATATGTTTCTAGCGATTTCAATTCAAAATGTTATCTTCCTTCTCGGTAGAATTTCATATATTTTTTAATGAACGAAAAGACAATTGGTGAAACCGGAAAAAGAAAACAAACAACAGCTTTTAGTAGTTCGATTATTGAATTAAAGTCGACGTGAATTGAATGGCGACAATACAAATTTGCATGGAAAACTTTAGTACAACAATGTTTTGATAAATGGTGTAATAAATAAAATCCATGTGTCTTAAGTTGATTGACCCGTAGAATGTCATGAAATTAATTTATACTTATTTTTTAATGGAAGAAAAATTTCTGAAATTTTAGAAAATCTCATAAAAATATATGTTTAAACGAAAATCCACGCCAACTTATGTTTTGTTCAATTCTGTTCGATACTTTATTCTTTTGACAACCCATTTTTGACAATTTAAATTGAGCGCGTGTCTGTATCTGCTGAAGGCTTTCTGTTTTGACATTTTCTTAACCTAAAAAAATAATCCATTCAACAACTTCAATCCAGTTTGTTTGTTTATTTTTACTTAATTTAATTAAATTATAATAAATGAATATAAAATAATTAATAATTGTTTAACTAAATAATAATAAATGTGTTTAAAAATGTTATTTACATAAATTTGTTGTTGGTGGGATGTTATGTGATTTTAAAAGAAAAGAATTTGGAAAGACGGTAAGACGCATCTTCAAAATCACATTGGAATTTTTTTTTTGTTAAAATTAGAAATAATATATTTTATTATCAAAATTATGAAGGAAGATGATTCGATGTTAATGATGTTATTGAAGTGTCCGCCGTTATTTTAATGTAAATAATTGAATTGTTTAAGAAAACATAATTCTTTTTAGAACATTCAACTGCGATTCCGCATTGTTGGTATCAATTTGTTAAATGTAATAGTTCCATCTGCGAACGATTTACAAATAATTCGAAAAAGCTGGAAGTAAATAAATCTTATGTTACCTACGATGCAAAATGAAAACAATAAACTTTCAATAAATAATGATTCGAATAATAATATAATCGCTGTTGTTGATGATTATGCTGTTGTGCTGATGACCCAGCATTCGATGGAAGAACCACAACAAAAAGTTTGAAATGAAAATTTGATTTAATGATAATTTATAATCGGATGCATCGGAAGAGAATGGAAAATTATTTAATGAAAATTTTAGGAAATCTGTTGCCACCACAACAAAAAAAAGGTAATTGTTGGAATTTTTTTTTGTTAAAATTAGAAATAATATATTTTATTATCAAAATTATGAAGACCACCCGAAGATGATTCGACGTTAATGATGTCATTGAAGTGTCCGCCGTTATTTTAATGTAAATAATTGAATTGTTTAAGAAAAACATAATTCTTTTTAGAACATTCAACTGCGACTCCGCATTGTTGGTATCAATTTGTTAAATGTAATTGTTCCATCTGCGAACGATTTACAAATAATTCCAAAACGCTGGAAGTAAATAAATCTTATGTTACCTACGATGAAAAATGAAAACAATAAACTTTCAATAAATAATGATTCGAATAATAATATAATCGGTGTTGTTGATGATTATGCTGTTGTGCTGATGACCCAGCATTCGATGGAAAAACCACAACAAAAAGTTTGAAATGAAAACTTGATTTGATGATAATTTATAATCGGATGCATCGGAAGAGAATGGAAAATTATTTAATGAAAATTTTAGGAAATCTGTTGCCACCACAACAAAAAAAAGGTAATTTTTTTTTATATGAATTATTTGTTTATTTATGCGAGTTCCTATTATTTTAGATTTAATAATGCATCTCAACATTGGCTCCTGTTAATACCCTAGAATTACAATTGGATGCGGGCAGATGAATCGGATGAAATTAATAATGACACAGAGACACATAAAATGCAACCAAATTTTATGGTAAATAATAATTATAACATTTTGGAAGTAACGTGAGCGATTTTAATATTTGTGCATGGAGTGAATTATTGCATATTTGCAAAAGTAAGTTCCGTTTTTTTATTTTTTTGTTAAAATTAAATGTAGCATTTTTCGGGCAATTTACGGATTCGTCAAGCCAATTTTCGATAATTGTCTTAAAACAGTAATCCGAAGGATCAATTGGTCTGGCGAATATGACGGGTGGGATAGTACTGCTCGCCACTATCGTTAAAAAAAGGGTTTTTAAAGACAATTGCCGTAATAAGATTTGACCTTGTAGTTTCAAAAGTTTTCAGCATTTCATAGTACACCACACAACATCCATCAAAATTTGATACCACCAAATACAGAACATATAGTTCTATACTTTCCAGTTTTACTGGCATTAATAAACACTTACACAAACCAAAGTATGAGTATACGGAAATGGTTTTAATAAAATTGTAATTCATATTTAAATTGATTGAATTATGTACAATTTTAAAACCCGCGAAATTTTCTTTCCAAATGATAAGTATTATCACTAGATTGGTCTTCACAATAATTGTCAAAATGATCAGAATCGTCCGTTTTGACTTTACTTTTGTGCTCAGTTCTGTTAGATCAAATGGTAATCACATAGAAAATGACATACCCACAACTAACTAGCGATTATTGTTGTGGTTTTGTGTAATGTCCAAGAAAAAGTCAAACTGGAAGTCTTGTCCAGCAGACCATTAACATTATTTTTTTGACAAGTTTTTAAATTCCTTCTTCTTTTATTGTGGTGCAATGGTCATTCCACATATTTCATTCAATTAAATTGATTGAATTGTGTACAATTTTAATACCCGCGAGATTTTCTTTCCAAATGATAAGTATTATCACTAGATTGGTCTTCAAAATAATCGTCAAAATGACCAAGATCGTCCGTTTCACTTTACTTTTGTGCTCAGTTCTGTTAGATCAAATGGTAATCATATAGAAAATGACATACCCACAACTAACTAGCGATTATTGGTGTGGTTTTGTGTAATGTCCAAGAAAAAGTCAAACTGGAAGTCTTGTCCAGCAGACCATTAACAGTATTTTTTTGACAAGTTTTTAAATTCCATCTTCTTTTATTGTGGTGCAATGGTCATTCCACATGTATTTCATTCAATTCCCGGTACTATGAAATAGAAAATATTTTTCACACTAAAAATTAATCAATTAATCGGTACCGCATTTTTGTTCGTTTGTGCACAATGAAAAATTGAATATCTTTGAGTTGAAATGGTGTTGGCCACTTATTTTTGTAAGGCAAACAATAAGTGCACCGCCACACCTTACCATAAACTACTTAATTTTTGAATAAAGACAATTTTCCATGTGAATCATCTGAATAACATTTATTATTTTGTATTTTACATGTAGATTTTCATTAATTCAGATGACATTGGCAATGGCAAATTGACAGTATTCAAATTTTGAAGTTAATTTTCAGGAATTATAATATCGCCAATTTGAAATTATAGTTGGAAAATAATTAACGTTTATGTGAATGGTATCCTTCGACTTGTGTAGTACGTCAGTAGTATATCGATCGATTGGTTGTGGGCCCGTTGGTTGACCAACAATTGACCCCCCACGGGGGTTAAGTTGCCATATATAAACTAAATTTCAAGATCATCGGAACCCATGGAAATATTGTTTAGTTGTAGAGGTTACCCTATGGGTTTTGTTGGATACGATACCGGGATATTTTTCGTGGTGATGTAAATGTGCAAACCTGACTGATTTTTAGTATTAGTATTAGTATTATTGGCATATTACTTCAAAATGGAACTTATGACATCTTACTTACTTACTCCATGGCGTTACAACCCGGGTGCGGTTTTAGCCTTCTCCAACACGCTTTTCCAACCTGACCTATCCGCAGTTAATGTCTTCCAATACCGAATTTTTAGGATCTTTATATCACAGTTTACTTATCCATCTCGCCTTAGGTCTTCCGGCTCTACTTTTACCTTCTGGTTTACTATTTAACAGTTTTTTCGGCACACCCTCCTCCTCCATGCGTTCTACGTGTCCAAGCCATCTCAATCTTTTGATCTTGATTGTTTTGACAATCAATTTGGTTGACCGTACAACTTGTCTAATTCAAAATTGTATCTTCGCCTCCAACCATTCTGTTCTTTGACGGCGGGACCAAATATGCCACGGAGTAACTTTCGTTCGAAAATCCGAAGTAATTGTTTCTGGTTCTGTGTCCGGTGCACCAAGCCTCGGATCCATACATTAATATTGGACGTATTAATGTTGTTGTTATAGCTTGGACTTAAGATGTCGTTGTAATGTTTTCGATCGGAATTGTTTTTTTAACCCGTAATAACATCTGTTTCCAGTTGCTAACCTGCGGCGTATTTCCTCTTCAATATCATTTTCTACATTTATCAACGATCCTAAGTATACGCGAAACTATTGACTATTTCAAAATTGTGTTCTCCAATATTAACCGAGTTTGATCTCGAATTCGTGATGTATTCTTATGACATCTACTACTACATTATCATTACAACCAAATTGGTAATTTACTCCACGCGCATGGGAATAATTGCACTAATTGTACTGTGCAATTAACGACGCATAATAAATGTTTCCATAATTCTAAATTTTTTTAATATTAGGTGATTAGTCCATAGTGATGTGTGCAAACATGGTTAAAAACGAGCAAATAGTCACCCGGTTTACAAAAATTTCGAAAGATTCATCACCATCACCATCACCACCACCACCACCATCGACCGTACCGTATACATCACCAACTGTTGATTTGTATAAAGTAGCATCACCGACCTAAGCATGACAAATCCTAATGGTTATTTTGCCAGATGTTAGATACAAATTTAAGTCTCTACAATTACGCTTATCTCTATTTACGCCGCAAAAATCAATGGACTACTTCAATTACAGATTCATATTTATAAAATTAAGATTTTGAAAAACTTTAATTTTCTCTTTTATTATATTACATAAGTTGGCGATGCTTACCAAAGGATAAGGTCTGTTAATGCTTTGCATGATGCAGTCTTATGGGAATCCTGATTCCAGAAAGCAAATTCATGGAAAAATGTTATAGGAATGGGTGATGGAAACAGCCAGACTGATACACGGTATTTCATACTTTTATACAAATATTGAATTTATAAATTAAATTAACTTATTTATTATTACAGGTACTTTGGTTATCCATTATAGAACCTCATGGATGTGGACTCCATATCGAAGCAGATTTGTTGCGATCGGGAAGCGCTGAATATAAACACAACTACAGCATTGATTGATAGGATCATTTTTGGTGTTTTAACAAAGTCAACGGACGCTGTTTGCTTCTTAATGGCCATGACATTGCGTTATAGTTCCGAAAAAGTAACACACAATTCATAAACGTATGCTGTGCACTTCATAATTTGTGTGTATACGGTTTTGTGTTAATTTTGATGAGACACTGTGATTGTGATTGACATTGGGCCAGACTATATAGGGGGCTGTGTCAATAATGACGGCTACATTATATTCTACAAAAACAAAGATCAACAAGGAAATATGTTTCATTTAAAAACAAAAAACTGTTTGTACTAAATTTTAGTTGTTGTATTTTTTCATTAAACGATGCTGAAATATTACATTTTTTTCCGACTAAATTATGTTCAGAAGTTATCACACACACACACACACATCATTTAGCAGTTGCAAAAGGGTAAGATTAAATGGTACTCTGACACCGTCACGATCAACGTCAGTCGGTGTTTTTTGCCGTGATTTTATATTGTGTTCAGTGTGATTCACTAATTTTTTTTTATCTCGCACCTCCTCAAATGTTTCGACCAAAATTTTAATGTAAATTAGCTCAATCATGTTACACATGCGCATTGAAATTTCAGTTGTTGTTGCAACATAACAATTTTCCTTATATAATTCTTTAACAGTTTTTGAATACTTTGTATAAAAAAAAACTCATTTGTTACAATAAAATCAAATTATATTAATAATAATAATGTTGATGCGCACGCATCATCGATAAAGTAGAGATAGGTAGATGGTAACGAAATATATATCCGTCAGGCTTACTCTTTTCGTCAGTAGTATCACAATCTGATGTTACAAAACCAATGGAAGTGTATAAATGGAATGGTGACCGAATAGACACAAAACATTAAACTATCTGTCCTACTTTTTCTTTTACAATTTCTTATTGGCTTAAATGTTCAATTTTTTTTTTTTTTTTTATGCATAGGGTGACCGGTAAAAGTAGATTCATTTTTATTTGTCAAAATTGTTAGGTATTTCTTAACATAATCGTATTCGATGTACTAAATCTCATTAAAGTAAGATATTATTTAAATTTGTCCACCCATAGACAATTATAACAATTCGTCAGTCGTTTGCATATATTTCGAGAGAATTCAAAGAACGTGAGAAATTAATTGAGAAAAACTCTTAAGAAAAAAAAATGTATTCATATATTTTGCATTTAATATAGAACTGCTGGTGGTGGTCGCCCTACATCTTTTCCTCTGCCGCTACCTCTTGCCTATAATAAAATAAAACTTGGTTAACTCAACTGCGTTTGCGCGTACATACATTTTGTATCAATGCGATCGATGGTGGTGGTAGTGGTTATAGTTCGCTAACATACATTGGCGGATACCATTTACTATGAGCGTAAGTGTAACGGATATGTATTGCATAAACCGGCCGCCATCTATACCACTTCCTCCTCCATGTGTGTAGCAATATCTTAATAATAATAAAGCTTTTTTCAGTTTGGATTTGGTTTTCAAAGAGTAAACTTCGTTTTTCATTTTTCTTATATGGACAGCGGGAGTAAAGTGTAAAGTGGCGACCAAGTGAAATAAGTAGAGAAAAAACAAAATAATAACAATAAGAAGTTTGCGCATATTTTAAGTTAACAAACACACACACACACACACACACCAACACACACACACACACATATATATATATATATATAAACAATACATGAATGTACTAGAATATAGAGAACTCTACACAAAGACGAAGTGATTGTGTGGATTAAAACTGTAATAAAATATTATTGGAGAGTGATTAAATTTGTTTTCGATAATTAAATTGAAAAAAAAAAATTGGTCGGCAATATTATTCAAATAAAGTAAAAATTGGTAAGTGTAAATTTAATAAATTTGTTTCGATGATTAAATGTGTTGTTGGATTAAATTTTTGGTTTATACAATATTTCTTATAAAATTCGATTATAATCCTTTGCGATGATTAAATTCGTTGCGGCAATAAATTCTTGGTTTTATGTTTTTTTATAAAATTAGATTAATTTCATTTCGATCGATTTAATTAAATTCGTTGTTGTTGTTATTATTTCTATTAGGTACTACATTGTTCTCAAAATGGAAACAAACAAATTAATTTCCATTGGACCATTTGATTGCTCGCCAGACATCCAGTGCTTGGCTGTAGAATGGGAAAAATGGAAACGGTCATTCAACGTATCCATTGAAACATTGGCCGCCGAACATATAAATTCTAACCAAAAACGTGCATTGTTACTTGATTGTGGTGGACCGAAACTACAAGAAATTTTCGGGAATTTACCAGATGCAAATATTGATTTCGAATTGGAAGAAAATAAAGATAGAGATCCGTTCAAAATGGCAATTGAAAAATTAGATTTATATTTTGCCGTAAACAAACAGTTCAAATTCTATGAAAGACAATTATTTAGATCAATTGAACAAGATCAAAATGAAAAATTCGATGATTTTGTTGTACGTTTGAGAGAACAAGCGAAAAAATGTAAATTTTATGAAATTGATGAATATATTATTGAACAAATTGTGGAAAAATGTAGATCCGATAAATTGCGTCGAAAAATATTGGAAATGGACGATAACAAAACTCTAAATGATATTATAATTTTAGCAAACGCTATGGAAACGGTAGAACGACAATTAGAAAAATTTCCAAATTTCCAAAATACATCAAGGAAATCGTCCATGTTAGAAGGTCATTCAACAATGGCAACTATGTGTCGGCCAAACGATAAAGAATGTCACTCAACCGGACATTTTCAATCAAAATGTAACCGGAAATTAACGGCTAACGTTCAGAATACAATGCTACAACCAAAATCTGAAAATGTTCGATCCACAATTGATCGGAAGGGAAATGCTTATGTATTAAATGTGGACTCAATTGAAGATTGTTTGGTTGAAATTGGTGGTGTAGACGTGAAGATGCTTATCGACTCAGGTGCTTCAGTAAATGTTTTGAGTCAATTAGCCTGGGATCATTTAAAAAGTAATAACGCAGAATTTTATGGTCAAACCGATAATTGCAATTTTAGGCTTTATGCATATGCTTGTACAACTCCTAAAATACCGCACACTTCATTTTGGGCTACCATTCGCATTAGAGATAGACAAGTGACGGCCAAGTTTTATGTTTCATTGCATGGTAAAACAAATTTATTGAGCAAACAAACTGCGATCGATCTTAATGTTTTAAAACTTGGACCCAACATCAATCGAATTTACACTGAATTATTATGTTTTCCAAAAATAAAATATGCGATCATAAAAATAGCAATAAATGGAAATATTAAACCCATAGCACAACCTTTACGAAATATTCCCATTTTGCTTGCAGACCACATAGCCAAGCAACTTGATCAATTATCACAAATGAATATCATTGAACCAGTACATACACCATCAAAATGGGTATCACAATTAGTACCAATTTTTCGATCAGATGGTGAATATGAATTTGGTGTTGACATGAGGCGAGCAAATATGGCAATTGTAGCAGAATTTCCTCCATTGCGCAAAATCGATCGAATAATAGCTGAAATTCGACTTTCAAAATATTTTTCAAAATTGGACGTTGCGTGCGCATCCCTCCAATTAGAACTAGCACCGGAAAGTCGACCCATAACTACATTCATTACTCATAAAGGTTTATACAGATACAAAAGATTGATGCATAACAGTAGCTATAGCCTAAAAGTATTTCAACAATATATGGAAATATTATTAATGGACTGTAAAGGTAGTATATTTTTAATCGACCAGATATTAATTTTTTCTAAAACTGCCAGTCAACATGACAGCATGGTAGCTAGAGTAGTACGCAAATTAACAGCAAATGGAATATTAATAAATAGAGAAAAGTGCATCCATAAAGTGGAGGCAATTTCATTTTTAAATTTAAATTTTTCTGCAAATGGTCAAATACCTTGCAAAAGTGAAATATCATCAATTTTAAATTTTCGTGTACCTGAAAATCTTACTGAAATGTTAAACTTTTTGAGTTTTGTCAAATACCTAGCAACATTTATCGAACCTTTACGGACACCATTGAATCAGGATTGCGCAGCAATTACCACATTTGACAATGAAGCAATATTGAAATTTCACAAATTAAAAGAAATACTGTGGAATGAAAAATGGTCAGACAATTATACACCACAAGATCGAACACAACTAATTGCAGATACGAGCCCATTAGCTCTTGGTGCTATATTAATTCAGTTCAATGATAGTATGCAACCGCGTGTCATAGCGTTTGCAAAGAAATCACTTTCGCAATGCGAGAAAAAATATAGTCAGTTGGAAAAGCAGGCATTGGCAATTGTATGGGCTGCAACACATTTTAAAATTTATTTATTTGAAAAACCGTTTGACATTGTAACCGGCCACAAACAATTGAAATTTATTTTTTCGCATAAATCAAAAGCGAGTGCAAGAGTGGAACATTGGATTTTACAAATGCAAATATTCAATTATACGATGGTATATAATTCAGGTAATCCTAACATTGCCGATGCCCTATCCAAATTATGTACTTTAAAACCGGAACGATCGTATGGTGATGATTTTAATGTATATCGAATAGTTGAAGTTTCAATGCCAGCTGCATTTGATCGTAAGACGATTGAATTGTTTTCGAAAATGGATAATGAAATAATGGCAATTAAAAAAGCAATAAACGAAATCGGAAGCGAATGGGACGCACGGGTGATTAACCAAAAAATTTTGAGCAACGAATTTTGTTTTGGTGGCGAAGTGTTGTTGCGAGGAACGAGGATTGTAATACCGAAGGGATTACAACATAAGATGCTACAATTTGCTCATCAGGGTCATCCAGGCATTGTCGGAATGAAGAAAAGTTTAAGACAAAAAGTTTGGTGGTTTCAAATGGACAAAGATATTGATAATTTTGTAAAAAATTGTAGAATTTGCACATCGATACCAACGCCACCAAAACTACTGCAAAAAAATTATTTACCATCTGGTCCATGGATAGATGTAGCAGTTGATTACCTTGGCCCTCTGTCAACTGACAAATTTTTATTAGTTATCAGAGACTACTGCAGTCAATATAAAGAAATAAAAATTACGAAGTCAACTACGGCCGAAACTATAATTGCATTTTTGATGGAAATATTTGGACGCCTTGGTTATCCTCGTACAATTACAAGTGATAACGTGCCACAATTCAAAACCGATGAATTCAAAACATTTTGTCTAAACAATAATATAGAACAAATTGTAACCAGCCCTTACTGGTCGCAACAGAGACATGCTGTTGCACGTCAAAATCGAAATTTATTGAATCGATTAAAACGTTGTGGTGCGGCTAAAGAAGAACTTCAAAATTATCTGTTAATGTACCACAGTACACCACATCCAATAACGGGGAAGCCGCCGGCAGAACTATTCTTTAACAGAGTGTTAAATTATAAAATTCCGGACGCCAAACGAAATATTATTTATTTAAAAAAAGTGAATGCCATTTGGAAAGTGGTTAATTAAAAAATTTAATTTAATTTATTTCAATGTTTTAAGTTTTAGTTACCAAAAATAATTATTCTTCATTTTAAGTTTTTTTATTAATTTTATAAATAATAAATTAGAAATACACTGTGACGTGTATTAATTAATGTAATGCGTGGCAATACGTAATAAAAATAATAAAAAGTTTAGTTTGTAATCTAAACCTTCAAAGAGTCTAAATAAACATTGTTTTATTTTATTTCATAAATCCAGAGTACATTAAACCATCGGTTGGTGCAATCAAACCCGTTGCCATAACGTTGTCCATAACGCTTCCATACACAATGCCAGAGATTCAACCGTGTTCACTTTGATGAACGCTAGCCCGTACACACATAAATATAATTATCTTTTCGATCATTATCATTAAATTTTGGTATTGCGTATATTGTCGTTTCATCAATAGTACATGGAGCCTTGGTCCCATACCGGTATTGATCTTTTTTCTGCAAAATACACTAGTATCACCCATCACTACACAACATTTTCATTTCCCATGGCAGAACATTTATTTATTATTGTATGAACTTATGAAGACCCATTGTGATCACATCTTCGACAATTTATTTGCTCATTTGCTTATCATATGACGACCTACTTATTACCAAACGGTGCGTTTGCGCGTGGTACTTCGTTGACTGGTACCCATTAAAAACTTTTATACAGTAAAGCGTCGGCTTCCAATGTCTAGTTTTCAATTTTTCAATTTTCTGATAATTGTTTAATTCTGACTATATAATCAACGAACGAGCCTTGACCACCTTGAAAACTTCTTGTTTCGATTTTAAAAACTTCTATCGCTTTGACAATATCTATTCGACTGCAGACTATAAAATTTTTCTAAAGCATTTCAGACGACGTCCTGCATTAAGTGCATTCTGTTGGTTTATTATTCAGGATGTAATAAAGTGAGTCACATATGGATAATATATGTGCCAATCGTGACCAAGATTAAATTCTTGCTAAATTCCAGGTGATACATTAATGTATTGTGGTCGTATAATGTGCGATGTGTTGTCATATGTCATGCCTATGCGATTTATAATTGAAATATTAACTAAAGGAAATCGGACGAGAAATATGAATTGTTAGTAAAAAAAAAACATCGCTTTTAATTTGGCCCTTTAAATTTTCATTCAACCAAAAATTTGACAGTCGTTGACGTTGCTTAATCACGGGCTACCTACCAATAATCCGTTGCGTCAGCTGCGTGCGTCTCTCTTCGAAAAATTGGTAATGTATAAAAATACCCGATTTGATTTCACAATTGAACTTTTATATTTATATTTTTATATATTTTAATTATTTTTTTGAGCAATGCACCAAAAACGAATGGATCATTGTAACATTAGCCCATTGGAATGTTGTCGTTTACGGTATGAAAAGCCAAAAAAAAAAAATCAGTGTCACGTACTTATAAATACATTGAATAGCATAGAAATATCAATAAATGTCATCGCAATCGTCATTTCGATTGCATCGCACACATATTCTATGGATTTGTTAAGAGGGCGTCACACGACTAGAGTACGAAAACTGGTGTATATTTTTCGCAATTCGTGTGTTGATGTAAATACCGTTTTTCAAATTTTTGTCATTGGTTGGATTTTTGGAAAATTGACAATGTACTGTCAATGACGTTTAACTATAGATTACAAAAAAAAAAAAAAAATAAAAAAAACTGGTGTCGGAACGTAAATCGTAAACATACTTTTACAGTTACCAATAGGAACTATTTTTTTAACATTTCATTTTGGTAGTACTTTTTGTAATTGTTCGTTTTTGTATTTCTTTATCTTTCGACATGTTCTTTTGTACACTTAATATTTGATAGATTTCATGTTACATTACATTGTTGTAATAAAAATACAGGATAATAAAAAATTATTTTTTACAAATACTGTTATGCCAAGCGATAGGCGAATGACTGACTACTCAATAAAGAAAAAACATCGCATTATTCATAGACGAATTTTTAAAAAATCGTATGTATTTAACCACGAAATTTGCGTTTTTATTGTTTTTATTTTACTTGCTATCAGAATAAAATTCGTTCGTATGCCATTCACAACGACTAATCTGTACGAAAATAAATATTTCTTGTGACACCTGAACACCCTTTTACTCATATAAACATTAACATTTTACATTGCTACTGTGATGTTACCGCAAATAATTGACAAATACGCCGGTTGTGTAACACCGGCTTTACACTTCAGCAGCATACCGATTACATTACACATTTCATTAAAAACTATACACAAAAATTTTATGGATATGTTTTCCTCCCGCCTCGCACCATTCATCGTGCGCTGCTGTGGCGGTGGGTGAGTGAAGCAAAATTTTTTTTATGGCAAACAAAATGTTGGAGAAAAAAATGTATGCAAAAGAAAGAATGGGAAAAAAAAAAAACAAACAAAATAGCAATAAATTTATCGCCAATAAATGTGTGGTGCGGTGTCGTTGAATGTGTTGTTGATTTGTGCGCAACTACAACTCACGGACATATAATTATTTTTTATTTTTTTGCAATTACAAAATCATTGGAAACACAAAAATAGAAGTATTGAAAATTTATCAAACAATTGGGTTGGTGGGGGGACGTACGGCAGCAAAGTTTTGTGATTTATTATTTGTATTTGTGTGTGTGTCAAGCCGCGTGCGCGTGTATGTGTGCGCGTATGTGTGCTCTTGTGTGTGTGTGTGGTGTGAAAACAAAATAAAAAAATATTTCAAATTCAGTAGTAGTTTCTGTTTTCATCATTATCATCGACACTTCTTCTCGTCGCCTTCTCAATAAAATACAAAAATAGGAAAATAAGAAGAAGAAGAAGAAGAAGAAGAAAAAGGTAGAAAAAAAAAACGAGTGAATAATTTTTGTTTTGTTAAAATTTTTATATATTTATTTTGGAAAAAGAAAAAAAATTGTTATTTTTTATTTGGTTTAATTATTTCAATACATTTTGAGAATCTCTGATAACAAGAATTATTTGTTGTTTTCAAACGGGGTTTTTTTTTGTTAATTTTTTCGTATTTATTTTAATTTTTGTTCCACACCTTTTATTATTATTTTTTTCCAATTTATAAGCAGTTTTTTCTTGCCTAACATTTAACCTCTTTTTTTTTTATTTTTTTTTTTTCCTTCTTTTTTGTATCTCTGTCCAAAAAATCTGCTGTATGTCGTCGTCGTTGATCGTGCGATCGTGCACCCTTAACATCATAACATAAAAATTTGTTTAGTTATTTTTAATCTGTTTTTTGTGCAATTAAAAATATAGGCAAAAAAAAATCTTCTATCTCTAAACAAACAACAACAAAAAAAAAGAAATGGTGAAATTATGAGAAATTTAAAGCATAGGGTGTACATAGGAAATACAATACAAAAGTGAAATAATAAAATAAATAGAAATAAAAATCTATAGTCTAAAATTGTGTGTGTTGAAGCAGCAATAGAAAAAAAAAAAAAAAAAAAAACCTAAAAAATTTAATCAAAAACAATAACAACAAAAAAAAAACAGAAAAACAGAAAAACAATCGAAAAATTTATTTATTAAAAATGACTTTGGGTGAAACACAAAATGGTGCTGTTGTTTTAACAAAAACACCACCAGCACAACAACAACAACAACAACAACAACAACAACAGCAGCAGCAGCAACCACAACAGCAGCAACTACAACAACAATTGCCAACACCTCCGCTAACAACAACAACAACAACAACTACGACAACGGTAAATAATGTGGTGCAGCAACAACAGCCGATTGTAATTGAAAAACCATTTCACACAGAAATGGCAAATGGAGCCAAAAATCATAGCAACAACAATTTAGATAAAATTACAAAATCTGCAAAACAGGTAATTTTTGTTGTTTTTGTTTTGGTGTAGTAATTTTTTTGTATTATTTTTTTTATTTAAAATTGCATAAATTTTTTTTTTCTATTTTGTTTCTATGCAAATGCACAATAATCTCTCTCGCTCTCTCTGTCTCTGTGTGTATTTCTGCAATAGAAAAAATAACACTAAAAACAGGTTGATATTTGTAATTATTATTATAAAAATTTATGATAATTTTTACCCAATATTCTTTCGAGTTTCGTTATTTATTTAATTATTGGTGGTGGTGGTGGTGGTGATGGTGGTGGATTGGCAACGCAGAGTCAAGTCCGATTATTGATTGATTTTGACCATTCGCAAAAAGTGTTGAAAACTTTGCAATAAAAAAATGCGATAATTTGATGGTGCGCATGGTCTGAATTATATATGGCTGGGTGTGGCAATACTTTCCAAACGCAACTACAATAATTTTTGACGATTGAACACAACGACGTTTTAATTTTCGTTAATTTTTGTCCGTCCAATTTGGTTATAATTGTTGTATGTACACACTTTTTGTTAATAATTGGGCTGATAAAACCTCAAAATAAATACAATGCGTTTGTAATGTAATTGCCATCAAACTGATAACGTAACGTATAACCTTATTTTAATGAATATCTGTTTTAGATATAGTTTACGCTGTTGTTCATCTTTCTTGGTCCACCAATTCTTTCGATTTATACTTTGTTGTAAACAATTAATTTTCCATGGCCACCAATTATCAATGGCTTTCCAAAAACGTAAAACATTTTCATTACGTTTTAATATACAAATCGTTGATGGAAATGCTTTGAGTTAAGTGAATGTTCTTTGAAGTTGATGTGGAGTTTTATTTTTTTTTTTCCAATGCTTATGTGATACATCAAGTTTCACTGCAATCTCACGTGAAGTTGATATGCTATGCAATCCGAATCGATTATTCCTTTTGATATCGGTCGACACATCCAACTCACCTGAACGCATCGTAAACGTTGTACATTTTTGTGTGTGAGAAATGTTCAGAATCAATGTTTTGCAAACCATTAAATAATAGCAAAAAACCATGTCTAAATTTATATAATAAAATAAACAATACCATTAATTTGGTACCGCGTTATAGGGGAAACGGTGGTAACTACGGTGGCGTATCGTGTTAAATTATAAGTACCAACAACAACAACAACGAGGCGGTTAAAAACTTTTGTGTGTGTGTGTGTATTGAATGTAAAACAATGACAATTACAATGTACTTAACAAATAATTAACAATAATCTCCTAATCGACTCGATACACTTTTTACAAAATGATAATAAATTTAATTTTTTAATCCCTTCATGGTGGTCTAACACAACCTCTGTCCCAAAAATAATAAAACATTTCGCCCAGTGTAATCCAAACAATTTGGATTTAAGCGAAATATTTTCTTATATTTTCTTGAATTTTTTACCATCACATGGTGGGCAAAGTGATTATATGTCGATGTTAACTTTGAGGCATTCTCATATTTCTGGTACATTTCCAATGCGGAAACTAATTTTGTTGTACTGTATTGATATGCATTAAATGGAGCTATGTGTCAGTATGTGTGCTGGATGCGGCAGAGCTTTTGATATCCTTGTAAATATTAAATTAATTTGTTATCACTATACCACCACCTACTTTTAGATAATTATAGACCAATTGATGAATTGAAAAACATCACTTGAAACTCATTTTCTATATTATTACGTGACTTAATTTTTTTTCTGTAGACTGTAAACAGGGTAGACCCATTTAATACACCCAATTACATTACCTAATACTTTTTTATATTCGATTACTGTGGTGTGATCATATTTTGGAATTTCAATACAGTACATACAGTGTCACACCAAACACCCAATCGTATGGCGTCGGCTTAACAATAGAAATAAATGAATTTACTAGAAATTAAAAATAGAAAATAGTCATATGTTAATTTTTTCGATTAATCTTTCGACCTCATTTTAACAGATTTATTAATTATCATATAATTAATTATCTAACTAAATTGTATGTTCTATGTATTTGTAATTGTAATTTTAATAATAATATTATTTAGGATTTAACAACAGTATGAATTGTTGTGTGTGCGATAACATTTTGCTATTTGTTTACGAAAAAAGAATGATTAAAAATGGAAAAAATAAAAAATAAAATAGGTCCCAGTAAACAAATTTAAAATCAACTGTTCAACTATTGTGTGGGTTTCTTATAGTCCAACATAATTGACTAATCTTATGTCTATTTTAATTGAAATTTAATAATATTAATTTTACGTTACAAAATTATCCAAATAATTATTTCACCCGATAGAATGATTAACGGACACCGGATCAATGTCGCTAACATTACCTAAACACAGAAACTAAAACATTTGCAAATGATGGCGGCTAAGTTTTTTATTTGACATTGCGTGAATTTTATGCACGTAAAGTGCTTTATACTCTTAAAACAAAACCGCTTGCGTTTACTCTTAACTGTACCACAACAGGACACAATCAACATATTGTCGGTTGGGATGTGTTAGCTAACACAACAATATGTTAATATTTAAGTATCGTCTTATGGTGGTGCTGTGTACATTTGCATGTGTTTACATAAATTATTGTTTATTTTGTATTGGCTTAACTTATTTACAGTAGAAAAGATTATTTAACCGAGAATTAAAATATTAAATTATTATTTAATTATATAAAAAGTAAAGCAGAAAAATTAATGTATGTTTTTTGGAATTATTTTTTGCAAACTAAATTTCACTAATTTAACAAATGCAGTCCTAAACAATTAAACACAACAACAAAATTGACATGGTAAAAACCACTAAACATTTGGAAGTATTGTGAATGAAATGTGAGGGATGAACCTTTAAATTCATATGACAATTTACCTCTCTCTCTATAAGCAAATTTCTATGTTTCGGATTTTATTTTATGAAAAACTTCTCTGCAAGCAAATCGCTGACACACAGGTCAGCTATTTTTTTGTTTTTGGCTAGAACTTGGTAATTTTATCATTTCCGTTAAGGTTAAAATTGCGATTCTATGAACAGTGTCTAAAGAAATATCTGGAGAAATTGATATCCAGCCGGCCGGATCAGTTTCATGGAATCTGGTGAATTTGGCCATTTCTCAATCTCAATTTTAATGAAATTTTTTTAGTTGTTTAGTTGTATAATTGAATTCTAAATAATAGTTCCCAAAAGAAGATTCAAAAGAATAGTACTTCCAGGCTACTGCTGAATTTTGTCATTTTACAATCAAGTTTTACGAAACAGTAGATTAATAGTATGATTCTAAGAATAGTTTCTAATTTATAGTTGCCTGTAATCCGGGTGAATTTGACTATTTCTCAATCAAATTTTACGAATGGTAAATTCATAATTAGATTTTATGAACAGTGTCTAAAGAAATTCTGGGAAATTAATTAAACAGGTCTGTTGTCTGGAATCTGGTGAATTTGACAAATTTCTCAATCAAGTTTTACCATACAATAGGTTCATAGTAAAATTCTAAGAATAGTTCCTAAAGAAGTTCTAGGAAATTAATTACCCAGCTTAGTCAACCGGAACAGTTGCCTGGAATCTGTTGAATTTGGTCATTTTTCAATCAAATTTTACGAAACAATGTCATCATAGTTACATTCTAAGAAAAGTTCCTCTAGAAATTCTGGGAAATCAATAACCCAGGTCAGTTATTCTGAACAGTTACCAGTAATCTGGTTAATTTGACTATTTCTAAATCAAGTTTTACGATACAATAGGTTCATAGTAATATTCTAAGAATAGTTCCTAAAGAAGTTCTAGGAAATTAATTATCCAGTACAGTTATCCAGACCAGTTGCCTGGAATCTGTTAAATTTTGCCATTTTTCAATCAAGTTTTACGAAACAATAGGATCATAGACAGATTCTAAATAAAGTTCCTCTAGAAATTCTGGGAAATCAATAACCCAGGTCAGTTATTCTGAACAGTTACCAGTAATCTGGTTAATTTGACTATTTCTCAATCAAATTTTACAAATAGTAGGTTCAAAAAAAGATTATGAAAATAGTTCCTTAAGATATGCTAGGCAATCAATTGTTCAGCTCAGTCATCCTGAACAGTTGCCAGGAATCTGTTGAATTTGACCGATTTTTCAATCAAGTTTTACGAAACAGTAGGTTTAAAAAAAGATTATGAAAATAGTTTCTTAAGAAATTATAGAAAATCAATTGTCCAGGTTAGTTATCCTGAACAAGTTGTCTGTAACCTGGTGAATTTTTGACTATTTCTCAATCCGATAATAATGTTAGTGTGTATTACTAAATCAAAAAAAAAAGTAAGGGACGAAGTTTTTTTAAAAGTCATTTTAATAAATTAAAATTGGTTTTCAGAATTCGTCACCTCCGACACACATTTTGTAATTAAATAAAATTTATATTGAGAACTTAACACCGAATTTTAGTCCTATTTTATTTCCAACTTCAATAAAAAAAAAATTATCTAAATGGGCCAAGTTCAAAGTTTAAAATTTATAGATTTCCATAAAATTTTATGTATTTCTACTACTTTCGGACGCCGGGCGGTGTTCACCATCAAAATGTTTTCAATTTTTTATGAGCACTGTGTACACAAACGGGCGTCCCATTAAACACTAGGGATGCAAACACCGGGTAATAACGTTCTCATTTTGTTAGCCATCCACTCCCATATTTTAATAATAAATATTATAATTCAATTTTCGGTTACGTGTGTGTGTGTGTGTGTGTGTGTGTGAATATATAAAATTTGGACATTTGTACGCGATCATAAATTAATATTTATTAATAAATCAATAAAAATATAATTATTATCTTTTACTTTACATATTCCATTTTTTTTTATCTTAATTAGTCTACTTATTTTATTAAATGAAATAATTTACAAAACTAAATAATCCCATAATCAATCAAAATTGGCTGGTAAAATAATTTTAAAACTCTTCAACCAAATTTTAGTTATGCGAAAACAGAAATCAAAATTTTTCAATTTTTATAAATCAAATAAAATTACAAACACACACACACACACACACACACACACGCACACACACCCACACCCAATCGACTGTATTAATTAAATTTTTGGTTAATCATCTGAAATAAATGATGGTCATAGGCCGTCTGGTTTACACAGTGGAGCAGCAATTTAATGTGTTATAATTTTAACTATATTTAATTTCTATATACACATTTTAGCCAATCCGATTGTCCTAAAATGAGAGACAGTGTTTGCCAAACCTTATGATTTATTTTTTTTAATATTTACCATTTTTATGTCGAACGCCTTCGATCTGTGTCATACACCTTAACACTCATTTCATTGATAGTAGTTCGCAATTTGCATCAACAAAATTCGGTTTGGTTTAGAATTATTTCCGTGGGAATTATTTATAAATTCCCCTTTTTAAATTTACATACTAAATTCCATTCCAAATTGGACGAATTCTAGACATCCACATCAGTTGTGTCGTGACTATCGAATTTTAAGAACTATCTTAGGAACTGTTTATATAGTTCCGTTTTACACTTACTATAAAATTCAATCAAATTGGGATAAGAAATTGTCAAATTAATCATCAAGAATACTGAGTTGAGTATCGATTTTTCAGAATTTCTTTAGCAACTCACCACACATTCCAAATTTCATCAAAATTATAGAAATAGTAAAATTTTTCCAGATTTCTGAATTCAGTCTATGGATTCCTGTTGTGGTTATCATTCTTAAAAAAAAACCTTGTGATAATTGTTTGCATTACTAATATAAGCAACAGTTTCGTTCCCTTCACGTTTTCACGTTACTTTTATCTGAAGTTTGGCTGAATTTGATTATATATTTACTTACTTACTTACTTACTTACTTAATTAATTACTTACTTACTTGCTGCATGTCATTATAACTCAGCCGTCAACAGCAACAATCTTCTTCAAACCGGATCTATCTATAGCTAACGTCTTTCAATCCCTAATAATAATAATAATGCAACTGGCCCTACATCTTCCGACTCTTATTATTCCTTCCAACAATTGTTTTTCATGGCAGTTACCAAGCCATCTTAGCCAACTGTGTTCCATTAATTTAACAATATTTTTGTGTGGCGTATTTTTCATTCAAATATCGGCAGTAATTGAATTAAAAAAAAAAAAAAAAACCTCACTACCAACTCGTCGAGGCACCAATTAATTATTCCAAATCCTATAACAATTAAACATTTCCAGTTGATATCCTAATGTTAATTTCAATCATATTTACCATGTGGTTCTTATCTTAAGTTATCGGTTATCTGATCGCCAAAAAATACAATTTTCCATTGAGTTGATTCCAACGCTCCAGTATGATATTTTTGTACGAATCAATGTAAATGTAAAGTTCCTCTTGTGGACAACGATAGTCTTTAATTGTGGACTTTGTGCCGTCGTTCACCTTATCATTTTCAACCTGAATTTAACAAAAAATGTATTCTCATAATTAAATTAAATGTCCATAACCACGAAAACATGGAAACCATTACATTTTGACACATTGTGTACACGTCAAAGGATATGTCAAATAGTCACACGAAGTGATAGTGATATTTAGTCAGTTACTAATCACACAATTACACATCACCCACCACTGGTTAAAAATCGAATATGAAATATTTTTAAAAAAAAAAATGCACTTATCGTTTGTTTTTGTTTTTTTTCGAAAAATATTCCTTTGAAAATTGTCTATTTCCAAAAAAAAAAATAAACAAACAAAAATTTTGTTTTTCACACACACACACACACACACACACAAAGTTATTTATGGTGTTTTGTTGTTGTTTTTAGTTCCGTTTTCGATGGCGTCATCATCTCACTGACTAAAAAGTATCCGACAACATTTTCTTTCCACTTGATTTTATTTTTAATTTTTCTAATTATTTGTTTGGCTGTCTCTGTTTGTGAAGTGTTTCGCTTAATTTATATATTTTTTTCAGTATTCAATATAATTTTTGGATGTGTGTGTGTGCGTGTGTGCGTGTGTGTGTGTATTTTTATTTTTCTTCTGAAAATTTTCAATGTCATATTTTTTCTCTTCTTTTGATCATTGATCGCGGTTAGCGAGCGGTACGTAATTTTTGTAATTTTAATCAATAAAAATGTATAAAATAATCAAAGAATTTACAGAAAATCAAAATAAATATATTAAAAGCATTTCCAATTTCCGTGTGCCATATGAAAATTAACATTAATTATTTATTTAACTTTGATTTATTTTGATTTTAATGTGTGTCCGTGTGTGTGTGTGTCCGTGTGTGTGTGTGTCCAAGTGTGTGCGTTGTATATATTTTAATTTTCCGGAAATGTTTCTTGTTTTAAATTTAATTTAATTATTTTCGCATTATTTGATATATTTACGGCCGTGGCTTATGTTGATTTTTATTAAAATTTTTATGATCTATTTATTTGTGCACGACCGACCGATCGACTGAGTATATTTCATTGCTTGAATAAATTTAGAATAGCATGAATTTCGTGATATTTCGTGTTTTGTGTTAAATTATCAATTGACTGACTCAATTTTTAGTTTATTTTAATCGATTCTTAAAATATTAAACAAATTTTTATTATATGTAAATCGATTCTCTTCTACTGTGTCGATGTGTCATTGCCGCACATTTAATTATCGAAACATTGATTAGCCGCTTTTTTATTTATCCATTTTACTTAATTTCCTGTTTTATGTAAATCAATTGTTGCGGAAATTGTAGTACAAAATGTAATTGAAAATTTTAAACGAAACGATAGCGTAGCGAATAGAAATGAGTTGATTCCTGAGTTTCAATTAAAAGTCTACAAATTAGTTCTGATATGATTCCCATCCGTTGGCAGACGATATATCCGAAACTACCATGTTCCCATAACAATTGCCAACCATTTTCTAAAGATTTTTTTGCTTCATTTTTTCTTGAACCAGTTTGGTGTTATTTTCTGCACCACTACTTATGTGTGTGTGTCACGCAATGATTCCGATTTTATTTCAATGAACCATTTCTCGATTAGATGCCATGTGTTCGCACAGCCAAATCAAGGTAATCTCATTCTAAGTCACCACCCAGTTTAGCCTTTGGACACATTCTAAATTCATAGATGTAGCGATCATAGTCTGTTCCATGTTTCCAATCACCGTCCGGTAATCTAGTGCAATTAGAATTTTATTTCTCTGCGCAACCATTGCTATATATATATGATTCAAAGCATGTAATAAGGCCAACGTGTTAGTCGGATATACTGAGGTAATCACCAAACTTTTTTCCATAATTTTCCATAACTTTGGTCTATTTTAGGCCGCTTTGAAATCAACAAACAAATGGTGTGTATATCAACATTGAATTTCGTACACTTTTCCAAGATCTGCCGTATACTAAATATTTGATCAGATGTACAATAAATCGATTTGCGTAGAAACCACACTCCGATAATTTCATTGGCGTATGGCAGAAGTCTATGGCATAGTATTTTAGCAAATATCTGATAGTCAATGTTTATTGAAGTTGTTACATTCTAATTTGTTACCCTTTGTTGTACAATGGACAGATAATACCATCCTTCCACTCATCTGGCACCTGTTCATTATTCCAAATCTTTAAAATTAGTTCGTACAGTTGATACAATAATGCATTTCTAGAGTTCAGCTGGGATAAGCTATCACGATCCGCTGGTGATTTATTATTCTTGAGCTTTTGCATAACATTCTTTACTTTGTGTATTGATGGTTTTAGCTATAAATGGCTGGGCAATTTGAATTTGCACAACTTCCACAGTATTCACATTTAATATATCTTTAAAGTACACGGCCCATCTTTCGATCCACCCGTTTCTCTTGTTGCGCCATAACCTGATCATCTCTATTTTTGCATAAAAAACAGTTGTTGATTGTATCCGTTGCGAAAACGATTGATATTCCGGTACAATCTTCTATTATCATTGTTTCTCTTAAATTTTTCCATTTCGAAGTAAACCCAATTCTCGTTTTTTCTTACGAATTAAATTACACTCGAAATCTCTCTTCTCGCCATAGTCTTCCACAGTGGTTCGTGTTGCCAGCTCGTTAGGATTTTAAGCTTGAATGTATTTTTTGCATCCCTAGCATTTCCACATTAATCATCATCAAACCATTCATTTCTTACTCCCCTTTCCAAACACCTCTGTTTTGCGGCACCTTCAACGCATCATTTTAATCTCTTTCACATACTTTTTATACAAGTTTCCTGCCGGTAAGCCTCCAAATCCGTAATAATTTGTTGTTCCACATTGCACAATTGTTTTACCGTCGACAAGTCTTTCGACTGCCCATTTCAATCTTATGGGATTGTGTTTTATTAATAACAGAATTTCTGGCACATAGGACTATCCGACCAAGATCTTATGATCTGAGTGAATATTTAAGCTACGCGACACGATCGAACATCCCATATATAATTGAACAGTGACGTCCATCAATTAGTATACATGATCAATTTAATTACTCTGATTCTGTGTCATCTGAAGACCTCCACCACAATCTTATGAATTTTTGTTTGTTTTTATATCTATCATTTTCGGATCGATGCACAAAAACGGTTAATGTACTGTGCGGGCGGTACATTAGCGTACCATTTAAATGCACCTAAACGCTTGTCATTCCGGATATTTTTCGGACACATTGTCCAAATAAAAAAACCATACATTTTTTGTTTGTTTTTTTTTTTCTTTTTGAATCTTTAACAGGAAACTTGGAAGCAAAAAAAACATTTAATTTGCTAAAATGTCAAGTGGTTTTTTATAAACAAAAATGTTTTTTTAATTGAATCTGAAATTTTTAAATAGAAAAACTAAATAATTTGTGTTTTTTTTTATTTTGTAAATTACAAAATACTTATTTTTAGATGTGAGTGAATTTTACCACCAATTTTAATTTATACGAAATTATTTTATTGCATATATTTAAATTTAACACAGAGCGATATTAAATAAATGAAAATGAGAAAAAAAAATGGTAGTGTGTCGATAAACAAACAAATCACAAATTAAAAAATTGTTTATAAAATGAATTTTGAATTGTATAATAAAATTACAACAAAAAATATATAAATTAAATTGAATGTAGGTTGAAAAAATTGAAAATTATACACACGTTTCGTGTCGTGTCGCACACAAACACACAAACACACAAATACACACACACACACACAGAGAAAAAGATGATGCGAATTATCGCACGATACATTGTTGTTGGTGGGTGATCATCTCAAATGCAGAATCATAGATTATTACATCACACGCCGCAAATTAACGATAACAAAATGATGACAAAATAATGTGACAACATTTTTTATTTTCAAATAATATGAAAATTAATACAATTTATTAAGAAATAACTATTTAATAATGTTTAACGTTAACGTTTGTATTTCGTACCACGCCCACACAATTGTGCCGAAGGTTCTGTTCAATAGGGTTACGTTGGGCGTATATTGACTGCGGCGTGTACTAAAGCGTGATTTTTTTTTGAGCAATCGGTTTCAAAAATTAAAAAAAACACATACAAATAAATATTTTTAATTGGAAAATTACTTTATTTAGTAGCAAATTTCTTTTCATTCAGTTTTTGAAAATGATTTCGTTCATGTGACCGCCCGCGACTGCTTCGTAAAAAGGTCATCCGCTCGGCCCAATTTTTCATCACTCGTTCGAGAACTTCTGGTCGTACAGCATTAATTTTACGAGTTATGTTGGCTTCCAAATGTTCAATCGTCGCTGGCTTGTCCGCATAAACTTGTGCCTTCACATTGCCCCACAAAAAAAAGTCCAACGGCGTGATATCGCACGATCTAGGCGGCCAATCGACTGGGCCATTTCGCGATATAACTCGTTCACCAAACGTTTCTTTCAGCAAATCGATTGTGGCATTGGCTGTATGGCATGTCCTGTTGAAACCACAAGTGGCCCACATCATGCGTAGCAACATTTGGGAAAAACCAGCCATCCAACATTTCTCTATAGCGCTCAGCGTTGACCGTAACATTTGCGCCGGCCTCATTTTCAAAAAAAAGTACGAACCGATGATGCCTTCGGCGTGTAAACCGCACCAAACTGTGACTTTTTCCGGGTGCAACGGCGTCTCAAGCACTTGCTCTGGTTGTTCCTTGCTCCAATAACGCATATTTTGTTTGTTGACGTAGCCATTCAACCGGAAATGTGCCTCATCGCTGACGATGATTTTGCGATAAAACAGGTTTGCAAAACATTTTTGTTATTTCGGATGTAAATATCCAATATTTGTCGACGTTCCGAGAGCGAAAGATGTTGCATTTTGTAAATGTTGAACCTTACTGAGTAAAAAAAAAAAGATGGCGGAGATTTGACATTTCCATCCCTGTCAATAATCCCAATATATTGCCCATCGTTAGCTAATGACTTCCTCTCATCTTTTGGGAAGTTTGTTGATTCCTCGTTTGAAACACTCCTCCTCATCTTTTGTCCCAATCCATTCATCGACCCATTTTCGCACTTCTTCAGCACATTTCGAAAGCGTACATGTGTCTGTGGCTGACCTGCATTGATCGGAACAAATGGTAATCAGAAGGAGCAAGGTCTGGAGAGTACTTGGGGGGGGTGATCAAGATGATCCCAACCGAGCCTCTTTATTTTTTCCTTAACAATGTTTGCACGCGATGCCTGGTCATTGTGAAATAAAACTTTGTGGTGTTTTCGAGCTTGATGATGGTCGTTTTTCGTTCAAATTCTTTGCCAATTCGCCCAGTTGTCGTCGTCGTCGGTAGCGATCATCGGTAACCATTTCATTTAGTTTTAACAGCTCGTTATACACCACACCTTTCTGATCCCACCACCAAATGCACAGCATTACCTTCTGGCAATGAATATCGCGTCGTAATACACCCACTTTTCATCGCCAGTTACAATTCGACTCAAAAAACTACGGTTTTTTGTGCTCGGCAAGATGTTTATGGCATGCATCGATTCGTGCTTTGAGTTGATTTTCATTCAGTTGATGTGGGACCAATTTTCCTACCTTTCTGATCTTTCCCATTGAATGCAAACGTCTAGAAATGGTAGCGGCATCTACATTCAACTCTAATGCAAGCTCTTGTTGCGTTCGACACGACACGTTCAGCCAATAATGCCTGCAATTCTTTGTCTTCAAATTTTTTTTTTTCTGACCTGCCCGTTCTTTGTCTTCCACTTCAAAATCACCACTTCTGAAGTGTGTAAACCACCGTTCACAAGTTTTTTGATTTGGGCGATGTTCACCGTAAGCCGCTACCAACAATCGATAACTATCAGCAGCGGTTTTCTTTAAATTAAAAGAAAGTTATTAAACTTCCCCCCGCAAAACAACTTTTTCCGGGCACGTAATTCGACATGTTCGAAGCAACTTTGTTGTTTACACTTCAACGAAACGAAACATATACTGAAATTTATAGAGTAATGACAGACAAAAAAAAAGAATACGACGGCGGTGTTTTCCGATGCACACAACGCCAGTTACGCCAACTGTTATCTAAATCGAAATTATTAATGCAAGGTCCCAATACTACTATTACTGTTTTCTAATTGGATGACGATTATTAAATTTATTCCGATTGAAATTATTAAATCGCGTATTTTTGCCGATTGCATATTTTCAAAATGCTGTGGGCCATAAGTCTGTACTCGATGGCACCACACGAACGCAGAATGGTAATAAAATCGATCGGTTGCTGAACGAATGTATTGACATTTAAAAATGAAATATCACTGTGTGTGCAATAAAATCGTACTCTTGTGTGGATATACCGTTTTCCGTACAGTGTTTTATTGTGGCCGAATGAAGAGGCATGATCTGTGGTGAAACGATTCGCTTTCATTGATTGCCTGAACCGTGTTTACGTGTTAGTGGTAGGTGTGTGCGTTGCCAATGTATTTCTGATGATACGGATAAATTTGGTCGTGTACGTAGACAATGTGAACAATGTACGCTAAACTATCACTTTCACAAAATGCATTCGATTTGTGCCTTGCAGTTTCATGTCGTTCAATTAATCGGCCTATCAATACTTATGTGAAATAGATAATTTCTGAAATCAAACGCTTCGAGGAATAATTTACACACACAACACAATTCACCATCCTTGGTCTAAGAGTCTGATTGAATTCTGCCCCACCATTTATAAAATCATAAATGTGATTGTAGTGAGTATTAAGGTAATTTTTATGTATTGACATTGAGCGTGATAGGCTGTTTGTTTGTCGGGTAGGGTTAAAAATTTTTGGTCATTGAAAGTTCAAACACTTTCAATCATACTTTGAATTTTGACAACACACCTTTGATTTGAGAAATCGATAAAATATAGTATATTTTTAAATTATGGTAAAAATCCTTTCAGGCGACACACACACGACACAAAATGGCGAATCAACTTTTACTTTTTCAATCCACTCGACATGGCCAATCAAATGAAAGGGTACTGATGACACTTGTCGACAGGCTCATCAATATGTTTAAATTAATATTTTGATATCTGAATGATATCCAATGTGTGTGTGTGTGTGTGTGTGTGTGTGTGTGTGTGTTTTGTTTTTATTGGACAATTTGAAGTGGTCTTAGCCTGATTATGATGTTACATAATTGGTGAGTAATCTGAACATAGATGAGATTGTATTTGAATTGTAGTTGCTAGAGCATTACTTTTTATTATCTGGAAGTTAATGAGATCTAGTAATTTTCTTCTATCGATATAGAGCAGTATGTGTTGGTTGAGTAGTAGTCGCCATTTCATCGCCACTCCAGTGCTCTTTGAAAATAGCTATTAGATGGTACTGCCGAAATTCAGGGAAATCCATCTATTTTAGTATTTAGTATTTGCATTCGCAATACAAAAACACAAAAATCCAAAGGTAATGAATGAAATGAAATGAACAGCAACATCATATTCGAGAAACTGCGTTGATCGCATTTTGTGTTGTAACTATTTTGTTTGATAATGGTACATGGCAAAAGGTGAGTGACCCTAAACATAGAAGAATCTTACAATGGTCTATAAACTATAATATTACATCAAGTCCGTATGTTTCTATATTTATACTTTGCATTGTATTGTAGGTGTATGCGTTAAAATGCAATAAAAGTTATTTTCATTTCCTGTCGGATTGACTCTAGTGTTTTACTATTATTATTGTTTGAAATTTTAAAATTTGCACAATTTTAAATTTAGTACGAGGAAAATATGATCGTAAAATATAAATATTCGCACACACAAATGTTGCACAATAAAAATATATTTATAATTAAATTTTAATGCAAACTATTTGAAAACAGTATTTTAATGAGATTTCGAGTATATTGTAAAATTTAAAAAACCCATTTCGATTGTGGGTGGCATAACGTGAGAATAATTGACGGTGAATAACCTCTCGGTACGTATACCAAATTTTACAAATTCAAATTTTATATATTTATACGTACGATAAGAACAATCGAATGGATTGGATTGGTGGATCAGATAAATAGAAGGGATGCGCTGGTATAAAATATGACAACCAAGTACTTTGAACGTTGTGTCGAACATGTAGGCGGACATAAATGTTGTGTTGAAAAACAACTACATCATAATTTTGAGCGAGGTTTCAACAGACATCATATATACTTACTTACTTACGCCATGGCGTTACAACCCAGTCTATCTAATCTTTTTCAACCTAATCTATCTGCAGCCGCAATGTCTTCCAATCCCAGATTTTAAGGATCTCGCCTTAGGTCTTTCGCACCGCTCTCCTTTTATCTTCTGGTTTACCAGTTTAACAGTTTTTTCGGCACACGCTCCTCCTCCTCCATGCGCGTACTACGAGTCCACCAAGCCATCTCAATCTATTTTGATTTTGATTGTTTTTGACAATCAATTTGGTTGACCGCGTACAACTTGTCCGATTCAAAATTGTATCGTCGCCCCTGCAACCATTCTGTTCTGTGACGCGACCAAATATGCCACGGAGTACCTTTCGTTCGAAAATCCAAAGTAATTGTTCCTGGTTCTGTGTCCGGTGCACCAAACCTCTGACCCATACGTTAATATTGGACGTATTAATGTTGTTGTTATAGCTTGCACTTAAGATCTCGTTGTAATGTTTTCGAGGTGTGGATATTTACTCCAGATGCTTTAATCTTTTTTTTTTCCCCCCGAATATCGTACTGTTACCTATTCCACACAATGGTTCCGCATCAATAACAGTTATTTGTATGAGCCGTTTTTTGCTAATTCGTTTACCTCTATTTTGGGCTGTCCTGAAATTCAGTTATTACAGTTTTATACTTTACAAATTCATTCGGCCTTTCACCATACAATCTGAAGACTAGCTTGGATTGTATATGAGTAGGTTGTTTTGTGAGACAGTATCGCGATTGTTCTTTTTTATTTTTAAGAGAATTTAATCGTTGGACAACCAACTCGTGTCCAATTTAATGATTTGTTTACTCAAAATGTGGTGAGTGTTTCTTCTTGTTTTACCAATCCACTATCTATGCGGTTACATAACTTTGATGTGAAATTTATTTCAAAGTCATAGTTAATGGACGTCTTACCGTACTGTTTACGGGTCAGCTATGGTATCAGTTTTGTTGAGTGCATTGCTCGGTATTTGTTTCGAATAAACTCACCTCTACCTCTAATCGTTACCGGCTGCTAAATTTAATCATAGTCATTGCCAGCATCTGTTTAAAATGGTTATTATATCCTCAGTCCCTTTGAACAGATTAAATTTCTTTGATATTTTCTGATTTAATTCGTTTAGACATATAAGACTTTTCGATTTACGTTTGTTCATTTTAATTTAATCTACAGGATGGTTAAGTATTATTATTGATGAAAATACAGGGGGGGGGAGGGGGGTGATCGATAAATATAAATAATATTTGATGATATAAGATTGGGGTGTGGGAAGATATTAAAAGAGTACAGTCAAATCAAATCAAATTAAAATTACTTAGAACGGCGGCCATTTTTTTTTTTTTTTTTTTTGAAACCTTTCGGAAATGAACTTAGCAAACTGTTAGTAAAATTGTTCCACATGTAGTAAATAATATTATTTTAGGTTTTCCCAATAAAATTGTTCAGTAATTAAAATTATACTTAAAATTTTAAGTTTCTTGTCCATTTATGATCCGACTGAAAACCGTTTTTTTGTGACACCGTGTGCGTCTGAGAATGTAAAAATTTGTTTTTGAAAACATATCGAAGAACAATTTGCCGCCCATCAACATTTTTCTTAACAATTCTAACTCGTTTACTGTGCGGTTTTAACTTTCTCCAATACGTTTCTTCAACGTGACCTATTTGTAACGTCTTCCAATCCCGAATTTTAACAATCTAATACAAAATCGTTGTCTTTTTATATCCGTTGTTTGAGGCATAATCGCATTTATACTGTCCCGCCATTGTACACTTCATAATTGGATTATTTTTTAAAATTTAGCATATCCTTCCAGGTGGGTTACATTGTACTTTTTTAATTTTTGTGTTTCACTTGGGTGTGTGTTTAAAATGGATTATACATTTCTCACCATCATTCTCGCCCTTGTTCGTACACACTCTGTTCACAAATATATACCGTACCATAATCATAAAAACCATGTTGTTATGTCGAAAAACTGGTGGAAAAATTCTTTGACCATAAAAAAATTATGTTTGTACAACAACACGCATCGATTCGCACACCACACCGCACCATCAATACCATTTTTTTCCATATTTTTAATATTATTCTTTATATTTTTTATACATTTTATACAATTTTTATTATTTTACACAAATATTTCATAGATTAATTAGTGCAATTGTGCCACACACACACACACACAAACACATAAATTGGAATTCTTATGTAATTAAAATAAATATAAATAACATTAATTAATTAATTAAATATTCTGTACTAAATTAATTTATAAATACTTAAAAAAATACAACGTTTTTTTTATAATTTATTAATAGTGGAAAAGGTTTTTGTGTTTTATCGTTTGATGTATGTAACATGTAACAACATGTTTGCGGATCGATAACGTGACCCATTTTAAATGTAATTGAATAGTTTTTAGTTAACGGCAGCGATTAATAATTAATTGTAATATTTAAATTTCATTGTGTTATTTCAAATTGTTTTGGTTTTATGCAAAATACAATAACAGACCAATTGAAAAGTCCCCGGTCTACAATAGTGTAAAACACATTTTTTTGGCAAAAATTAGATTTTATTATTCAACATATAGTTGCCGGCGAGGACGATACAGCGATTATAGTGATCTTCCAATTTTTCGATACCATTTTTGTAGTACGATTTGTCTCTGGCTTCAAAATGGGTCTCAGTTTCTGCGATTACTTCTTCATTGGCGCTACATTTCTTTCCAGCAAGCATTCTTTTGAGGTCTGAGAACAGGAAAACCAGTCGCTGGCGGGCCAGATCTGGCGAATACGGTGCATGCGGAATCAATTCGAAGCCCAATTCATGCAATTTTGCTATTGTTTTCATTGATTTGTGACACGATGCATTGTCTTGATGAAACAGCACTTTTTTCTTCTTCAAATGGGGCCGAAATGATGGAACCATGTTTTATCCATTGTCACATATCGACGCAAAAATTCAGGTTTATTGCGCTTGAACAGCTTCAATCACTGCTCAGAATCATTAATACGTTGTTGCTTTTGATCGATTGTGAGCTCGCGCGGCATCCATTTTGCACACAGCTTTCTCATGTACAAATATTCGTGAACGATATGATTTACACGTTCAGATGATATCTCTTCACAATGTCTGGCCAGCTCGATGATCAACTTCACTTTACGGTCATTAAAAAATTATTTTGTGCAATTTTTTGATGCGTTCGTCGGTCACAGCCTCTTTTGGGCGTCCACTGCGTTCGCCGCCTTCTGCGCTCATTTCACCACGTTTAAACTTAACATACCAATCAATGACGTTTGATTTCCCTGCGGCAGACCCCGGAAACTCTTCATCAAGTCAAGATTTTGCTTCAACTGTATTTTTTCCCTTCAAAAATGGAAATATTTTATCAGCACACGAAATACGGTTTTTTTCCATCTTTTTTCAAATAACAAAAGTAGCTACACTCACACCGCAATATCTCATAAACTAATGGTCGGACTGCTGTCAAATTTTGACACGTATCGTTTGAAGGTTGGTACTAACTAAAAATCATATGGATTTAATACTAGCACTGCCATCTGTGTGTCAGACCGGGAACTTTTCAATTGGACTGTTAATAGAAATAGATAAAAATACGATGGTTGTTTGATATGTTGTTGCTGCGTTCATAGCCCGTATTTTTTGGAGGTTTTTTTATTCCGCCGTCTGTACCAGACAAAACATGCTGCTTCGCTTGTTATCGCTAAAAACAATTTCCAGCAAAACATTTTTTATTGCATATGGAAACAGGAAAAACATCACTAGGAGCTGTTAATTTGGACTGTGTTTGGTGGATGTGGATCAATTTGCTTAACGTAAATCATTCAATTTTGATGTTGTGTGTAAGGGGTGCGTTATGTTGATGAAAAGGCACTTTTTTCTTTGTCAATTTCATCATCCAATTCATTGTTTATTGTATTTCCTTTTGTACGATAATCAATGAATATCCCAAACAGTGGCCATAAGCTTTCCTATTGATTTTTCCGTTTTTGACTTCTTTGGTGTACGCTTCCATCAGCTTATCTTTCTTCGATCCATTGTTATCATCTCATCTTTTTTTTCCGGGTATGTAGTGACTTTTGGATTACGTTGCGATATATACAATATATTTAGCCAAAATGTGTCCTCACAACGTGTCCGTCAACGAATTATCTTTCGCGGTAAATGTTGCACACTCATACCTTATTAATATTCAATTCTTAAAATACTATCATTTCATATTTTGAGAACATCTCAGCAACATCTGTAGAATTGTTTTTCGTGACGATCGCTGCATGTACTTTTCATTACCCATTCAATGGATGTTGTTGTTCCACCACATCTTCATCTTCATCATTTACGGTCTTACGATCACATTTAAATTCAGCTACCCCCTCTCCGCCGAAAAAACAAAGGGTTTCGTAGCGATGGTGATATGAACTATACGCAAACTATTATCCATGTCCTTATCTCCATATTTGTCGTTGATAAGGCGGGATTCGAAAAAAATATGGTAATTAATTGTATTTGCATGAATTTGTCCATTATCTATTTTCTGACAAAACACAAAAATTAATTTTTGCGATTACTTCTAAATAATACTATTACTTTTGAGCGATTGGTTGGAAAATTTGCCCAGATGCCTGTTTTAAAAAAGGATGTTGGTAACCGTAAAATTTTTTTTAAATAAATGGTAACTAAATGTAATTACAGGAACTTTCTCTCTCTCTTGTCCTCGCACATCTAATTTGGGAAAAGGGTTAATTTTGTTCAAATACCGCAAAATTGGTTAAACACGTATTCATAGATGCCCAACAACACTTTTGATGTCACCCAAACAATGGTGTTTGGATGTTAATTATTTTAACTTAACTATTATTTATAAAAATCATCATCATTCAGTTTGGTTTGCGTAGAAGGGACACGCAAAATATGCATCAGCTTTGGCTTTCAGTTGTATATTCCATCAGTGGTTGTGGTAGTAGTGGTTTTCTAATCAAGAAATGGAAGAATTGGAAGAACATCGGAAAGGTTACGGAATAACATTAGCATACGTATAGGCAACCCAAACTATATATTAGCTATTCTACCAGCAATACAGGTTGAGTAAAATGAAAGACTTTTCTTTTGGCTTTGGAAATAGTGTTTTTTTATCGAATATAATCTCTCGACAATTACAATAATACATTTACTCCGCAGTACTCCTGCAATAATTTTATCCAATCGCTAATGGAACGATTCCGGAACCTCTGCTAAATACTCGTCTACGGCCGCTGCTATGCGGCCTGTTCATTGGCCGAAAAATACTTTCCTCCCGGAAATTCTTTGAGATTTCTGAAGAGGTAGTGTAATAGTAGTCGTAGCTGATAGCCAAATTTGGTGAATACAGTGAATGTTCAAGCAATTTGTTTATTTAAATCTTTGAATTTAGTCATGGTCAAAACATTTTTGTGAACTTGAGCCATTGTCTTGATGAAAAATGATTTTTTTTTTGTATTCCAAACCGATTTTTGCGTCCAATTGATCGAAAAGGATTTTTTAATTTTTCCATGTTAAAAAAAAACCACTGACACGTCAACTTCACAATGGATTGTAAGCAATGAATGAATTACCAGATCGAATTGAAATTTTCCAGGTATTCAGTGGACAGATGGAATGTTCCAATACACTTATTTTTTCGGGCCAGTATTAACGTCATCTAATTGTAGGCGCTAGAAACTATTCACACATCCTGTAACATTGGGTGTTATTATCTCCTGAACATAGAACTCTTTTTGTCATCGAATGCAACTCCAATTAGAAAATACTTATAGACGACGGTGCACAATGTGTGTGTGTGTGTGTCACAAAACGGTATTGGGTGCAATTTTCTATTATGGTTTACAAATAACACACAAAAAACGTAACAACATCAACCATAAAATGGAAAATTTTCTAATATTAAATTTCAAAATTTAATTAAATGTTTTGTTATTTGTTTTTGGCCCATCATCATCATCCATAAAATATAACAATTCACTTTACCGAATTAATTATCCCAAAAAAGTTTTTCCACTCGTGTCGTATAACCTTTTTAATTAAATTTACATGAAATTGAAACTTTATGAATACAAAATTTTACATGTTTTATAAATTTATAAATATTTGCATATCAAATATTATTAAATTGCCATTGGGCACGCAATATTCAGATTTTGTTTGTATAGTAATTTTCTTATTTTTCCCATACTACCATGAGTTGAGTTTATGTACAAAATATAAATGGTATAAAATAGAAGGAATTTTAATAAATTACGACGTGGGCGATATTATTCAATAATAACAAAAGGTAAACATTTAATGAATCGCATTACCATTGAGTACACAAAAGTACAAACATTTTAAACATTGAATAATCTTTAAAGAGCGATTAATATTCAGGATTTTAAAAATGGATATGTGTATTGTTCAAGTAAAATTTAACATGAATTTTTGTGCGTCTCCATCTGCATCTCGTTCAACTCATGCGTGTGGTACCCATCCATCAGTGGAGCTGCTAAAATTTTTCCACCTTCTCTAGGCGGCGATTGTGGAATCAAATTGGCCTACAATGCTTCCAATTCTGTTTATTCGAAACTTTTTGACGGTTTTGATTATGTTTCTTGTGTGTTGCAGCACCTCGAAATCATATAATTACAAATTTACTATAAATTCCATAGGAAGTTTGTGTGAGGCAATCGATTTTCTAGAATTTTCAATACAAACTCTTCGAATAATCCAAATTTTAGACAAAAACACGCGAAATTTCATTAAAATCGGTTTAAGAAATTACAAATTTACAATAAATTCCATAGGAAGTTGGTGTGAGGCAATTGATTTTCCATAATTTTCAATACAAACTGTTCGAATATTCCCAATTTTATACATAAACACACGAAATTTCATTAAAATCGGTTTAAGAAATTACAAATTTACTATAAATTCTATAGGAAGTTGGTGTGAGGCAATCGATTTTCTAGAATTTTCAATAAAAACTTTTCGTATAATCCCAATTCTGGACATCAACACACGAAATTTCATTAAATTCGGTTAAAGAAATTATAAATTTACTATAAATTAATTCCATAGAAAATTGTTGTGTGGCAATCGATTTTCTAGAATTTTCAATACAAACTGTTCTAATAATCCCAATTTTAGACATAAACACACGAAATTTCATTAAAATCGGTTTAAAAAATTACAAATTTACTATAAATTCCATAGAAAATTGGTGTGTGGCAATCGATTTTCTAGAATTTTCAATACAAACTGTTCGTATTATCCCAATTCTGGACATAAACACACGAGATTTCATTAAAATCGGTTTAAGAAATTAAAAATTTACGATAAATTCCATAGAAAATTGGCATGAGACAATTGATTTTCCAGAATTTTCAATACAAACTGTTCGAATAATCCCAATTTTAGACATAAATACACGAAATTTCATTAAAATCGGTTTAAGAAATTATAAATTTACTATCAATTCCATAGGAAGTTTGTGTGAGACAATTGATTTTCCAGAATTTTCAATACAAACTGTTCGAATAATACGAATTTTAGGCATAAACACACGAAACTTCATTAAAATCGGTTTAAGAAATCAAAAAAATTACTATAAATTCCATAGAAAATTGGTATGAGACAATTGATTTTCCAGAATTTTCAATACAAACTGTTTGAATAATCCCAATTCTGGATATAAACAAACGAAATTTCATTAAAATCGGTTTAAGAAATTACAAATATACTATAAATTCCATAGGAAGTTGGTGTGAGGCAGTCGATTTTCCAGAATATTCAATACAAACTGTTCGTATAAACCCAATTCTGAACATAAACACACGAAATTTCATTAAAATCGGTTTAAGAAATTATAAATTTACTATAAATTCCATACAAAGTTGGTGTATGGCAATCGATTTTCTAGAATTTTCAATACAAACCATTCAAATATAATCTCAAATTTAACAATTATACGAAATTAATTAAGAAATGATTAAAAGTTACGATAATTTCCCGAAAACTTTTGTTAATCACTTGGTTAATTTTTCCGAAATCTATTTAAATTTACTCCATCATAAAAAATTATTTTTTTTAACATATGGGCCGAGTAACTTTCGGTTATTTCCGGTAACTTAACTTAATAGATGGTTATTGAAAAAAATCGATTATTTTTGTCCAATTTACAATCCCAGAACTTCCTACAAAAATTTTAGCTATCTAACCGCAGTGTTATAAGTTGAACAGATTGTTCTATAGTGTTACTGTGTGTCGTATCATTAATGGATAATTAAGATTAATTAGTATATCTCACACACACACACACTCACACAATAAAGTACACATATAAATGACAAAATGATACAAAATATGACAGATGAGGGTGGAGTTCAATCAATCGTCAAAATTCAAAAAAAATTACCATATTTTAATGGTAAATTATTGGTACTGGTGTGGAAATCAAAATTTACAGTCTCTGCTTGGCAACACTGATCAAATGCTTTTTTATTCGATATGATTCTATTCGATTGAGAAACTAATAAAGTTATTAGAATTTTCGGAGAAATGGAATTAACAAAATTAATGTTTGAATTTATTCTTGCACTAGATTATTTCCGGTGGTGCGAACAGAGGCACAGCGTTTCTTAACACCAATGTTTTTTTTGCCTATAATTTATATTCCAAAAAGATTTGGCTGTACGAAGTGTCTTTCATAATATCTCTTTGTATTTTCATATAATATCTCTATCATACACATTATTTCCGCATGCATGCACAATTCCAAGTTACACATTAAAACATTTGATTTTTATGACTAAGAACTGTAAAAATCAACAATTTTTCATCGCATCACTCAAAATACATTATATATTTTTCTATTATTATTATTATTCCATTATTATTATTATTATTATTATTATTATTATTACAATAACAATACATATGCAATAACAAATATGTACCACATATTCATTCAGCTTAAGGTTTTGGCATTGAAATTTATACAAATTATTAAATAATACCTATAAAAAATATAATGTAATACAAAATGACTTTAAAATGAAATGATATTATTTAATAAAATTGTTATTGTATTATTTGTATTTCCAGTTTTTTTGCTACTATATAGCGAACGAACGACTATATACACACACACACACACACACACACGAATGCACACAAACACACACACATACAAAAACACATAAATTAACATGCGCAATGCGCATACAACGCCAAACAACAACAACAACAACAACAATATTAATAATAAAAATAATAAATAATATATGATAATGTTAAAATGATGTCATCATCATTATAATAATAATATAATACAATATATTTAATTCAAAACACACACATACACACACACACACACACACACACACACACACACAAAATATAATATAATCCCATGGAAGCATGTCATTTTATTTATATAAAATATAACACACACACACACACTGATACATAATACACTTTGTCCGCCAGTTAACCGATCGTAATTATTTTCTATTTTAAAATATTATATGAATTTGTGAAGGGACGAATCCATAAATAACAAAGTGTTAACGATTTTATGACATTTCATTTTCATGTTTTTTCCGGTAAAAAAACACAAAGTTATTATTAAATGGCATCTGATGATTATGAAAAAAAAAAAACCACAGATAAAATGATGCGTCCATGTTGATAATGAGACAAAACTTTAACTATTTCAACGTCGTTTATTGAAAAAACAAAAATTAATTACACCGAATCATTGAATCTTTTTCTAATTTTTCCTTTCTGCAATTTATGCAAATACCGGTACCATAAACAATTACAATTTTTCATCTTTTAATGTGATCCAAAAATAAATTGATGTGAGTCATTTTTTAATGTCTCCACGAAATACTTTTTACATAGTCATGTTACCATCGATCTAAAAAAAATTGTTAATCAGATGTATCTGTTACTTACTTACTTCATGGCGTTATAACCCAGGTGCTGTTTTCTCGTCTTCTCCAACACGCTTTTCCAACCTTATCTATCCGCAGTCGAAATATGTCTTCCTCGCCCGAATTTTAAAGATCTTTATATCACAGTTTACTGCGTTTAACCATCTCGCCTTATTTCTGCTACGGTTCTCCTTCTACCTTCTAGTTTATCATTTAACAGCTTTTTCGGCTCACACTCCTCCTCCATGCGCGTACTACGTGTCCAACAGCCCGTCTCAATCTATTTTGATTTTGATTGTTTTGACAATCAATTTGATTGAACTTGTCTAATTCAAAATTGTATCTTGGCCGCCAACCATGACCAAATGTGATGTAAATGATGTCGGACCGTTATTATCAACATGTACATCGTTAACTTTAGGCAAACATTCGTTGACTTTTACAATAAAAAACAATAACAACAACAAAACTGTCACACAAATCATACCTTTTTTCTTTTCTTTTGAAATTTATCATTGTCAAAAGGCGGTTACTTATCGGACCGACTGTTTTATTTATTATAATATAAATTATTTTTTCGTATAATATAAAAATGATGCCAACTAGAAAAAAAAAAAGAACAGAAAAAGAAAGAAAGAACAAAACGGGTTCATTTGCACATCATCAAAAATGTCATAACATCGCATTGTAATAGAAGCGAAGCAAAAAAAAAAATAATACAAAATGATGATATCATCGATTTGCGTTTTGTTTCATATCAACAATTCGTATTTAAATATTTTGATAAATTTTCAACTTACTATAAAATATATGTATTTTTTAAAAACGTGCAACGCAAGTCGTTGGTTATATGGATCATTGTAATTATAGAAATTATAGAGCGGACAACTAGAAATTTAGGAAATATAGTAGCAGTAACAGTATCAGCAGTAGCACTTCTTAAAATCATCACCCCAACATCATTTGATTTGATTTGTTGTTGATATGGAACAGTGTCGGCAAAACACTTTCGAAGCCATTTCTCTTTTTTCTCTTTAATTGAATCGTGAAGCTACACCCTTTAGATTTATCTAAATTATGAAAAGTATAGAATGTCTTGAAGAATGTTTAGACGAGTGTGGAAAAGCCGTTGGTTGTATTATGATGACTGTTAAAACCGAATGAAAAGCTAATGATTTCTATACTGTCAATTTGCAACGATCATTGTGCATATTAATTACCGGCCGGACTATCTACACCGAATAAATTTAAACAAACATTAAGGGAAGCACTTGAATGCAATAATGTAATTTGTCGCACCTGAATCTGTGACCCTACTAATCGCGTTCATATGTAGAAATTTGTTTAACTTCAATTAATAAACGATTGAAGAAAAGGAAATATAAAAATAATAATGTACCGTTAATTTATTATATTTACAGTTAAATAAGTACAATTTGAACTATTTTATTAACACTTAAATTTTCTTTTCTCTCTCTTTCTCTCTATATATCTCTCAGGTGGATGCAAACACATCATTTTTGCGTGCCGCCAGAGCTGGTGAATTGGATAAATTAATTGAATATTTAGAAACCGGTGAAGTGATTGATATTAACGCTAGTAATGCGGTAAGTTTAATTTTTTTGCATAAAATACAAATGTAAAAATGTAAATGAAAGTTAATTTTTTTTTTTTTTTTCACAATTCACACAATTTCAGAACGGTTTAAATGCACTTCATTTGGCCGCCAAAGATGGTCACGTTGAAGTTGTACGTGAATTAATTGCACGTGGTGCCGGTGTTGATAATTCAACGAAAAAAGGTAATTCAGCATTGCACATTGCCTCGCTGGCCGGCCAAAAAGAAGTTCTAAAAATTTTAATACAAAATAATGCCAATGTTAATTTACAATCACAAAATGGTTTTACACCGTTATATATGGCGGCACAGGAAAATCATGATTCATGTGTACGTTATCTGTTGGCCAAGGGTGCTAATCAATTGTTGGCAACCGAAGATGGTTTTACACCGTTGGCCGTTGCCATGCAACAGGGACATGATAAAGTGGTTGCCGTTCTGTTGGAAAGTGATTCACGCGGTAAAGTACGTTTGCCAGCCCTTCATATAGCCGCCAAAAAAGATGATGTAAAAGCCGCCATTTTACTATTGGAAAATGAACATAATCCAGATGTTGCATCAAAAAGTGGTTTTACACCGTTACACATTGCCGCCCATTATGGTAACGTTAACATTGCCAATCTGTTGATTGATAAAACTGCGGACGTAAATTATGCTGCCAAACATAATATAACACCGTTACATGTGGCGTGTAAGTGGGGGAAAGTAAATATGGTGAATTTATTAATAGCACGTGGTGCACTAATTGATAGTACAACACGTGACGGGCTGACACCATTACATTGTGCGGCACGTTCTGGTCATGATCCAGTCATTGAAATTTTGTTGGAACATCAGGCTCCGATTTTATCGAAAACTAAAGTAAGTTTTATGTATTTATTTATTTGAATAATTTTTGGTGACCTTTCCAATGAACCGATATTTTTTTTGGCAAAATTTAGAATCGCAACCACAAAATTTAATTGCATTAATTTTTATTTCATTTTTTTTTCCAGAATGGTTTAACCGCATTGCATATGGCATCGCAGGGTGAACACGTTGACGCCGCTCGTATACTTTTATATCATAAATCACCAGTCGATGAAGTTACCGTTGATTATTTAACGGCACTGCATGTGGCCGCCCACTGTGGTCACGTTAAAGTGGCCAAATTATTATTAGATCATAATGCCGATCCAAATGCCAGAGCATTAAATGGTTTTACACCATTACACATTGCATGCAAAAAGAATCGTATAAAAATTGTTGAACTGTTGTTAAAACATGGGGCCAGTAAAAGTGCTACAACTGAAAGTGGTTTGACACCGTTACATGTGGCCAGTTTTATGGGTTGTATGAATATTGTCATATATTTGTTACAAAATGAAGCCAAACCAGATGTACCGACTGTGCGCGGTGAAACACCATTGCATTTGGCCGCACGTGCTAATCAAACGGACATTATTCGAATATTATTACGTAATGGTGCACAGGTAAATGCAAAGGCACGTGAAGAACAGACCCCGTTGCATGTTGCTTCCAGGTAATTAAATCGAATGTTTACATTAAGTTAATCCCATTATCCGCATATATTTTTTTATTCCATTCATGTTTGTGCAACCTTTACACCTGGTCACCATATTTGACTGCTCCTGTGTACACAGTTTTTTAAATGTTTGAAAATTATACAAAATTGTAAGTTCAAAAGGACAAGATGAGAATTTTCTTTTGAAGCCATGGACGCTTCATACGATGACTATCACTAACATGAACTTGACACATTCTCATCCAATACTTCTTTGAAATTTTGATTGTGTATTTATAATGAGATTATAAGTGTTACTCGACACAGTTTTACGGACCAGTTTCTAGAAATTTTTGAAATTTGTCCAATTTTTAATCAATTTTGATTAACTTTAGTGTTTGAATTGTTCCAATTGAATTTCTAAGAAATTCTATAGGAATCGGCCAAGTTTTAAATCTCCGTTAATCTTCACTTAATATCGATTATTCAATATATGAACTAGTGCCAAATTTACATTAAACAGCCACATATTAAAATGTAATCAAAATTGGATAAGAACGGGTCAAGTTGCAGAAGTTTCAAGTAGCTGCCGATTTGGGAATGGATTTTCGATAAACATATAAGTCTGTATAAATTCTATCTAACTTTCGTATATCTACTCCAGCGGGGACGTTTGTATTTAAACTTAAATTTTTTTTCTATGATATATTTGGGTAAAGGAGGTGGCCCCAATAATTCAAAATAATGAAACTCAGAATTCAATATAATAATAATTAATTTTTATTATCACACACATAGGCTTGGCAACGTTGATATTGTTATGTTATTGTTACAACATGGTGCCAACATTAATTCGGTGACAAAAGATTTGTATACACCGTTGCACATAGCGGCCAAAGAGGGTCAAGATGAAGTTGCGGCTGTTTTAATTGAAAATGGTGCTACATTGGATGCAACAACAAAAAAATGTTTTACACCATTGCATTTGGCCGGTAAATATGGTAACATAAAAATTACCCAATTGTTATTGCAAAAAGGTGCACCAGTCGATGCACAGGGAAAAAATGGTGTAACACCATTACATGTGGCTAGTCATTATGATCATCAAAATGTTGCATTATTGTTGTTGGAAAAAGGTGCGTCGGCGCATGCAATAGCCAAAAATGGACATACACCATTACATATTGCGGCGAAAAAAAATCAAATGGATATTGCAACGACACTGCTTGAGTACGGTGCCGATCCGAATGCCGAAAGTAAATCGGGTTTTACACCGATCCATTTGAGTTGCCAAGAGGGTCACACCGACATGACACAATTATTATTAGAACATAAATCAAATCCAAATTATTCGGCTAAAAATGGTTTAACACCATTACATTTATCCGCTCAAGAAGATAAAGTTGAATGTGCCAAAATTTTACTAATCCATAATGCAATCATTGATCCGACAACAAAAGCTGGTTTCACACCGTTGCACGTTGCCGCCCATTTCGGTCAAGTAAATATGGTCAAATATTTGTTGGAAAATGATGCCAAAATTGAAATGAGTACAAATATTGGTTATACGCCATTACATCAAGCCGCCCAACAGGGCCACACATTAATTATAAATCTATTGTTGAAACATCGAGCCAATCCAAATGCACTGACAAATGTAAGTACCGCACATTTTTCATTTATTAATTTTTTGTATTCTATTCATGTCTATATTTTTTGATTTGCAGAATGGACAAACAGCACTTAACATTGCCAATAAATTGGGTTACATAACAGTTGTTGAAAGTCTTAAAGTTATAACGGAAACAAATATTACGAGTACGGTGACCGGTACGTTGGAAGAAAAATACAAAGTTGTAGCACCCGAATCAATGCATGAAACATTTATGTCCGATTCGGAAGATGAAGGAGGTAATTTATATTTATTGAATATTTAAAAAAATTTTAAATTGATTCTTTCAGTGAGCGTCCAGTGCGATCAATGTGTATTGAAAGTTGCTTTCAGTGTTTAACTTTTTATCGTAAATTTTATGGCTAATGGTGCTGGAACATAAAAATTGTTTTCTAATTGGAAAACAGGATTTTGTAAATTAAGTGTGAACAATATTTTCAAAATGTGTAACCACATCGGATTCGGCAACATTGAGTGTAGGAGAATATGCGATGAATGCCATAAAACTATTCTGGAAAATCGGTACTCAAATTAGGATTTGAGTAAAATTTTAAGGCATCTGGTCAATTTTACTGTTTCTAATCCGATTTTGATGAAATTTAGTATATAAGATGAGATCATAAATTAACATATTTCCAAAGTATATTCTAAAAAATCGATTATCAGGTCAGCTTTATGGACCAGATTCTTAGAACTTACTTATCTAATTTTGATCAAATTTTCGTGTTTCAAATATATTATGCAATTTTATGTGAATAGTTCCAAATGAATTTCTGTGAAATCGACACTCTGTGTCAAATGTTTATGGAATTTTTAACCATAAAACCTTTCCTGAATATTGATTTCATAGAAGTTCAGTAGGTACTATTTATATAATCTCATTATAATATAAAAATTTTCCAGAACTTCCTTAGGAAGTGTTGTGCATGTAAAACCATTTTAAACTTACATATTCAATTTACATCAAAATCGGATGAAAAATACAAAAATACTGAAATTGGTCAGGTTATTGAAGTATTATATTTCCTAGAATACTGTTCAAGAATTTCTGCAGGAATTTATCATACAATTCCATTCTCAATATAAATACCAAATTTACTCATGTAAATCGAATGGTAAAATAACAATGATTGTCCAGCTTTCTGAATTCTCCACACTCAACTTCGAAAATTTTATCAAAATCGGGTGAGAAATAACTAAATTATAGCTATTTAGTCATTCGGCTAATTGTTACTTATAATTTTTGCTACACAAGCAGCAATTTTGGTCCACTTAAGTTACTCTTATCGCGTCGTCAGAAATTCATACATTCAATGATAGCTATGTCTACCGCAAAATATGACGATCAAATTTGAAGTTGAAAGATATCAACAACAAATTAATGATACTTCTCAAAATAGCTGAAATCATAGTAACAGATAACTGATAATAAATGGGCTTCGGCACCTCATTAAAATTCATACATTCAATGATAGCTATGTCTACCGCAAAATATGACGATCAAATTTGAAGTTGAAAGATATCAACAACAAATTAATGATAGTTCTCAACATAGCTGAAATCATAGTAGCAGTTAACTGATAATAAATGGGATCCGGTACCCCATTCAAATTCAAATTATGTTGGAGTACATATTTTTTTCGGACTCGATGAGTATTAGAACCATATAAAATTTTACTGAAATCGTAGTCACACACACATCGATGTGCGGTTTGTCCTGGAAATTAATGAGCTCTGAATCCAAGTATCAAACGTTTGAATTTAAATCACTTTGTCATCTTTTTCACTACACTTTTCGGTCCTTTTTGCTGCAAATGTATCGTATCGTACATTCGAAATACTCGTCAACAACACTTTATTTAGTTTAGTACCATTTTTTTTACCATTTCCATCACAATTATTAATACAATAAATTTAAATATTAATAACAGGCGAAGATCCAATTATGTCCGATCAACAGCAATACCGATACATGACAGTCGATGACATTAAAGGCTTAGACGATAATATAAAATTGGATAATACTGATGAAAAAATTGAAAAAGGTAAATTATTATTATTTATTTAATTATTTTTCTATTTAATTTATTGGTTTTATTGTCAAAGAATTGGCGTTACAAAATTGAGAGATTTGGAACGGACACGTGGGACATCCGAGTAGTGGCATAATTTAGAAAAACAAAAAATATAATATGAATACTCCTTGTAATTTATAAGATTCAACTACTTGCGCAGCAATGCAAACGATTTTGGTAGTTCTGAAAGATGTTCGGTTCGTTAGGGACGTAGGCGAACAGCATTTGATAGAAGTTCTTTGAATCTCAATGTCATCATCAATGAAAAAGAATAGCATAGGTATATTTTTCTGCTGAACACGATGTAAGGTAATAATTAAAGTAATTGCTGGCACCTAAATGGCATCAGATTAGTATCATCGAAAATCAAGTCATATGGAAAGTCTTTGATAACTTTGAAACTTCTTATATATGCGCTCGTATTCGTTTAATGTTTTCGTTTCAATACATGTAAAGTCTTTAGCATTTATATAACTTTTATGGGTTACCCTATATATTTATTCGTCATTTCGAACAGCTCTATTGTCACCCACAGACTGAAGTCATGATACCCGATAGCGACCAGCAGAACCAATTATGTAACTGAAAATTTAAAATTTATATTTAAATATATTGAACTGGATGACTTCCATACTCCTAGAAGCTTAGACTTTACAAAAAATTATTAATTATCTTTGGCAGGTCCTGTCCTGTGGAATGATTAAAATTAATTTTAATTTTTACAAAAATCATTTCGGTTGTGTTTTTTGTGTGACAGCAAATAACAGGCAATAATTTTATTTATTTGAAATATTTTCCCTCAACTGATTAAAATTGGAATTCAAGATTATGTCGCCTTCAAATCCTTCGACCCATAGAGCCTAAATACATATTTTAAATAAAATTATTCTGATACAAATTTCACCAATTGTCTTGAGAAATTTTCAACGTTTTTAATAATACTTTTAACTTTAATAGTAAAAATTATAGTAATACAAGGGTGGCCGTTGAGGGTAGGGGCTAGGGTGTCAATCACAATTATCGAAATTACACATTTATTGTGTCAATGCGTTCATTTATAATTTATTTATACTTGGCCTAATATTTGTTTTACATTCATCGATTGCCTTCATATCACTGACAATTGTTCGGTCTATAAATATTGATTTCCCAGTGTAACCAGTTTATTGTAATGTGAATTATTATTTCTTTTTATTAATGTAGGTGCTGTAAATGAATATATAACAAGTCTTCAGCATTCAAATGTAACCGATTCTCCATTTATGCCGAAAACAATTGACAATATCGATATAATACGTCATCCAATTCATGTTGGGTAAGTTTTTTGTTGTTCGAAAATAAAATATTTTTACAGTTTGTAGTTTAGTTTTGTATTTTTGGTTTAAATATTATACAATTTATAAGAGCAGATTGTTGTGTGAATGCGCCCCGCCACAAAATGAAAATGATAACTATTACGATTTACACGCAAACCAACGCAACAACACAGATTTGTTTGGATCACATGACATTAACCAAAAAATACCGTCGCCATCTTTGTAACGTTTCGTTTGTTTACACATCGTTGTATGTGTGTATGAATTGAAATGCGAACACAAATGAACAAATGTAAACAAAATATTAAAACGTACTGAGTAATGGCGGCGATGTCAAAAAGAAATGTCATGTAGTTTGTCTGTTGCATATATCCTGCGTGCCTGCCCTTTCTATTATAAATTAATACACTATTGCATTTAGATTTTGTAATGATTATTGTCGAATGAATTTGTTGGAATATGCAGATAATTTGAGCAATAAATTTGAAATTTCTAACCGCTACATTGTAAATTGTTTTGTAGTTGACAACATAATTGAATTAAAATATATGAAGTACACCCCTGTTTTTCATGTAACAATGAAAATATAGTATTTCCACCTGCGAAACCATTTCGTTTCATTTGTAATTATCATTATTCAATCTGGACATCACCTCCATTTTCTAAAACCAACCCGAAACTTGTTTAATTTTGTCAATACAATAATTTTTCGGTCAGATCGTTTGTGATCCAGCAAATCGACACAATATTTTATTCATCCAAAACAGGCGCTGATGTTTCATTTCTATGCACGCACTGCACCCGGCTTGGGACTCAATGGTCAATGGATGGTTAAAGTATATCGTTAAACAATCCCGTACACAAATCGACTTTCGTAGGCTTTGTTTTTTTTATTGTTCAGTGATGATGGCGGTTTTTGTGGTGCGGTAAATTCGTTAGTTATACTGTTTTGTTTACACGCGTGCGCACAACAATCTCAATAAAAATAAAAGCTTATAAATGTGTAAAAAATTTAATAATGAATTTTTTCCAATTTTTTTGATTTTATTTTAAATTATTTATTCAAAATTTTTTTGTTAAAAATATTAGTCAAATTATAATTTTAGTTTCAAAGAAATTTTCAAAGCTTCTTTTTTCGTAATTTTTTTTTTTTTTTGGTAGAAATTATTTACTGTTTTTTTTTGTTTTTTTTTTTTTCCCCCCTCTCCCTCTCTCCTTTATTTAATTTAATTTTTAATTTTTTAGTTTAGATTTTAATTTTCATTTAATTAATTGTTTAATAAAACAGTCACTTTCACTTTCAATAAATTTTAAATGTGTGACGGCGTAAAATTCGAAATTAATTTTAAACAATGTAATTTATTAGTAACCAGACTGTAGTTCCATTTGGACTAACATAATAACTGTTGTTATGGTACACACTAAGAAATCAATCGGGAATATAAAAAGCATGACATCATTTTAGCATTGATTTTGAAATTTGTTCAGCACTTAATGTGTTTTTAAATTGTAGCAATTTAGTGTTCAACAAGTTAGGGACCGCTTCAACTTAGGACTCTAGTGTTTCAATAACTGTTACTGGAAAAATTGTACTGTATACTTTGGTTGTCACGACTCGTATGTGTGGCAGTAAACTGAAATCAAGGTTTTCAAGCCAATTGACGCGTCTCCAGCTATCAACATCACTTAACCATCAAATGGTTTAGGATTAACTCGCATAAATTGATTGAAAAATATTCAAATAACATTGGTTAGCACCCAAGAACTTGATAATTTGATTATTTCTTAATCCATGAAATTATGCATTAATCTTATAAGTATCAATAGTTCCTATCTGCAAAAGGTGCAGAATAGATAAATAGCTGCCGGCTTCAAAATCGAATACATTATAATTTAATTTTGTACTAATTGTAATGTTACCTGTGATTATCAGATTTTATCTATGCTTCCCCATGGTCATCAAAAATGCCCATGGGTATCAGTTTTGAAGGACTGTGACACCAACTAAGACACTATTCTTTGGATCCGTTCGCTTGACATTGGGTGCGTGTACCACGTTATTCCAATTGAAGGTAACAGCCGTTTGTAAATCGTTAGATTGTAAATTATTAAATCAGTTGTTTATGGAGAGAACATCAGCATTTGCTTATCCGACAGTAAACCGGTATTCATAGCGGCACTCAACAAGAAAACAATAACATCGATGTTGTTTTGGCGAATGTATAAATGCCATATTAAATACAATAGCATTGAGCCTTGCCCACCTCTTTCCAGTGATTTGACTAAGCGGAGCATTGCTGACTACGGGATTGATGTAGAATTTGGTCGTGTATGGAGACTGCGCGAGCAATTGTCGACACGTTGATTCCGTGCACCCCAAAAAAATATTTTTAATATATCGCGTTGCAACACCGTAACAAAATCGCGCCTCAACGCTCTATTTTTGTGAAAAATTTTTCAATATTATTACTGAAAACATTTACGCCGCCTCGTCAATTTTTAATTTATTGAATTGAATTTAATTTTAAATTCGCACCACACGCCACAACACAATTTTTTGGGCGTGTTTGCAAAGGGTACGCCTTCAATATTTTTTCGTCTTAACATACACTGTGTGATTCTTAAAGTGTACACAAAATAATACCGTAGACTAAATGGATAAAGTGTGGCACGGTCAGGCCATAAAAAGTTTGATTCTCTACGTAAAATTTAAAACACTATTGCGTATTATTTTGAGTGCTACCGCCCTTCCGCCCTAACACATTTTTCACATAAATTTGCTAACAATTTTATTTCCTATCAAATTGATGTATAATATTTTTTTTTTCCGTTTCCAAAATATTGTAATTAATCAACGCTGAAATTTCGGTTTAATTAATTTTATTTTTCGTTTAATACGCCCCGAAAAAAAATGTATTTCTTCTATAATCAACCGAATCGCTATCGGTTTTAAAATAATTAACAATAACCTCAATGTTTTATTTATTTTTCGTCCGCTATCTGACACTTAACATAACCTCACACAAATTAATTTTTATAATGCTATTAATACACTTTATCACAATAATAATGTGTTAATTAATTGAGCAAATATTTAATATTTTTTTGCGCTTTATGAATTTGTATTTGTGATTTTTTTAATATTGGTATGAATGATTATATTTGGGTATAAATTTATGGCTTATATGCGTTAAGAAATGTTCCATGATGTAAAATACCGGTAAGATGTCCTTATGGTCGCCTTTTATGAATATGACATGGGATTGGTTAGCAATGTAATAGACAATTTCGACGCGATGTTAGTCAAACATTTAAAACAAGGACAATATCATGATCCAGAAAATATGGCACACCACTTCTCATTTTATAACGTTTCACAGATATCAGCGGTGACATAAAAGAGATAAACTATGCGATGTACTTGAAATATCCCATGTAGGATGAGCCGAGTCTCGGTTAACCGGAATATCGATATTTGCAGAATTTCTGTAGCAGCTGTTGTTATAATCCTACAATGAACGTGCATACAAAATTTCATGTAATATGATTCAGAAATATTCAAATATTCATCAGGTTCCACGGACACTGTTTAGGATAACTGACTTGAGTATCGATTTAACCCGAATTTTCTTTAGCATCTTAATTAATTAATCTACAATAAAAAAATGTTGATCAAAATCGGATAAGAATAAATCAAATTACCAAGTTTCGTGTAAGAAATACTCCTGTGAATCGATTTCTCATAAATTTTTGGTACATATTGTAGAGGAAATCACTAAAAAAGGCTGCCCATATAAACTTGTTTTATATTGGAAGGGTTTTTATGTTAAAAACCAATAAAATTAAATTTGCTCAAAAAGAGGGTTAAATTTTTATATGAATTTTTAAAATAATCACAATTTTCTTGCTTATTGAGGGTTTTTTTTTATTTTGGTTTATAGAGGGGTTTGCTTATAAAGACATTCGACTGTAAAACATTATATCACCCCAAAAATTACGACATTCTCACCTAATTATCGATGGGTGTTACCGGTTTGGTTCCACCTTCTTGTAATCGGAGTCGTATTGAAGATAAAATTCATTTTGTGATCATCGAATTTTTTGGTATACTCCATTGGAGCAAACACATTTGAAGACAAAATTGGATTTAGAAACGTTGTGAAATTATAACGGAAAAGTATTCTGATTAGTAATAAATTATTTTTTTGATCAAAAGTAATCCAAAATACGATTACTTTTAATGGAAATTAATACAATTACTATTTCGATTATTGTCTAACTCCAGGCTGTTGCCTTTTTGGAGTTATTTCCAAACACCTTTTAAATTTGAGTGTAACAACTATAAAAAATTTAATATTATGTAATAATTTGAATTTGACAATTAACGGCTGACCAATCAAATGCGAATGTAACGGTAAGAGCGTCAGAAATAAACCGATATGACGCCGATTAACTCATCAAATAAATTAGTATTCTTGTGGTGATGTGTGAGTGTGTGTGTGTGTGGGACAAACTGTTTGTGGCTGCGTGTGTGTGTGTGTGTATGTTTGTGATTTTAATATTTTAATTAATTTTGTAATAGGCCTAAAACGTAGATATTTTATTTAAATTAAATAGAACCCAAATTTAGCGAGAAAAAAGGAGTACACGAATTTTTTCTTATAGAAAAGCACACAAAAAAAAAGCATGATTTTATTTTTAATTTTTTAAATAAGTTTTTTTTTCTTTTAATTAATTTAATTAATTAATCCATTAATTTAATTATATTATTTAGTCATTTTATATAAAAAAAAAATTAATAATCACCTAATGTTTAACGTTTTTTTTCTCTCTCTCTCTCTCTCTCTCTGTCTCTCTGCTGTGTAAAAACACTAAACGTAAACAATGTTTAATTTTTTGTTTTGGTTTTTTTTAATTATAATTAATTAAATTTTTGTTGTTGTTTTTTGTTTTTTGTTTTTTTTTTTTTTGATTTTAATTTGATTAACAAAATTATTCATAAGAAAACACATGCCCACACCTACTCACCCACACCTACTCACCACCCCACACACACACACACACACATAAACACGAACACATTTGCATGTATCGACAAAAAAAAAGCACACAGTGAAATGTGTGCGATGAAAGAACTAATTTGAATGTTGGAAAATCAACACCAATCGAATTGTCACAGATTTTATATAATATTTATTATTAAATAATTTTACAAGGACTTAACCGGTATAGGAGTATGAAATGAGCCTTTTTTAAAGGAAGAAAAACACATTATTTAGAATAGAAAAATCAAAAATATTTTATTCAAAATAACTTCCATCGCTTTCTACACATTTTAACCACCACCTTTCAGGCAATTTTCGTATACCACGTCGAAAAAATGGTGTTGCTTTGGACGAAAACCATTCAGATAGCCAATTTTCAACTTCTTCAGATGTTTTGAAGTGCTGTTCTTTCAAAGCATGTCCCATCGATGAAAACAAATGGTAGTCCGAAGGAGCCAAGTCTGGTGAATCGGGCGGGTGTGGTAACCGCTCCCATGCAAGCGACTTTATCGTATCCTGAACTGGTTTTGCTTTGTGTGCTGGTGCATTATCATGTTGCAAAATTACCTTAACCGGTTTTTTCTTTCTTTCTGTCCATTCTGGTCGGTTATCTAATAATGCATGGTTCAAACCGATTATTTGTTGTTGGGTAGCGAACCGTATTAACAGTTTTCCACCAGGTTTCAGAAGTTTATGATACACCACACCTTCCTGATCCCACCACCAAACACAAAGCATTCTGCTCTTACCGAATCCGAATTTGGTTTTGCAGTCGATGTTGCTGCTTTACCTGGTGTAGTAATCCATGATTTTTTGCGTTTAGGATTCTCAAAATATATCCACTTTTCATCATCACCGTCACGATTCGATGCAAAAAAGACTTCCTTTTGTATCGTTGACGGGTGCAATTCACAAATAGTTTTTCGATTTTCTTGTTGCCTTTCAGTCAATTCATGTGGAACCCATTTTTGCACACACTTTTGAATCTTTCCCATTGCTTTTAAACGATTAGAAATTGTTTTTTGATTTACATTTAAGGCAACTGCAAGTTGTTTTTGAATTTGTGTGTATCATCTTTTCGTCCAACAATGCTTGCAATTCACTGTCTTCAAACTTTTTTGGTGGTCTTCCACGTTCTTCATTTCTCAAATCAAAATCTTTGTCTCTAAATTGTTGAAACCATGTTTTGCATGTTGCTAATGATAGAGCATGATCACCAAAAAGCTTCTACAAGCATTCTTCGTTGAGATTCAGCTGCGTTTCACTTTAAATGATAACAAAAAACTAATGATACCCGCAAATCGTTTGTTGAAGGCACAAAATTAGACATTTTTAACACGATAAAATTTTATGTTGTTGTATTACAAATGGAATTTACCACACTCTGAATGATGTTGACAGATGTCCAAACAATAAAAAAAACATCGCATTAAGGCTCTTTCACAATTACTAATATAAGTACAGCCATTTATTGGCAGCGGCTCACTTCATACTCCTATACCTGGTATGGTACCCGCACCCACAGCTTGTTGAAGTTGATGTAAAAACTCAAAAGCTTTGAAAATTATCGGAATTTATGATGAAAAAAAACTGTGTGTAAAATGGATTAAAATTTATAAAATCACATATTTTGTCAACCCTGTGACAAAAATCCTAATTAATTTAAATGCATTTTTGTGAAATGAAGTACATTTTAGTTACCGTTATTATTTCCATCTGCCAAAATTATTCTGGCACTTTGGGTTCAAAAATTATAGTTTTATTTTTATAAATAAAATATTATGTTTTTTTTACTCCTTCGGTGAAGCGATCCCTTACTTACTTACTCCATGGCATTGGCACCCAGGTATGGTTTTAGTCTTATCCAAAAAGCTTTTCCAAACTGACAAATCCGCGCAGCCGCAACATCTTCCAATCCCGAATTTTAAGGATCTTAATTTCACAGAGTTTACTGCATCTAGCCATCTAACCTTAGGTCTTTTGCACGTCTCTCCTTCTACCTTTTGGATTACCATTCAACTGGTTTTTACGGGCATACGCTCCTCCTCCATGCGTAATACGTGTCGTCTAACAGCCATCTTAATCAATTGATTGTTATGACAATATTTGGTTGACCGTACAACTTGTCTAATTCGCATTACGCGCCGTTCAAGGTGAAATTGGGGTGGAAGCAAAAAAAAAAAAACCTTAGTTATAGAAATACTTTGATGAGTACTACAACCTAGCAAACATTTTTATTGAAAGCGAGGGTGTGCGGGATAGTACACCTCAGTTGGTCTCATTGTAATTAACGCGAACCATCGCCATTGGTTTAATTAAATAATAATTTATTCAATTTTCATGCGAATTTGAACAGATCTTTCTAAAATAAAAATATTCAAGCAATTCTATCGGAAATAGTTGGATCCTATATTTAATGATTTGTGGAATCACATTGTTTCCATATAAAACCCCTAATAATGGTAATATAATTATTCCCAATATTATTTCATCCGATTATTTTGTATTTTTGATAAATGATCTCAATGATTTATAAAAGTTGTTGCCAATTCCTTTGCTGCTGACGCGTTCCACCCCCCCCCCCCTGCATAGGATCCAATTATTCCCGATGTAGAATTACTCGAATATCCTATTTTATATTGATTTTAACTGTAGTTAGATTAGTGATAGTTTCTAAAGATTTGTTAAAGTAGAGATGGTGATATACACAAAATATCTTTCTATACTCGTTACGGTTGCTTCCATCGGACATAAAATATTCTAAATTGAATTGTTACAGTATCATTAATCTATGTCATTTTGTGGTGGTTTTTGTTGGGTGTCCGTGCATATAGGATCCAACTATTTCCGATAGAATTGCTTGAATATTTTTATTTTAGAAACTGAAATGTTTAATGAATTGTAAATTCTATAGTTAATTAATTTTTAATGCGATTATCTTGAAACCTTGTCATTTAATGAAGGGGTTCAGATGTTTAGAATAGGTAACATTAACCCATAACCGAACCATTTCAAACTATAATGAATTGAATTCCCCGATAATAATCATCGGTTACACTTTCCATTTTGCGCTGGTTCCACTTAATACCAAATTTTAATGTTTGTGTGTTACGCCCAGCCAAGTTACAAGTGGGCCCGATTGAATTTTTAGTCGACCATATCTTGAATTTCTTGTAATTTTTTAAACTATTTGGCTAATTAAGTTTTGTTGGAATTTGAATGAAATTATACGACGCGCCTGACTACTACTTTTTAGGGCTCCAATATTTAATGCTGACAATTTGCACCGATTTCATATGCAAACAGTCACATCCCACACATGCAATTTTAGGACACATCCCACACCCACACACACACACACACACACACACACGTCCTTATTAATTAAATTAAAAAAAAAAAGTTTTAACCCAATAACAATTGAATTGAAATTAATTGAAAAAAAATTAAAATTAAAAAATCGCTGAAAATTTTAAATTTTTAATTTGGAATTTTTTTTTTTTTTTTAATTTTATGAAATGAAAAAAAAAATAAAAAAATTAACCAAAAATAAACAAAAAAAAAAAAAATAAATTGCAGTTTACATGTTTTACACACTTTAAAGCCCCATCTTGAATATTTTGGTGGCCGTAGGAAAACTATCCCAATGTGCAGGGAAAGGTACATATTTAGTTTTTTTTTCAAACAATTTGAAATAATTTTTTTTTTTTTTTTTTTTTTAGTTATTAGTTCGTTAATTGTTTTTTTCTTGTTCATAAACATCCATCAAATTCCTAGAAAAATAGAAAATAGAAATTTAGTGGCGATAATGTTACTCCAAAATCGATTGATTTGTATATGCAAATGGAAATTTAGTGAAAACCAAAACCTACTACACCGCCGTGTTGTAATTTGTGTTAGTTGTCCACACACACTATCGTCTGGCCAACGAATTATAGATTATTAGAAGAAATTTAAGAAAAAAATTACCAATCCCAACGGCCTCAATGGCTGTCAAATGGTTGTATTTGTTGTTTGACCACAGAAATATCTGTTTGTGAAAGTGATGCTGGCACAAAATTTTTACATTTTAACATAAATATTGTTAAAAATTTAGTACAAAATGAAAACTTTAAAACCCAATTCGGAAGAAAATTTATACCGAACACATATTTAGCGACCAATCGGTACACAAACAAATGCATCTTGTACTAGGTCAATGATCTAACGATTATAATTTCAATAAATATTTAACATAAAATTTATTGAAAATTACTACAATTTTTCAAAATTAAAAAAATTATTTTATTTTTAATTAAAATTTGGACCGCCACACTCTGCGCCATTCCAATGTCAATGAGAATCATAAATTTAAAAGCCATTCCATTTATTTTATTGGTAATGTGTAGTACGTTTTGGTGTAACACCTTCTGGCACGCGATTTCAATTTTTATTTAATTTTTTTTTTAAATCACAATGAAGATTATCATTTTTTGATCACTAAATTTCGTTATCGTCACTATAAAAATTTTGTGTTATAGCGGCGCGCATAGACGCCAAAAGCAAAAAAAATTGAAGTAGTGATAGAAAACGATATATTTTAGTTTTGATGTTCGATTTTAGCCAACAGAAATGAAATGAAAATATATATAGAAATTGTTGTGCTTGTTTGTGTGTGTGTGTGTGTGTGTGTGTGTGTGTGTGTGTGCAGGATATAATCGGTTGTGGATATCAATAAGGATCAACTATAAACCGCATACTTATTACTTACGTCTAATGGAATTTTGTATTTATATAGCTACCGCCTTTCTCACGATCAACTCGTTACACCGCTCCACTCAATAGATTGAAACCAGGTGTCGCGAAGAATAAGATTAATTTGACTTTCAACGTTTATGGTTTTTTTTTCGGTTACTCCAAACATCCTATTCGATTTTCATTTGATTAATTCCATTGGGCGGGACGAACAGCAACAAAAACAGCATTTGTCTTCGTCCGTGGTTGCTCGTAAATTATATTTGAATATTTAAGGGCTGGCTAGAAGACTCACCCATACTTAAATCACACATAATTTAAACTTTCAAGACAATCGGATAAAATAGAAGACTCACCCATACTTAAATCATACATATTTTAAACTTTCAAGAAAAACTGATAAAACAGAAGACTCACCCATACTTTAACCACACAATTTTTAAACTTTTAAGAAAATCGGATAAAATCATCGGATAAAACAGAAGTTTCACCCGTACTTTAACCACACAGTTTTTAAACTTTTAAGACAATCGGATAAAAAAAAACTCATCATCCATACTTTAATCACACATTTTTTAAACTTTCAAGAAAATCGAATAAAAATTGGATATAAAAAAGAATCACCCGTACTTTAACCACGCAATTTTTAAACTTTCAAGAAAATCGGATAAAAATCGAATAAAACAGAAGACCCACCCATACTTTAACCACGCAATTTTTAAAATTTTAAGAAAATTTGATAAAAACCGGATATAAAGAAAACTCACACATACTTTAACCACACAATTTTCGAACTTTTAAGAAAATCGCATATAAAGAAGACTCACCCGTACTTTAACCACACAATTTTTAAACTTTCAAAAAAATCGGATATAAAGAAAACTCACCCATACTTTAATCACACATTTTTTAAACTTTCAAGAAAATCGAATAAAAATTTGATATAAAAAAAACTCACCCGTACTTTAACCACGCAATTTTCTAACTTTCAATAAAATCAGATCGGATAAAACAGACGACTCACCCATACTTTAAACACACAATTTTTGAACTTTTAAAAAAATCGGATAAGAAAAACTCAACATCCAACTTTAATCAACCATTTTTTAAACTTTTAAGAAAATGGGATAAAAATCAGATAAAACAGAAGACTCACCCATACTTTAAACACACAATTTTTAAAGTTTTAAGAAAATCGGATAAAAATCAGATAAAACGGAAGACTCACCCTTACTTTAACCACACAATTTTAAAACTTTCAAAAAAATCGGATATAAAAAAGACTCAGCCGTACTTTAAGCAAACAATTTTTAAAGTTTCAAGAAAATATAACAAAAAACTCATCCTAAAGTATTTTTAATCTATCGATTTTCCTGAAAGCTTAAAAAAATTGGGTGGTTAAAGTATGGATGAGTCTTTTTTATACCCGATTTTCCTAATAGCTTAAAAAAATTGTGTGGTTAAAGTATGGATGATTCTTTTTTATGCCGCCCCGTCGTTCAAACAAAATTTAAATGCCCTTATTTTCTTAACATTCCCGCAATGTTATTGCTCCAGCACTGTTCAGTAGTAATTGAAGTAATTGAACTTTTGTACTTACTGATTTTACATTTTATGCAATAACCCCAAGTGATAGAAAACCGAAACCAAAATATTATCGAAAATCGATGGCAGTTGAGGTGATGCACATTGTTCATATGATACTTCCATGATTCTCTCTTTTTGCGCCGCGACAATCGATGACACGAACGTAAACATGAGTGAGCACGAACTTGTTATGAATGCTTTTGAAGTGGCTCATATAAAAATAATTAGTAAATAAATTATTTGGCGGTAAGAAAAATTGATCGTTTCTGTTGGTGTTAATTTCGAATAGTAAATAATTTTGTTGTGAATAATTTATAAATGTATTATTTTTAAATACAAATTGTAATTAATTTTTATATTTTAATTTAAACAGCTGTTTATATTTAGTGCATCTTTTCATCTAAATATGTTTTGGTTTAAATAAAGTGATGATTATCGTATGTTTTAATGTACGTGTGTTGTAACAGTCGAGTAAATAACCAAAATGTCTGGCAGAAAATTAAATTTGTTTTGTAAAATGTATGGTAAAATTGTGAAAGAGGAATGTTACCACCATTTTTTACTGACTTTTCTTTTAAAATGGTGAAAAATAAAAACCGGGGAACGAACTCTGCACTCTAATCGCCTCACTCGAAGTCGGTAATTTTTGTTTGTCACACTTTTATAATAAACACTGGACAAAAATTCCTTCCACTTCCAAGTTTTCTGTCACTTTTGCAGCTTATCGTTTCTCACCATTCACCTAAGATGTTGCCGAACAGTTGATCTTTAACTTATTTCGCAAGAAAACGTGTCTTATTATCACCACATTTTTTGATTTTAGTACGTTTGTCTGTTCATGAATATTAATTCGAATATACGAGACTAATCCACAACACCCATTACCCCCCCCCATACATATTTTTCCAGCAAAATAATTAAAAATTAACTGAAATTTCGATATTTGTTAATGCCACTTGATCAACGTCCTCTAATAAAATTTTTATTTTAGATTATCGAGTTAGATTTCTATTGCCACACTATTTTTGTAATGGAATTATAAATATGAATAGTTTTAAAAATCGGTGCTGGAATATCGGGTGGTAGCATTTTTCTTGTCCACCATACCATACCTGGAAAGCCGACAATTTCTAACCAATTTCCATTAAATTTAGTATCATTGTGTGTGTAATAAGACTATACGATTAGAACTTTTTTGGAAATTCTGCCAAATTAATTGCTTTGTCAGTTGTCCCGATCGCCTGAAAATATGTTCAATTTTCATGTAATATTAATAAAATTTTGCACGGTAACTTAAAGTTTTAAGGTTTATGTGAACAGTTCTAAAAGTGGTTCTGGAAAAATTTTATCCGTAGCAATATTTTGTTCAGTGATTCACAAAAAAGCAGATAATTTTCTAATGGTTGAAGGAGTTAAGCGCATCGTTATAAAATTTTCTATTTAAGCTACTGGGTTCCAACAGGAGCCGTCTAATTCTCACTCCTCCCGCTCCCCGAATATCTTATTTAAGATTTATGGGGAAATCTTCCCCCATAGAATTATTACCAAAAAGAAGCCATTTTTTTTCGGAATTTACAAAATAAATTTTAAAATTTACCGATAATAGGAAGTATTTATTATCCTACTTCTGGATGGTCCTTTGTGGTATCTAAATATTCCCGATGACATTCCTCTACAATCATTTAACCGATATTTAAATTTACAAATTAAAAATTTAGTTGTAGCTTCTAATGTAGATGTAACAGACAATAAACTCTACTCCTTCCCGGTTCTTTTCACATAGTATCTGAACATTCCCGATGACATTCCTCTAGAACTATTATTAATGCGATTTTTTTTAAAATTTTAAAATTAAGTAATTAATAGTAAGTGCTAAGGTACGGTAGAAGTAGGAGACAATACTGCTATCGCTTTCGCGACGCATTCCCCATAGTATCTGAACATTCCCAATAAAGAACGGACTACTAAAAAATCCCGAATTTTGGAATTTAAAAAATTAAAATTTTTATTTATTTTTTTTTTTCTCTTTTCTTAGCCATAGACATTAACTTAACTTAACTTAAATTTTTAAACTAAGAAAACCGTAAAAATGCATGAATTTGTATATTTATTTATGTGTTATTTGTTTCCTATAATTAGAGCTTGCAATAAAATTTAAAATCGCAATAAAATGCTACAAATAATGACCAATTGCAAAAAAATAAGAACAAAATGGAAATGCTAAAGGCCATCGTCGGTCGTCCCACCAAAAAAAAAAAAAATTATATATTAATTGCATGAATTGTTATTAACCTGCCGTTTATTTTGATCAATATTTATACATTGCATTGAGTAAATACCCGCAGTTTTTTTGCCAAGCAATTGGAAACGTTCCCAAGACTCTGTAATTTATTTTATGTTTTCTTTTTTTAATTTTATACTAATTTGTTTCTATTTTTTAAAATATTTCTATATTTTTGGAAAATTTAAAGGTGTCTTGAGAGTACCAGCTTTGAAATGGATATTCACTATATATTGCTCTTGTTCGCACAGTTACATGACACGGGTTTGCAGAACTTTTCCGTACGCAGTGACACAGAATTACTCTCGTTATTGTAATTTTCGCATCGCTATCGTGTGAATTTGCAAACACTTTCGCATTAGTATTCGTGCGTGGAGAGACACACCGAAAAATACAATGAAAATTTTATAGTAATTCAGTAACGTCAACTCGTTCCAAGTGTTTTATGTTAAACCGTCACTATGCACTCGTCTTCAAAGTTTACTAGGTTTACTAAGTTTACTAGGACCAGATACACCAATAACTATTTCATTATTATACATTCATTATTAAAATCCACATAGAAAGTAAACGTTGACCTAAAGTCACTTTAAGGACTTTAACGTTGCAAATACTTTCCGGGCAAGAATTGAAGAATTAATCATATTTCAAGGATATTTTATTATATTTTTCATATGCTTTACCTCATACAAATGTGGATTAAACAAGGATTCGAGAAGAATAGATGTTTGAAGGATTAAGGGTATTTCAAGGACCATACAATTCACCTGACTCTTTCCTGACTATTCGTTACCAAATTGCACTAGTTTTTTTTTCCCATTGGGTTGCAAAGTAACTGCAATCCTCTGTCTAAAATTTCTTGGGTAATAGATTACGAATCTGAAATTGACAATATTATGAATTAGTATAAAATTGTTAAACAAAGGGACTTGGAAACCTATTCACCATATTGAATCCGTCAATTTTGTATCAGTTTCGTAATCACTCACGCCCAAAAACTCAAGTTTTCATATCGATTTGAGTACTTTCAGAGCATTATTGGAATAATAAAAATTTATGCAAAATTTGGTATTATAAAGTTCCAGTTTTTAGTGATTTCGTTCAGAAATTTTTTAACTTACGGAATTAATGCCATAATTATAAGTTTATCCCGGTGTTACTTCATCATTCCAATAGATATAATAATGCCAGAAATTTGGTACGGAAATAATTGTCGTTTTATTTTTTCTGCCTGCTATTAATTAAGGAACCGGAAAACAAGGATGTATTAAAAGTTGTGTAGAAAGTTAGACATTAGATCCTTGGAACTGAACCATCGATGGACATTGAACGCGGTGTAAATTTTTGTAAGAAAATGTATCGGAACGACAATTTTTATGTTGTCCCTCTCAAATATCCATTGAACCCGTCATCGGTCAATAAAATTCAGAATTACTTAATTGCGTAGTTGCCATCAGTTTGCCGCATTGTCCAATTTCGAATTTGCAATTTGACTTTATTACTTTTGTTTTTGTCTTATGGATCTTGAACGGTTTTTTTTATTTCAATATTTTTATTAAATTTTAAAATGTTTTTCTTAAAATAATTGTTTTCAATAACGTTTTTTTTTTCTCTTTCTCATTAAATTTCTTTATTTTTAGATTTCTTGTGTCATTTTTGGTGGATGCAAGAGGTGGTGCAATGCGTGGCTGTCGTCACAGTGGCGTACGTGTTATTGTGCCGCCAAAATCGGCTGCACAACCGACACGCATAACATGCCGTTATGTTAAGGCACAACGCATACCAAATCAACCGCCATTAATGGAAGGCGAAGCACTTGTCAGCCGAATCCTGGAACTGGCACCGGTTGGAGCCAAATTTTTAGGGTAAATATTTTATTTATTGATTGCACACAATTCTCTGTTATTAATAATTAATTTATTTTTCTTATTTCAACAGACCGGTTATTTTAGAAATTCCACATTTTGCATCGTTACGTGAAAAGGAACGTGAAATAATAATATTACGATCGGACAACGGTGACACATGGCGTGAGCACACACTGTACGACAGTGAAGAGGCCATTCAAGATGTGTTAAACGATAGTTTTGAAGCGGGTGAATTAAATCAATTGGAAGATTTACATACAAATCGTATAATTCGTATTGTAACACATGATTTTCCGCATTTTTTTGCAATAATATCACGTATACGTCAAGAGGTGCATGCAATTGGTCCCGACGGTGGTACCGTATCATCGATAGCGGTGCCCCAAGTACAAGCCGTATTTCCGCTGAATGCATTAACTAAAAAAATACGTGTCGGATTACAAGCACAACCGATCGATTCAAATAGTACGGCCAAATTGTTGGGACGCGGCGTTGCCGTTTCGCCAGTTGTTACCGTTGAACCAAGACGTCGTAAATTTCACAAAGCAATAACATTAAGTATGCCAGCACCACGTGCACATACGCACGGTATGATAAATCAATATTCGGGTAATGCACCGACATTACGTTTATTGTGTTCGATAACGGGTGGTCAAAATCGTGCAATATGGGAAGATGTAACCGGTTCCACACCGTTAACATTTGTCAAAGAATGTATATCGTTTACGACAACGGTGTCGGCCCGTTTTTGGTTAATGGATTGTCGTAACATATCGGATGCATGTAAAATGGCAACCGAATTGTATACGCACATGGCTTACGTACCATTTATGGTAAAATTTGTGGTGTTTGCCAAACGCATTGATGCGAATGAGGCAAAATTAAGTGTATTTTGTATGACGGACGATAAAGAAGATAAAACATTGGAGCAAAAGGAACAATTTTTAGAGGTTGCTAAAAGTCGTGATGTTGAGGTGTTGGAGGGACGTACAATTTATGTTGAATTTATGGGTAATCTAATACCAATCATGAAATCTGGTGAACAATTGCATATGCAATTTGATGCGTTCAAGGAAAATCGTCTATCGTTTACGGTACGTGTAAAGGATCGTGACGACGAATTGGTGGGACGTTTAAATTTTATGAATGAACCGAAAATTGCCAAAGGTGAACCGGGTCAACAACCAATTTGTACGTTAAACATTACATTACCAGATAAAATCATTGAAAATGATAATCATCACAGCAATCATCATCATTATTATACACAACAACAGAATCTCTCATCACAATCCAGTAATCCACAAATTGATCGAATCCTATTGAACGGTGATCATTTTAATATAAATGATTATGTTGGTAAAATTGGATCGGATGAAATACATAAAGCCGATATACGTTTGTCCGACATTTGTAATCTATTGGACAGCGATTGGGATAAATTGGCTAAAGAATTAGATGTTCCCGATACCGACATTGAATTGATAAAACGTGAATATCCAAATAAAATGTCACAACAATCGATGATTATGTTACGCTTGTGGTTACGTCAAAGTGGTAAAAATGCAACCGGTAATAATTTAGAGCAAGCATTACATCGTATTAATCGTTCGGACATCGTCGATAAATGTATATTTAATTTGGAATTGGTTACCGATGAATTGGAAAAAACAACAGCTAAAATGCAATTGGATCAATCGGGTTTCGATAATTTAAAAGATGAACTAAATGATGAAAGTTTTTTCTCGAATATTAACACCACCGGCGGCACTTCATATCGTTATGTTATCAATGACAGCGACGATGATCATGATAAAATGTTTTCCAATGATCATGGTACTAATAAGGCAAATGGCGGCGCCACTCAAGATGATGCCAATGCGGATGCGTTTGGTGATGCTGATGGGGTTAAAAAAAGTATAAAAATAACAACAACAACAACAACATCGGGTGGGCCAGTTGCAGATATGGATACCATCACAAAATCACCATTTTTAAGCGATGTAGAAGTTGAGTCAAAAGTTGAACAATTAAATATGTTACCACCAACAGCCGAACCCGAACAAACCGATTTAACAATGCAACAATTAAGCGAAAGTGAAAACGAAATTGGTATGTATTTTTTTCTCATATTATTATTCAATGGGCAGCACCACCACCACAACCACCACCACCACAACAACCACCACCACAACTGCCACATTTTATTATTTTGATTTTCATATGCCAAAAATTGATATGAAAAGTTTTTGGATGTGTCACATAATTTTTAAAGACGTTCAAATAAAAATGCATAGTTCAATCGAATGGTTCGACGGTGGGATGTGCGTGGGTGTACTGCTATTGAAATTATAATTTAATTTTAGTATTATATTTTTTCCAAATTTTTTTGTTGCATTATTATTATTGTTTTATTGAATTTGGTGTGAGATAATTGATTTGTATTTTAATTATTTTATTTTTTGGAACGTACACAACACACACAATCACAAACAAGCGCACACAATCGCATACGTTATTATTTAAATTTATCATTAAGTTGCGTATTCATTTTACACATAAATTATATTATAGACTTTCTGCGCTCTGCCACTGACACATAACGATTTCCTTGGAATTCGATTAATTTGCAATGGCGAGACCATCATTCGTTAGCAGCTGTGCCGTGTAAGTAGGCAACAACAGATACACTAATCAGTCCATTGTCCTGACTATAGCGATTAACTTATCCGTTTTACTTACTTAATGCACACCTATGTGTGGTTTTACGCATCATCAAGATGCTTCTCCAACCCAAAATATGGGCAGATAACGTCTTCCAATCCCGAATTTTAAGGCTTCCTATATCACAGTTCACTGCATGTAGCCGTCTAGTTCTGGGGCGGCTCTTCTTCTTCCTTCTGAAATATCATTCAACCGAATTTATGCCATCACAACACGTTCCGCTTCCGTACGTGATACAAAAAACACATATTTGCAAAATTGGCCGTTCAGATTAATGCGCAGTCCCTTAGTGTATTCCATCAATTAGGAAATTGTAAATTCAATACACTGAAATAACTTTTTCAACTTAAAATTACTCCATCGAATTACAATTAATTCATTGTTTAATAAAGATTTTTAAGTTATATTGGAAGGTTTTGGAAAATTTTTATAAAATTTTATACAAACTATGGAATTAGTTCATTTGCGCATACGTAATTAACGCTAACACCAATTGTCATAACAGTGTACACCACAAATTCATTTCATGTCATTTCATGTACAATGTACAATTTCAGTTCATATATTATTTCACGTGCATAATTTTATTGACACTTCATAGCACAAAAGTTGCACAATTATTTTTTAAAATAATATTTATTTCACAATAGTCAATCACCACTATTTTATCTATTTTAAAATAGTACACACGTTAGCACATGTTCGCCGGCTAGTAGAATGTAAACAGATTTGTTTTGCGCACAATCAACACAATTCATATCAAACGCTTGGTATTTCAGGCTGAGCTGTTATAAATAAATGCGACAAAAAATACTACGGGTTATGTGGTGGTGGTAATCGTGGATAAATACAAATCCGAGAATCACACCGTCTGATTTGTATATATCCAAGATTCACACCATCTACATAGTTTATATGTTTTGTAAAATATTTATATATGAAAAGGCTGGTTTTTGTGCTGATAATTTCGGCGATTGTGCGCATTTATGAATCAGCTTTTGCGAGAACGAAAAGAAAATTGTATTTTATTGCTACATTTAGAATGTAATTGATAATTAATATATAATAGAACTTTAGCACACCACTTAAACCAAATTATAATGATGTAGCATTAGTAATAACTCCGTTGTAGATAGTTTTAGTTACAACGAAGGACAACATTACCGTTGTAATAACCGTTCCTTTTTGTTGCATTTATTAAACTTTGACAATTTGACTACGCCCCCCGTACGTTTCGTCCGACGAACAAGTATCGGTTGATTATTCAGACAAACGCCAAAGTCATGTTTCCGTAATACTTCCTCTCTCTCGTTACAACATAACTATCTAACATTTCGATCAATTCGGTAAATTATTTGCTATGTTTGAGTAAATTATAGTTTGTCAATTGGCCAACATTTATGTTTCGATAGCTGGTCTTAATTAATTCAATTATAATTAACTATTTTTTAACTCTCGGGGGGGACGAATGAAAATTATACTTTTAAATTATTTCACTTTAACAATTTCTTGTTGTTTCCAGCAATTACGGCTTAACAATATCGAAAATGAACAATAGAAAGTCGAAACCATTCGACAACCTATAGTCGGTTTCAAATTTTTTTTGCGGCCATTTACATAATATTATTTTGACACATGGAAAAAACATGGGAAATTCCATAGGAACTGACAAGGACAGATGAAGTAATCGCCGACCGATCTGTTTGTCACTGTCCACATGACAAATCTGACAATTGAATTTTCGAACACTTCCCGATATCCAATTGTGCTGAAATTTTCTATAGTTCTAAATATATTAGATATAACAGTTTTAAAATTATGGTAGATCCAATATGGCGGCCAACACAAAATGGCGGATTACCTATTTCTTTACAACCCCCCCCCCTGTTATGGCAATCAAATGAAATTTTATGACACGTAGAATACAGTTAACAGTGTAACGTCATTATAAATCCAAAATGGTAGCCAACACAAAATGGTGGATTACCTTTTTCTTTACTCCTCCACCTTGTTAGCCGTATCAAATGTTATTGTTGTTTTATTTTCCGGAAAAAAATACCAAATTATTTTTATATTCTTTTAATTGTTTTGTGTGCGTTTTGTAATTTGTGTTTCATTTTGTTGCGTTTTGTGTAGTTTATGTGTGGGTGGCTGGATGTGTGTGTGTGTGTGTGTGTGTGTGTTTGTGTGTAAGTTATTTGTTTTTATTGCTTTTTATTTTTATATTACAATTTTTTAAAAATTAACATAAAAAAATTTATTTCATGTGTTTTTGTGTTGATAATTTTATTTATTTTTTTTCAATTTTGACTTGGTTTTTTTGTGTGATTTTGTTTGATTTGATTTGTTTTTGTTTCCATTTGTTAAAATCGAAAATTGCAAAACCAAAAAAAAAAAAAAAAAACCAAAGGTTCTAAAAAAAGGGCAGTTGCCGTTAAATTTGGTAATGATGATGATAATGTGGATGATGATGATGATGATGATAATGTTAAATTAACACAAATTAAACATGAAATTAATGACATTGTTGAATCGGCCAAACACCAAATTGAAAATCGTAATAATTTAAATGATACATCACCAGAACAATTTGAAGATGTCCTAAATAAATTGGATAAAGATTTAGATATTGAAAAATTGTCGGATAACGTTAATACGGACAATGATGATGATTCATTTGTTATTGTTGATGATCACTATGATGCCGATCGTTTTGAAAACGAAGATGCCGCTGCTGCTACTATTGCTGCTGCTGATGCTGCTGCTGCCGTCGTTGCCGCCGCACCACCACCAACAAATATCACTCAGAAAATCGAAAGTAAAATTCCGTTGGCTGCTAAAACATCAACACCAATTAAAATTAAAACAATTAAAAAACATTCGAAAGTGAATCGTGAAATTAGTAAAATTCCTGTACAAACACGACCAACTGTTGGCGACATTGAATGGGATCTAACCGATAAAAATGCAGAACGTGTTCGTATTGTTTCGGCTACGTCTACAACACCATCAACAGCAACCACCAACACCACCACCAATGTACGTGATGATGATGATGATGCCGATGATGATGATGATGATGACGATGGTGATGATGATGAAGCAGATGTTGATGATACAACTGCTGGTACCGATATTGATACGATTCAATTGGGTAATGAAAATTATAATAAAAATGATAATGTTAAAGAAATATCAACGTTAACGCTGGAAGATGTTTATTCGGGTCACAATGACGATCAAATGTATGATGCCGTTGTAATATCACCAACCGATGAATATAGTGGTGAAATCGATGAAGTCATATTGGTTCAAACGCCGGGACCAAGAACCGTTACCACAACAACGGTAACAACGCACACAAATGTGCCCGTTGACTATGATGAAGACGATGATGACGATGAATTTGAACACGATAACGTTAGTGATTTTGATTTGGATAATTCATTGGTGTCGCCACAACGTCGTGTCACCACAACGACATCAATGCGCACCACAAGCGATGAATTTAATGATCCAATTGAAAGGATTACAATAATTACCGAAGAACATAATCCCAACGGTGAAATTATAATACGTAATAAACAGCAAACATTTCAGTCGTCATCGTACGGTGATGATATGCCAACAACCACAAATTCATTAAGTTTAAATAGTGATACGGACAGTGAAAGTCGTGGCGGTGGTGGTGGAGGTGTTGGTGGTGGTGGTGGCTCTAAAATTATTGATTATGTTACAAGTAGCAGTGGTAGCGGCGGTGGCAATAGACAACATCCAATACAATTTAAAAAAGGAAAATTGATTGGATCATCAAGTGGATCGGATGTGGCCATACATGAAGGTGGTGCCGAACTAAGTGATGATGAACCAGGTAAAATAAAATAAAAAAAAAAAAACAAACAAACTCAATTTGATTGATATTTATTTTTTTATTTCTTTAATGTTTTCCTTACAAAATAGTTTATTTATTTAATTGCTTATTATGACAGTCCCCGTACGAGTGCCTCCGTGTGATAACAAATATTTAAGGAACGTGTACAGAAATTTATGATGGAAATTATAAATTTTTCGTCCTTTTCTATGGAAATAACTTCTGGTTTTAACTTTGATCGACTGGCAAATGCGTTTATTATTAGGTGCGATCATGTTCCAGTTACTCAAACTGTGTAATGAAAGTACATTTTTTATTATAGTTCTGGGGAATTGATAAGATTTGTGCAAATTAACCGTAGCCATTTTCTAGTACGTTAGTCCATTTTGTTGATAAGACGTTGACGCAGTCTCCGCTAAAAACAAAAATGGCTGCTTTAGTGTGATGCCATTTGAAAGACGATTTTTTCAATTGTAATTTCATGAAATACGATGAATTTCCTTCTCCTTATTAAGTCCATGGCATTATAAGCCAAGCGCAGTTTTAGCCTTCTCCAACACGCTTCTCCAAACATGTCTTCCAATACCGAATTTTAAGAATTTTTATATCACACTTTACAGCATCTAGCCATTTTGCCTTAGGTCTTCTGCGGCTCTTCTTCTAACTTCTGGTTAACCATTCAACAGTTTTTAATCTATTGATTTTGATTGATTTGACAATATTTGGTTGACCGTACAATTTGTCTAATTCAAAATTGTATTTTCGCCTCCAACCAACTCTGTTCTTTGACGGGATTAAATATGCCACGGAATACCTTTCGTTCAAAAGTCTGAAGTAATTGTTCCTGGTTTTGTGTCAAGCACATGTTGCAGATTTATAATTTTATTCTGAGACTTTTCCCGGCTCGGCTTTGAAACGTGTCTATCAGCAATGGCCGACTGATAGCTTACAGCGCTATTGATATATTATGTTTTTAAAACCTTGATCATATGGTACAAAAATTTGTGTCACCCGGAGTTTTAGGGCCGGAACCTAAAAACTATTTTATTAATCAATTATAGGTGTATGACTTGAATTTGTTAATGACACCCAACATTCTGCTCATTTTTTAATTCCATTGGTTGGTGATGGAATGATGACAACGGTGGGGGAGGGGGGGTGTGTTTCCTTCAGCGACACACATTGGTGAAGTGGTTTGCTCTACCGATTTGGTGGTCTTACAGTATGCAAATTGTTCTGTGCAAACATTCGATAATGGATGATAGTTTGATGGGTCAATTTTCTGATCGTAGCATCTTTTGTGTCCACGTGTGATCTGTCATCGACTTAACAACATCAACATTTAACGTAAAATCGCACCTACTCTTATATTTTATTTTAGACTTTATCACACACACACACATTTTTAGCAATTGGTTCTATACTTTCGCCTACCTTTTTTTATTTAACTGTCTGTCCGCAACAAATCTGGCAATTGAGTTTTCGAACATCTAAACCCGAAAAAATTTTTTTACCACACCCGATAAAAACGATTCTGAAGCCAATACAATATTTATTTATTTGAAATTATGGTAAAACCAATATGGCGGCCGAACACAAAATGACGGATTACCATTTTTTCTTTACAATCACATCGACAATGGATGTAAAAAATGAAAGATGATGACAAGTAGATAAACTGTGTGACATCATTCTAAATCGAAAATGGCATATCTCGGAGTTTTCTTTACCATCTTTACCTTGGTATGGGTGTCAAATGAACGGTTATGACGAGTATGAGTATAAGTATATGGCGAGCCGAGTGGCGGTCATCCTAAATCTTAGAAAGTATTCCAAAATCTAACAAAAAACCATTTTCTTAGTATTCGGATCTGAACAAATATATTATAATTGCTCTTGGGAACCATCCTGTACATACTTTTTATTTAATTATTTAATGTTTTTGTTTTTTTTTTTGTTTTTGTTAATGAAAAATTAATATTGTTTTTAAAAAAATTATTTTTTTGTTGTTGTTGTTGTTGTTGTTATTGTTAATTAATTAGATTTTATGATTATAATTTTATTTTGCATTTTTGTGTTATTTCTTAGAAATTAAATCAAATAATATTTTGCATGCTGAAGTTAGTTGTAATTTTTCTACTGTCAATTCTACTACTACTACTACTACTACTACTACTGCTACTACTGCTACTACTAGTACTACTGCCACTACTACTACTACTACTACTACTACTACCACCATCACCGCCACCACCACCACCACCACCACCAATAATACTGCTACTAATTGTGATTTTATTATTAAATCAAATAAAGACATGACATCTGCTAATTCTAAGTCTTCGGTGGCTTCTTGTAATTCCGAAAGTATTAATAATAATTTTCGAAAAACAATTAAATATTTCATAATATTGCCCTTTTTAATTTTAATAATAGCAATGATAATTTATCTAACACAAAAGCAAGCAATCGGAAAAAAAAGATGAACGCAAATTAAAAATTAATTTTTTACTTACAATGATAATTAAATAATTAAGTTTAAAAAAAATCAAAACTCTTTATCTCTCTCTCTATCGCACACGTGCACGCGCACACTTTCGAATAAATTTCGAATACGTATAAATTTAGTGAACTAGAAAAAAAAAAACACAAAAAGGGTTAATGGGGAGGGGCGTGGGTATGGGGAAAGGGAGGTTGGGAAAAGGGGCGGGTTTAATGAATTTTTACTGTTAGAAAATAATTATTTATTTTAATTTATTTTTATTTATAATTTTTTATTTTAACACATTTTTGTAATTTAATAATTGTTTATTTAATTTTTATTTTAATTTAAAAATTAATCTTTAATATAAATCACAAAATACGAATACTAAATTAAAAATGAGACACGACGCAATGACAAAAGACAAAGGCATTAGAAAAAAACCAAACAAAAATAACCAATTACAAATACAAATACACAAATATTCTTACAATTCTTGTGAGTATTTTTAATTTATATTTTATTATTATTAATTAATTTAATTGTTTTTTTGTTTTATTAATTTTAATTTTTTTTTGATTTATGATTTATTTAATTTTTTTTTATTCATAATTCATTTTTCACATTTATTGACGCCCCCAGCATTTTGGGGGTTTTTTTTTTTGTCATTTGGTGATTGTTGTATTGAATGCGCTTCTTCATTAAACTTCTTTCATGTTCAAACTAACAAATTTTTTGTTCGCCCCAATTGCAAGATACTGTTTTTTTTTTTTTCTAACAATTAATAATTATTTAAAATCATTGCCACAGTGTACCACCAGAACGCCTGTCATAACTTCCGAACCCTTGCCCATACACACACGCAACAGAAATATTTATAGTCAAATCTCGACGAGAGCAGCAATATCATTCAACAAGAGCAAACATTAAAATTAGATAGGTATCGATGGAGTGCCAAAAATTTATAGCATCTACTCTAAGCTCGATTTTTCACAACCCCAATTCATGTAATCCCATTTTAAATGTACACACTAAATTTCCTCAAAATCGGATAAGGAATTCTCAAGCCTGAGATCAGAAAATTACCCAGAGTATTGGTTTTCCATAACCTTCTTAGGAACTGTTTACTAAAAATCCTATTTTAAATGTACACACTAAATTTCCTTAAAATCGGATAAGGAATTCGCAAGCCTCAGATCAGGAAATTGCCCAAAGTATTGGTTTTCCACCAGAACCTTCTTCGGAACTGTTCATATAATCCCATTTTAAACGTACACACTAAATTTCTTTAAAATCGGATTTGAAATTCTCAAGCCTGATCAGGATTTGGGTAATTTCCTGAAAATCGGATAAGGAATTCGCAAGCCTCAGATCAGGAAATTACCCTGAGTATTGGTTTTCCACCAGAACCTTCTTCGGAACTGTTCATATAATCCCATTTAAAAACGTACACACTAAATTTCCTTAAAATCGGATACGGAATTCTAAAACCTGATCTGGAAATTACCCAAAGTATTGGTTTTCCACCATAACCTTCTTCGGAACTGTTCATATAATCCCATTTTAAACGTACACACTAAATTTCTTTAAAATCGGATTTGAAATTCTCAAGCCTGATCAGGATTTGGGTAATTTCCTGAAAATCGGATAAGGAATTCGCAAGCCTCAGATCAGGAAATTGCCCAGAGTATTGGTTTTCCACCAGAACCTTCTTCGGAACTGTTCATATAATCCCATTTAAAAACGTACACACTAAATTTCCTTAAAATCGGATATGGAATTCTAAAACCTGATCTGGAAATTACCCAAAGTATTGGTTTTCCACCATAACCTTGTTCGGAACTGTTCATATAATCCCATTTTAAATGTACACACATGTATTTCCTAAAAATCAGATTAGAAATAACTAAATTGGCCTGGATATTGAAGAACGTCCTTGAATACTGAAAGCTGAGTATCGATTTACCAGAATTTTTTTAAGCGCTCACCATATACTCACTCATTCTCAACTTATATATAGCAAAAATTTCATAAAAATTGTATAAGGAATAGCAAAAAAGAGTTCACATGTTTGAATTCCGTTCTTCGGATTCCTTTCCTGGTTAACATATTTAAGAAATCGATTGTATTAGCAGTGATCAAACGGATGCCCCTCTCTCTCTCTATATCTCTCTGTAATGAATAGATCGATTTGCAAAATTGTCAGTATTAGTTACCACATTAATCCGAGGCACCCTTTTCTTAACACGATCACAATAGTATTTTGTTTCTTTGAACCATTTCCGAATATGTACATTCCTTTCCAATGTTTCATTCTGTTCCGTCGTATCATATTCCCACATATTGCAAGGAAAATTTCAAAAAACATTTCATATTTGTTTGGTGTTTGGTTACATTTGATTCAAACCAGTATTTTTTTCATTATACAAACTGTTTTCCATCATCATTAACAACATTATCATCAACATCATCATCATCATCATCATCATCATTTTCATCACCATATTTATTTAACGTTGTTAAAAAGTTATTGTTTGAATGGAAGGTTTCCGGCCGATACGAGGCTATGTTGTAATGTTGTTTATCTGAAGTTGTTGGAGCAGTTAACCATTTTGCAAAATTCGTAGGGTATTCACAGGGGTATACTTTACATCTACGGTTAGCAGTTTTAATGGCTCTGCTGACTCGCCAATTCATAACCAAATCTAAACTACAGGCGGTACAAACAATAAAAGGCATTGACCTCCAAATGGGCGAAATATCTATAAGATAGGGTCGACGAATAATAATAGATAGATTTCAGAATTTCCATAACATTAGCTTTTTATTAGTGCGAAATTTAAAATTACTAACACATTTAGAAATGTTCAAGCCTTCAATTTAAAATTTTGTTCATCACTTTTAATAATAATTAAAATAATGTTGTTTAACGATGAGTTGTTTACGGCGTAGAGATGTGACGGAAAAATTGATGATTCTATTGAATGTTCTTTCGCGGCTGCATTTTCTCTCGGTACCATAAGTGTTGTTTTTTTATGGCCGCACAATTCACAAACGTTCAATGGTGAAGTGACGTCGAATGATGTACGAAACCAATTGATTGGCTCTCAAAAATATTGGAAACACCAAAGTTTTCACTGAACAAATTGATGCAGCATTGTTGCGTAAATCAAATTTCATTGAAGTCAGTGTGACCCTTGCATTATTTTGTGAACCAGAACATAAACCAACCAACGTTTATCGAAACGGTAACTTTTTTCTGAATGAATTTTTAAATTTTATTGTGGAATTAGCTCTTGCGCATCAAAATTTTCCCCTCAAAATAATGAAAGCGTTTCATTAATTTTTGTTTTGCTATTGTCAAAATTGACATTTCTGTTTTGACATATTTTATGTCAATTAATGGAACCATTTTTTTTTTTATTTTTTGGAATCTTTGTGCGCGATATATTTTTAAATTGTGCTATATTTATTGCTGGATGAATATTAAAATTGACTCGTTTATAAATCGGAATGTTAATTTTATTTAATTACATTTTACAAATAGTGTATAAGTTACACATACTCATACATTCTCACACACACACACACACACACACCACACACATACACACACATTTATTGGCTTATGTCTTATTCTTTATTGGCTACTATTATATTATTTCAACTAGATATTCAATTAATTGTTAAATTTATTTAAAAAATATTATAATTTTTAAAATTAATTTTAATTATATTTTTTTTTTCTTTTTATCTTTTCGCACAACGTTTTTTTTTTTGTCCTGGATTTTATAGACAATGATTTGTGCCAGAGTAACGATGAACAATTGCAACCAACAATGTACACACAACATATAATTGAAGAATTTAAAGATCCCGAAAATAAGTGAGTATTTCATTATTTCATTTAAAATAAGCGAATTGTGGTAAACAAATCGAATTATTGTATCTTCTGCTGGTTCAATATAAGATATAATCACACACACACACACAGCATCCATCATATAACACTGCAGGAAAGAGAACTAGTTCTACTGCTAGTAGTACAACTAGTAACAAAGTAAATAGTACTGGTTCCACACTAAATACCCCTTTTACATGTTGCCAACTGTTTCTTTTAACATTGCGATGTCCTACGAAAAGACAATTGTCCACTTCTGCATTTCTTTTCAACGAGTTGAAGAACTAGTTAATTTGTAACCAAAATTACTGAACTAGTTCTAATGTGCTGGTGCTTCATAGTTTATAACCTTTTCTTAAATTATATCAGCTCCATTTTAATTTTACGTGCTACCTCTTTCGTTTTCGTCGCTTAAAATAAAACGAAATTCTTTAAAATATTTACGAAATGGTTTATTACTAATATATTTACTTACTTACTCCATGGCGTTATAACACAGGTGCGGTTTTCGCCTTCCGGTCCAACACGCTTTTCCAACCAGACCTATCCGCAATTAATGTTTTCCCGAATTTTAAGGATCTTTATATCACACTTTACTGCATCTAGCCATCTCGCCTTAGGTCTTCTGCGGCTCTCCTTCTACCTTCTGGTAGAAAAAAATTTAACAGTTTTTTCGGCACACGCTCCTCCTCCATGCGCGTACTACGTGTCCACCAAGCCATCTCAATCTATTGATTTTGATTGTTTTGACAATCAATTGGGTTGACCGTGTACAACTTGTCTAATTCAAAATTGTATCTTTGTCTCCAACCATTCTGTTCTTTGACGGGACCAAATATGCCAATCGATTAACTTCTCTTCAAAAGAAATTTTTGGTAGCCATTCGTTTTCCAAAATTTCCATATTGTTGGAACAATTGTTCCGCCACAAAGTTCTCGTTACACACAATGTGCATATCTTCTTCTATTGCCCCCAAAATTGTTGGATATTTTTTGGATCAAGACAGTGTCTAAAAACAGCACATATATTTCTATAAATTACTGTAACAGTTCAAAAACGTTTTTTGTTTATCTTCGTTTCATCATATTTTTTGTATTATTGCGTATTTAAAATGGTTCCTATCTGCAATTACTTTAGTAATAGTTTTGTAACTAGTTCTTTTTACACTAGTTGAAGAATTAGTTTTTATACGGAACTAATTTCAAAATTTACTGTTCAGACCTTGCGTACACCATCAAATTGCTACCGCATTTTTAATTTAAAGTTTGCAAAACTTCTTACACCGAAATGGCATGGAATTTCAATAATGATGAATTAATGATAAAACGCATTTGGTTCAACAATTTTTTATGCTAACGATCAATAGTTGTTCTGTGTATGAGCTCGAAAAATTATTCAGTTAATTAAACTAATGGAAAAATATCAAATAATTGTCTTTTGTTTGTCGCATTAATGGGACGGCACTGATTTTGTTGCCTAATATATATCAATTTACGCATTATTGTGAAATACAATAAAATCGCATTAATATACATTGCAATGCATAACCAAAATATATAGAAATAAGGAATAAAATATGTATTTTGTACTCCAACTAAAAAATATATTAGTCACACAGTACCACTACACTTAAAGTTTGATCTTATTCCATAATTGCTATGGGCTTAATATTGTCTCTACATGAACTCTCACTACAAACATATGCAAAACAAAAAGAACGGACACACACACACACACACATACACACTCACACACACACACACACACACACACACATCGATATAATAAATTAGTTTGGGAACCAAAAATGAACTAAATGAATCGCTCTCCATACATTTTTTTCTTTATCTGCGCACACAAACACCGAGCGGCTCGTCACCGTCCCCCATCTGTTTGAACCGATTTTCATATTCGATTCCATGAGTAGACGAAATCCAGTAACTGGGTCATAAAACACACACACACACACACACACACACACACACACACACACAAACTTAAAATGCATTACAAAAACAATAATTTTTTTAATTCTAATTTTCTCATCTACTCTTACTTAACTCTGTCCCATACAAAACCGGCAAATGAATTGTATCGGTCTTTAGTTTTGATACAAAACGGTTGCCTTTCCGAATCACAAATTAAATTTTTGGCGAATAGAAATTAGCGGGCGGTTAAAAATTAATCGATCGACATTTATTTTCTTCACTTATCTAATGTAAGTAATGTGTCACTTTTTTTGTGTTATGCATTTTCGTTGCGCGACTAAATGTGGAAAATCATGCTGATTTTTTTCAACACTGTATTGAGAAACGTTTGCCGACGAACCGTTCTATGGTTTACACAGCCCGTTCCGATTTTTTATGGGACATAGGGTGTATGTATGTGGAAAAAAAAAACACACACACACTTTAGAATTTTATTATGTTAAAAGTGATGGTGGAAATTTATGTAGTCGCCGCGCATCATCCAACAAAGAAACATAAATATTTTGAGAATTTTGAGGTAGAGAGAGACAGACTCTGGCTGATGTAATTCGTGTTTAATATTAACAATTTTACAATTTTACAATTTTACAAACATTTGCAATTTTCATGCAAAATTAAAACGATTGTGGAAAAATATTATTTTGTGGATAAAAAAAGTGAATTTTGTGTGTGCACAAAAAAAAACAAGACGAAATTTAATTGCATATTTTTGGTGTTTGAAATTTCAATTGTTTTGAAAAACTGAACAGTAAAAAGTGGCCAGACGTAGAAAAATGTGTCATTTTCAATGTTTTATCTGTCACAAAACATATTTAAGCAAAGGATCGCTGGGCCAACACATGCGATTCCATACTAACAGAAATCTATTGAAATGTGGTATGTGTCCGCGTGTATTTCTAACACCTCAAATGTTTATTGTGCACGCAGCAAGACACATTGGTGTGAAACCATATGAATGCACCTATTGTTCGGCAAAATTTGTATCCAAACCTGAACTAGTTTCGCACAACAGGCGAATGCATATTCTATTAAAACCATACAAATGCCAAAATTGTGAAAAATCATATATATATAAGGGTGAACTAAGCGCTCACATGGTGGTACATACAAAACAGAAACCATATAGGTGTGATAGATGTTTGCGCACATTTGCATATAAAACGAATCTGTTAACTCATCAACGATTTGGCTATACCTGTTATATTTGTTCAATTACATTTTGCATTAAACGATTATTAAAAAACCATAATTGTTTGCCGGTCAACGCCATCGCCAGTAACTTTTCCAATGCTGGCTATAATAATCAAAAATAACAGATGAAGCAGCAGAAGACGAAGCAGCAGAAGAAGAAGAAGAAGCAAAAGAAGAAGAAGAAGAAGAAGAAGAAGAAGAAAAAACCTTTTTTTTTTGACCACAAACATTAAAATTAATTATTTAATAAGAGAATTTTGTAAACCGATAATTATTTTGCTATAAATATTTTGTAATTTATAAAAATTAATTAACTCAAAAAAATATAAGTGTGTGAATTAATGTTGAGGGTATTTTAAAATAGATTGCATTGGACGCGTGCGCGCTGTATATTATAATAATAAGTTTATTTATTGAAAAAGATAACCGCGATCCAATCGTATTTTCTCCTTATCTCAGCCATTCTAAATTATTAATTTTCTGCGCATCGGACTATATATACGTGTGTGTGTGTGTGTGTGTGTGTGTGTGCGCACAACGCGTGTATCCATCTCATTTTAAAAGACCCACCCAAATATTTCGTAGGCGATTACCAAAAGAAATAGTTTCGAAACAAAAGTTTATGCTTTGCGAACGGCGTGTCTGAGATGTCTGAGATGGTGGTGGTGATGTTTTGGTTTTTTTTTTCAAAAAAAATTAATTATTGAATAATACCGTCAAAATTAATTCACACTCCTATTACTATTATTTTTTGAATTAACGCAAAAACCAGAAACCGAAACTTAGAATAGTTTTTTTTTCAAAATTATTAATAAATTTATTAACAAAAAATCAAATGTTAACGAATTTTTATAATTAACTTTGTTAACTATTTGTGACACGTGGTGCCTGTGCCGCCGCCGCCGCCGCCGCCGCCGCCTCCTCAATGTCATGAACTTCATTCGAAAAAATATAATTTTTTTCATAATGTTAACAATCTTCTGGCTTTAATAGAGGACGGCGTTTTTTCGAATATTTTGCGACTAAAATGATTAGTTTTGCGAATAATGTTGATTTTATTTTTAAACATGGGTAAAATTTCGGTGTAAGGTTTTAGCAAAACGTGAACTGTTTTGTGTGTTTTGGTTTATCTGCTTAAGCTACGCTGATGGTATAAAACAGAATTTTTTTCTGATTCAAAATTTAGTAATAGAAACGAAGTGGTTTGGAAAAGAGACGGTGTTGAACGAAACGGCCTCTTTTTTCTGAAGTTAATGTGTTAAATTTTAGACAATTTCTGAAATTTATTAATTTATATTTCGTCCATCGGCTGGCGCCTTTTACATTTTTTCCTTTAATTTTGCGTGTGTGTGCGTCGACTCTGCCCAGTCAGTCAGTCAGTCACACTTATTTAATAGTAAAATCAACAGATTGATCTTAAATGTACATTGACTAATGGCAAATTTTATGTGATCTTTATCCATTACTATTGCATGGCGATGGTAATGATTTGGCGTCCATCGTCCACGGTGTGTTCTTTAACCAAAAAAAAACGTCTTACTTTATACTTTGGCCATATGTTGATTTTGTGAAAATTGAGGTTAATTCGATGTTGTGTTTTAAAAAAACGTGAAATGTGTGCAATGTTGGACGTGTGTTGTGCTGATCCGCGAACGATTGTCGAGCTTACGTAAATAGGCCTGCTCGTCTTTTAAACATAGTTCAATTGTTATTTGATCGACGATCGACTAAAAGACTAAATTTAGTAGAATAGGTGATATTTTTAGGAGGATATCGCCTCCAACAACCAAACAAATTGGAGGGGTTGGGGTGGTACATGAAATCGTAATTTACCTACAAATGGTCATAGCATTTTGATAGTTTGAAATTTAAAATTTTTATTAACACATTTTTTTGTTTCCATTTTTTTTTGCAGCCAATCAACACGAATTGTAACAACAACGACAACAACATCAAGATTTACTGTCGAAACACCGTCGGCCAAAGATTTAGAACAAATGGATGTTAAACAGTTGGCTCAACAACAACAACAACAACAACAACAACGTGTAACAACGTCAAATAGTAATGTTGTAATAATGCCGCCGCCGTCGCCAGGTGATTCCATCAGTGCTGCACCATTAAATGTTGATAGTACGATGACAAATATAAGCAATAACGACGACGATCCAATAATGCGAAATATTATCGATGACTTTATGAATGCAGAACGAAAAAATATTTAAATTATATTAATTAAAAATTAATACACTCAGAAAAAACAAAAATATAAAAAAAAAAAGTTAATTAATTGAGAATTATTTAAAAATTTAATTTTATTTTTTAATTTTAATTTTAATTTTATTTTTATTTTTAATTTTTTTTTGTTTTTTTTTTTCTAATCATTTAATCTTAGAATTTTAATATATAAAATGTATTTGTTCTCCCTCTAATTTATATATCTCTATATCTATCTCAATACACATACACAAACACACACACACTGCGTCTGCGCTTCTTCTTCACATTACCTGAACGATTTTTCAATAAATTTTTTTGCAACGTTTTTGCGTCAGTTAAATTACTAAAATTTGTGCGTTAACCGGACGGGGACGGGGACGGGGTAATAATTATGTAACCAAAAATTATCTACTTTTAAGAATAACACGCCAGCAATTTCAATCTCAATTTTAACACACACACACAAACACACCCATACACGTATGGAGTGTGTGAATCAAATGTTTGCAAAATAATATTTGTCTAAATTACAACACTTCGTGCACACAAATATTATAGAAAATTTGATTCACTTAGATTTGCCTCAATTTTTTGGTACATCACACCTGAGTTGTGGCACACACAATTTTTTCACAATTCCATTGTAAATTATTTATGTAATGTATTTTAGTATCTTAAGATTTGTTGTGAGTGTTACGGTGAAAATTGTCTTGTTAGTCTTTATAATTATTTTTCTTATAAGATGTTGAAACAATTAAGATGACATCTCGTAAAATGGAATTCATTTCATGTTCATCTTTTGACACTGTCTCTTTGTAATTACACTTTAAATTCATATCATAAGTAAAATTCAATCAATTTATCATTATTTTACTTTTTATTTTGGCAACACACACACACAGTTTAATATCCAGCCCAGTCGCACTCCTGCATTGGATGTTGTGCGTATGAAAACATAACCAGTAATTACTATCCCAATAAATCTTATTAATTATTTCTTAACATAACTATAAACTTATAAACGTATGGAATTAAATGGGGCCGATGCAATCAATGCAAAGAACCTAACTAATGAATTAAATGGGGCCGATGCAATCGATGCAAAGAACCTAACTAATGTTATCACAAAATATTGTTCATCGCTTAACTTCAATTTCATATTAGCAACAAACTTAACTTAGCTGAACTTTTTTATATTAATTGTTTGGAAATTTTTGGTAACTATCGATTGAAGTGGTGTGATGGTGGTGGTATACAGATTAATTTAATGCTTTATGTTAGCCAAAGTAATGAAAAGGGGATCATTTGGAATTTTATTTTAAATACCAAGTGATCAATTTTTAAAAACCATTATAAACAATGGCAATAAAGCCATTACTAATTATAACATGATCTGAAAACATAACAAAAAATAGTTATAAGTCGGTAACGTTGTTGAACGCATGTTAACTATAAAAATGTTTCCGTTTTTTAAATGAAATACCAAAAAGACCCATTGCCATCGATTAATCGATATGGTCTGTTTATAGTTAATTTCTTATTTAAAATGATAGTTATCTGCCCACCACCACCACCACCACCACCCCACCCCACCCCACCGGTGGCACCCAATTTATTGGCCGACATTAAACGGCACAAAAACGTTCAATGCAATTGGTTAAGATGCGGCCGGAATATGGATGCGAAACAATTACTTTTCAAATTATTAATACCAATTTCATTTCTATTTTATTATTGAATCGTCCGATTATGGAATAATTCCAAAAATAATGAACCGGGTACACTGAATTTACACTAATATCTATCTATCGATCTATCTATCCATCTCTGTATTGATGAGGAAAACACAAAAAACAATTCATCAATGCCCCCCCAACAACAGTCAATATTTCGGGAATCGTTGCAATATTTTTTTCTCAATATATATTTCACAAGATGTGTACCATTGGTTTTTTTTTTTCCGGGGAGGGTTTATTCTATTCGCGACGATATACATCAATTGTCGCACAATTATTATGAAGATAATGTAAATGAGGTTGAGCAAAATTTGTGGCAATAGCAATATTTATTTTAATTAATTAATATTATTATATTTAACTATAAAACCTAATTTTTATTAAGAAACTATAAATTTATATAAACACACACACACACACACACACACAAACATAGAAAAACAAACGCACACATAAAAAACTTATATACACAGACCAAAGATTTATGTAAACATTTCATGAATACATTTGACTATGGGGTCACAAATACTGGCGGACACCAACTTTTACAAAAAGATCTTAGATATTTCAACATAAATTAAATAATTAATTAAAACTTTTGTTGCCCGAAAAGTATTCGTATTCGTGTGGTACGAACACCCAATCCACAATCGATCCAAATCAATGTCATTGAACCCCAAGTAGAAGATCGATGCAAACAAATTCCAAACTGTCGAACAACATCCGATTTGTGACCAGTACTTGCTGGTGGTGTACATGCACACAATGATTATTTAATTTGAGGACCAAAAACCGGGTTGGTTTTACTGTTTCAGCAATGCAATAACGACACAACATTACCTTTTACTGTACAGTGTGCGTCGGTAACGATTGCATCGATTTGATTCGATCTGATTGGTTTTTGTTGGGTTATAAGATTATATTTATGAGGGCAGACAATTTGCATAGATAAAAAATACTCTTCCAAAAGTTGGTGTATACGCACAGTATCGTTACACAATCAAATCACGCACAAAAACATTCTATGCATTTTCTAACAAATCAGTCGCACTTTTAAATAAAATCGATTTTGTTTCCCCGTTTTTCAAATGTATTTCAATTGATATGACTTTTGTGTGCGAATAATTAATTTAAAAATCAAATTGGTCTGTTCACCATCACCACAAAATCCAAACCATTGCCGAACCTATAATTCTGTGCCAATCACAAAATCATATTTTATTTATAATATCAATTTACATTCGATCCATTAATTGTTGCACACACACACACACACACACTCACACAAATATACACAGAGCGCATACTCAAACTCACACACAAACACACACACACACACACACACACACACACACACATTCATTAAACATACCAAATTTATATAAAAAAAAAATTAATTAAAAACCTACGAAAAATTTTAAACAGATTTTATTTTTAAGTGCTGTTGTTTTTATTAAATTAATATTATTTTAATTAAGAGATAAATTTTAAAAAATTAATTAAAAATTATTAATTAAATTATATTTTAAATTTTGTGAATTATAAAAAAATATATTATATAAATGAAAAAATATAAAAATTAAATATATTACAACAACAAAAACGTATATCAAAAAAGTAAAAATACACACACATTTTAAAAATTATTAAAAATTATAATAAAAATTTACTAATTAAAAATCACAAATTAATTTAATTTTTAGTGTTTCGAAAATAATATGAATTTTTTTTTTTTTTTTTTTATTCTTTTTATTCTTTTTTGTTTTTTTTTTGTAGTCGTATTTTTTTTTGTTTTTTTTTTTTTGCGTAAAACAAAAAAAAATTTAAAAAATTTATAATTATAAAAAATAAAATATTAAAAATTAATAATTTGCTTTTGAGGTGGTAAATTGGTTTAGCTTTTTCTGTAAAATTTAATTTGTATTTGAAAAATTTAAAATAAATAAAAATTAAATAAAAATAAATAGTAAATTTTATGGTTTTATGGTTTTTACAACGGAAGATGAACTGCTTGAACACACATAAAAGACCAGACGGAAATTCTGAAAAAGACAATCGCCTGTGGTGATTATGCACGTCGCCAGATACAATTCGGTATGAAAATGGTAAGAAATTTTTAATTATAGGTCCTCAAATACAACGGAACAAAATTGAGAAGTACTACTGCCCGTAGATAATGCGCACCTGATACAAAAGTCTTGAAAATGGTAAGAAATTTTTAATTATAGGTCTACAAATACAACGAAAAGAAAATGAGAAATAACTACTGCCAGCAGATTATGCGCATCGCCTGATACAATAAGAAATTTTTAATTATAGGTCCTCAAATACAACGAAACAAAATTGAGAAGTACTACTGCCCGTAGATTATGCGCATCTGATACAAAAGTCTTCAAAATGGTAAGAAATTTATAATTTTAGGTCCTCAAATACAACGAAAAGAAAATGAGAAATAACTACTGCCAGCAGATTATGCGCGTCGCCTGATACAATTACTATTAGAATGGTAAGAAATTTTTAATTTTAGGTCCTCAAATACAACGGAAAGAAAATGAGAAATTGCTACTGTCTGCAGATTATGTGCGCCGGTGTAAGAAATAGATTAAATTAAATTTTAACATCTGTAAAATATCAAATAACTAATAAGTGTTTAATTTTAATTTCTCCAAAATAGGGCGATTTTGGTGTTTCGTGACAGGAAGAAAATCCAACCACCACCACCACCACCACCATTTGAAATACATTTACATCATAAGTTAATATTTGAAATCGCATGCCGTCTCATAATTAAATGAATTATAATTAAAATAAATTAGAAATAGTAAATTAATTAAATTAATTAAATCTTAAAGTTAATGTAAATTAAAAATTAAATTGCATAGAAAAAATTTAAATAATTAAATAAAAATTAAAAATTTCATTTAAAATTGATCAACTTTTGATGTCTTTTTATTTAATTGTAGGTTGGGGAAGAGAATCTCCAAAATCCATGTTTTTATGTTACCAGATGATAGATAATTTAATTAGCTATCATTTGATACCAATATCACCCGCCCCACACTTCAAACGGCTGAGTTATGGTGTTTTTTAAAAATCCATAATAAATTTCCACTAAAATACCAGGCATTTTTCGGATCAAGTAACAGTCGCGCAGAATTACCAGGAGGCAAATTTTTTTTTAAAATGTTGTTGTTTTTCATTTCTGACCCACTTAGAGACGGAATTTTTGAAAAATCTCAACGGATTCTTGTTAGCACGATGACCCCCGATCGTTTGAGCCTATTTCCAGCCATATTTTTTGGAAACATTTACGAAAAAAAAATCCAGGATTTTATGTTCCCAGATGATAGATAATTTAATTACCTATCATTTGATACCTATCCCGCCCGCCCACCACTTCAAACGGCTGAGTTATGGTGTTTTTTAAAAATCCATAATAAATTTCCACTAAAATACCAGGCGATTTTCGGATGAAGTAACAGTCGCGCAGAATTACGAGGAGGCAAATTTTTTTTTTTAATTTTTTTCTTTTTCACTTTTGACCCACTTAGAGGCGGAATTTTCGAAAGATCTCAACGGATTCTTGTTCACATGATGGTCCCCGATCGTTTGTAGAGCTTGGAAAAAAAACACTTCCTGTCGACCACTTTTTCCGATTTCCCTCGGGGGGCGGAGCTACGGAGCTTCAAAAGTACCAAATTGGTCACATTCCGACCCCTATAACTCCGGGAAAACTCAAGATTTTCTCATGAGCTTCTCACCAGCGATAGTCCTCATCTAGGGCTACAAATTATATTATGGGGCTGACTTTCTATCTGGCTGCGTTTTCCGGCTATGGCTGCTTAAAGTTCGGAAAATCGTTTACAGACGAATCTTAAGATACCTGGGGAATTGGCAAAAACTCAATTTCCAAAAATGTAATGATGCAGAAATGTAAACAAAAGTTCAATCTAAATTTTGAGAATTTTCTGGAATATTCCAATGGGAAATACGGATTTTCCAGGAACAACGAAAAACATCGATTTTTGCATATTTTCAAATAGGAATTTTCCTACTTTTCCATTGGAATTTTCCAATATCCTATTTATCACAGATAGTAGACTATATTCCACGTTCTTTAAGCCACCCCACGACTCTTTGAGTCTAATAGTTTTCTTACAATAATTGCTCAAACTTTAGCTTACACAAAAATTCCAAAATCTTAAATCGGTCATAAGTCGACCCACAGATTATTCACGGAAAAAGTCCAGAAGCTTTATTGTGCGCGTTAAGATCGTCTATAAAATGGCCGTAACAAAAATTGGCTACCTAATTTATTTTTTCCCGGAAAATCAAAAAGCTCGTTTTGAGAAATTCCTGAAATTTTCTCCAGCCGTAAGTTGATGACTTACAGATGTATTATATCCATAAATGGATTTAGATGGTAAATGTACTGAGGAAGTGGTACTGAAAATTTTTCCTAATCATTCCAGTTTTCCCGTAATTTTCCGATTAAAATTAAAATTTTCCTGATTTTCCTCAAATTATCCAGATGTCTTGGTCAGAATATTAGAAACATTTTTTACCATTAGAGGACTCGGATTTATTTACAGGTTTTCCCGGAATTTTCATATAACGGTTTCATACGCATGGTGAAAAATCCATATTTTTATGTTACCAAAAGTTAGGTAATCTAATTACCTATCATTAGATACCATTCCCATCCGCCTACCACTTCAAATGGCTGAGCTAGGATTTTTACCGTATACCAAATATATCATCATTTTTCCACTAATTTACCTTCGAAATATTTTCGATTTTCCTTCAATTTCCATGCTATCAGTTTTCATCACTATATTTTCACAAGTTTTTCAAGAAATTTCATTTAAAGTTTTTCAATGCATGAAGAAAATTAATATTTTTAAATCTATAGAAAAACTAAAAATAATTGTATAAAAAATTAAATTAAATCTACACACGAAAACAACAAATACAAGTCATTTCTTTTTATTTAACTATTTCCCATCCATTCGAAATATTGTAAACAAGAAAAAAACGAAAACATCGTTGGTGTTTGTTATTATCTTCTTCTTCTTCTTCTTCTTCTTCTTCTTCTTTTATTTCATTTATTTACATACGATTTTTTGAGAAAATTGTAATAGGTAACAGGCGAACAGAATCACATGTCGCTGATAATATTGTTTAATTTTTATTTATTTACAAATTTATTGTACGCGAAAGAGAATACGCATTAACAAAAACAACAAAATAATAAACAACAAATTAAAGAAGAAGAAGAAGATAATAACAAACACCAACGATGTTTTCGTTTTTTCTTGTTGACATTATTTCGAATGGAAAGGAAAAAGTTAAATACAAAGAAATGACTTCAGATGTGGCACTTTAACTTGGAAATTCTGGTTCGGCTCATGAAAATATAGTGATGAAAACTGATGAATAGGAAAATTTAAGGAAAATCAAAGGTAAATTTGTGAAAAAATGATGGAAAATTGCAAGAAAATCATGGAAATTTTAAAATTTTCTTGTAAATGCCTAAATTGGTGGTTGGCCATTGTGGCATTAGACAATTAGACTTAAAGAGTTGTGGTGGGGCGTTAAAAGACGTGACATATAGTCTACTTGACTATTATAATTAAAATATTTGGTGGCAACGAATGCACATCACGAATTCGAGATCAAACGGTTAATATTGGAGAACACAATTTTGAAATAGTCAATAGTTTCGTGTATACTTAGGATCGTTGATAAATGTTGAAAATGATATTGAAGAGGAAATACGCCGCAGAGTAGCAACTGGCAACAGATGTTATTACGGGTTAAAAAAACAATTCCGATCGAAAACATTACAACGAGATCTTAAGTGTAAGCTATAAACAACTTTAATACGTCCAATATTAACGTATGGGTCGGAGGCTTGCAGCATGACACAAAACCAGGAACAACTACTTCGGATTTTCGAACGAAAGAACAGAATGGTTGGAGGCGAAGATACAATTTTGAATCGGACAAATTGTACGATCAACCAAATATTGTCAAAACAATCAAGATCAATAGATTGAGATGACTTGGACACGTAGAACGCGCATGGAGGAGGAGCGTGTGCCGAAAAAACTGTTAAATAGTAAACCAGAAGGTAGAAGGAGAGCCGCAGAAGACCTAAGGCGAGATGGCTAGATGCAGTAAACTGTGATATAAAGATCCTAAAAATTCGGGATTGGAAGACATTAACTGCGGATTGGTCGGGTTGGAAAAGCGTGTGTTGGAGAAGGCTAAAACCGCACCCGGGTTGTAACGCCATGGAGTAAATAAGTAAGTATTTATATAGTCTACTTAAACTATCTGTGATAAATAGGATAATGGTAAATTCAAAAAAGCCGGCAAATTTCCATTTGAAAAAATGCACACATCGATGTTGTTTCGTTGTTCCTTGCAAATCCGTATTTTCCATTTGGAAAATTTCAAATCTTGGAATAAAGATAGAACTTAACATTTACATTTCTGTGCGGCATTAGATTTTAGGAAAACTGAATATTTATTTAGCAACCATTTTGAAAAGACTATACCGTCTCGATATTATGTTCGCCTGTGATACAATTGCTTGAAAATGGTCGGCAACACTGCAATACTGGAACTCTAAAAATTATTAATATCCTCAAATTTGTTCATTGAATTTAAGCGATTTTGTTGGTAAATTATTTATTATTATTATGTGACTGGATTTCGATGGCAACCAAATGTTTATGTGGGCATTACTTGAGTGTCAGCGTAGTTGATTTGGTACAAGAAAAAACCATCGATGCGCCAAGAAATATTTATTGTGTCCGTACGAACATAGCGACACTGTTTAACAAATAAAATAATAATAGTGAATTTGCGAACGCAATCTTAACAATAGATAAAATGTTATGATTAAATTGAATGAGAACTTGTCTGAATTTCGTCTTTTTGTCAGCGGGGACAGTGCAGTGGTCTCATTTCATTTCTGTCACTTCAAATTAATAAATTTATCTTATTTAATTGTAAGTAAAAAAGAAAAAAAAAAAAGAATGCCAAGTATTGATGGTAAGGATTTAAAATTAACGTTTTTATTTAATAGATTATATTTGTTTATGATAAAAAAACAATATGAAAACGTACGTTTTATATTACCGGCAATAAAAGCCGAATCAGTGGATATTTATTACAAAAATAATAGAAAAATGCCTTCACCAATTGAATTTGCCATTGACCTTCAAGATACAAAATTAATCGATGTGCTAATGCAATTCGATGGACCAAATTTGGACGGTGGAATGTCAATGGGCAAACATATAATTCATTATGCGTGTAAAAAAAATTGTTTGCATTCGTTAAAACAATTAATCGAAACACATAAGTTTAATGCTGATGTTTTGGACAATTATTACAGAACTGCTTTACATTATTGTGCCAAATATGGTGCGGCAGATGTTTGCAAATATTTACTGAACAAGAAAGTTAAATATGTGAATGATAAAGATGGAAACAATAACGCACCGTTACACGTGGCATTTAAACATAACCACTTTGGTGTTTTCCGGCTGATAGCCGAATCGTGGGACTGTAATGTAGATGTTACAGATGGCAATGGTAGAAGTGTATTGCTACTTGCCTGTATGAAAAATAAACTGGATTTGGTTGAGTGGCTGATGGATATGGGTGCCGATTATAATTTATGCGATTTGGATTTCGTTTCACCGTTAGTAGTGTCTGTTTTTAATCCTGGTTTGGCAGCATTAATGAATAAAATATTTCTTTGATTTCATAGTTATTACATGGCGTAATCATAATACGAAATGATACCAAAACCATAAATTACTTGCATTCAATTTTTTGTTATTTCATTAATTTTTATACCTCCTTTTTGTTTAATCAAATTTTAAAATGATGTTTTTTTTATGTTTTTAACAATTTTTGTATATGAAATTTTTATTTAAAATATAAAATCCTTACACACAAGACAAAACCAAAATAGTTTTATACGATAATTTTATTATTAACAAATATATAAATCCACAAATTGTACAGCCAACTGATCGATAGGATCAACTTGAAGCGACCGCAACTGTGTTGCTGTTATGGTAAAAATTATAAATTTAACTAAATAATTCCTAATTAATCTGTGTCTGTGGTGTAATGGAAAATCAATGATTATGGAATTTGTGAAAATAAAAATTTGTGATAACCATCACAGTAATTGGAGGACGCAAATTCAAGAGACACTTTTGCCATATTTTCGATCCGATGATTGATGAAATTTTTGTTAACTCGAAATAATATGAACAGTTTCATAGCCAGACCGATAAATTGACACTCCAAATATAAATAGTTCTTTCTAAACATCTGTGAGAAATTGATACTCAGGGTTGTTTTATGGATCAAAAAATATTGTGTAATTTGGTGCAGGTAACTATCAGAACCTCCTTAGAAACTGTTCATATAATACTTACCTTATTTACTCCATGGCATTATAAGCGGCAGATGCGGTTTTAGCCATCGCCAACACATTTCTCCAACCGCATCTATCCCCGCAGCCGCAACGTCTTCCAATCCCGATTTTTAAGAATCTTTATATCACAGTTTACTGTTGCATCTAACCATCTTGCTATAGGTCGGCTCTCCTTCTACCTTCCGGTTTACCATTCAACCGTTTTTTTTTTGGCGCACGCTCCTCCTCCATGCGTAATACCAGTTTAATCTAATGAATTCTGTTCATATAATATCTCATTTTAAATCTATTGTACATACTGTGGATTTCATCAAAAATGGAATAAGAAATAGACAAATTAACCGTAGGTTGGTAAGTAGAAATACAGATTTGCCAGAATTTCTTGTGGAACTCACCATACTATCCCAATCTCATTGTGATGTTTTATGGGCATCGAAAAACACACATTTGTTTCTGTGTGGACATAATAAAAATGAGGTGCTGACATGCTGGCACGATCTGTTACACAATCCGCCTTGCCTGCCGGTTACTGGCAAAATTGGATAACGTGGTTGTTTTGCAGAATCCATAAAGACTGTGAATGGCAACTGTTGACATGCTAAAGACGAGAGATGAAAATTAACATAGACTATCACCGATAGTGTTACATATTGTACTGACTATGTTCCTTGGATGGCGTAAGCACCGGCATGATAAATTTATACAGATAATTTCATAAAAATTGCCAGAAAAATGAGGAGATTAACTGTAGCTTCTAAGTCTAAGGATCAATTTAAAAATTTGGCATATAATGGATAAAAAATAACCAAGACTCTCTCTCTCTCTCTCTCTGTCTCTCTGTTGAACCGTTCCCTTTACAGAAAACGTGTGCGACATACATTGAGCGTTCACTGTAATTCATAAATTTCGCAAACATTTTCATTATTTTTGCCTCCCCTCCTCCACCTTTCTTTAAATTCTACAATGCGCAAACGTTCGTGCCCTTTCTAATTCAAGTTTTTTTTTTCTGTATTAAAAGTTGCGTCGTTGTCATACAAAGAAATTGATTTTGAAATTGCTATAGTAAAAATAGTAGTTTTTTTTTTTTTAAATTTTGTACAAAATAATAAGTGATGGTCCCAAATTTGGATGACCCAACGTATAAAAAAGATGAATTATGTGAATCACTATTTGTACACATGGAAAATAAAGATTATTCAAAGGTGCGTATGTTTTTGAATTTGTTGGCCGGTCAGGGTGAAACAATTTTTTATAAAAATAATGTTGATAAAACGGTGTCACCGTTCGAATATGCGGTGGACCTGCAGCACGAAGAATTAATAGTTTTATTGCTGAAATATTTGCGCGTCGGTGATCGAAATAGACTGGTGGACGGTAAAAATATAATGCATTATGCGTGTGAAAAGAATCGTGCGCTTTCAATATGCATTTTGATTGATAATTGTTTTTTTGCTGAAGTTTTGGATGATCAACAACGAACGCCATTACATTATTGTGCTCGATTCGATGCACGTGATGCCGCCAAACATCTAATAAAATGTAAAGTCGAAGTTGACGAAAAAGATGTGAATAACGATACACCGTTGCACGTTGCATTTAAACATGGCCACAATGAAATGGTACGCATAATTGGACGTTGTCGTCGATGTAATTTAAATGCGAAGGATAAAAATGGTAGAACCGTATTGTTACTGGCGTGTATGCAAAATAATTTGGATTTGGTGAAATGGTTGGTGGCCAATGGTGCCGCTGTGAATTCATTCGATTTATTAAATGTAACACCACTAATTGTTGCCTATTTTAATGTATTGAATCGCGAAATGTACGAGGTGTTAACCGGCAACGTGAACGTACAGTATTTAAGAGTTCGGCGACTGAAATCAACGGACGAGCAGAATCAATAACTAATCACACATAATTTATGTGTTCACATTTAGATTTAGATTTTGAATCACTTCAATCATTTTTCCTTTAATAATTTATAATAGTTAATTTTCTAAATAATTGTATTTTAATTGTTGTCGGTGAATGCATTTTTTTATTTTTTTAATTAATTTCATTTCCACTTTTGGTATGACAATTTGATAGATTACAAACAAAAAAAAAACGTTTGTATAATTGAAAATATTTTTAATTTTTATTCTAAACAGAAAAATGTTTTTTAGATACAAATAAATAAATTAATATTTTTTTAATTTTAATTTAACGTAATAATTGTGGTGAAATGTGGTATGGAAATGATAAGAGAATGACATGTGCGCGGAGAGCAAAAAAATTTTTTGTAAACATATTTACATAAATTGTTTGGCCCTGTGTCCGAAAAATTACCAAAATAATTTTCTAATTTGCGCTGCTGCTAAGGCCGTATCTATGGTGGTACTAATTGACTTTTACTTAACGCTGTGAATGGTCTGTTGATTATCAGTCGGACGATTTAATCCATCCAGTCCGTACGTAGAGGATCCATCGGAAAACGAAAAACGTTTGATTTGAAAAGGTGTTGACAGCATTTTATTGTTAATTATCACCTTGATGATGATTTAATAAAGTGAAAATGGAAATTACTCGTATAATATTTTCGGTAGCCAATCAGCCGTTGAACACACACACACACACACACACACCCTTTGGCTCGAAATTACAGAATTGCTAAGGAACCAGAGGCAGCCGCTATATTGTATATATGTGACATTGAGTGTAATGTTGTTGGTCTAAAAATCGGTTAACAACCAGAATTTTGATGATCGGCCGGCTGATGAGCAATTTTTAATTCATTATATTGAATGAATACCATATATTGTTGTAGATCTGGAAAACCAAACAAAAAAAAGTGAGGTTATAGGTGCAATAAAATAAAATATAATTTGTGATTTTAATTAAATTTATTTTTCCTTACACGATTACATCAATTCTGTAAAATTTTACAGATTTTCACATTTCTTAAATTACACAAACAATGCAAAGCAATTGAAAAAATTAAAAAATATTAACTTAAATAATATTTTAGTTGATTTTAATTTTGAAATAATTGTGGAAACTTTTGCTGGTAGGCTTGAATAAAAGGATTGCCGGTGTCCACAGTTAAATTGAGCTCAACTCGTTTGCTTAATAAATGCCGTACAATGGTATACGACCCGGATTCACAGGCGACAGCAAATGCGGTACAATCAAAAATGTTCATTAAATTTACGTTTATCGATTTGTACAACAGAATTTTAACGATATCAAGATTGTCATGTTGGCAGGCGAAATGTAATGCACTAAAATTTACAACATTAAGTTTATCGATTTCAATGTTCGGCGATGCACATAATACTTTTACCATTTCATATCTTGATTTTATACACGCTTCATGAAGTGGTGTATTTTCATTGATGCCATATGCATTATTCACATCAACTCCAATTCCAATTAGGTATTCACATATTGATGCCGTATTAAATTCGACACAAACAAATATTAGCAGAGTATCTTTTAAAACGTTTATTTTCAACCCCGGTTCATTCTCAATGCAAAACTTTAACTTATCCAATTCACCAATTTCACACAGCCATGCAATGAATTTACGTATGCCGTATAATTTATTGAGCAAAATTTTTATTATTTCCACATTACGTTTTCCACATGCCAGCCACAAAAGATTTATACCATTGTCGTCATTAAAATCAATCGGTTTAGTTGTCAACTATATTATTTTATGAAGATCTTCACTCGTTACGGCTTCATAAAGTAACTCATACATGGTTTTAGGGTCATTCATTCTTCTTTTTTCTTGTTAATTTTACACCAAAATTAAAAAATGATTTAAACAAAGAAACTATTTTAAAGTAATAATATTATTTACAACAAAAACTTAACGCGTACGTTGGCAATGCGCATCAACGCAAAACAAAATACTAATTATACAAAAACAAAGAAACTATATTTAAGTAATATTATTTACTAAAAAAAAAAAAGGTTCTTTAGCAATGCGCATGAACGTAATGAAATACGAGTAATTCGATCGATTAATAATATTGAAAATTGAAAACAGAATAAAAAATATTAATACAACATCGGGAATTTGGTGGAACGAAATTTTTGTAGCACAACCCTTTAACATACAATCGTATTTCAACACAAACATTAACCAAAATAATAATTGGCCGAGTAATATTTATGGATGCGTTCTTTAAAGTACAAAAATTGGCAAAATTATTTTCGTCGTCTTTAAAATACAAAAAGAAAACATAAAAATCTGATTTTAAGAAAATACAAAAAAAGTGGCCATGAATTAATGCAAAATCAAATTTGTGTGCATTCGAAATTTGATAGCCGCACCATCAAATCAATTCCAACGCAACATATAAATGGGCAAATCGCATCAACTGCTTTGCGTCAAACTCCATATAAAAAAAATTTCCATCATCGTTTTATTTAATATTAATTTTTTTTGCGTACACTCACAAATTCATGGGGCAAACGTCAAACTCATCTGTACTAAAAAATTTCCATCATAACAATATTGCTCAATATTTGTCGCTGCGATGGGAATTGCTCATCGCAACGTTAATTTTTTGTCGCGTTAACATAACTACAGTTTTTAGTTTATTTTATTTCAGCGAAAAGGAAAATAAATAAAAAAAGAATATAAAAAAAATTAGACTAAAAATAATAATAATAAAATTGATAATGAATAATTTTGATGAGAAATTAATAGTAGAAGGAAGTAGTGGAAGGTTATCGATTGACTAATAAATTTTTGCAAGAATATAAAAATGTAGAAAAGAAAGACGAAACATGGAAAATAATTGCTGCTGCTTTGAATACTTCTTGTTTAATATGAATATAGAAAAGTGTTATAGCGACGAAAAATCGAGCTAATGTGCAAGTGTTTTTTTTTTTTACAAGCGAAATAGGTCATTTCGCGGCATCACGCAGCCACAAATATTGGGCAATATTGTTAGGATGGAAATTTTTTAGTACAGATGAGTTTGACGTTTACCCCCCATGATTTTGTGAGTGTACGCAGAAAAAATTAATATTAAATAAAACGAAAGAAAATCATTTTTCTGATTTTTTTCCTTCATTCAACACCACATATTTCATTTGTGCATTAAAAAAAAAGATTAGAAAAAATGTCATCGCCAGGAAAACAAGAAGAAATGAAAAACAAAATAGAACCAAAACCACCAATGCCGCCGGTTCTTCGCAATTGTTTTGTTAAACTAACCAGAATTGATATAACAAAACTATCATCAGGACAATCTACGGTCAAGCAGCCGGCGACTGCATTAACACGCCAAGAAATTGGTGTCAACGAAAAATTAACCGTAAGTAAAGACAAACAATTATTTTTTATGATTTTCAAATTCTTTTTGTTTTGTGGGGTTGGGGAGTCGGCGTTATGTGCAACAATTATGTGTAGCCATTTTGAAATATTTCTATGATGATTTGATGATGATGATGATGATGATGATGATGATGATGATGAAAATAAAATAGATGTGGTTCTGTTTGATGTATGAGTAACATAATTTTTTTTTTATATATAATTTTAGTCGACAATTTCGAAATTCTTCTGTTTTTGATTGTGTGTTTTTGTGTGTGTGTGTGTGTGTGTGACTATAAAATATTTTAAAATTTTAAGTTGATCGTTATGTTGTTGTTGTTATTGTTTTTGTTGTTGGTGTTTACGTTTCTTTTTTTTTTTTTTCAAATATTCCACAATATTAAATAATAATGTTTTTAAGGTCATCGTAAAAATGAAATGGTAATACAAAATTGTATTGTTTCATATAATTGCACACAATCAGTCCATTCCTCAATCCATAACAAAAATTAATGTATTATTTCTTTTTCTTATAATTTTTACAGGAAGAAACCAAAGAAGATTGTCATGGGGACAAGGAAGAACCAAAAGAAATGGATAAAATCCAGGAAACTGCAGAAGGTAATTTTTTATTTTTGCCGTTTTCAAATGCAATCAAATAATTAATGGAATTTTAATTTTCAATTTTCAGAAAAATTCAAATAAAATATCAACCCGAATGAACCATAAAATTTGAAATAAAAATTTAATTTGTTACCAAACGAATAATGTATTATTTTTTTCTGAAATAAAAATTAGTAAAAATTAAAAAATATCAGTTTTTGTCTTAGTTTTTATAATAATTAATAGCGATAAACAAAAAACGACATACCAGTGTGCGACACCCTGTAGATTATAATGTGGTTAAGATCTTTAGAGTTTGCGTTAAATGACGATGGAACGAAAGTCCATGTTAAATAATCGACAGCATCTTGTTTATTATCAACAGTTTTTGTTACAATTTCATCGCATTAAAATGATCAGGGCAGACGATCAACTAAATGACTTCCGTTGGAAAACTGTTTTAAAAACAAATCTTTGTCTTAATCGTTGATAAATTTGTCGTCAGAATCATTTGATGGCACAATTTGCAGTACATCTGTTATTGGATAATCTTCAAATAACCTGACCAGCATCTGAATCATCTACCATCACCTCACAAGATGAAAACGGTGCCGCAACACGTATTTGATTTTCAATATGTGATGAAATATATGGAATTCGGGAACAAAAAATATTTCTAACGCACTTTCATCTCCATCACCGATTAATTGGAATTCATCCGAAATAAATAAATTGTATACAATTTTTAAGTTGTTTCCATTGCCTCGATAAATAATTCCGATTAATCGGCTGTTGTTACAATTATTTGCCAAATTTGCTAACAATTTATGAAATCACTTCTGGTTTTGTCACGTCAAATTAACGTTAATCTTTATTGCCAATGTTTGGCCAAATTCAGTGTGCCAATGATGAAAGGTTGGTGTATACGGATGGCTAAGAAGAAAGATAATAACACAACGTGATGATAGCCGGTATTGAAAATGCAGACATGGATTCTTTGAACCTAGAATTTTAAGGCCATTGAAAACAATGTAGAAGAACTATTATATTCACTAGAATGAATTTAAAATTACACAAATCCGAAATCATGTTTATATAGCGCCCACACCAAAATTTCGAATGCGAAAATTTCGTTGGCAATGCGCATGAACATAAAACAAAATACTAATTATACAAAAACAAAAAAACTATATTTAAGTAATATTATTTACAAAAAAAAAATTAAAGTTCTTTAGCAATGCGCATGAACGTAATGAAATACGAGTAATTCGATCGATTAATAATATTGAAAATTGAAAACAGTATAAAAAATATTAATACAACATCGGGAATTTGGTGGAACGAAATTTTTGTAGCACAACCCTTTAACATACAATCGTATTTCAACACAAACATTAACCAAAATAATAATTGGCCGAGTAATATTTATGGATGCGTTCTTTAAAGTACAAAAATTGGCAAAATTATTTTCGTCGTCTTTAAAATACAAAAAGAAAACATAAAAATCTGATTTTAAGAAAATACAAAAAAAGTGGCCATGAATTAATGCAAAATCAAATTTGTGTGCATTCGAAATTTGATAGCCGCACCATCAAATCAATTCCAACGCAACATATAAATGGGCAAATCGCATCAACTGCTTTGCGTCAAACTCCATATAAAAAAAATTTCCATCATCGTTTTATTTAATATTAATTTTTTTTGCGTACACTCACAAATTCATGGGGCAAACGTCAAACTCATCTGTACTAAAAAATTTCCATCATAACAATATTGCTCAATATTTGTCGCTGCGATGGGAATTGCTCATCGCAACGTTAATTTTTTGTCGCGTTAACATAACTACAGTTTTTAGTTTATTTTATTTCAGCGAAAAGGAAAATAAATAAAAAAAGAATATAAAAAAAATTAGACTAAAAATAATAATAATAAAATTGATAATGAATAATTTTGATGAGAAATTAATAGTAGAAGGAAGTAGTGGAAGGTTATCGATTGACTAATAAATTTTTGCAAGAATATAAAAATGTAGAAAAGAAAGACGAAACATGGAAAATAATTGCTGCTGCTTTGAATACTTCTTGTTTAATATGAATATAGAAAAGTGTTATAGCGACGAAAAATCGAGCTAATGTGCAAGTGTTTTTTTTTTTTACAAGCGAAATAGGTCATTTCGCGGCATCACGCAGCCACAAATATTGGGCAATATTGTTAGGATGGAAATTTTTTAGTACAGATGAGTTTGACGTTTACCCCCCATGATTTTGTGAGTGTACGCAGAAAAAATTAATATTAAATAAAACGAAAGAAAATCATTTTTCTGATTTTTTTCCTTCATTCAACACCACATATTTCATTTGTGCATTAAAAAAAAAGATTAGAAAAAATGTCATCGCCAGGAAAACAAGAAGAAATGAAAAACAAAATAGAACCAAAACCACCAATGCCGCCGGTTCTTCGCAATTGTTTTGTTAAACTAACCAGAATTGATATAACAAAACTATCATCAGGACAATCTACGGTCAAGCAGCCGGCGACTGCATTAACACGCCAAGAAATTGGTGTCAACGAAAAATTAACCGTAAGTAAAGACAAACAATTATTTTTTATGATTTTCAAATTCTTTTTGTTTTGTGGGGTTGGGGAGTCGGCGTTATGTGCAACAATTATGTGTAGCCATTTTGAAATATTTCTATGATGATTTGATGATGATGATGATGATGATGATGATGATGATGATGAAAATAAAATAGATGTGGTTCTGTTTGATGTATGAGTAACATAATTTTTTTTTTATATATAATTTTAGTCGACAATTTCGAAATTCTTCTGTTTTTGATTGTGTGTTTTTGTGTGTGTGTGTGTGTGTGTGACTATAAAATATTTTAAAATTTTAAGTTGATCGTTATGTTGTTGTTGTTATTGTTTTTGTTGTTGGTGTTTACGTTTCTTTTTTTTTTTTTTCAAATATTCCACAATATTAAATAATAATGTTTTTAAGGTCATCGTAAAAATGAAATGGTAATACAAAATTGTATTGTTTCATATAATTGCACACAATCAGTCCATTCCTCAATCCATAACAAAAATTAATGTATTATTTCTTTTTCTTATAATTTTTACAGGAAGAAACCAAAGAAGATTGTCATGGGGACAAGGAAGAACCAAAAGAAATGGATAAAATCCAGGAAACTGCAGAAGGTAATTTTTTATTTTTGCCGTTTTCAAATGCAATCAAATAATTAATGGAATTTTAATTTTCAATTTTCAGAAAAATTCAAATAAAATATCAACCCGAATGAACCATAAAATTTGAAATAAAAATTTAATTTGTTACCAAACGAATAATGTATTATTTTTTTCTGAAATAAAAATTAGTAAAAATTAAAAAATATCAGTTTTTGTCTTAGTTTTTATAATAATTAATAGCGATAAACAAAAAACGACATACCAGTGTGCGACACCCTGTAGATTATAATGTGGTTAAGATCTTTAGAGTTTGCGTTAAATGACGATGGAACGAAAGTCCATGTTAAATAATCGACAGCATCTTGTTTATTATCAACAGTTTTTGTTACAATTTCATCGCATTAAAATGATCAGGGCAGACAATCAACTAAATGACTTCCGTTGGAAAACTGTTTTAAAAACAAATCTTTGTCTTAATCGTTGATAAATTTGTCGTCAGAATCATTTGATGGCACAATTTGCAGTACATCTGTTATTGGATAATCTTCAAATAACCTGACCAGCATCTGAATCATCTACCATCACCTCACAAGATGAAAACGGTGCCGCAACACGTATTTGATTTTCAATATGTGATGAAATATATGGAATTCGGGAACAAAAAATATTTCTAACGCACTTTCATCTCCATCACCGATTAATTGGAATTCATCCGAAATAAATAAATTGTATACAATTTTTAAGTTGTTTCCATTGCCTCGATAAATAATTCCGATTAATCGGCTGTTGTTACAATTATTTGCCAAATTTGCTAACAATTTATGAAATCACTTCTGGTTTTGTCACGTCAAATTAACGTTAATCTTTATTGCCAATGTTTGGCCAAATTCAGTGTGCCAATGATGAAAGGTTGGTGTATACGGATGGCTAAGAAGAAAGATAATAACACAACGTGATGATAGCCGGTATTGAAAATGCAGACATGGATTCTTTGAACCTAGAATTTTAAGGCCATTGAAAACAATGTAGAAGAACTATTTAAATTCACTAGAATGAATTTAAAATTACACAAATCCGAAATCATGTTTATATAGCGCCCACACCAAAATTTCGAATGCGCATAATCATTGACGAAATGTTTCCACTACCACACATCTCGAGTTACTCGATGTAAGCAACATTCCAGGTGAACGCATATATTCAACAGAACTTCCAGTGTATTCGAGGAAGTGGTTCGAATAACTCCCGTAATTCAAATACAAATCAACTAGTTTATTGATCTGGAGGATACAAGCCAAGAAAAATACTGAAGGCGCTACGACGCATACTTTATCGAATCCATTCATTTTAGCCCCGTTTGAAAGAATATATTATTGCAGATCTGGGAAATAAAAGCGAGACCTTATAAAATAAATAAATAAATATAATAAAATAAAATTCAATTTTGTTATTTGTGATCTAAATTAATTTTTAACAGATTTTTATTTCTCAAATTACAAAAACAATTGAAAAAAATAAAAATAAAAATATTAACTTAAATATTTAATTTTGATTTTAATTACGAAATACCAATTAAATTTCGTGCACATTTTCCTTGTGCACACAATTCAATTTGTGATTTGATATTTTAATTAAATTTATTTTTCCTTACACGATTACATCAATTCAATAAAATTTTACAGATTTTCACGTTTCTTAAATTACAAAAACAAAGCAATAGAATACAAAAAAAAATTGAAAAAATTAAAAATATTAACTTAAATAATATTTTAGTTGATTTTAATTTTGAAATAATTGTGGAAACTTTTGCTGGTAGGCTTGAATAAAAGGATTGCCGGTGTCCACAGTTAAATTGAGCTCAACTCGTTTGCTTAATAAATGCCGTACAATGGCATGCGACCCGGATTCACAGGCGACAGCAAATGCGGTACAATCAAAAATGTTCACTATATTTACGTTTATCGATTTGTCCAATAGGATTTTAACGATATCAAGATTGTCATGTTCGCAGGCTAAATGTAATGCACTAAAATTTTCCCAATTTAGTTTATTGATTTCAATGTTCGGCGATGCACACAATACTCTTACCATTTCAAATCTTGATTTTATACACGCTTCATGAAGTGCTGTATTCTGGCAGATGCCAAATGGATAATTTACATCAAGTCCACATCCAATTAGGAATTCACATATTTCTTTTCTATTATTTTCGACACAAATATATAATAGGTTATTACTACTTACTTACTTACTCCATGGCGTTACAACCCGGGTGCGGTTTTAGCCTTCTCCAACACGCTTTTCCAACCTGACCTATCCGCAGTTAATGTCTTCCAATCCCGAATTTTTAGGATCTTTATATCACAGTTTACTGCATCTAGCCATCTCGCCTTAGGTCTTCCGGCTCTCCTTCTACCCTCTGGTTTACTATTTAACAGTTTTTTCGGCACACGCTCCTCCTCCATGCGTTCTACATGTCCAAGCCATCTCAATCTATTGATCTTGATTGTTTTGACAATATTTGGTTGACCGTACAACTTGTCTAATTCAAAATTGTATCGTCGCCCCTCCAACCATTCTGTTCTTTGACGTGACCAAATATGCCACGGAGTACCTTTCGTTCGAAAATCCGAAGTAGTTGTTCCTGGTTTTGTGTCATGCAGCAAGCCTCCGACCCATACGTTAATATTGGACGTATTAAAGTTGTATATAGCTTGCACTTAAGATCTCGTTGTAATGTTTTCGATCGGAATTGTTTTTTTAACCCGTAATAACATCTGTTGCCAGTTGCTATTCTGCGGCGTATTTCCTCTTCAATATCATTTTCAACATTTATCAACGATCCTAAGTATACAAAACTATTGACTATTTCAAAATTGTGTTCTCCAATATTAACCGTTTGATCTCGAATTCGTGATGCATTCGTTGCCACCAAATATTTCGTTTTTTCTGCATTCACTTTGAGACCCAGACCTGATGCCTCCTTTTGTAACGATTCGAAAGCATCCTTGACAATTATCATATTCCGACCCATTATGTCTATATCATCAGCATACGCTAACAATTGACCCGATTTTGTGAAAATCGTGCCTTGTTTATCAATATTTACGCCCCTCACTGCCTTTTCCAGCGTAATATTAAATAGCAGTGTTGATAATGGATCGCCTTGTCGTAGTCCATCAACCGTCTCAAAGTGATCAGATAATTTACCTCGGATTCGTACCTGTGACCTCACATTTTCCAACGTCATAGCCACCAAATCTATCAGTTTTTTTGGAAAACCAAACTCTTCCATAATATTCCATAATTTTGACCTATTGACGCTATCATATGCCGCTTTAAAATCAACAAACAAATGGTGTGTATCAACATTGAATTCCGTACACTTTTCCAAGATCTGCCGTATACTAAATATTTGATCAGATGTAGATCGATCTGCGCAGAAACCACACTGGTATTCTCCGATAATTTCATTGGCGTATGGAATAAGTCTATGGTATAGTATATTAGCAAATACCTTATAGCTAATGTTTAATAAAGTTATTCCTCTGTAGTTGTTACAATCCAATTTGTCACCCTTTTTGTACAATGGACAGATAATACCATCCTTCCACTCCTCTGGCACCTGTTCATTATTCCAAATCTTTACAATTAGCTCGTGCAGTTGATACCATAATGCATTTCCACCATATTTAAAGAGTTCACCTGGTAAGCTATCAGATCCAGGTGATTTATTATTCTTGAGCTTCTGAATAACACTCTTTACTTTGTGTATCGATGGTTCATAAATGGTTGGGCGGTTTGAAATCGCACATCTTCCATAGTATTCACTGGCGTATTCACATTTAATATATCTTTAAAGTACTCGGCCCATCTTTCGAGGCACCTTTCCTCTTGCGCCATAACCTGACCATGTCTGTTTTTGCACAAAATAGGTTGTTGATTGTATCCGTTGCGAAAACGATTGACATTCCGGTACAATCTTCTATTATCGTTGTTCCTGTTAAATTTTTCCATTTCGACGTAAATCTTTCGTTCCAATTCTCGTTTTTTCTTACGAATCAATTTACGCTCGAAATTCCTCTTTTCGCGATAGTCTTCCACAGTGGTTCGGGTAGCCAGCGTTAGCATTTTCAGCCTGGACGCATTTTTTGCATCCCGAGCATTCCTACATTCATCATCGAACCACTCATTTCTTACTACCATCCCTTTTCCAATCACCTCTGTTGCGACCCCTTCAACGCATGACTTTAATTTTATCCACATACTATTTATATTAGTTTCCTGCTGGTAAGCCTCCAAATCTGTAATAATTCGTTGTTCCATTGCATCCATGTACAATTGTTTTACCGCCGCCTGTTCAAGTTTCTCGACTGCCCATTTCAACCCTACGGGTTGTGTGTTATTACTGGCCGAAATTCTGGCTCGTAGCACTATCCGAACTAGATAATGATCTGAGTCAATATTTAGACCACGACAAGTTCGTACATCCATTATATTTGAACAGTGACGTCCATCAATTAGTACATGATCAATTTGATTACTTGTTCTACCATCTGGAGACCTCCACGTCATCTTATGAATATCTTTATGTGGAAAATATGTACCACTAATGACCATGTTTTTTGACATGGCAAAATCAATCAATCTTAGCCCGTTTTCATTCGTTGTTTTATGAAGACTGTGCTTACCTATAGTTGGGTGATATATTGTTTCCTGTCCCACCTTGGCATTAAAATCGCCTAGGACAATCTTAATGTCGTGGCCGGGTGCAGCTCTATATGTTGTCATCAGCTTTTCATAAAACTCATCCTTAACCTCATCAGTTTTCTCTTCAGTGGGCGCATGTACATTGATGAGGGTCAGATTGAAAAATTTTGTTCTTACACGTAGTGTACAAATGCGTTCATCAATCGGATTAAAAGCAATTACTGAATTCCTTGCTTTTCCAAAAACTACGAAACCGGTTCCGAACTCGCTTCTTTTACTGCAATCATTGCCGCTGTAATAAAATGTGTATCCTCTACCTTTCAATAAATTTTTTCCGGGCCACCTAGTTTCTTGGATAGCTGTTATATCCAATTTGGCTGTTCGTAGCGTATCAGTAAGTGCTCTTAACGCACCTTGTCGCAACAGAGTTCTAACGTTCCAAGACGCAAGTTTTAAATCATTGTCCTTAAATTTTCTTTGCTGGGGTCGTTGCCGTTTATTCTGTCCGATCCGAGGCCGTGTTGTCGAATTCATAACTATTTGTTTTTCCGAAGTTGGTAGTTAACCATACGTTCAACCTACTAAACATTCTGCAAATTCGTAGGATCATTTACAGGGGTATATCACCTCTGCCGAAAGCGGTTACATTGGCGCCGCTGATTCGCCTTTACTGTGTAATCACTGAATCATTAACTCAGTTTTAATCGAGTGCTGCTTTCACACAACACCCCAAAGTAATTCTCATACACAGCAGCCAGATTGTCCGCGACTACTTATTCTTTATTCGTAGCTAACCCATAAGTATCATAGGCCGTTCCACTATCCGCAACCCGTGGACGCGTTCGGTCGCAACTGGCATTGCAAGTATGCTATACCCAACATACTAATCCGAAATATAATAGGTTATGACCATTCATAATGTTGTGACGTAACATTACATCACTTTCAATACAAAAAATTAACTTATCCAATTCACCAGTTTGACATATTATTGCAACGTATTCTTGTATGCCGGTTAATTTATTTACCAAAATTTTTAAAATGTCCACGTTACGCTTTCCGCATGCCAGCCACAAAAGAAATATAACAACGGGTTGATTAATTCGTATGGGTTCAGCTGTGAGTTGTCTTATTTTATCCAGATCTTCAAGACTTATGGCTCCATAAAGTAACTCATCAATGCTGTTAGGGTTATTCATTCTGCTTTTTTCTTGTTAATTTTACACCAAAATTAAAAAATGATTTAAACAAAGAAACTATTTTAAAGTAATAATATTATTTACAACAAAACTTAACACGTACGTTGGCAATGCGCATGAACTCAAAACAAAATACTAATAATACAAAAAAATATTATTTGCAACAAAAAATTAAAGTTTTTTTAGCAATGCGCATGAACGTAATGAAATACGAGTAATTCGATCGATTAATAATATTGAAAATTGAAAACAGTATAAAAAATATTAATACAACATCGGGAATTTGGTGGAACGAAATTTTTGTAGCACAACCCTTTAACATACAATCGTATTTCAACACAAACATTAACCAAAATAATAATTGGCCGAGTAATATTTATGGATGCGTTCTTTAAAGTACAAAAATTGGCAAAATTATTTTCGTCGTCTTTAAAATACAAAAAGAAAACATAAAAATCTGATTTTAAGAAAATACAAAAAAAGTGGCCATGAATTAATGCAAAATCAAATTTGTGTGCATTCGAAATTTGATAGCCGCACCATCAAATCAATTCCAACGCAACATATAAATGGGCAAATCGCATCAACTGCTTTGCGTCAAACTCCATATAAAAAAAATTTCCATCATCGTTTTATTTAATATTAATTTTTTTTGCGTACACTCACAAATTCATGGGGCAAACGTCAAACTCATCTGTACTAAAAAATTTCCATCATAACAATATTGCTCAATATTTGTCGCTGCGATGGGAATTGCTCATCGCAACGTTAATTTTTTGTCGCGTTAACATAACTACAGTTTTTAGTTTATTTTATTTCAGCGAAAAGGAAAATAAATAAAAAAAGAATATAAAAAAAATTAGACTAAAAATAATAATAATAAAATTGATAATGAATAATTTTGATGAGAAATTAATAGTAGAAGGAAGTAGTGGAAGGTTATCGATTGACTAATAAATTTTTGCAAGAATATAAAAATGTAGAAAAGAAAGACGAAACATGGAAAATAATTGCTGCTGCTTTGAATACTTCTTGTTTAATATGAATATAGAAAAGTGTTATAGCGACGAAAAATCGAGCTAATGTGCAAGTGTTTTTTTTTTTTACAAGCGAAATAGGTCATTTCGCGGCATCACGCAGCCACAAATATTGGGCAATATTGTTAGGATGGAAATTTTTTAGTACAGATGAGTTTGACGTTTACCCCCCATGATTTTGTGAGTGTACGCAGAAAAAATTAATATTAAATAAAACGAAAGAAAATCATTTTTCTGATTTTTTTCCTTCATTCAACACCACATATTTCATTTGTGCATTAAAAAAAAAGATTAGAAAAAATGTCATCGCCAGGAAAACAAGAAGAAATGAAAAACAAAATAGAACCAAAACCACCAATGCCGCCGGTTCTTCGCAATTGTTTTGTTAAACTAACCAGAATTGATATAACAAAACTATCATCAGGACAATCTACGGTCAAGCAGCCGGCGACTGCATTAACACGCCAAGAAATTGGTGTCAACGAAAAATTAACCGTAAGTAAAGACAAACAATTATTTTTTATGATTTTCAAATTCTTTTTGTTTTGTGGGGTTGGGGAGTCGGCGTTATGTGCAACAATTATGTGTAGCCATTTTGAAATATTTCTATGATGATTTGATGATGATGATGATGATGATGATGATGATGATGATGAAAATAAAATAGATGTGGTTCTGTTTGATGTATGAGTAACATAATTTTTTTTTTATATATAATTTTAGTCGACAATTTCGAAATTCTTCTGTTTTTGATTGTGTGTTTTTGTGTGTGTGTGTGTGTGTGACTATAAAATATTTTAAAATTTTAAGTTGATCGTTATGTTGTTGTTGTTATTGTTTTTGTTGTTGGTGTTTACGTTTCTTTTTTTTTTTCAAATATTCTACAATATTAAATAATAATGTTTTTAAGGTCATCGTAAAAATGAAATGGTAATACAAAATTGTATTGTTTCATATAATTGCACACAATCAGTCCATTCCTCAATCCATAACAAAAATTAATGTATTATTTCTTTTTCTTATAATTTTTACAGGAAGAAACCAAAGAAGATTGTCATGGGGACAAGGAAGAACCAAAAGAAATGGATAAAATCCAGGAAACTGCAGAAGGTAATTTTTTATTTTTGCCGTTTTCAAATGCAATCAAATAATTAATGGAATTTTAATTTTCAATTTTCAGAAAAATTCAAATAAAATATCAACCCGAATGAACCATAAAATTTGAAATAAAAATTTAATTTGTTACCAAACGAATAATGTATTATTTTTTTCTGAAATAAAAATTAGTAAAAATTAAAAAATATCAGTTTTTGTCTTAGTTTTTATAATAATTAATAGCGATAAACAAAAAACAACATACCAGTGTGCGACACCCTGTAGATTATAATGTGGTTAAGATCTTCAGAGTTTGCGTTAAATGACGATGGAATGAAAGTCCATGTTAAATAATCGACAGCATCTTGTTTATTATCAACAGTTTTTGTTACAATTTCATCGCATTAAAATGATCAGGGCAGACGATCAACTAAATGACTTCCGTTGGAAAACTGTTTTAAAAACAAATCTTTGTCTTAATCGTTGATAAATTTGTCGTCAGAATCATTTGATGGCACAATTTGCAGTACATCTGTTATTGGATAATCTTCAAATAACCTGACCAGCATCGGAATCATCTACCATCACCTCACAAGATGAAAACGGTGCCGCAACACGTATTTGATTTTCAATATGTGATGAAATATATGGAATTCGGGAACAAAAAATATTTCTAACGCACTTTCATCTCCATCACCGATTAATTGGAATTCATCCGAAATAAATAAATTGTATACAATTTTTAAGTTGTTTCCATTGCCTCGATAAATAATTCCGATTAATCGGCTGTTGTTACAATTATTTGCCAAATTTGCTAACAATTTATGAAATCACTTCTGGTTTTGTCACGTCAAATTAACGTTAATCTTTATTGCCAATGTTTGGCCAAATTCAGTGTGCCAATGATGCAAGGTTGGTGTATACGGATGGCTAAGAAGAAAGATAATAACACAACGTGATGATAGCCGGTATTGAAAATGCAGACATGGATTCTTTGAACCTAGAATTTTAAGGCCATTGAAAACAATGAAGAAGAACTATTTAAATTCACTAGAATGAATTTAAAATTACACAAATCCGAAATCATTTTTATATAGCGCCCACACCAAAATTTCGAATGCGCATAATCATTGACGAAATGTTTCCACTACCACACATCTCGAGTTACTCGATGTAAGCAACATTCCAGGTGAACGCATATATTCAACAGAACTTCCAGTGTATTCGAGGAAGTGGTTCGAATAACTCCCGTAATTCAAATACAAATCAACTAGTTTATTGATCTGGAGGATACAAGCCAAGAAAAATACTGAAGGCGCTACGACGCATACTTTATCGAATCCATTCATTTTAGCCCCGTTTGAAAGAATATATTATTGCAGATCTGGGAAATAAAAGCGAGACCTTATAAAATAAATAAATAAATATAATAAAATAAAATTCAATTTTGTTATTTGTGATCTAAATTAATTTTTAACAGATTTTTATTTCTCAAATTACAAAAACAATTGAAAAAAATAAAAATAAAAATATTAACTTAAATATTTAATTTTGATTTTAATTACGAAATACCAATTAAATTTCGTGCACATTTTCCTTGTGCACACAATTCAATTTGTGATTTGATATTTTAATTAAATTTTTTTTCCTTACATTATTACATCAATTCAATAAAATTTTACAGATTTTCACATTTCTTAAATTACAAAAACAAAGCAATTGAATACAAAAAAAATTGAAAAAATTAAAAATATTAACTTAAATAATATTTTAGTTGATTTTAATTTTGAAATAATTGTGGAAACTTTTGCTGGTAGGCTTGAATAAAAGGATTGGCGGTGTCCACAGTTAAATTGAGCTCAACTCGTTTGCTTAATAAATGCCGTACAATGGCATGCGACCCGGATTTACAGGCGACAGCAAATGCGGTACAATCAAAAATGTTCACTATATTTACGTTTATCGATTTGTCCAATAGGATTTTAACGATATCAAGATTGTCATGTTCGCAGGCTAAATGGAATGCACTAAAATTTTCCCAATTTAGTTTATTGATTTCAATGTTCGGCGATGCACACAATACTTTTACCATTTCAAATCTTGATTTTACACACGCTTCATGAAGTGCTGTATTCTGGCAGATGCCAAATGGATAATTTACATCAAGTCCAAATCCTAATAGGAATTCACATATTTCTGTTCTATTATTTTCGACACAAACACATAATAGGTTATGACCATTCATAATGTTGTGACGTAACATTACATCACTTTCAATACAAAAAATTAACTTATCCAATTCACCAGCTTGACATATTATTGCAACGTATTCTTGTATGCCGGTTAATTTATTTACCAAAATTTTTAAAATGTCCACGTTACGCTTTCCGCATGCCAGCCACAAAAGAAATATAACAACGGGTTGATTAATTCGTATGGATTCAGCTGTGAGTTGTCTTATTTTATCTAGATCGTCAAGCATTACGGCTTTAGAAAGTTGATCTTGGATTGATGTAATTATCATTTTTTTTCTTGTTTATTTTACACCAAAATTGAAAAACAATTTAAACAAAAAAAAAACTATTTTTATTTACAACAAAAACTTAACACGTTCTTTGGCAATGCGAATGATCGAAACACAAATAATACAAAAACAAAAACTATTTTTAAGTAATCAATATTTACAAAAACAAAATTAAATTTCGTTGGCGATGCGCATGACCGCAATGAAATACGAGAAAAATCAATCCGAACGGTTAATGTTTAATGCTTGATAATTGAAAACAGAATGATAAAATTATTAATCCAACATTGGGAATTTGATGGGGTGAAAAAACTTCAATCGTTGTTTAACACGAACATTAACGAATATTAACTGACATTCTTTTATAATATAATATTTTGAGATGCGTTCAAAATTAACATAAAATTGTGACATAATAAATTATAACCTAATTTTGGTTAAAAATAAAAAAATTAAAAATTCATGATAATATATTTTCGAAAAACCAAAAGTATAATTATTAAAGTTTTTTTATTATTTAATTGGAATAGTTTGAGAGACAGAGAGAGAGAGAGAAAGAGCCCAATGAAGGTAATAATTTAATAAATTTATTAATATTTAATTAATAATTATCAATTATCGGTTCACAGATGTACACATAAAAAATCTATCTGCAAATGGTTGACAATGGAAACTAAGTTAAGAACCTGATTAATATATATTTTTCATTAAATGTAAATAACTTCATGCGTTTGGAAATTGTGACATTTATTGCTGGAAATTTCATGTCATTCAGAGACATTCTTTAATCATTGTGTTTATCGATTTATTTAGTCATAATAGTCACCAGTCACCACAATAAATAATTAGTGTTTTTTGTGTCGTCATATAGTTACCGTGCCACGTATGCACCGCTCTGTGTCAACGAAATTAAAAATTTTATGTTATCAATGAATCTATACCATTTTTAAAAAAATGAGTATCTATGATTTTAATAGTAACAATCAGATTTCACAAGAAATTATAAATACGTGCGAGCAGGATAATTTGAAGGAGTTTAAAAAAATTATACAACGCCGTAGGTTTGTGTGTACGTACAATGAACTATTATATGATTGTGCTGAATTTGTGGGCCGAAATATTTGTAAGTATTTGTTGATGCATATCAGTAATGTAAATGTTCCAAGCCGATTCACTGGTTTTGCGCTTCTACAAAGAGCATGTATAGCATCAAATTTGGAAATGGTGAGATTACTTTGTAGCCGATCCGATACGGATATAAATGCAAAACGTCCGTTCACCAGGACCACAGCACTGCATATGGCATGCCTTGACAATAATAATATTGAAATTGTTAAATTACTTATTTTTAATGGTGCCGATATTAATGCAATAGATATCAACAACGATACAGCATTGAAATATGCTTGTACCGCTCGAAATGAGGCCATTGTTGAAGAACTTTTGAAATATCGAGCCACAATTGTGGACGGAAGAAATCCATTTATTATAATGTTCAGGTCGAAGCATCCACATTTGTTTGGTGCCGTCGTAGACGATGTGTCTATCGATTTGTAAAATGTAAGTGTTTGTCTTAACTTAGCTGAAAAATGAAAAAAACCAATTTTGTTAACATAAAAATTGAATAAAAAGACACATTTAAAATTTTATTTTTTAATATTTATTATAAAATCACAAAGAAATCTATACTATATTTGAATTTTATCATGGATTAATAATATTTAGGTATCGATCGCACAATCCAATGAGCACGGAATCAGTTACAATCGCCACTATACCGTCGATTTAGTAATAAAATATAAGAGCTTTTGTGTACATTCCTTTGTGCAGCAGCACTTGATTCCGGTGCGGTTAGCATTAAAAAGATTAAAATGATTACTCCTTCACACCTGATCGTATTCCTTTGGTGATTTGTAAAAAAAAACAAATAAAAATTGCATTACCCCGCCGTTCGATACCTTCAGAACAGCTTCAGCACGATGATCTGTTTTATATTTGCAAATAAAATACAAATAATGCTCTTCTGATGTGAATTTTAATTAGCACCATCGATAAAACCCATAAATTTTAAACTTCATGTGAATTTTCGGATTCCAACTATTTTACTAAGGCAATGTTTTTTTTACACTTTACTCAGATCTGTTGTTGAATATTCGTTACATTAGGTGCGCCGGATATTTCTAGAATTAAATCTATTCACAGTTTATCAAATAAGAAATGAAAAAGTTATCGTGAAATATCCTATCGTGTTGAGTGGAAAGACATTGTTGATCTTGAATTTGGTGTCACAACACCATAATTTCAATGATATTCATACACTAACAACTAATGATTTAGTTGAATCCATATTTAGTGTTTCAACATTTTATGGAAGTCATCAAAAAATAATTTTTTTATTTTATCAAAGGAATAGCCACACAATAGGCCTCCCCCCGGTGATAACGAACCGTTTGAATGTCATACATCGACACACGTTTGTAGTAAACTAATTGCTTTAGTTAATATTGATTCAGAATCACTTTCTAATTCTGAATCAAATTGTCGGCGAGTTGAATGAACTTGAAATTATAATATAGATTAAATATGATGATCTATTGTATCTAGGGAAATATAGATAATTAAATTAGTAACTTGTATTAAGTTATTTATAAATATTGTTCAATTACAATTCAATTTGGTTGTAATCCATTTGAACCAGTTAATTTATTGGGCGTAAACGTTGTGATGTCTAACAACAATATCTTCACATTCTGCCGCTGATGATATAATTTCCATTGTGATCCGCGAATTTTAATCAGCATAACAATTTTTGTATAATTTTTCAAAAAATAATAAGCATCGATCATTCCCGCAAAAATTAGTGGTAATTCATTTGTGACACCAATACATTTTGATTGTTCCAAAGCGGTTAATGTATTTTCAGTTAAGTTCGGAAATGATTTGGTAAATTCTAAATTAGTAAAAATTAAAAAATATCAGTTTTTGTCTTAGTTTTATAATAATTAATAGCGATAAACAAAAAACGACATACCAGTGTGCGACACCCAGTAGATTATAATGTGGTTAAGATCTTTAGAGTTTGCGTTAAATGACGATGGAATGAAAAAAAACTGTTTTAAAAACAAATCTTTGTCTTAATCGTTGATAAATTTGTCGTCAGAATCATTTGATGGCACAATTTGCAGTACATCTGTTATTGGATAATCTTCAAATAACCTGAACAGCACCTGAATCATCTACCATCACCTCACAAGATGAATACGGTGCCGCAACACGTATTTGATTTTCAATATGTGATGAAATATATGGAATTTGGGAACAAAAAATATTTCTAACGCACTTTCATCTCCATCACCGATTAATTGGAATTCATCCGAAATAAATAAATTGTATACAATTTTTAAGTTGTGTCCATTGCCTCGATAAATAATTCCGATTAATCGGCTGTTGTTACAATTATTTGCCACAATTTATGAAATCACTTCTGGTTTTGTCACGTCAAATTAACGTTAATCTTTATTGCCAATGTTTGGCCAAATTCAGTGTGCCAATCTGTAAATGTTAATACGGCCAATGATGTTTTTGGTGAGTGACGATCATCTATTTGTTGTAAAAATATTTGTTAATTTTATTCTTACCACAGCCAAGTGGTGACCCAATAGAGACATTATCATATCACTTTATAATAAACAACATTAAATACATAAGTGTTTGCATTGGATTAATGGATCATGGAAATCGTTCCATATAATTTTGCATTTTGGGCAATGCTGTTGTAAATCTAATAATTCTGTTTGTTGTATATTTTGTGTCTGGTAATAATCTAATGATGAAATGAAACTGGTAATTATACTTGAGCACCAAACCACTGCGGCATCTAAAATTATTTGTATTGCAAAAAAATCATTGTTTATTTTATGACGTCATCATGTCAACATCTTCTGTGGTAAAGTGCAGCTAATTAATTGAAAATACTTTTATTATCAGTAAGTTTGGTTTTTGAGTTTATAAAATACAACAAATAATAAAAAAATACTTACTTTTTTGTAACCACATGAAAATCGAATAATAAAACACTAAATAAATGAGAAAAAACTTAAAAAAACGTCGAGAAAAAAAAATATCTAAATAGAAAAATATATGGAAATAAAAATAATTTGATAACAAAACGTCATTATGACAATAAATTTCTCCATTTACATAAATTTTGACAGTAAAAATACGGCAGAGTTCATTCAAAATATTCATTAACCTAAATTTGAGCCTTTTTCGCTTTGGCGCGAAGGTTTCTTATTTAATTTGAATTGTAAGCGCTAGAGCAGTGCGTTTCGTGGATATTCGATGGGTTTTGATCTTTATTTCGACAATACGGAGAATCATAATTTATTTTAACAAAAATGAAGATAACAATTTATTAAAAATATGTAGTCGGAATTAATACTTGAATTATGACAACGCATTACACATGCTCCAACATCACATTTTAAATTAAATTATTTCGTTTTACATTGAATGTTGGCGGCAGCGTCAGAAAGGTACATTTTTTTTTTTTTTGCTTAACGCTCCCCAACTTCGTCATGTAATTCCGTTGGCAGGTTAAAAAGTTACACACCAATTTGGGTGTCAGTAGTTTTGCATGCTTACGTCGTAAAAATAGAAGAGTAAATATTAAATTGTTACTTTAAAAATTGGAAACTGGACGGAGACTTACAAATTGGTTGAAAAAAGTGAATGGTGTGGATTGTACTTGTCGTGACGACGACGTATGTATGAGTGGTGTAAACGATTTAAAAATGGGCGTGAAGATTTAAAAGATCAGAACGTCCAGAAGCTGAAAATCGCTCTGAATTAGGGTGGCAAAAGTTCATGAAAACATTACAATCTATGGAAATTTTTCCGGAGAAAATGTTGGCTGAAGAATTAAATCCACCTGTTGGAACTATTTGGACAATTTTAATTGAAGATTTGTTTTGTTCCACATGAATCGAATGAGGACGGGGAAAAAAAATGAATGAATTTTTAATGAAAAAACGGATTTCATATATAATAATAAAAATGTAACACACTCGCACTACACCAGTACACACCGTATTATTTTTAACATATATTTTCTTTGTGTTTACGGATGATGCACGTCATACACAGCTTACAAACAAAATATTGTGTTCACACCACACAGAGTTTACACCGCGGAGCTGTCAAATTTCGTTTAAGTTACCATAATTTTCTACGGTGCTTACTGTACGAAATTTGACAGCTCCGCGGTGAAAACTCTGTGCTGTGTGTGCGAGGACTATTTTGTAGTAGCTTGTGTTTGTGTTTTCATTCAGTTTTATTTGTGTCAAACATTTTAGTTTAATTTCACATTCATTTTTGGCAAACAAAACTTGTATGTTACGCATGCGTAACTAAAATAAAAAAATTAATATTTATTAATACAACCGTAAATGGAAAAACAAAAACAACACTTTATAATTTTACGATGGAAAAGAAAGAAAACAAGGAAAGTTCCACAAAATGCCTTTCGGCTGTTGCTGTTACCGTTTCTGTTGATGTTAAACTACCAATTTTATTCAATCAATTGTCCGCATCGATGGCACGAAAAGATATTGAAAGTGTACGCAATTTATTAAATGAATTACGTGATAATGGAGACATGTCAGTCACCATTTGAATTGGCCGTTGCCCATAAACAGCTGTTGAATTTGTTCGAATACGTGAATTTACACCAAACGATTTGTACGGAAAATTGTTGGCAAACGGTAAGAATATAATTCATTATGCGAACGCAAAGTTATTGACCATATTTCGTAGGAGATGGGGATGGAATGCCGAAACCATGGCCACCGAACAAAGAACACCTTTACATTATTGTGCCAAATTTAATTCGATAGATTTTTGTTGCTATATGGTTTTCCTTGAAATCGACATTAATATTGAATTGATGTACATGGAAATACTGCGGTACACGCGGTTGCATTAAATTGAAAAGAACATGGACATTTTCCGTGCCATTGGAAGAAATCATGTGTACAATTTAGAGGTTAAAGATAGAAAAAGACGAACCGTATTGTTACTAGCATGTTTACAAAATAATGTCGAATTGGTTAAATGGCTTCTGGCAAAAGGTGCCGATGTTAATACAAACGATTTGGAATATTCAACACCACTAATTGTGGTCCAGTGTGTTCATTTGAATCGAAAAATGTGTGTGTGTGTGTGTGTGCGGTTATACAAAAACGGAAACGATGGCATAAAGTCAATTAGTTCAGTGGCAGAATCATGTCGATGAAATGAATTCAAGTAATAAACGAAAATAGTAGTAATTAATTAATTAATTGAGGTTTGTAATGTGTTGGTGTGTGTGCGTATTATTAAAAATCTTAGCCATTTGGCTATTGAATGTATTTTTTTTCATATTTCCGAATTTAGTTATGGATTTTTTTTTTGTTGTTGTTTTTTTTTTTTTGTTGTATTTGAGCGATAAAATAAAATTTATAAAAATATAATAAAAAAAATAATATTATTATTTTAATTCAGGTGAGTCTTGAACAAAATGCGATAACCTGTGCGTACGACACTAATCCAAAAGCGCATAATTCGAGGGCAAATTTTTAACACATAACCAGATCGGTGTCTATGGTAACCGCGCTGCGCTTAGGTTGATACATGGAACACTATATAGCCACCAAAGGATATTGAATCCGGTCAAATGTATTAACAGAACTGCAGCTATGCCTATGGAATCGATTTCAAGAGAGTGGTGGTGGTTAGAAATGTATTAAAAAAACTCTCGCTCTCTGAAATGGAACCGCTCACATAATCCTCAGTTCGGATGAACTCTTGATGAGAAACAGCGTGTCAGGCTTAGACGTTGAATGCTTGGGATTATTTGAAGATGGATCGATTGCATGGAAATAAAATCTTGGTTTGTACTTGGGTAAGTTGAGTAAGCGGTGATCAGATGCATCATGAAACGAACAAAGATAATTACATCTTTGGCTTTGGCTTTGTGTGTGTGTGTGTGTGTGTGTGTGTGTTCAAATGAAAAAAAAAAGTTTGTAATTCGAAATGAAGATTAATCCGTTTCAACTAATCAAAATGGCGGATACATTTCGGTTGACCGATGCTGACATACGAAGGAAGATGGTTCTTTGGTGCCATGGTTCAATACCGTAAAAAAAATTTTAACATAACCATAGACCTTCCGTTTGAGTTTTATTGTTCCGGTGGAACCGTCCGGCAACACCACTCGTCGCCGTTCTTCGTGAAAAATGAGAGGTTATGGGCAATAAAATAAAATTCAATTCTATGATTTGTGATTTGCTTTAAATTTTTATTATATCGATACAATAAAATGTATTTCCACATTTTTCAAATTTACACATACAAACAAAAACGGGACTACAAATAACAATTCCAAAAATTAAAATGTTAACCTAAATATTTTATTTTGAATTTAATTACGAATCAATACCAATTAAATTTAGTCCACCATTTTTTTCTTGAGATCTGAATTAAAATTTAATGTTACAACAATTCAATAACATTTAACAACAGATTTTTCAAATAACACTAAACAAAGAAAATAAAAATGGAAACAAAATGGAATACAAAACAATTCAAAAAATTAAAAATTTAACTTAACTTAAATTATTATTATTTTGATTTTAAAATTGAAATAATTGTGGATAGTTTTCCTTGTAGGCTTGAATAAACGGATTGCCGGTGTCCACGATTAAACCTATCTCAACTCGTATGCTCAATAAATGGCGTACAATGGAATGACATTTGGAATCACAAGCGACAGCAAATGCGGTACAATCAAAACCGTTTATTATATTTACGTTTATAGATTTGCCCAACAGAATTTTAACGATATCAAGATTGTCATGTTTGCAGGCAAAATGTAATGCACTAAAATTTGCCGAATTAAGTTTATCGATTTCAATGTTCGGCGATGCACATAAATATTCTACAATTTCCAAATTTGATTTTAAACACGCTACATGCAATGGCGTATTTAGATTGCCACCTGGAATATTTACATCAAGTCCCAATTCGATTAGGTATTTACATATCTCCTTTGTATTAAATTGGATACAAATATGTAAAAGCTGAGAATCATTTTTAACGTTTTCAGAAAACTGTTCATTATGTTGCATGCAAAAAATTAACTTATCAAGTTCATCAATTTCACACAAGAATTTTGCGAATCGGTGTGGGTCCGGAAATTTATCCAATAAAATTTTGATTATTTCATGATTACCTCTTTCACATACGCGATACAAAAAATCTACCATATCGTAGTAACCAATTTGGTCCATCGGTTCACTTGTCAGCTGTATTATTTTATCAACATCATCATGGATTATGGCTTCCTGAAATTCCCATTCAATATTTTGATAACCGTTCATTTTTTTGTGATAATTAATAATTTTATGGTTGAAAAAATTTGATGAAATTTACTGAATTACGAACGCCACGAACAAGTCAATGTTTATCGCTTGAAAATTGAAATTGGAATGACATGACAAAAATTAAATACAGAATTAGGAATTGGCTCACCACCGCGGAATTTTTTTTGAATTTTTTTTTTTTTGCTATTCAATAGTTGCGTTTATACGACAACACTGTGGATGACGATGCGTTCGCAATTGGTTCGATCGACGCATTCAACCGCCGCCGTCACCGCCATACAATAAGAAATAAAGACTAAAATAGGAAAAAAAAAACATATCGTTTATTGGTGGTGATGTGTTAATTTTTATTATTCCTAAACCGTGTCATTTAATTAAAGTAGAGTGAATTTATCAATTTTGTGAATTTAATCGGATTAATGTTGAAATTGAATTTTAATACATTCACCCAACACCGCGCCGCGCGCATAAACATAACAAAAATGTCAAAAATTGGAGACTTTTTCCTCAATTTCCATTTCAAGTCATATACATTTATTTTCCCCGCATTAGCGTAAGCAAAGAGAAACACTTCGGCTTATCATCGTCGTACTCGCAACGAGTTGTCCGCCGTCGTCGAAAGTGTATACGCGCACACCGTACAATATTTTTTTTGGACTATTTTAAAATGGAATTAAATTTTTTTCCATTTGGCATTTATATTCTATAAAAAAAACATTGAATACTTTCGTTTGCGGACGTCTATTATTTTTTATTTATTTCTTTTATTGTTGTTTTTGTTTGTTTTTAATTATTCATTTTATTTCTCGATTTTCTCAGTGAAAGTTAAAAAAATGACTCCTAATTTTGATGACGCCAGTTATAAAATAGAATTTTCATATAAAGAATTATTTTTCCATATCAAAAATAAAAATTATGCAAAAGTGGAGCATTGGTTAGAATTGTTACATAAAAAAGGAATGACTATTTATGATAAAGATGCGGTTCAAATGACTTCACCAATTGAAGCTGCACTTGACCTTGAAGATGACACTTTGATATTGTTTGTATTGAATTGGCAGAAAAAATATGGTATTGAACAAAAGCTTGTGGGTGGTAAAACGTTAGTTCATTATGTGTGCGAAAAAGATTTGCCCGATTCGTTAAGTTTATTAATTCTACAACTGTTTAACTGGACACTTTTGGATTGTGAGCGAAGATCGGTCTTACATTATTGTGCCAAATTTGGTTCGATAAAAACATGTACTATGTTAACATCGTATGAGATTAATGTAAATGGGAAAGATGTACATGGAAATACGGCGTTACATGATGCCTTCAATCATAATCACATTAACATTTTATATGTACTTGGAAGTTCGAAGACTTGTAATTTAAATAAAAAAGATGGCAACAATAGATCGTTATTGCTGCTGGCGTGTATGAAAAATAATCTCGATGTGGTTAAGTGGTTGCTGGCAAAAGGTGCCGCCATCGATACATTCGATTCGGAAGGAACATCACCGATAATAGTTTCTTATCATAATCTTCGAGTCAGTAGAGAATTGTATAAAATATTGAATGCAGCAATTGACTGGCGTTTATGGTGGGCCAAGCAGTCCAAAAAAATCAAATAACAATGAAATGTATAAAAGAGTTATATGTTGATGTGTAAAATATTTTAATTTGTTGTATTTATTTCCTTTGTATATGAAATATTTTTGGAATTTAATAAAATGTTATTATGCATCATTTAGCATCAAAACGTTGTTCTTGTGGTGACCGGCGCTGGTGATTTAAAGAAAAATAAAAAAAACAAAAAACCTTTATTATAATTTCAAAATAAAGATATTTTGGAATTGAATGATTTTGTATTATCAAAACCATGCACACCTTCATAGAGCATTGTTGGTTGTTCTGTGTGGGTTTTGCTAATAATTCAATTGCCCCATTATTTGCACATTGATGAACCACCGCCCTCTGGACGCGTTCAATTGTGGCCGACGTTGTGCGTGAACAGAAAAAATGAAAGATAGTCAAATGACATACCGTGCGGTTGAGGCATCTCATATTGTATGATCATTTGGCCAGACCCTGTGCGCACCATCAGTTTAACGCGAAAATTTGCCTAACTTTTTGATCGATCAAAATTTCAATAACGATGATAATGATGATGATGATGATGATGATGATGATGATGATGATGATGATGTCAAAACACATTTGGTTCAGTATTTTGATGATAAGGACGAGAATGAGTTCGAAATTATGAATCCATTAACAACAACAAAATATTGGCAAAAGGTCATCGCTAACAAAATATGGGCAATACATTATTGAACAAAATTACGATTCATTAAGTTGATCGGAATAACTGACCTGAATGTCAATTTATCTAGGATTTTCTATCGAACTACTCTTATAATCCTACTATGACTCCACCTAATCACAAAATTTCATAAAATTTGATTGAAAAATTGCCAAATTCATGATATAGTTTTCAACACATCGATATTGATTTATTGGTGGTCAGGATGATCGAATCTGAGTATCAATTTGCCAGAATTTTCTTATGAATTGATTATAGAATCCGAATTTTAAGCTATACATTCAAAATTTCATGATCAATTGGTTAACAAAATGATTAAACTATGATGTAAATGCCCCTGTATAAGTAAATCCCTTGAGAGAACTTGCGCGACCAATCGACTGTAATTGTAATTTTCGAAAATTCTTCTAAGCTGTGTATTTGGTGGTCCGATCAAAAGTTAATTGTGAATTATTAACTATAATAAAAACAATTGTGCATTGATGGTGCGACAAAATTTAACGGAATTCCATTCATTTCGGTTCAAGTTTTGTTTCGTTAATTTAGTGAATGGAATTAATTACCCAAACACGGTACCCAATTTGCCAATCTGCACGTTTTGTCGTCTATGGTACAATTATTTATCGGCATTATCGATATCTATATTTAAAAAGTGTCGACACAGCAGTGCGTTCGATGCGTATACGAACAATGCATAGAGTGGAGATTCTGACTTCACAGACTCTTTGTACAACTTACGATAATTAAACCATTTTTCTAATCATTTGGAATTGTCTTTGAACGATGTAATTGCATCACGCATTTCAATGGTGTGTACTTACCATATTGGCGATGCCAATCTAAGTGTGGTTATTGCGGAACCATTTAGTATCCCTGTGAAATATTAATATCATATTTGCATTCTTCAGTTATCTTCAGTACAACACAGCACCATACGAATACCCAGCAAAACTTTTCTGCGCATCGCTCTTCAATTGCATCGAACGAATTTCGATAGTCGCAATTTATTATATTGTCCAAAGTTGTTAAATTGTCCATTCAAATTGACTTATTTCACCCACAATTGAGATTCTAATTGGTTGGAGAAATTAATTCCATATTTTTTTTGGCGATTTCATGTGATGTTCTTTTATTTATTGGCAATAAATATAGGGTGGAACACTGGAAAGGTGCCGTATATGGAGGAAACATGGATTCTGCTGTCATCCGAATGTACAAATTGGATGCAAATCCGTTAAAATGTAGAGCGTGCAATTTTATGCATATAACTAATGTTTGTCAGGTTAATACAGCCAGTCGGACTTACTTAAAACTGTTCCATGCCATTCAAATATAATTCCCAAAATTTAATAGAACATTTTTTCAGCATTAAACAATTTCATACATAATGTTTGCCAAAAAATAAAGTGGTACACACCTTCTTGGCAACGAACACCGTACACACAAAAACATAACAGTGTGCGTAATTGGTTTACACATGGCTCTGAATAATCAACCCACATAGGGTGTTGTGGGACCAAAAAGGAACCCCAATTGTGGTTTGATTCGATATCACCTGAAAATTTTTTTCAATAAATTGGTGCACCTGAAAGTTGTTCGTTTATACGTACACAAAGTGTCTTTGTATCGAAAGCCGCACAAAACTGATTGACCACAACAAATTGAATGTTTTCATAAAATTGGAATTTTTTACACAAACATCCTGTCGCCGCCGGTGACCCGTTGACATACGGGTTAACAGTAAACAATAGATTTTTTAGGGTAAATTTTTAATTGTACATGTTAAATATCATATAAACGATAATTGCAACCAGTCTGCACTTACCTTTAAAACAACATATTTGATTTGGTGTGTGTGTGTGTGTGTGTATGGAATAGGAAAATCCATATTATTGATTTTCATTTAAATATATTTAATATAGGAAAAGTACACACACACAAATCAAAATGTGTTATTATTTTATTTTTTTTTTTAGTGCAGAGCTTAAGATAATTATAAATTTAATGCTACTGCTGCGGATCGGAGTGTCGGTGGTGTGTTTGTAATTTATCGAACAAATTTAAAATGATTATTAAAATTATTATTATTATTGTCATGTCATTGTCATGTGCGTCATCGTCGTCGTCGTCGTCGTCGTCGTCGTGTTTATGAAACCAAAACAAAAAGAGAAAATTGAAACGGTTTGTGTATGGACGGGACAACGAAAAAATGGTATATAATTAAGGAGGGAAACAAAAATGGGAAGAAAGAGTTCAAAAACCAGGAAAAATCTAATTGTTATTTTAATTTTATGTACAATAATTTTTGTATAGGACGTGTCCAACAAAACTAAATAGATGTGTTGGTGGGTACACACGCGAGACCACTGCAACCGCACGCACAACATACACGTAATAAAATAATGAATATGCGTTCCGTCATCCCGTCATCCACCTATTCATCACACCTACTCACACACACACACAAACAAACAAACACACACACACACACACAGTACACATACACCATACGGACACCAGTTTTATAATTGCTAGCGTGTTAATCTAAACATCTGCTGGGTGGCTGGATGGCTGCGGCTGCTGGTTACAATTTTTATTTTTATTATTATTATTATTATTATTTTTATTTCTGTTTTTCCAACCAAACCCAAAAAAAAAAAAAAAGTGTTTGTTGTGTGTGAAAATTAAAATGAAATAATAAAATTATTGGTGAAAATATTAATTTCACTAAAAATTTATGTGAATTTAAAGATTGTGAAAAAAAATGTTAGAATAAATAACTTAAAAAAAATGAAAAAATTGAAATGAAACAATTTTTTTCGAATATAAAAATAATAGTATTTGTGATTTAATTTAAAACAGCGAATTGTTATACACAAACACACACACATACACACACACACACATACACACACACACACATACAAACCCACACACAAAAAATACGATATTTATTGCAACATATAAAAAAACTGGAGTATGCAATAGTTTTTCCATCATTAATTTTTACACAACAAAAATATACACACACAAACACACAACACACACACACAGACACACAACACACACACACACACCTACATAAAAAATAATTAAATGGTTATGTTTAAACTATAGAAAAAAAACATAAATAAAAATAAATATGTCATCAATTATTCGTTTTCCAATTGCACCGAAATATGTAAACAATGAATTGTGCAAGGCGATAACAAATAAAAATCTGGATCGAATGGAACAATTAATCCAAAAAGGTGGTAACATAAATTATGTAAATGAAAATGATATGACACTAATCCATTTGGCCATTGCCGCCCGATGTTATGAAATATTACAAAAATTATTGTGTAAATATCAGGCGGATGTGAATAAAATAAATCGTAAAACTGGTGCAACGGTAATACATTTTGCGTGCGAAAAAAACGATAGATTGGCGCTGAAATTGTTGTGTGAACATGGTGGCGGCGACATTAACGTAACCGATATGGATATGAATACACCGTTACATTATTGTGCCCAATACAATAGCCGTGACACGTGTGCCGAACTATTACGCCGTAAAATTAATATTAATGCACGTAATTCACTGGGCCGTACCGCACTCTACGAAGCCTGTTCGCATTCCAATTTAGAAATTGTTCGAATGATATGTTCAAATAATCATTGTAATTTTCACATAACCGATAATGATGGTAAAACACCGTTAAACATTGCCTACTTCAAACAAAATCTAGAAATAATTATGTTGCTACGAGAAAATGGAGCCACTTAACCGTTTAACTGTTGCATCGCATATATTTTAAATTATAAAAATGCTGTGTGGACACCGTAGGCACTATATGACGGCCGGACACACATCGACGGGGGTGCGGAAGGCAAAAAACAAAACAAAAAAACGAAAAAGCATCGATCCGACGAAAATCATAATCCGAATTTTTTTTGCCTAAATTATTCAATCAAAAAATTAAATAAATTAATATAAAATCAAAAAAATCAAAAAAATTTACGAATGTATAAGAAAGAAAAACTGAGTTTGCGGGTCAGACCAGACCACACGAAGAAGAGGGTGAAGAGGAGAAGAGAAGAAGCAGACGCCGCAGAGCCGTATATATTTTATAAAAATTGTTATGTAATTTTAAAAAATTTTAAAACAAATTTGTAATGTGCAGTTTTGGGTGGGTGGGTGGTTCGCTCTCTAACTTAAATATATACATTTATTTGTATGTGTGTTTGTGGACAAGTAACGGTTGTTATCTGTATGTGTGTAAATTATATATTATTATAAGGTCAGTAGCATTTTAGCATTCGAATATATTTTTTTAAAAAATTTAATACCGTTAGGTTTTTTTTTTGTCTACTACACACTAACACATAGAAACACACATTAACCACTTACACACTTAAGCTTTGGTTTTTATGAGATTGCACTCTACAATAAATAGTCGTATATGAGAATGGTAATATTTACAAAGTGGGGTGAAAGCGTTTCATTAATTATTTGCGATTGTTAAAAATGACATTTCATAATTTATGTGCAGATGATGATGTGGACTGTGGATAACTAATCGATGGTTTTTATTAAGTAGCACCCGATGACACAAACACACACAAGCACACACACACACATACATACATCTCTAATATATATAGGGTGTTTCACTAGCGCTTATAGTGTCAGTGATGAGTTCAATGCCCCATATTAAAGTAGTACGATTGTATGCTACAAAATCATATTTACAGTGTATTAATTAGGCTCCCGCAATTGATGTTGTGGTATCTTTATGCGATTGGTATCAAATGAAGGCTTATGAAATTGTCTATTTTTTGGATTAGAAAACACGAAAAAAAATTATTCAAAGATTTTAGATTGCAAAGCGAAAAGAATTGGTTCAGAAATATAAGTGTTCCGGCAATGGATAAGTAAAATTAGTCCGAAAATACATTTAAAAACATATATTATATGTTTGAAAGGATTTGCCATTGTCTAGGACACATTTGACCAAAAATTTTCGGTGATTTAGGGCTCTCATTTCGAGACACCGGCTCCTAAAAATTCATATCGACAGCTTTATGCTTTTAGTGTTCGCTAAAGTAAATGAAAATCGAAGGTTGTGTGAAAAGATCAACGGCAAGGTGCAAAGGTGGTGCAAAATTAAAATATACACAACCTTTACAAATACACTTATTCACTGGTACTGGCCGTTTTAGTACGAAATTAGACACCGATCACCAACGCGTTTCTTTGAAGAAAGAATGCACACACCACATTCAGTGAACCAACCTGTATACACTTTATTACATTACCGATCCTTAAACATTAGTAAAATGTAAAATGGGTATTGCATGTATCATTCCTCGTGTGGGTGGGGAATGAGGGTTGTTGGGTTGGGCGAGTAACCTTATATATTAACTTCGTGCACTGTATTTATTATTTAATTATATATTTATTATTTATTGTATTTTGTGTATATTTGTATTTGTGTATTTATATGTAAACCAAAAATTGTATAATATTGTAACTAAATGTTCATTGTATGCGTGCAAGTCCTCCTCCGCGCTCGTTTTTAATTGTATTAATAATAATTAATAAGAAATAAATTAATTAATGTAAATTTTATAATAAAAATGAAACAATTATTATGTGGCGAGTGTTTTTGTCAAATGAAAAAAAAAACTATTTATCATTTTATTTGTTATTTTCTTTCCGCACTCCTTTTATATCCTTTTTGTTCCAATATAATAATAACGTTAACCCCTTTTTATGATTATAAACTACTGTATGTTAGCATAAACACATACACACACACAAACACAAACACGTTCGATATACACGCGACACATCGAAACAGAGATAACTCTTCAGTCTATGCGAGTTTTTAAGGGAATGCAAAGAATCTCTATGAAAATATAACAGAAAACGGTTAAATAAAGAATATGACAAGTAGAATACAATGAGCAGTGTGACGTCATTACAAATTGACAATATGGCGGTCAACACCAAATGACGGATTATCTATTTCTTTACAACCGCATCTTGATATGGATATCAAATAAGGTTTAGTAAAACTTTAAAATTACTAAAAAGCATAGAAATGATTACTTATTTGCTTAGGTCTGAGCGAGACCTAACGAGTGTGCCACTTGGTTACCGCAATTCCCACCGGTTTTATCCTTGCCGAGCGCTATTTAGAGTGTGCATGAATCTTATGCTTAACCATAATTAAGTAATATTGGATCACTGCGAACTTAGTATAAAGAATACAACAAAACTAGTTAAGTATTAAACAGCAAATACGTAAACTAATTTACACTAAAAAATTATCTGTCTGTGCCGACCAATAGATGAAAATCACATTTAGTGATACATTTAGTTTTTGCAAGAATATCTATTAAATGGTTAGTGACCATTATTGAATTGCAATGTGAGCCTTCAAAAACATATAGTTACATTTCATTTTAATACAATTTTAACCTAAACTCAAATTTCGATTGTCTAACTCTTCGCCCGATGTGAAACCATAATTTAACAGCTAACAATAAGAGCGTCGCGCAGTAGTAACTTTTTACTATGTAAATATAGAATTTTTAACATATCAGTCAAAAATTCATTGAACAATTCATTCAAATGAATGAGTTCTCTACAAAATATAGAATTCATGCACTGGTGGTGCGCTGGTGCATTTTGGTTGAATTTAATAATGAATTCTATCAATATTTTCTGTTTACCTTTTGGCTAACGTATTATATTCTTGTGCTATACAAGAAAAGAATGCAGAGCAGCTGACACACAACAAAAACGATGTCACAAAAACTTGTTTTAAATCTTTTTCATTTCTTATGTGATGTTTCCATTCTACTATTTATTTGTGTTTGGGTGTATGTATGTGTAAATTAATTTTTATATTACCTGCAATCCCTTCTCCCTTTCCAAATTGTTTTATATAAATTATTACTGGGTGGGGGTGGGGGAATTTTTTCTGTTGTCAAAAAACTCACTGTAATATTTTTGTTGATCAGCCATTATTAAAATTTTTTTTTATAGAGTTTGACATTTTCTCAGCGCTAAATCGAGAAGGAGTAAAACCATAAGGAATTCAAATGGAGCGCACGCATGCACGCATACCATGCGATGTTAAAAAAATCCGATTGGACCGTCAAATAATAGAAATATATTCCTCTAGGAAAATTTTTTTCGATTTTGATTTTACAATTTTAGGATGAAAATAATTTAATTCTTATGAAATCGTTTGGTTCAACCATATTTACAATTGAGTTTATGCAATTTGCATTGTAGCTTCTACGCCACCTTTCAGTGAATATGTGTTTCAAATAACGTACCTCACTTTAGTTATAGCAAAATTTCATATCACCCATTAAAAGTGAAATTGAGAAAAAAAAAATGTTACATCTTGAATATAGTTCTCGCAATACATAAAATTTCAGCCTAATAGGCGTGACACACTTTACACATTAGTTTATTTTTCTTGATTTTTGTTTTTATTTAAAGTTCTTATCGTTTAATTAAGGGGAGGAGGTGTGGGTAAATCGATAGAGAGGTTCACCCCAACCAATTTTTATCTAGTCAAATTACTGCTCACCTCCTTTCTCTGTTAGATACGAAAGGGGTTTAAATTGCTTGGTGGAGCATAATTTAATTAAGCGGTGGGGTGCGGCAATCGGTAGAGAAAGTCAACTCCACCAACTTTTGTTCTAGCGATAGATATGTCCAACACCTTTCTACATCAAACGTTTTTCGATCGGTGACTTACTACGCTCGGGTAATCAATTAAATCTCCCGATTGGTTATCAACAGTACAATGTGTCCAATACCTTTCTCGGTGACTCGCTACGCTACGCTATATATTTATATTTTTCCAAAACAAATTTGAATCCTCCATCCCCAGAGGGTGTGTGAAGTAACTTCCTTAGAACAATTGTTGGTGGCGTAGACCTTCTTTACCGATTTTCTTACCTAGCCGCTTAATAAAATTTTGTTTCACCAAGCACTTTAACCCCCTTTAGGTAGAGCAAAAGTTGATGGCGGTGACCGATCTATCGATTTTCTCACACCGCCCTTAATTATTAATTTGCAACACTAAGAAATTTACGCCCCTCCCATATCTCAGGATCGATGAGCGGTAATTTGGCTACAACAAAAGTTAGTGGATGTGATGCCGCCATCTATCGATGCGTCACTAAACTGTACTCTAAGTATCGCTACAGATTTAATCAGTCGTTAGTTTTAGTTTTTGTCGTAATTTTAAATTAAAATTATTCTAGGTCAGAGCTGACGTGTTTAAAAGAACATGACGTTCATACTTCAAAACTTCAATAATATGGATGCATTAAAATTTGATACAAACTACATAGAATATTTTATATATTTTAAATTGTTTTTTTGTTTTTGAAATGTCAATATCATTTTAAAATGTTAATTATATATACTTTGAAGTGTGTTTCATTCCATATTCCTTATAAATATTTGAAGTATGGCAGGACGACATATGTTCCAGTTATTAGCAGGCTGTGTTAATAGCAACGTAATTGCATAGTGACATTATTCTGTTGAGTTTGATTAATTTTTTATATAAGAGGGAATTAATTCCGCCACTTGGACCAAAGACGGTCAAGAAGGTCAGCGAATATCATCGTAAATTAGGTGTTGCACGTTAATTAGATAGTAAATAATACCTGTATACACAACACTACTATGGAATATCCACTCTTATAATACAATAATAATAATAATAATGAAATGAAAGAAATATTAATCTTTCGACTGTTGCTGAACAATTGTTTAATTATTATTTAGTCTCATGTAGAGGATAAGTTACTAAATCAACCGGGTTATATGTTGATAAGTTACATAAACATTAATTAAATGGCACCCACATTTGTTCCAAACAAAAAAATTGAATTGAATTTTTTCAATATTTGTAAGAGAATAGAGAGCTGTGACCAAACAACATGTATTTCATATGATTCAATATTTATTAACGACTAAAACTAAAACTGCAACTAAGGACTAATCAAAGCGGCGACCTTATAAATATTCTAACACAATTTTTATTGTGCAAAGAAACGCAATACGCATATTTACGATTTTTAAAAGCAATCATGTCATTTCTGAATCGGAAATTTGTTGAATGAATAGAACGTCAAAAAATTTTCACTGGGTTTAACAGAATTATTATGTGTCGCTCGCATCCCAACCATCCGTCCATGTGCGTATGCATTTTTATAAATGTGGAAAATCCAAAATCCAAAAAAAAAATCACACAAACAATGATGCGTGCTTGCGTGTGTGTTTGTTGGTTTGGTTTTTATGTGTGTGTGGTGTGACTTTCTGCGCTTGTGTGTACCAACCGTATTTTGTTATTATTATATCGTGTATACGCAACAACACAACCAAAACTATATCGAATAAAATAATATTTGTAAAAACGTAGAGGAGAAATTAAATTATGTTGTTTCTTGTTTCGACAGTCGGGTGAATGTAAGTCCAACTAAATGTTGGCAGACAGTTCATCCGCCATTGCGCGACTAGTTGGTTCACATGTGACTACGAAAAACGAAATATTAAAAAAAGAAAAAAAAAATAAAAAAAAAATAAGCAATAATATTTAAAAAGAAAAATAAAATTTTTGAAAATAAATAAAAATAAATAAAACTAAGCAATAAATAAGCGATAATTTTAAACAAACGTTTCGCGTTCATATATATTTTTTTTTTTGAAACACCACACCAATTTATTTATTTATTAATTAATGGTAGAAGTAGTAGTATTTTTTTTAGAGTACATTTTTTTTTTTGTCAAACGTTTAATAATTTAATAATTTTTTTTATTTGAAAAACGATTATTAAAGGCGAATAATAAATAATAAAAGAAAAAAAGAAAGTTATAAAATATGAAAAATTTATTTTAAAATAAAAAAAAAAAAAAATATTTAAAACAAGAAAAATTTTTGCATTAACATTTGGGAAAGTAAAAAAAAAATGGAAAAAAATGTTAAAATTTTGTTACCATTTTTTTTTTTATGATTCGTGTTAATTTTTTTTTTTTATTTAAATTACGGAAATTTTTTTTGTTTCAACATTTTTTTTTATAATGAAATAATTTCTACTGCTATTGGAAAAAAAAAAATAAAACGTATATGAAAAATAAATATATATATATTCACACAAACACACACACACACACACACACACAGAGGCACACATTTCATACACATATTACCGAAAACTTGTAAAAAAAATTAATATATTTGGTATATAAACACGAACGCACACACACACACAGACACATCAAAAGCAAGAACCACACATCATACGCACGCCAAAAAAAAAACAAGCTGATTGAATTGCATGCGCGCGATGGAAGTTGCAGAGCGCTGATACACCACCAACAAGAAATGTAGAAACATTGGTTTTTTAACAACAATTTTTGGTTGGAGTTTTTATGTTTTTATTTATTTATTTATTTATTTATTTATTTAATTATTTATTTAATTATTTATTTATTTATTTATTATTTTTATTGTTTGTTTGTTTGTGTTTTGGTATAAAAGATTTTTATTAAAAAAAATTGTGTTTTTAAATCAAAAATTAATGTAATAAAATAATGTTGAATGTGTGTGGTGGCGGTGGAGGTGATGGTGGTGGTGATGGTGGTGGTTTGTTGATTGGTTGATTGCTTGCTTGCCTACTTGCTTGCTTGGTTGGTTGATGGTGATGGTATATATTATAAATTTTAATGTAAATTGTCGCCATGTGTACTGCTTCTAGTTAGTTCTATTTCTCTACTACCATTTTTTGTTACTACTTGCGCTTTGGACTAGAAACGATAAAAAAAAAAAAAAAAACACACACACACGCACAGTTTCTTCTCTAGCTGACTCTGTTTTACAGCTGCGCAATTAATAAAAATTTTTTTTTTGTAATTTGGTTAATGGTTTTTTTTTCTTATTTTAATTTATATTATTTTATGTGTGCGCATGCATGATGTTTTTTTTTTGTTGTATGTGTTTGTGTGCAAATGTAATACGACGTACTTGTGTGTGTGTGTGTGACACAACTTCATCCCAAATTTCCAACAATCTTTTAAAAATAAAATTTCGTCATATTAGAAAATCTTTTTTTTGATTATGAAAAACGATTCACCACCGCCACAAGATTAGAGATGGGGGAGACAAGACATTGGTGGTGGTTGTGGTTGTGGTTGTGGTTGTGGTGACATGGTGTTGTTGATTTCTTTCATTATCCATTTTGTTTATTTGTAATATGGGTTTTGGGTGCATATTTATTTGTAAAATGATGTCATGAAATAAATGGAAAATTAATAAGGAAATAAAAATGATATTAAAAAAATAAACCACGTGTCTATGTGTGTGTGTGTGTGTGTGTGTGTGTAGTGGAGAGACACAACGCGGAAAAGAAATAATTTTTTTTATGTAAGAAATTAACCATAGCATAGTGACCAATTTACCAAAAAAAAAAAAAAAAAGATAAACATAGGACAAAGAGAAAGAGAGAGAGAGAATGGAATGCAATAAATAATAATTTAATTTTTAATAATAATTCCATCACCATCACCACCACCACCACCACCACCACCACAAGAAACGTTGAACTAAATTTATTATTCCAAAAAAATGTATTTAATTTTAATTTTTTATTATTTTGTAATTGTAAAAATGTAAAAGAAAAAAGTAAACCGTACACACACACACACACACACACACACGTTCACTCATACACCCTACAATTGGACATACAACTTTAAAGATATGATAAAAAAATTATAATATTATGTCAAAAACAAATCAGAATAAAATGTGTGTCGACGTCGGAGTCGTTATATATTTTATTACTGTTGAGTTTCTGTTGTGTGTGATATGTGTGTATATTTGTGTGTGTGTGTGTGTGTGTGTTGTGTGACTTTGTGAATGAAATGTAGTAAAAATTTTAATTAAATGAAATTGAAAACTATTTATTTTATGATGACAAAAAAAAAAAAGTGGTTAGTTTTTGTTAAAGAAAAACAATTGTTAAATTAATTATTTTTATTATTAAATTATATGTACACACACACACACACACACATCCAGGAACACACATAAACACACACACAAACAATTTAATTTATCAAAACAGTAAAATATAAAAATAATACTAATCCATACAATTAAAAAAAAAAGTATATATATATTATTTTTCATATACACACACGCACACATACATTCAATAAAATAATAAAATTTTAACGAAAATTATTTCATCTACCAATAGAAATACGAAAAGAATACCAAACACAAATACACTAAAGCGCGCGCAAGCAACAGCAATAGCAACAACAACGCAGCAACAACAACAACACAGTGTAACAAGAAAAACAACGTAGCCACAGCCAACAACAAATTTTATGTATTGGAAAAAAAAAAATAAAAGAAAAGTTGTGTTGTGTTGAGTGTGTGCGCGTTCTGTGCTCTTATTAAAAAAAAAATAAAAACGAAATAAATAATATAAAATAAAAAAAAAAATAAGTACAGTAACAACAAAAATTGAATAAGGAAAAATAAAGAAATATTTCCGTTACGTAGTTTCTTTTGTTTTTTTTTTTTTTTTTTTTGTTTTTTTTTTTTTTGTTTTTGTTTTTTTAAATGTTACAATCAAAAAGTTGGAATTAAAAAAACAACGGTTGTGTGGTGCAATTATTATTTGTTGACTTTTGGTTTTTACTATTAAATGAGTTTATCATCGATAACAGATTTATCACAACGTTTACAAAAGGCATTAGATTCAAATTACAATGTAAGTTTTTATTTTTATATTTATGTTTTTAAAAATATAGTGTTGGAAAACATACATATTTTAGGATTATTATTGGCACACAAATGAACAATGAACATGAATTTGTAGCAAAAAAAAAATAAAAAACAACAGATAAAATATAATTCCTAACCTAAAATTTATTTATTTTTTTTTTGTGTGTGTGTGTGTGTTCCGTGGCCACCACAATATTATTATTATTATTTATTATAATTTATTTATTTATTACATTAGCCCAGCAAACATTTTAATCGAAATATCATTCATTTTTGATTTGCGAAGCATTAATTTTAATCGTGTTTAGGGATAAATAGGGTCACATTTAAATCGTCCAGGTACATATGATCGTCTGAAATGTATGTGATTGTCTTACAAATATTCGGATCATATAAAAATAAGATTTGAAAAAGTCTCTATCTCAAACAAACACCAAATCAAAGGTGAATGTTAAAAAGAGATTTGGGGGGAAAAAGGTTTTCTCACACAAACACCAAATCAAAAATGAATCAACAAAATAACATCGAATCATAATTTCAAGCCCATAGAAATTCATTCGTCTTAATCATCAAAAAACTGAACCAATTACGTTTTTATATCATCATCATTATCATTATTTAAAATGTTGCCCATTCCAGGAAGTTTTGCATCAAAATAAACTGTAATCTAATAAAGATTTGGACTATATGGTCCTGCTAAATTAAATAAACAAATATGTGTGTGTGTGTGTGTGTGGCGTATACAACAACATCATCCCTTCCAATTTGCTAATTCTGATTGATTTTCTTGAAACGCCGTGTTCAATTTGGTTAGTTGTTGAATGTATACCGTTGCATTGATCGCATTTGGTTGCCTAGGAAAAAATTCAAAATAGACAAATATCTTTGTATAATAGCTAGCAAACCGAAAACACATAACCTATTTTTGATACATATCAGCACCCTTGATCAGCACGTCTGTTTGCAGTGCCTCAAAAATTATTCGATATAGTGTATTTGATATGTCACATAAGTTGCCTGGATCGAAAAATTCCACCTATCGAGTAAATATTGGCTTTTATTTTGTATCTATGCAAATTTTGCACGCTTTGACGAACAAAGAAATAATCACATAATCCGATGGGGTCGAAAGTGTTTGTTCGTGAACTCTATGCCCTTTTCGATTAACATGTTGTTTGCGTTTGTTTTTATCTTGGCACACGATCTTATTTCGATTCAAATTATTGTGTACCAACACCATCCCCATTTTTCATTGTCAGTTATCAAAATGGATCATTTTTTCTTATGTTTTATAAGCGCATCGCAATGTATTTTGTTTCTGTTAATTTCTTTAAGGACATCATGCAAAACCTGCATGTGTGTCGACAAATTTTTACAGTGCTTGCGTAAGTTATGCATTTAGTTGCTCTCTCTGTAATCTCTTACGTGTTGTTTGCTATGACGATCGTTTACAAACTAGTTGTTATGGGCAAGATTCTCAAAACAATGTGTTACGATTCGGTAGCAGTTTCTTTTGTATAAACACAAAAAATTAGTGCTGAGTCAGCCAATGGCCTTTATTTGACTGTGCAAAAGTCGACATATTGCAAACATGCAATTTTCAATTTATCACATTAACAGTAATGGTAAATCATTAACGTATAGGTGGTATATTCTATGTTTATTCCACCCATTTGGATTTAAACCAAACAGCAATCGGACAAAATGACAATGCTAAAGAGGCGAGTCATCTCATGTAATTTACCCCGTGTATGCGTTATTAATTTTATCATGAAATACTACCGGTTTGATAATATAACATTTTTTTTGTAGTGTTTCTCTGTTTCGATCCCACGCTTAGTCGATCTTCTCAACCAAATTTCTGATTCAAAAAAAGGATTGTTTCGTCGTTGTGCTGTATGACATGTTGCTGAAACCACATATTATTCACATTATTATGCATTAATTCATTCCATAAAAAGTGATTGGTTTACCGGCTTCATTTTCGAAAAACCATATATACCTAAAAACTTTTATCGGATCAAGTTTATGACTTTTGCACAGGTAGGTGCTAAATCGTTTAGTGGGTAATTCTTAACGCACAATTGTAATATATTCAAATGATAAAGGGTTTTAATATATGGGGTTTTTTCCTAATACATAAATTAGAAACAAATTATTAAACTTCCATTTAGTATAATTATGCTGAAAAGAATGAGTTAAAGCTGGTTGTGGGCCATTCCAAATTGGTTTTCGATTATAGTTTAATTTTGCGGTTTTCTTAATGATAACTTGAATACCATTCCGGATTATTAATTACAGCAGTTTTCCAACATTTTACATACATTTATGAGCCCACACAACGCAATCCAGCCCCTGCGGCAATGCGGATGTTAAATTCGGTTATTCACATTTTATATGAGAATGGTTTTTGTAATAGTTGCGGCGGACTCAAAATAGTATGAAAGCGTTTCTCATTAATTTCTATTTGCTATTGTTAAATATTACATTTCGTTGGCATGATTTAAAGACATTAATTGTAATTGTGACTAGTGGGGGACGTTGTGCTGCAGGCTGTGGAAAACCAAGGTTATAGCCAGAGTTGTGGGTCCTTAGAAAAATTCTGATTAATCATCACCGGTGGTGAATGGAAAATCTCTTTTCATGAATTATCCGATTTTGTAATTACGGACCATTAATCGATTTCCAATTTTTACGAACGAGTTGTAAAGTTTAATCAATCTTTCATGGAAGAAATGTTATTTAATTGCTGCACTTAATTTTTAGCAAACATTTTTAGAGCGAAGCACAAAAATTTGTGTCACTTAATGCGTTGTGGGATCTGGCGCTACGACTTCTATATGCCACAAAATCATTTTCATTATTTTTAGAACAGATTTTCTATACGGAAACGAATGGCTTTATTTTTATTAAATTTACACTTAGAAAATTGAAAATATACTACAAAATAAGATGCTGTATTTTCTCGTAAGACGTTGTGGGCTTACGAAATTAATCGGATAACAAATTATTTATTTACTTTATCCAATTTTGTTTATAGTGTAATTGGGGCGGATAATTTTTATAATGTTATTAAGTACTTGAAAATAGCCTTAATAATAAATCGGATATTTTTATCAACTGATTTACAAAACTACAACTGTCACTTAATGCTTTTACAATATGTTTTGTCTAAAACGAAATGTCATGAAACTTTGACATCAATTGACATTAAAATTGAATAAATAAAATAGACAAATTACGTTAAACTTCTATATTTATAGTCGTTCTCTACCTATTCCATACGAACTTCCTGCTCCGATAGTATTTACTGTATTATTTTTGCATACATTTTTGGGCCATATGTTTAATAATAATAATAATAATAATAACGCAAGCGTATTATAAAATCAATTCTTCATTTTATCACACACGCGATTTTATTATTATTTAAAATGTGACATTTCTCTAAATCGAGACGATGACGTTATGCAGACAGTATGTAATCACCGGGCTGCCGCTGCCGCCATAAAGTTGCGAATTTGTTTATATAATAACAAAAAAAAAAATTTAATTTAAAAAAAGGTTTCTTGTTTGTTTGTTAGGTTTTTTGTTGCTCTGGTTTATCGATTACGATATAATAAAATATAAGCAAATAATTACCATCGCTGGAAATAAGTCCATTTGGGTATCGTATTTCATTGTAAATTCGGTTCCAAACAACTGCGATGATGATGGGGTGGTGGTGGTGGCGGTGGTGGTGATCAAACAGATATATACGAAATAGAATGCAAAAAAAAAAGTCAGGGATGTATTTTAAGCATGTAATTTTTGGGGGCCGCTTAAAATAACTGCTACTTGATACAAAATTAAGAATTTTTTAATAGTTAAACGTCAAAAATGTTTTATATTTGTACGTATTTTCGTTGTAAATAAGTGCCTTTGCACCAAATTTGTTAAAATTAGTTGGTATTATGCTCAGAATGGGATTATCTAATTAGTTTGTTCTCAAGTTTTAGCTGCGTTGCAGTTCTACTGACCGCCCATTTTATATAATCGGATAATTTCTGTTCTATTTTTATGAAATTGGATATTTTTAAAATATGATTATAATAATTTTTTATAAAAATGGGTCGGCAGATATCGTTACAGATACCACACGTTATTTTGTTTTTTTTTTTTTTACATTAGCTAACAAGTCACGTTCGCCAGCCGCTGTGTTATCACTGTCATTGTGTTTGGTTTATCGCAAGAATATGTTCCTCTAACTAAATGAATTTCGGTAACTCATTTAATATTTTTTTTGTTTGCCAAAATCCGAGGACATTGTCATGGGTCTCTGTCTTGTCTTGCATTTATTATCTGTACATATCGTATCATCCGATAGAATTCCCATCCATTTCAGATGCGAAATTCGAAGGTACCTTTCCCACTAAAGTGTATGGTTCCGGAAACAAAGTTGTTTCCCTTTTTTTTTTCATTTCCATTGATATCTGTGTGTTTCTGTTCTTTTCATTCTTCTAATCAAATCATCTGATATTTGTATCGTACAGTTAGAATTCTATATCGATGCAAACGATTCATCTCCATAAGGTGATCTAAATATTGGAATGTATTTTCTCGCATGTGTTTATAAGGTACGTCATTTGAGTAAGTAAATTTCAGCATCAACTCTGTCCCGCATCATTAGCAAAGATTGTCATTTCTCTGATTCGGATACGTTCCATTCTCAATGAGATTTTTATATGGCAAAATTTTTTACGCACAGCCATTCCCTCAGTATCATCCATTGGTGGAATGGCACATTTCCAGTTCATAATTTTACAAAATTTACGATCACTCCTTTAGATGGATACAGTTTGACAAAATTTGTTGACCTTCGTGTGTATCATCTTTTAGCATCTTTGTGCATATGCAAACGTCCAGTGACATCAGACGCATTAACACGTACGTGGCATACGATGAGTTTATAGTGGAAATGCAAGTACAAGTAATTGTCAGAAATGTTAATAATTTATATGTACCCACAATTGCTTTCTGATTAATATAAATTCAGTGTATAATGGGTACCCATCGATGTGCCGGACTACCGCCGGCTTGTACTCTGTGACCAACTTGGGTACACACAATCTTACCTCCTACTAACATCGTTTACAATATATTTTTATATTACCAAATTAATAATTTGCATACAGTGCAGTGCAAACTGTGCGCTGAGCAATTCAATATTTATGTTTTCAATGTTGTAATTATACCAAATAGTAAAAACATAAATGTCAAACTGTCAGATAAACATGTTTTTGGTATTTCATTTTATCAATATTTATTTAAAAAATTTTTTAATGATATTTTAATTTTTCAATCAAAAAAAAAACAAAAATGATTCTATTTTTTGTGGTGTATTTTTTGTGGTGTTCGTCGTCTCTGAATAACAGCAATAACAGCAACAATAAAACAGAGAGTTCAAACAAAATGAAGATAATCAGAATCAGGAAAATATAAACAAAAAACATATAATTTTTAAAATAGAAAATAAAATTAATTTAATCAAAAAATATAAAGCAAAAAATATAAAACAAAAAACGAACCATTTAATTAATCGCATATGCGCAAAAGATTATTCTAAACGTTTGTGGTTGAGCGGCTATGTGTGTGTGTGTGTGTGTGAATATGTTGTATCAATTTTTTCATTTTTTTTTTATTTTTGTGGGATGATACTAAAATGAGTCGTTGTTTTTTTTTATCTATTGTAAGCCACCGTGGTGTGGTACAGTATGACCTTCAAACCGATCAATTTTTTTATAACTTTAAAACAGAGCCACAGATTTTGTGTATTGGGATTAGTTGGGAGACTATCGTACAATCCATTTTAATACGATACGATATCATAGGAATTAGGTGTAGTGAAAGCCACAACCACAGCGATTAGTCTAGTAATAGGTCTATTGTGAGATGATGGAATGGACAATCTCTTATTTCATCCACCTCATCGGATATGCATCTTTTTACACAGATATGGTAGTTACACGTATCATGTCTCATCAATACACCACATAGAACATTCTTAGATTCATCCACTGCATAGCCGTCACAGCAGGGCCTTTTTCACTTTTGTGTATAGTTATGGCTAAGGAATATTTTGTTAAATCCATTTTGAAACTCCTTTACCACAAATATGGTCCGTACCGTAATTTTGCCATTTAATAAAACCTTTCGTTGCTGCGTATAACCCCTATGGCCTTGCATCCAAATAAGATTTATCTTATATGTCAATTGGTTTAGGGAATTATGGCGGTTAAAGTGTTAATTTTAATTTTATAATTGTTGTACTAATAAGAAAACACTAGGTCTGGCTAATTTTGCATTAAATCGTTAAACAAAATTTTTATATTTGAGAAATTTGTTCAATCATAAATCGATAAATCATTATGAAAACATTTTCTCATCATAAATTTCTCATTCATAGACTTTTGTTTAAGCTATAACAATGCATTCGGTCTCAACTGGTTTCTAGAGATATTCACAAATAACAACAACAATATAAATAGGCACAAAAAACTAATTTTCGCTTTAGATATTTGATCTGTTCTTTGGCTTTATCCAGAACCAATGAGTAGTACGTGACGGACAACTAATTCCACACACATATAGACGTTCATATGAACGTCCACACACACACACATACATTCGTGAACTCACTGCCATTTAGGAGGAAATATTTCCAACCTACAATTAATTAAAAATGTTACAAAAATTTATGAAAGTCGTAACACTTCTTAAATATGTGTGCCAAGCCATAGACAAATTCACCGCTGCAATTTCAAATATTTTGATGACATTACAAATTAAATAGTCGTCACAATTCTTTTAGTTTGGGTTGTTATCGCTAACGATAAAATTAACCTTTACCTTTTTGTATACAAACTTCAATAGACTTGAGATTCCTTTCATTATTGACATTTGACCCGGAATGAGACACGACTTCAATAGACTAAAATTGATTAAATAACATTTGGTTTTTAATTGTGACTAAACAATTAAACTATTATTAAAGTGAAAATTAATTAGATTAATTAAATTTGGTCTTAGAGGTGACTCTATAAAAATAAATGAATATACGGTTATCTAAATATGTCTACTGCGTTAAAGTGAGAAGTACTGCATAGTCTAAATTGGTCATATTAAATCTCAAGAGGTAAACAAAAGACTAAATTCGTTAGTTTCATACAGTCCATACCACTGAGAAACAAGTGTGAGGAGACTACTAAACTTTAGTTTCTCGTATCAATATTATTACCAGTCGGCCAGACATAATAATTAATAATTATATAGATATTCATAAAACATTCAGTCTATATTTTGTGGACCATTCACTATTTTCAGATATAACTGTATTTATTTATAAGAAAAAAAAAATATAGAAAAATATTTTGCACATTCAAATAAAGTATATAAACACAAACACAGAGGCGGACACATGCGCACACACTCGCAACGTTATGTATTTCGGTAGAAAATGTATAGATTGTGTGCAGAATGTGGTGCGGCTGATAAAATTATACACTTTTTTTTCTTTGTAATATAATCACGGTACGAACGAAAAAATTTAGTTTCATATTCCATTCCATTCATTTCGAATCGAATGTTTAATTATAAATTTTCATTTTTTTTTTTTTTTCTTTTCCAAAATACTAATACAAATTTCATTGGAAATTTCCAGTATCACAATTGTATAATTGTGGTCGGACAGTGTTTTAAAAAAAAAAACATTTTGATTACGGAACATATGCAAAGTATTTAACCAATAACATTATCATCAATTGTTTTGTAAATGAATTATCAAAATTAATTACAAAAACTACAACAAAAACAACAACAACAACAACAACAATAACAACAACAACATATAAAATAATTACAGCCAAACCTTAGCTAATAAGGTGCAACCTGGAAGAGGAACAGCGAAACTGTTGCGACAATTGCAATAATTTTGCGCAAACAGTATTCCGACTATGATGTTTAACTAATAATAACTGTAATTATGTCATTTCTAATACGATTTTTGATAAAATTTGAAATATAAATTGAGTGCGATGGTGTATTAAAATCAATTATTACAAAGTTTTTATTAGAAAATGATAATCGAGAAAGGAATCCAAAGACGAAATTGCTGGTGGCTGGATATTTTTGCTATTTCTTCTATAATTTTGATGACATTAGGTATGTACAGCATATTGAGAATGGAAACATATGGTGAGTTTGTAAAGAAATTATAGAAAATCGATATTCAAGGACGAATTTCAATAACCACTGAACAATTTGGTATATTTCTAAACCAATGTTGAAGAAATTCAGTATATTTAATATGAAATTGTATGAACATATTGTAGGTGGGGTTTTTCTGAAAAATCGATACACAAATCAGTTTTTCTTATCATAGTTAAATATCCTGATTAATATGGATATTTTTTATGCGATTTTAATGGAATCAAAATACGCATCTAAGGTATTAACGATATTCCAAAAATTTCTAGAATCTGAATAATAAAACTGACCTGACTATCGATTTTTTTCAGTATTCCATTACCAACCATTAAACATATGCTAAATTTCATGAAAATGGAATAAAAAAATTCTGAAGGCTGATTATGAAATTGTCCTGATTATCGATTTGCCAGAATTTCAATTAACAACTAACCATAAAATCTCCCATCTCAATCGCATCAAAACCCTTAGCGAAATGGCAAAAGTGTACTGTTACCTGGGAAATTGTTATCCAGAAAACCATTTCTGGTTATAATTTTACAGAACCTATCCGATAACAATTCGTATTATTGACTTACATTTCAAATTTTAATCAAAATCGAACAAGAAATTATCAAATAAAACTATCGCTTTTATAATTTGTATTTTGTTGCCTATATTTTAAAAATGTTGCTCCAATTGAATGTTGCTCTTATCGAGGTTTGGCTGTATTTAGATGAGTTTTTTTTTTTATTTCAAAAATTAATTTCTAGTTGTTGTTGTTGTTGTTGTTGTTGTTGTTGTTGCTATTTTGTGTTGCTATCGCTTTTGTTGCCTTTATTGAATTTAGGACGTGTGTGTACGCCGCAAATGACGAGTACGGCTGCGGATCTATCGATATATATATTTATTATTTTATGTACGTGCTGCTTGTGTTGGGTGTATGAGTGTGTAAATTGTGTATGCGCTTTCTGGTGTACGTGTATGTGTATATGATGTTTAATTATATGCTATTTATTACCACAATGTCGCCTATATCGCTCCGTTATTATTTACTTATTAAAAGCAAAAGTGTGTTCATTTAAATTCACTGTAAATATAAAAATAATAATTAACTAAATTGAATGTGAAAATGTTAATATTTAGTATAAATTGTAATTTTTCAGCATGATGGCACATTTTTTTTTTTTTTTTGTTTCTAATTAATCCTCCTCATCTCATCTGCACCTGTTTTTCTTTAATTTATTTATTTTTTTTATGGGTCAGATGTGATAAATGTTATTGAGATTTTTACATTTTTTTTTTAATAAATTTTTTGTATTATTTTATATTTTCAATGTAAAATTATAATTTTACCGTTTGTTTTCATTGAATTGGATCTTGTACGTTTAATGGGCGGTGTGGTTTAAGCATTATTTGCATTGATTTGCATTGATTTGAATTGAGAAAAAATATATTAAAATCAGTGACCTATATTTTTTTCATTTGAATTAACATATGTTGAGGATATTGATGGATTTTGATGATATTGCAATATGTTTTGGTGGTACGTAGAATATAAACATCTTTTGTTATATATATTCCATCAATAATAAAATACAACACAAGTTTTACCGATATTTTCACAATAATTTTAATATCGATTCTCAAACAGTCCATTAAATATTGAGATTTTTTATGTTAAAATAAATTCCAAAAATCATTCTTTTTACATTATATTGATCTATACCTTATGGATACCGGATTGCTCAAAGCATTCTAAGAGCTTCAGTTTTTGGTAGGGTTTTGTCTGGCCTGGCACTGTTACATATTGATCTATATTTTCTCCCAAAATGTATTAGGCGATTATCATTTTTTTTTTTTACTATCGTTTGTTGTTGCATTTTTCTAGCCCGTCTTCCATGCACAGTCTAAAAATATTTTCCGATAGGATTCTCATCCGTCTGTTTGTGATGATACACAAAACCGCCATATGTCCAGCAATAATTTTCATCAATTTTCAAAGATTTTCTCGCTCCATGCATAGAAAACCTAAGAGATAAATTAGATTGCCTTTATCATACTTATGTTGTCCGGCAACGTTTTTGATGTTCCTGCATAATCTTAACGGCTATCTGGACACATTCCAAAGCCTATGTAGTCATTTTTTACCATTTTGTCATGCTTTTCTAATCACACCGCTTGGTTATCCAGTGGAATTAGAAGTTTTGTTTCACCCAACCTTTGTCTAAAAGTAATCCAAAGCATTCGTATTATGGACTCGACATCTAAATCTGATATACTGAGATGTATTGCTTCAGGTTAATATGGCAAGTTGGCTGGAACAAAATTCAAGCAACCACCGCATTGTTCCCCATCGTGGGACGATAGCATTGTCAATGAGTATTTAAAGAAATTATATTCGCACCCCCACTCTCTTGATGCCATCCATTGGACATATTCAGTTTTATAATATATTTTACAAGATTAACATCACCCTTCTACACCCACAGATTGTTCCAATGTCGTGGTCATGCAAGTACCAAACTGAGTGCAGTGGGTTTTTATTACAATAGTTTTAAATTGATTGATGGAGCAACATCTGGTGAATAGAGAGGGCGGGTGTGGTAACACATCCCATCCGAGTGCTTACAGTTTTTCTTTTACCTGTGGTTTTGCGACATGACGACGAGCAATGAATTACTTTTCCGTGTCGGTTGGACCATTCTGGTCGTTATTTTTTTAATTTTTTTTTCAATGCTCGATTCAATTCAATCAATTGTTGTTTGTAGCGCTCACCGCAATAATAGTTTGAGCCGGTTTCAACAATCCATAATATACCACGCTCTTCTGGTCGCCCACCAAATACACAGTAAAATTTTTTTGTCCGTGTATATTGAGTTTTGGCGTCAATTTTACTGGTTGACCTGGATTCGGAATCCAAGTTCGCGTAGGATTATCAAAATAAATCAATTTTTCATCATCAGTACGACAATACGATCGACACAAAAACAACTTCCTTAGCTGTATTCCAATCAAAATTTCACACATGATTTTACCCTTTTCTTTGCAGTTCTTTCAGTAAATTCATATGGAACCCAATTTTCCTTTGTTTTGCATCTAAACCTATTGTGTTTAAACGATTAGAGAAATTTATTTATTGAATCTTCCAGTTGTTGTAACTACGATTGTGCATCGTCTTCATTCCAATAATGCTTGTAGCAATTCAGTATCTCTATTTTGTTTTTTTTTGTAGTTTTCCACGTTAAAAAATATGTAGTTTACACTGAATTATAAAAATATAAAGTGAATACGTTCAGAAAAAAAAACGTTTCAACCGAAAGTTTATATTTATAATTTGAAATTATGAAAAATGAAGTGTGTTCAAAAATTATTAATACAAAAAAAAAAAAAAAAAACGTTTAAAATATTTCCAAAAATTGATAACAATTGAAATACTTTCCAATGGTTCATAGAATTTAATTTGTTTAGTAAATTTCAATTTATTATCTGTTTTTTGAACAACATATAACATATATTTTTGATCAAGGTCAAGGTGATACATTTTAAAAATCGATGACCTTTAATTTAGTGTGCCCGTGTGCCCGTGTGTGTGTGTGTGTGTGTATGTGCGTTGTGTGTTGCGTAGTTATTAACCAAAAATTAGTATATTTTTATTTTAATTTTGCAAAAAAATAATGCGAAAAAAAATTATTTAATCTTTTCGTCCAAATTTTTTGTATGTAAAAAATTTGCTAAAAACTGTGTGTTGTTTTTGTTCCATATACATAAAATATTTATTCATTTATTCATTTATTATTACATTTATTTAAATTCAAGTTGTTGACCTTATTGTGTTTCATTATATTCATTCGAATCAGATACACAAATACACAGACGAAAGACATCATTTCATATAATATTATAAAATTAAAATACAACAAAGGAACTGAAAATAGACGTCAATGTGCGCGATATGTATCTAACTAACCGATAGATAGATGATCGACAACGCGACAATGGCAAAATGAATTGAATATATTGAATATAATACTTTACAAAACAGAGAACAAATCATAAGAGACACACACACACACAAGATATTTAAATGTATTTTAAAAATAAAATACTATATTACAATCAACAAACAAATGAAAATATAATAATAATAATAATAATAAGTAACAGTTTAAATGTCAAAAGTCATATTTGCACAAAAGAAACACACACAAAATCGTACTTAAAGTATGAAATTTAAATGTATCGATTACGCGAATACACACACACACACACACACACACTGCAAATATTTTTTGCTTTAGTGACAGTTTTTTTAAATTTAAATTTAAATTATAATAATAATAAAATTAATAATAATATTTAAAAATTATATTCACGTTCACACACATCAATCGGGGGCACACACTACACGACACGGCCTTCTTCTCTTTCGACGAATTCCCCAGTCACCTACTAACTAAAAACGAAAAAATACAAAAACAACAACAAAAAAAAAAAATTATCAGCAAATTCATTCATTTGTTTTTTTTTTCTTTAACATATTTTTCTATAACGAAAAATTATTGCAATGTAATTTATTATCACACATTTTCTTTTTGATATTACGCACACACACACACACACACTGTAAACATTGCTATCATATCGTTCACACAATAATTGCGTGCGTAGCGCAAACACACAATAATTATAAATATGTACCACACAACACGAATACGCGTTCACTTGTACACCTAAATCCCATCAAACATTTGCTTCGAAGAAAAGTTAAATTATCGGTATGATATTTTTTTACGGATATTTTTACTCAAATTTTATATATGTCAATGTTTTATGAGGCCATTATTGGAGCTGTATTTATTTAGTCGGTGGGGGGTGTGGCTCGTGAAAATAAATTAAGGTTCACATTTAAAAACTTATTTTTCCTAAAGTTTCACTACATACAAATTGTAAAACATTAGCCCGGATGCCAATGGAAAATTTTCGGGAAAACCCGTTCTCATAAATTATCCAATTTTTATTACATAATCACAAAATTTAATCAATGTCCAGTCTTTCATGGAAGAAATTTTTAAAATTTGCTTGAAGCATTTAGAAAATATAGTCAATTTTCCAAAAAAAAAATTCTCTTCTATGTCAAAAATTGAAAATTGATTAGATTTTATAATTTTGTAATAATAATTGAAAATCCATTAAAAACTATGGCTCGTAATTAGAAAATTGGATAATTCATGACCGGTGATTTTTCCATTGGTCTCCCGGTCTAATCTTATACAATTTATTAAGTATTATTTGTAGAAACTTTGAGAATATATTTGGTGTCATTGTGTCACACAAGCGTTATGATAACGTGATTTAATTTAAACGATGACCTTGCTGGATGAAGATTATTTATAAACTCAAAAACGAAATGGGCCAATTGATGTGCCTTGAGTGTTGATCAAGCAATGATTTCTATAAATTATGGGATTTCTATGGATTATGGAATGGAATGTGTTAATCGTCTGCAATTGTGTTTAATGGGACAATGCTATTTACACGAAAATTAATTATAAATATATTTACCGTTTGAATACACACACACACACACACACACACACACACGATCTTAAATATGTGAAAATATAAATAGCTTGTGCGTTAAGTTTTCTTGCCTCCTTACATTTGTAATATAAAACAAATGAAATTGTAATTTGAATAAATAAAATAAATGATAACAGCTAAATTTATTCAAATTAAACAGGGATACAAAACCTATAGCACCAACTGGTGCTATAATTGTGTGTTGATGTTTTGAAATTTTTATTTTATTATAATTGTGTTAGCCACGCAGAGTTTAACTGGTGAGCTGTCTGAACTGACATGAATTTTTGTGATTTATTACAGCTCCCACTTTTTCTAATGTGTGTGTGTGTGTGTGTGTGTGTGTGTGTGAGTGTGTGTGTATAATAATCTGGTCTAAACACTTTTATAAATTTATCTAACATTTTAGCATTAATTATTATTATTTTCTTTTCGAACATTTCTAATTTGAAATTTTTTATTTCATTTTTTCCACATTTAGGTTATTGACATTAGTGTTGTGTCCGAAATTATTTCTGTACTTGAAGTTACCAATATTACAAAGGAATTATTGGAAACCACCCGATTAGGAAAATATATAAATCATTTACGTCGTAAAACATCTGATGATGCTTTGGCACGCCGTTCAAAAAATTTACTGAAAAAATGGCGTGAATCATTTATACCTGCAGCAGCAACAATAAGTTCACAATCACAATCGCATCCATCGTCTGTACCTTTGCAACATCAACGACAACAGCAACAACAACAACAACAACAACAACAACAACAACAACATAAACAACAACAAGTACCAATAGTTTCACAACTATCACCGATAACAGTAATGGGATTGACAACGGGCATAACAACTACAACCGTAGCGACACCAAAGACATCACTCATACCAACACCGAAAAATAATGATAGAAATTTTCCAATAAGTACACCACCAAATGGTGCATACGTACAATCATCATCGGCATCAATTGTTCGTCGACAGCAACAGCCGAAACAATCACATCATTCGTCGCATCAACAACCGCAGCAAAATCAGCAGCAGCTACAACCACAAAAGCATCCACAATCACAACATCAATCAACGAATCATCGTCAAAAGCAAACATTATCAAAAAAAGGTTAATTCAATGTTTTTTTTTTTTTTTTAAGTAATATTGTATACTTTTAACAAATTCACTACTGCTCAAATCTTAACCTCAATATATTTATTATATTTTAAGAGTGTTATTTTCCAAATTTTTATGCTATTCATATGCCGGACGGCTATTGCGTCACCAAATACACCGCACCATTTCAATTAATAAAATTAATTTTAACAATTTATTTGGTTTGGTTTGGAGTTAAGTCTATGTGAGATTAATTAGCCCATAGGCTTTACGAATTAATGTAGTATATGAAATCACAGTACATGTAACCGGAGTGTAGTCAAAAAGTTGACTGGACTACGTGACATAGATATACGGCGATCAATATTCGAATCATTACCGAAACAATTATCATGTAAATCTGGGGAATTGAACAAGCTGCCGCACAATCTATTAAACATGAATGTTATCCACGAGCGCCACGAACAAATTGGTCGAAAGTTATTTGAGAAATGTTAAGATTTTATGGGAAAAGGGGTAAGTGTCACATGCCTGCCTAATATTCAATTTTATTTTTTTGCTCAAACTTTTCCGGAAAATCGTGTTGTGCTGCCGCGATAATGCAAAAATATTGTTTTTCAAAAAATTTGGAAACTTTTGGTATTGAAAGCTCTCGCTTGTAAAGTCTGGCCAATATAGATTTCATAGAGAATGTCTAAGAAATCGAGTCTGAATAGATTCATCATCTTCATTCAGCGTATACAATAAATCAATTCACTGGGTTCGATGTTTCAGCTATAATGGCTGAAGTTAAAAAACTTAACCACAAGTCAAGTTTCACCGCAATATTGCAACCAACGCTAGCACTTTAATTTGTAGAAATTGTGATCGTTGTATTAAAATTAAACTATTTTAATTAACATGTTGCATTATGCAAACTCACTTTTACTTAAACTCATTACAACATTCCAATATCTCATTGTAATAATTGTGAACTGATTGCGTTATCTCTGATATTTGTACAATTATTAAAATTTCAATAAAAGCCATTTTAATTGATAATAATAAATATATTAAATATATGCACAAGCGCACATAGTAAATTATATAACACAGTCCATAAGCTCCGTAACCCCCCCCCCCCCCCCCCGCCCGCCCACCGCACTCCATCAAAGAAAAATAAATTAATAATTAATTCACAATTATATGCAAAATTTCTATAGATTAATTTCGGAAATATCAAAATTTATAAAGTTGCTAGAAGTAAAGGTCGGAACAGTTGTTCTGTTCGTTAGGATTCGCTTTTTTATAATCTCATGTTACACCTTTACATAAAAAATTTTCAAATTTGTAAGGATTCTTCAAAAGGTAGAGGTCAGGCAAAAATGTTTTGGTTATCAATTTTCTCGGAACACCATTAAGAGTCACCGTTTTATATTCTCATTTTACACCAATTTCGCACACAGAATTTCCAAATTTATTAATGTTCTTTTCTTAGTTTTAGTCAAAATTTGAAAGAATTCTTCGAAAAGTAGAGGTCAAGCAAAAATGTCTTTGTTATCAATTTTCTGGGAACATCATTAGGAGTCACTTTTTTTGTAATCTCATTTCACTCACACCTTTGCATACAAAATTTTCAAATTTATTACGGTTCTTCAAAGTCATCCATCAATTCCATTGTATCAAATTACATTTCCAAATTTTATTTCCTTATAAAATTTAAATTTTTAACATAACACAAAGGTTCATTCACATTAAATGATTACAGTGACTGTATTACCGGCAATAAAATTCAGGTGACCCGGTTGTAGTCTGCTCCAACACGCTTCTCAAACCTACCCACGTCATCTGCAACCGCAACGTTTTGGAAAACAGAATTTTAAGGATCTTATGTATATTTGGGGCGGTACAGTGTATACTTCAGGATAGTTTTACATTTGGAAATGCGTATATACAATAGAATTGAGCCTATACACATTCTGATTTAAATGCTATTGTGAATTAACTGTTTGTTCAGTTTAATGCTTGTTTGCGAACTACTCTAGCAATTTGACATTTTTTTTTTTTTGAAAATGGATAAATTATTTAATTTTTTTTCCATCAATTTTAGGTGCAATCTCATCGACAATTTCGGCGGCAGCTACAACATCGACACTTCCATTGATAACAACACCGACACCAACAACAACACCGACAACAACAACAACAACAGCTGCTTCGCCAACAAATAGAAAATCAACAAAAATTAGTAGTAATAATAATAATAATAATAATAATAATATCAACGCCACAAATAAACATAATAAAATAAATATTCATAATCAACAATTGCAATACCAATCACCAGCCAAAAAATATAAATTAGATAATAATAGCCATCACCATCAATCAACGGTAATCAATACAGTTGTGCAACAACAGAAACCAATACATTCACCGTCATCATTTCCAAATTTAGTTAATAAATCAACAATTAATAAAGTTGATTCACATTTCAATTTAAATGGTATAGATAATAACAGTAGTAATAATAATAATAATAAAAGAAAATTAAAAAATCAACAACATCAACTGCCACCAACATCAACAACAACAAATCAATTAACTAATAGCAGTAATTTAGAAATTAATAAATTATTATCAACCGAATTAAATCCATTTTATTTACAAGAAAAACGTTTTAAATCGGCAACGGGTTTACCAACAACACCGCCAAAATCAAAACCATTATCATCAACATTACCAGCAACCATACAATCATCATCATCATCATCATCATCATCATCATCATCAACAACAAATACAAAAACATTACCAGAATTTAATTTATTTTCAAAAAACACATTAATATCTGTACCGTTGCCACAATCAACGCCACCGTTTCCACCCACATCATCATCATCATCATCAACAATAATTCCATTAAAATTAAATGACATTGATCATTTTACAAATGCATCGTCGTTATCATCTACATCATCATCATCGTCATCATCATCATCATCGTTGGCGTCTGGTGCCACAACTGCATCATCATTATTTAACGGTATATTTAAATTATCATCAACAGCACCGTCACCGTTATCAATGAATGTAACACCAACAACAGCAACACCGACAACCGTAACACCAACAACAATTTCAAAAAATAATAATTTTTATCATCGAAAAGAACGAAAACATCGTAAGGAACATAAACGAAAAAATATCGATGATATTAATAATTTTAGTAATAATAAGGATAATAATAATATTGTAAAGGATAATGGTGGTAATAAATTCGAAGAGCTTATCGGTGCTAATATTAATTTAGATAGGAATCAAATTATTAGTAATGTTGGCAATACCAATAATAATAATAATAATAATAATAGTAATAATAATAATGCCAATGATGACCATCATCCAACTGATGTTGTTGACGATGATGATGGTGATGATGATGATGATGATGATGATGAAGATGATGATGATGATGATTGCATAGTTATTGATAGCTGTGATGTTAACAGTATAGTTGCTACGCGAAAAATTGAAAGTGATAGCGGCACCGTCGGCGGCACCGTCGCCGGCTCCACTTCTATTTTAAATAATACTGACAACACATCAACAACATTAAAATTTTGCGGTAATGATGATTTTTATGATAATTTATCAAATAGTAATTCATTAAGTTTATTTAATAATAGTACAATTAAAAATAAGCATAATAATATTAATAATAATAATAATAATAATAATAATAGTAAAAATAATATAAATTATAATAAATCTCAATTAATATCATCATCATTATCATCATCATCATCATCAGCATCATCATCACCATCACTATCATCGTCCATACGACAACCATCAATATTAACAATATCAACTTCATCATTATCATCAACAACAAGTGCTACTACAGCAACAACAACAACAACTAGTTCGTCGAATAAATGCAATAATAATGAAGTTAAAACAATGACTGGAACAACAAAAAAATCATTACCACCACCACCAGCATCATCATCATCATCATCATCATCATCATTATCATCATCATTCACATCATCCACATCGATTACCAATGCAGAATTAACATTTGCTGGTAAATTTAAAAAATGTACAACAACAAATTTAAATGATAACAATAATATTTCTTCGATTTTATTATCCAATCAAAATACTACTAATCAAAATAATAATAGTAATGATAATATTGATATTAATAAAATTAATAATACAAATAATAGCAATAATAATAATAATAAAAAGGATAATAATTATGAATTTAATCAAATTATAAATTTAGATAGTAGCAGCAATAGCAGCTGTTGTTCAGATAGTAAAAATTCAAATGATATAAATAATACTGTAGTAATAGCGGCGGCGGCGGCGGCGTCGACGGCTTCGGTTTGTCTTCCGCCAGACAATACATCAATTACACCAACATCGTTGTCTACTTCCCTACCATCATCATCATCATCATCAGCGATGAAAAAATCAAAATCTAAAGCAACAACAAAATCAAATCATCGAAAATTCAATGATAATGATAATAATGATAGCAATAGTAATGATAAATTTCATAATTTTATTAATAATATTGATGATAATAGTTTTGAAATACCAACACCGCTGTCATCATCACAACCACTACCATCACCAGCACTACCACAACCATCACCAGCACTACCACAACCACCACCACCACCACAACCACCACTACCACTACCAAGTAATAAATTAAATATTATAAATACCGCATGCGCTATGGAAAATGCAATGGATGGTTTTGTATCGTCAAAACAAATGGCGCCATCAATGGGATTACAAAAAAAATCATTGAAATCAACAATAAAATTATCATCGATGCCATCGATTAATTTTCTAACACAAAATACATCGATTTTAAATGTTAATAATCAAAATATGGTTGAAAAAAATAATGAGACACCGTTAACGATTGCCGGCGGTTGCCCATTATCCACAACAATGGGTAACGATGATCCAACCATTAAAAAGAAAGGTAAACGTGGACGCAAAAAAGGTTCAAAAGGTTATGATAAACGTTTAACGGACACCATCATTGACACCGGCATCAGTGGCTTCATTGTCGATTCATCATTACAAACAATACAAAATAATAGTGTAACAACAAAAGTGGCTTCAGCGTCGGCTGTAGTCGAAGCGGGTTTAAAGTCAACAAAAGGTAAGTGAACACTTTTAATATTTATTATTTTTTTCAAAATTTGCCACCAAATTTCCTAAACAAATTTTTGCATATATGAACAATTTTCACGAACATCGTACATCGGAAAATCATTCGTATGTATTCCAGAAAATTAATAATTTTTGATGAAATTTGATGTTCCTAAACAGTGTCGTTTGCGTGGTCAGGTTTCGACTACCAATTTTTGGTCAATTTCATTGTGGAGTAAAAAAGTTTATTAAAATATAGACAACTCCTTATTTTGCTGGCTCCGTAATCGTTTGGATTTACATTATCGACATTTAACAATCGGTTGTGTCCAAAATGAATTATTTTAGTTTATTGCCATAAACAAATCGAAGATGGTAATTGTACTGTGTGTGTAAGTGGAAATCCGTTGACGATTTCCGATTTCATATAATACCACAATATAATCCTTTTTTTTGGAAATTCGCCTACCGAATTTCATCAAAATTGGTAAAGAAAAGTAACAAGTTTCTGGACTTAACTCTGTACCCGTCTGACCACAATCGGATAGTTTTACGAATTTTGTTTGGAATCTATAACTTTTTTTTATTACTGTTTCGATAGTTATTTACATGAGCAAATCTTTATCTCATGCAATATTTGGATACCTTTCTTCATCAATAACTCTACGATACATTCTATATGCAATTGAATTGAATTATAAACTTTTATTAACTTTTTATTCGATCAAATAGGTGTTTTGAAAAATAAAATTGATCTGTCACGTGGTAATAATAAAAAAATTAAAACAACAAAAGAATTACTGGCTGAATTGCAAAGTAAAAAACCAAATGTTAAATCAAATAATTCGGCAGCCAAATTATTAAAACAATCAATAGCCGCAGCAGCAGCCAAAAAATTAAAGTCATCGAAATCAATGGCAACGGCACCACCAATGACCGGCGCCACAACAGTAACAACAGCAACCACCAAAATTAAACCGGGTAAGTATATTTATTATTGGGCGTGGATGAGAATGGGGACGGCACTAACTAACATAACATATCCATATTCGTCGATAATGTCGACACGATATGTATCTAATATGTCTGCCTAGCCGGTAGCACACACGTGAAGGAGTCGCTACCGCGATTCACATTAATACGTTTTTTCGTTCCAGGTGCGCCTATAAAATATTTAATTCACCGAAAATCGAAAATTTTTAAAGACCCTTAAGTTTATTGGAAATATAATCTATCGAAAGTACTGTTTCGGTGTGTTATCCATCATGTCACGGATATTGATAATATCACCTTAGACCCTCACATAAGTTACTTAAATTTTACATATTTGCTCCAGGATTTGTAATATTTTAAAATCCTTAAAAAATAAGTTGTGCTCAATTGTTTCATATCCAATTCTTTGTTGTCGCACCTATAAATCTCGGTTGGTGTCCGTAATATTCGCTTACAATACAATTCTACTCCGATTCTTTAAATACAACATTAATTATTTTGATACGACCGTGTGTAATGTTATTAATAAATTATTCCATTTTTCCATTACCTTTCTTAGATTCTAAAGATTTAATTTTAAAAATAACGGCCACAACAACGTCTTCAACACATGTTCCATCTGCAAGTACAGCCAAAGCATCGGCTGCTACGAGTAAAACAAGTGCCAGCAGCTCATCAACACAAAAACCATCCAAATTATCGGCTATATCAAATAAATTCATTTCATCAATATCAACATCATCGTCATCATCATCATCGGATTCATTTGAATCATTTGATAAATTAATAATTCCAAATATTATGTCATCAACATCATCATCATCAGCAGCCGCAAAGTTAATCAAATCAACAACATCACCATCATCATTACAAATGCATTCGAATAGAATGAAAGCAAATACGTTATTATTAAATGAAGTGGCCAATTCACTTCATTCCGATGGTTCGGCAACATTAAAATTAAAGAAAGCTCATAAAAATAAAGATATTGATATTATGGGTGATGATGATGATGATGATGATGATGATGATGATGATGAAGATGATGATGATGATGACGACGACGATTATATTCAGAACAAAAACATAAACCATAGAAATAATAATAAAAAATTAAATAATGATGATTTTGTGAATAATAATAGTTCGTCAATACCCGATGAAATAATACATAATAAATTTATTATATGTTCATCATCATCGTCATCATCATCATCATCGTCGTCGTCGTCGTCATCGTCTTTGTCATCACCATTACTAAGATCAACGACACAATTTAAAAAATCAACTCCACCATTGTCAACAATTGCCACCACAGCCACAGTCTCTGTTTCAAATGAAATGGATAAAAAATCTGTTAATGAATCATTAAAAAGAAATCATTTTAATATTGATAATGATCATGAAGATGGTGGTGGTGGTGTTGGTGGTGGTAGTGTTGCTACCGATAAAATTGATTACGATAATGTTAATGATAACGACGATGATGATGACGATGAATTTGAAGAAATTATTGACGTCACTGATAACAATTACAATAAAATAATAATAATAAAAAATAATAACGATAATAATAATAATAAAATTAATAATAATAATAATAATAAAAATGATAACAATAATAATAATAATAATAATAAAAATAAGAATGTTAAGAGTGTTAAGAAGAATAAGAATGATAAGAAGAATAAGAATGATAAGAAGAATAAGAATGATAAGAAAAATAAGAATGATAAGAAGAAAAAGAATGGTAAAAATAAATTAAAAATAGCAAAATCTCGTGCAATCGATGCCTTACCATCGACAACAACAACAACAACAACAACAATGAATTATGAAAAAGAAATCAATGAATTAAAATCACAATTAAAACCAATCGATCGGAATGTTTTATGTGACCTACCCACATACGACGTACAATTACCAAAATGTACATGTTTAATCAAAGAAATTGTTGATACGGTCGATGCGGTAGTATTGCAATTGGACACCATCGATGATAATGGTAACAAAAATATTATTGATGTTGATAAAACATCAGTGGTACCATTAAAATCTAAATCACCATTGTTATCACGCCATGCCAATCAACAATTAGGACCGGCATCCGTATCCGTACCACAACACGTCAACATACCAAATTCCAGTAACACACAATTATCATCAAATGGTACGTCCATCCGAAATAGCAACGATATTAAATCATTGAAAAATGATAAACAACAACAACAACAATTAACAAAAAAACCGAAAATTAAATCAATATTTGATTTGGACTATGACAGCAATGTGGATATGAATGATGACGACGACGATGACAACGACAAAAACGACAAAAATGTGAATATTGTTGTTGACGACGACGACGACGACGATGATGATGATGATGATAATAGATTTAATATTAATTCAATGCCATCAACAATTGAAAATAAATTATTACAATTAACATCACCATCACGATTATCGTTATCATCTACATCGAATCCATCGTCAAAATCGTCATCGGCTGTTACATCACCGATAGTACAGCAACCGCAACCACCGCCGCCACCACAAAAACCACCATTAGAACAACAACAACAACAACACCCAGCAATATTGTTGTTGTCATCTTCGTCGTCGTCGTCGTTGTCGTCGTCGTCTTCACCACAAATAATCAATCCATTATTATCATCTACATCTACTTCTACTGCCATATCACCACCACCACAACCACAACCACAACCACCACCACCACCACCACCACCAACACCATTACCACAATCACAACCATCATCAGCACAACCTCAAATAACAAAAATAGCTGATTTACCTAATTCATCGACAACAACAAGATCAATGTTAAATAATTTATCGAATGATGAAGATGTTGATGGTTTTGATGATGAAGATGATGATGATGATGATGATGATGATGATGATGATGATGACGATGAAGATGATTTTATTGAAACTAATGGTAATGATGATGATGATGGTGATGATGGCGACGACGACGACGATGATGACGATGACGATGATGATGGCGATGATGAGGATGACGGCGACGACGGTGATGATGATGATGATGATGATGATGAAGATAATAATGACGACGACGATGATGAAGACAATGATAATGAAATTGAATCTGATGCAAGTGAAAATAATGATAGCGATAAACGAAAAAAAATACCTACCAATGACGTTGACGTTGATGTTAATGATGATGACGATGATGATAATAATCCTGATTATTATAATGATGATACAACAATGGAATTTCCTGATTATGATGATGATGATTATTCAAATGCACCAATATTTCAACAGCGTTTGATTGAATTAAAGGCAAAAACATTACGTGCTACCATGTCATTGGCTGCATCGGCTAATCGAACATCATTCTCTAATTATTTCAATCAACATAATATTAATAATCCAATTGATGAAAATCCATTATTAGAACCGCCGGCATCGAATGCAACGACTGAGGATAGTAACAATCAACAACCACCGGAAATTATTAATAATTATTTTAATGGAAACTATGAAATCGCAGAGGATGCAAATTGTTTTGCCAAAAATTATTATGTTACACAAAAAAATTGTGTTACAAATTATCATGTGACAAATTTACATAACAGTTATATACCAAATGTTAACGGTAATTGGGATCAAATTGAAATTAATGTTGACACCGATACGAATAAGAATGATAAGAATGATAAGAATGGTAATGATAATAATAATAATAATAATAATAATAATAATAATAATAATACTACTGATAGTGATATAATTAATAAAAAAGGTTTATATGATAATGTTGTACCATTTTATAGTCATTTAATTTTAGATAAATTACCAAAAAATGTTTCTGTTAATTCTAATTATCCTAATGTTAATGATAATAGTAATAATTTTAATGATAATAATGATGATAACAATAATAATGATAATAATGATAATGATACTAATAATAATGATATTGATAATAATAATAATAATAATAATGATAATGATAATGACATTGACGATAATAATGGCAACGATGACAATGATTATAATGACAATTTTAATAATGATGATGATAATATTGATAATAATAATTTAAATGATAATGATAATGATAATAATAATAATAATAATAATAATGATAATAATATATCAAATGATATTATTACCATTGATGATGATGATGATGATGATAATAATGATGTTGACAATAACATTAATCAACCACATCATCCTCAACATCAGTCTGATAATATTGTATGCATACCATCATCATCACTACCACCAGCACAACCACAACCACAACCACAACCACAACCACCACAACCACCACCACCACCATCATCTATCGTTAATATAAATAATGTTGTTCCAATTAATGAAAATATTAAGGCTATCGAAACGGTAAACAATGAAGTTACTATCGTTATCAATGACGACGATGACGACGGCGACGCTGCTACTGCTGCTGCTGCTGCGGGCAACACTAATGCTCCAACAAATAATGATCATCATCATAAAATCGAAAAAAAATTAACCAAACATAAAAAACGTAAAAAAATAAAATATAAAATTCGTAAAAATTCAAATAATGATATAAATAATGTTGACAATAACTGTAATGTTGTAATGCAACAACAACAACAACAACAGCAACAACAACAACAACATCAACAACAACAACAACAACAACAACAGCTACAACATCAACAACATTTACAACATTCAATGCAAGAAAATAAAAAAATTATTTTAAAATTAAGTCGTCAATTGACTGTCGATGATGACGATGACGATGACGATGACGATGATGACGATGACGACGACGATGATGATGACGATGACGACTATGAAGACGATGAAGACTACAATGAAAACAATAACGATGACGATAACTATGACAATGAATATGAAAATGATTATGATTATAATGATGAAGAGGATAATTATGATGATGATGTTGATGATGTTAATGATGATTATGAAAATGATTGTGAAATTGTTGTAAAAGTGAATGAGGACGCCAATGGCGATGATAATAATAATAATATTGATAAAATAATAATACAACCGGAACAATTGCTGAATACAAATACGGTAATAATTGATAATTATGATAATGCTGACGGTGACGGTCATGCAGAAGGTAATAACAACAACAACAACAACAACACCACCACCACCAACGATGACAACGACAATGCCGACGACGATAATGTTAATGTTAATGTTAATGCTGCTGTCGATGGCGATACGGATTCAATCAATAATAAAACAATTAAGGCTGTGTCTTCTTCTAGTAATTTATTACCAATAGTTACTATTAATAATATTGAAAACAATAACAACAATATTATAATATTACCTGACAATAATAATAATAATAATAATAATAATAATAATAATAATAATAATAATAATGATAATAGTGATACTATTGATAAAATAAATAATGATAATAATGATAACGATAATAATGATAACGATAATAATGTAATAATAAACAATAATGTAACATTACCAATTAATAATATTGATTTGTGTCCCGCATCACCATCCGCACTATCAACAACATCTACTTCTTCATCGTCCAGTTATTCATCTTCATCCAGTTCATCATCTTCCAGTACTTCTTCTTCATCATCATCATCATCATCATCATCTTCATCTAGTTCATCATCTTCCAGTTCATCATCTTCCAGTTCATCATCATCATCATCATCATCACCATCATCATCTTCATCTAGTTCATCATCATCATCATCATCTTCATCGAGTGTAACATCAATTAAATCACCATCATCAAACATTCAGTTAAACAAATGTAATGATAATGATAATAATAATGATAATAATAATAATAATAATAATAATAATAATAATACCGATAATAATAATGTCATTGATATCACCAATAATAATACGAATAACGGTTATTTGGAAAGTTTTAATAATTTAAATGAAGAAAATGTTAACGGTATTAATCGTGATGGTTATAAATTTAAAGAATGGCATGAAATCGTTCAAATGCGATCCTATGAAAATTCAATTTTAACCATTTTGCCTTATGTAGTTATTGATTAAATATGAAAAAAAAACAACAAAAATTTATTAATTAATTAATTAACTAATTAATTATTTATGTTTTTTTTTAGTAATAGTTATTAATATTATAAATTGGAAAACAAATTGTATGAGAAAACTAAAAAAATTTGGTTTAAAAAACTAAAATAAAAGTTTAGAAATGGAAAGCGACAGAGAGAGAGAGCGAAAGATTGCGCGTAAGGAGAGAGAGAGAGAGAGAAAGATAGAGAGAGAGAGAGAGAGAGAGAGAGAAAGAAATAATAATAATATATAGATAAGATATATAAGACTTATTATTACAATTTGTAATCAATCATTAATTAATAATATTATTATTGAATTAATTTTCTGTTTTTGAAATCCGTTTAATTTTTAAACAACAAAAAACCAATAAGCAATAAACAACAACACCAACAAAAACAAATATCAAAAATATTATTAATTTTATTAATTATTATCAACAGATGTTAGCAATTTATGTGTGTGTGTGTGTGTGTGTGTGTATGTATGTACCGTTATGCCGTAAAAAATCCACTTCTTCTTTTCTTCTTTACCGCTATCGTTGCCATACACCATTCGCAAGTGCCGTTATTTTGCGTTGATACGATTGAAATAATGTCATACCGTTTGCATTCCAGTGCAATAGTTGTTGTTATCGTTTATGTTAAAAATAAAAAAAAAACGTTGTGTGCATGGCGAAACTGTTTTGTGACACATTGACGTGCATATTTTTTTTTTTAATATATTTTGTGCAATATATACGAAAATGTAACAAAAGAAGGTGATGCTTAGTCTCTAATCCTATAACTCTGTACACTATTCCCTCCCATTTTTGTGGAATCGTGTAAGTCGAACATCAATTACATAAATCCTCCGTCACTGTTTTATGTCTTTGTGACAAACTTTTATCGGTTTTTTATATACCTTGAATATATACGAAAATGTCACAAAAGAAGGTGTTGCGTAGTCTTCAATCCTATACAACGTTACACCACATTTTCTTCCTTCTGTACAGTCCGCCTCCTTTTTTTCAGAGTACATTTTTTTTAAATTTTCCACCAATTTTCATATGCAAACGCCAAAATATTTTTATTGATTAAAATGAGAAACTGTGAAAAAAGAGTTACATTTTGTGAATCCTCGATTACATTAACGTATATAAGAGTAACGCTAATTTGATTGATTTTACTTTTTCAATACAATGCTTTCAATACTTTTCCAGCAAAACATTGGGCCAAAAACACGAAGCGTATCCATCTACAAAAATGAACGTAGTGATTCGTAGCCGTGCTATAATAAATATTGTTTGTGTTAATTTGTCTGTGTGTGTGTGTGTGTGGAATCAGTTATCAAATTCTCATTGTTAGTTCTAGTTCTAGTTAGGTAAAAACAAAGAACAGAGAAAATGTATCCGATGCTAAAATAATTAAAGAAACATTTACGATTTGTCATCATATTTCCTATAAGTATCTGCATAACCATAATTTCGAATTGTCTTAGTATTAATGGTTAATTTAATGAAAGGCAATTTGCGTGTACCGAATTTTCAAAAACATGAAGATTAAAAATTCAAAATGCTACCCAGAGACCAGAATGTTTTCGTATTTGCTGTGCAAATTGGGACACTCTGTTTTATTACGATTTTTTAAAACATATAATTGTTGCGATCAATATTTTGTACAATAATTTATGAGGTTGGCAAAAGTTATGTAACCGGAAGTGGGGGGGAAAAGGGTCGTTTACCATCATTGTTTAAAAAGGATGGCGCATTCTTTCAAATCATCAATTGCTTAACGAGACAATTAACTGTCTGAATTGTAAAGAGGAGTCAAACTATACGTTGCCGTTAATGAAATTTAAATAAATTACTAACTTTTTAACAATTTTAACACGAACTGTGTGTCTAATTTCATTCTAGGAATGAATTAAATTCAATATTTATAAATATAAATGCATTTTTCTCTAAAAATTGTTCGATATCAAGCCAACGGTTGTAACAGCGCAAGCACCCTACTCACATACAAACACACACATGCGCACACCTTTAAAAAAATAAACGGTATTGACTATTGTGTAGTCCTCGTTCCGTTTGAATATTAAATTTTAAAAATAATTCATAATTTCCAAAGTGTGACGGAACATATTTCTTTTAACTGACGCCGTCCAAAAACAGCAGTAGTCGCCATTAAACAGACACTACAGACTACAAACTTTTTTTTTTCCTGTACATACAGCCAACTATCAAACTATTAATTTACTGAAATTTTATCTCCAAATTGTTATCGGTTTTGTTTTCTATTTGTGATTGCCATTAATTTTGTGGACTTTCAAATTGTCCAGTGAAGTGATGCTGGACAATTTAAAAGTTTGTTTACCAGCGAAGGGTAAAAATATTGGAAAATTACGTGTTAACAAGGTTTTTTGTTTATGTCTTTTCACTGGTGCAGGTAAATTTGTTATTTTCTTATAGCAACCACCAAAAAGAGGTGACATTCCATCAAATGTATGTGGCGTTAAAAAAGTGATAAACTTAATTCGGCCATCGATAAAAATGCTGACCGATTGATCATTTATTGTTATATTTTCATGAGAATGTTCACACCTCAACCGTTTTCGCTAGCCAAAACCAGTCTTCAGTCTGTTTTCGGCTCCATGTTGCCACTGTGTTTTTTTTTTTTTTAACTTCATTAAAATACCACCACAAAATTGAATGCGGGAAACAACCGATCGCATCTATATAGGAGAGGGTGGCGCGGTGGCGGGATGGAATGCTCTGATGGATTGGAAGAGAGTGTTTTTTTCGGGTTGTGTGGTACAGCAAGTAATTTTCAATTGCGGATGACTGAAATTTTTTTATGTGCTTCCGTTTGAGGCTTAACACATTCTTTGATGATGATGTTGATGATAATTTAAAATTAAATGAAAAATTTTTGTTTGTTTTTGCATTTTGGCCAAAAATAAAAAAAAAAAAAAAAAATCATTTTAATTAATTTTTTCCTTTTTAATTTTTTTCTTTTTAATTTTTTTCTTTTTAATTTTTTTCTTTTTTGTTCCTTTTTGATTTGTTATCGATATTTTATGATGAAATAATGAAAATAATGAAATTTTATTTAAATGTTTTTATATTTTTAACGGAATTAAAAAAATAAAATAATAAAATAAAATAGAAAAAATGGAGAAAAAAAAGAAAACAAAACAAAAAAAAAAATTTAAATATAAAATTATAAAATATAAAAAAAAAAAAAAAAATTAAAAATAATATGAAAAAAAAACCTATTAAAAATATTAAAAATAAGTTAATATAAAATAATTAAGTAATTAAGGAATGAATAATATGATAAAATTAATGAAAAGCAATTTAAAAACCATTGCCGCCTTTCATCCATACTCGCCCTACCCCGCCCACACACATACACACACACCCATTTACCCATCAACTCACCCTCCATTATGCCCCGCCCCTAACAACACAACAACAACAACAACTACTTCCTTTCGGATTTTTTTTCCTTACCATTTTTTTTTTTTTTTTTCTTAATTATTAATTAATTTTATAATTAATTTTTTTTCACTTTAATTACTATTATTACTATTATTATTATTATTATTATTATTATTATGATGAAAAATTGTCTCTTTAATTATTAATTATTTGATATGTAAATATAATTTTTATTGTTATTATTTTTTAATTTTAATTTTAATTTTAATTTTAATTTTTATTAATTATTATTATTATTATTATTATTATTATAATTATTATTGTAGAGAAATGAGATAGAAATAATATGATTTAAAAATTTATTATTGTGAATTATGCATAGAATAACAAAACTAAATTCGAAATTCAGAAATAAAACACACACACAGACACAGACACACACACACACACACACAGACACACACACACACACACACACACACACACACACAAACACACAAACAAACACGCCAATAAACACACACACAACCAAACAAACATAAAAAACACACACGCATGTGCAAATGCACACCCTAAAACTTACGGAAGAAAAAAATTCGAAACAGGAAAAAAACACAAAAACTAAAATTATAAATCAAAAATAGGAGAATGAAAAAGAAAAACAAAAAAAAAAATTAAAAAATGAATAAAACAAAAAATAAAATAATTAAAAAAAATTAAAAAATAATAAAAATTATTCAAAAAAAAATACAAAAAAAAAAAGTGGCATTTAAATTTCACACAAAAATTTCATTAAAATTGGATAAGGAATCGCCAAAAATAATCAGGATACCCAACTCTGATGAATAAAACTGCCCTGAGTATCGATTTTCCAAAACCATCTTTGGAACTGTTCATATAATCCTATTTTACATTTACATAGTGAATTTCATCAAAATCGGATAAGAAATATCCAAATTAACCAAGATACCCAAGTCTGGTTAATAAAACTGCCCTGAGTATCGATTTTCCAGAACCATCGTTTGGAACTGTTCATATAATCCTATTTTACAACTACATACTGAATTTCATCAAAATCGGATAAGGAATATCCAAATTAACCAGGATACCCAACACTGATCTGTGAACTGTTCATATAATCCTATTTTACAACTACATACTGAATTTCATCAAAATCGGATAAGAAATATCTAAATTAATCAGAATACCCAACACTGATCAATAAAACTGGCCAGAGTATCGATTTTCCTGAACCACCGTTTGGAACTGTTCACATAATCCTATTTTACAACTACATACTGAATTTCATCAAAATCGGATAAGAAATATCCAAATTAACCAAGATACCCAAGTCTGGTTAATAAAACTGGCCAGAGTATCGATTTTCCAGAACCATCGTTTGGAACTGTTCATATAATCCTATTTTACAACTACATACTGAATTTCATCAAAATCGGATAAGGAATATCCAAATTAACCAGGATACCCAACACTGATCTGTGAACTGTTCATATAATCCTATTTTACAACTACATACTGAATTTCATCAAAATCGGATAAGAAATATCTAAATTAATCAGAATACCCAACACTGATCAATAAAACTGGCCAGAGTATCGATTTTCCTGAACCACCGTTTGGAACTGTTCACATAATCCTATTTTACAACTACATACTGAATTTCATCAAAATCGGATAAGAAATATCCAAATTAATCAGAATACCCAACACTGATCAATAAAACTGGCCAGAGTATCGATTTTCCAGAACCACCGGTTTGGAACTGTTTAAATAATTCTATTTTACAACTACATACTGAATTTCATCAAAATCGGATAAGAAATATCCAAATTAACCAGGATACCCAACACTGATCTGTGAAACTACCCTGAGTATCGATTTTTAAGAACTACCTTTGGAACTGTTCATATATTCCCGCTTTGAACACATATACAAAATTTCATCAAAATCGGTTAAGAAGTGATCAATTTACAAATTTCTGGGAAGTTCGCGTCTCAACATTAACTCCCCCCCCCCCCCCCCCCCCCCAACTGGATGTTAATAGTAAAAAAATTGGTTTAAACATTAAACCCATACAAAATCATTTTGAGAATATGTGCTCAGTTTCATTGACATATCTCAAAAAATACCATAGCTTTATGGAATTGATTTTGACAAAATTAATTAAAAAAATAGGGTACCTTGGTTTTTACGATATGATCCCAGAACTTTCAAGAAATTAGGATGATTATTTTTTTTGGTTGTCAAGTAGAAGGCTTCGGCTATCGGATGTTTTTTATTTTATGAATCTTTGAATTATAAGAATTTTAGTGTGACAATATTAAGCTGACATTTTTCCGTGTCATAATCCCGAACACTAAAATCGACATAAATGAAAAAGTAAAGCGTTCGAATAACGGCACGGTCGGTGTAATACCAATTAAAATTAGTTCAATGGCGGTGGCGATAACTCGTGCCGTTACAAACGAGGGGTAAAAATATGCGAACAAGAAAATATACCCTCAGAAAATTTACAAGCGAGAGCTTTTGTGGGAGTGTCTTTTCATTTACTTATTTGCTTACTACTTACTCCATGGCGTCATAACGCAGGAGCAGTTTTAGCCTTCTCCAACACGCTTCTCCAACATGACCAATCCGTAACGTCTTCCAATCCCGAATTTTAATGATCTTTATATCAAACGTTACTACATCTAGCCATCTTGCCTTAGGTCTTTCGGCTCTCGCTCTTCTACCTTCTGGATTACCATTATGTGTTTTTTCACTAGCGCAGGTCAATTGACTACTTGTTATAACAACAACAAATTTTAACGTTTCTTTCAAATGTATATGCGCACGGTGTGGTGTTAAAAAGTTAAAAATTTAATACCACTTTTTTTTCATGCCCACGATTGAATTCGTTGTTGTTTTTGCTTAAGAAATATAATGTGCGCACCCCAAAACCTTGCTTGTAATAGCCTCAGCCTGCGGGTGCCAATGGCGGCGAGGTGTAGGCACGAAGAAATTACGGTATCATTTTTGTTGCCAAAATACAAGCACCAAACTGTCGTTTAAATAACGCTCGCCTTTCGGTTGACCGACCCTTAGTGTTCAAATCACAATTATATTAAAAGTTACTTTATTTTTTGTTTCTATTACTTTAATGTTCAATTATTTTACCTTTGGCTTACGAAAAAAAAAAAAGGTTACCCAATGCACACAAAATTTGACTAATTTTTGTGTATCTTACGCTGCGGTAACAACATATTCAATATAAAATTTGCGAATGAGAACTTTGTCTCTCAACTAGAATTTGTGTGGCCATTCACTAACCAATTTGTTAAAAAATGTGGTGCCACACCACTGGAATATATACATCGATCGGTTTTCGATATTTATATACCGCCGAATTTCACAATCACAAATTGTCAGTCAGATTAATTTGCAATTGTGTGCGGTTACAGTAACACGTTTAATTTTATCCATACATAAAAGTACCGTTTGTTTTTTGTTTAATTAAAAAAAAAAAAACAATTTTTATTTTGTGTTAAAAAATGATTTCAATTTGTTACAGTTTTTTCAGTTCATTTGTTTTTCCTTTAAAATCGAAAGTGGAAAGTGGAAAAGGACGTTATTTTTTATAAATTTTAATAGAAAATTATAAATAAAAAACAATAATTAATTTAAAAGAAAATTAAAAAAAAGGTATTTTAATCAAATAGTAATTTTTTCACACCCTCTGTCGTAAAAATAATGAGAACTCGCGGCACGTCATATTGTAGCCAATAATTGATTGGTGGGTAGAGTGAATCGACCCATTAAACTAAAACGTTAAAATTTTCTACATTTAACAATGGTCATAGCCATCAAATCTATCTATTAGGCGTTTTGGAATACCAAATTATTCCAATAATGCCCTATCATGTGTCGATTTTAGGATGTTGAGGTTGGACAGTCGTCTTTAATAATACGGTCGCAAATATTTCGTATTAAATTAATAAAATATTAATTATAATTTAATTTTTTTCCTTTTCTTATGTTGGCACAGGAAACGCATGCGCACAATATACCAAAATAGAGAAAAAACAAAAATACAATTATTATGAAATTTAATAAGTTGACCGAAGTACCCGGATCCGACGTTACCGTGTGGCAAGATCAAATTCTATGGCAGATAAATAATTTTATGGCATTGTTTGATAAACATCAAAAAATTCAAACTCCTGAATTTATACTTTGTAACCGTATGTTCTGTTTGTGGCAATTATCGGTCGTAACGGTCAAACACAAAACATCACGAAAACTACGTTTCAAAATAAATTTAAAGATTGGAGTTTCGAATTCATTGACACTGGAATGCCGTTGGTCGTTGCTAAACAGAAAAGGTAAACCATTTGATTATTCAACGTTAGAATTGATGTTTGACAAACATTCGGTGCATTATGTATCGAAAAATATTGAAAAATTTCGATTTTATTTTGATAACGATACGCCGGAACAATGGCTGAACAACAACGGTTCGTTATCGTTAGCATGCAGTATTCGATTGTTAAAGAAAAAAAATGCCATTGCCGCAATCGACAGTGATTTTGGTAAACTTTTGGATAATAATATTTTAAGCGATGTTAAAATTAATGTGGGCAATGAAACATTCCAGGCGCATCGTGTAATTTTAATGGCACGTAGTGAATATTTTAAAAAAATATTGACTAGAGAAAATATAGATTCGATTACGATTGATGGTGTTAACGAAAATGATTTCCGGACAATATTAAATTATATATACAATGGTCACCTGGATGACGATACAATCGCTAGAAATTGTGAAATTTTATTGATAGCTGCCGATAAATTTCAATTACATGAATTGAAAAATTTATGTGAATTTCAGATGTGTGAAATGTTAACAATAGAAACGGCTGCCGGCGTTCTAAAAGCAAGTGTAAAATGGTCTGCACCTGTTTTGAATGATTTTGTCATCGATTTTATGGTAGCCTTTTACAAAGCTATCGTTTTCACGGAGGCATGGACTAATCTAATTAAATCCGATCCACGTTTAGTGGCCGAAATAAATATTAATAAATTAAGGAATTGTAAATGGTTTTGCCAAAAAAAGTGTCGTTGTTTGGTGGAAAAATTTTAATTATCGAATTTTCGCTAAAATTTTGGTATTTCTAAAATTAAGAAATAAAACCAAATTCCTTGTTTTTATGGATCAAATTATTATTTTTTTTTTTACACGTACAATCCCACACTCTTTCAATTAAATCCAGAGCCACTTTTTTATACCAATGCTATTTGTAGTGCTTTTGTGGATCTAAAGTTTAATATATGGGTCCAACTTTCATGTGCTATGCTGAGTGTAACTGAGTAGCCTAATAAGTTTTGATATGGTTTCATTTATTGTTGAATCTATGACCAACTAATTTGTTGTTAATTGATTTCCTTATTTTATTTCAGCTGGATGTATGTTTTAGGGTATTTGTGGCCGACATAAACCCAATCAAATATATTTTTGATCATATTGATTTTAACAAATTTTATTCTTTCAATGTAATTGGTCAAATGAAATGTCGTAGTAATGGTCATGTCTTGTGATGAATAATTAAGTTTAAAATTTATTGATGCCATCTACCACTTAATGAAGGAAAATTACTTTAAAGTTTTACGTGGACAAAAATAGTGTGGTAAAAATTCAGAAAGGGTTCTTAGATTTTGATAAATCAGCGAAAGCATCTAATGTTTAGTCTTTGTCACCGCTGTTGAAGCTTTTTCGATAACGTCACATTGACATTTGTCATTTTTTTTATATATTCATTTTTTAATAAAGTTTTAGGTTATGTTTTTAGTTTCTTTCTGAAAGAAAACAGAAAATATTGTCCACTTAAAAAGTTATAAATAAATAACGAAATTATATTACGTTTGTGTTATGTCGCTGGAAAGCATATCTGGTCCGGTGTGACAAAACCCATCTTATTATAATATTTAAATGGCATTGTACAGTGATAGACTAGAAAAAAATACTAATATTGTGATAGAAATCGATGGATGATGAAGATATATTTTTAACGACTAGTGAAAGATGATAAATGTAATTGTTTTTACCTCTCTGCTGATTGCTCAAACATTTCATTAAACCTCATGGATTTGCCAATAATATAGCACAAATGATCATAATTTAATAGATAACTCAACAGTAGCCTCCGCTGACATCATCAAATTATGAATATTAAAATCTAGCACAATCAAATTTACAGAAATTGAAAATCTTTGAAGACTACCTACAATCGCTGTCTAATAAATCCACAAAATATGTCATTATTATTAAACAAAACATACATCAACCATCAGCATTCTTTGAATTATCACATCATCAACATGAATTATGAAAATCGTAGTCGTCCAGGAACTGTTTTAAATCAAATATATTAATAACAATTGGACAAACAACAGCAACGTGTAATCAATATTATGATAAATTTAAGAACCCACAATGAAATGAATATTATTGAAATAATAATAAAAAAATCGATGGGCTTAAGTAGTGGGGTCACAAAGATAATAGATCTTTAATTTCAAATAATCATCAGCATCAGCATAAACAACAACTAAACAATGTATTGATGCCAGTGCCCAAATAACAACAAATATTTGTTCAAACCATAAAATCGACAATGAGAAAACGATTGTAATTAAAATCTTAAAAATTTGTGTATAAAATTTAACCGGAGGTAAGGTCTTAGAAATTTTGAAATTTAATCCAAATTGTATGTTAATCGATATCATTTATATTTCAGATTACTCAACTCTGAAATATTTAAGTAATTAAACTTAAACTTATGATACCATAAAATTTGTGGTAGACAAAATGAAGAACATGTCATTAAATTGGAAGTAAATATGAGCGCATCATTTAGCAATTGATTTTATGTTTTCAAATAAATATTATTCAAATATGTGTGTTGCAAAGTATTTTAAAAAATTCGGCCCAAAGTGTGGAATTAATAGATGTTAGCTAAAGTTTCCCAATTTAGTTTTGCAGCCCACCAAAATCCCATTTACATTCGCCTATCTTTAGTATTCCCACAAGAATTAACATATAAATCTTTATATTGGCAATCACCACATGATTTTTAATGAAAAATAGGTTTCGGTACTTCTTACACCTTATCAAGTTATAGTTGCAGCAAAAAGATTTCAATTAAATCGATTTGGAAAATCAACTATATTTTCTGAACGCTTGAATCAATTTTATAAATGTTGTTCTTTGAAAGATCAGAAATTGAAAATCGATTTTTTGAAAAAATTTTCCATTCACCAACTTTTACGTTACACAAGGAAAAAAAAGTTTATTATCATTATTCCACATTTTAGTAACAAATAATAATTAGTGTCTTCAGATGACAATTTCCTGAACGCATTCTATTGAAACAGAACATAAATAATGTAAAAATATTTTATCGATTTGGTTGAATTTTCATAAGTTCTGAGTAGCAATGTCATTTCATTTTACATAATTAGACCACTAACTCCATTCGACAAGACAAATTCTATACAATAACATCAAAAATGGTGTTGCGAAACAAATGCTCTAGCAAGCATTGGAGATTAATTGAAATTTGAAAGTGTGATAACAGAACTGCATGATCATTTGCCATTTAGGAATAAAATTCTAATATTTAAACATTAAATAAAGAGTCACCTTGTACCATATATTGTGGCTAGATGGATGATTATGTCCACCAAATGTGCATTCCGTTCGATGCGTAATGATAAATGTAATTGTTTTTTTACCTCTCTGTTCCTTGTGCATACATACAGGAAACCTGATGGATTTATATGGATAACACATCTATTAATTGGTAACAGTGACAAACCAGCTACCGTATAACAATATTATTATAAACATTTACCATTTCCATTGTAATTTATTATTTGCAAATCTTGCCAGCTTCAGTTTTAGTCTTCTTCAACCGGATCCAGTTGCAGCTAATGTCTTAAAATCTCCAAAATTTTAAGGAACTTAATTTGTTATAAAAAATTACTTTGTCTGTATTTGATTTAATATTAGACGATTTACATAAATTGCGTTATATTTTCCAGTGTTCAATAAAAGAAGAAATACGATTAGTTGGGATTACAAATTTTTAACCAACCTGCTCCGGTGATTGAATGCCGTGCTAGCTATGGATTAATTTTAATCACTATATTGGTACAAATTATTGAATTAATGCATATTAACATTATTTATGAAAATATCAAATTAATTGCTAAATGATGCGCTCATATTTATTTCCAATTTAATGACATGTGCTTCATTTTGTCTACCACAAATTTGATGGTATCATAGCGATAAGTTCAATAATTCATTGGACTTCGTAATCTGAAATATAAATGATATCGATTAATATACAATTTGGAATAAATTTCAAAATTTCTAAGACCTTACCTCCGGTTAAATTTTATACACAGATTTTAGAGATTTTTATTTACAATCGTTTTCACATTGTCGATTTTATGGTTTGAACAAATATTTGTTGTTATTTGGGCACTGGCATCAATACATTGTTTAGTTGTTGTTTATGCTGATGCTGATGATTATTTGAAATTAAAGATCTATTATCTTTGTGACCCCACTACTTAAGCCCATCGATTTTTTTATTATTATTTCAATAATATTCATTTCATTGTGGGTTCTTAAATTTATCATAATATTGATTACACGTTGCTGTTGTTTGTCCAATTGTTATTAATATATTTGATTTAAAACAGTTGCTGGACGACTACGATTTTCATAATTCATGTTGATGATGTGATAATTCAAATAATGCTGATGGTTGATGTATGTTTTGTTTAATAATAATGACATATTTTGTGGATTTATTAGACAGCGATTGTAGGTAGTCTTCAAAGATTTTTAATTTCTGTAAATTTGATTGTGCTAGATTTTAATATTCATAAAATGTCAGCGGAGGCTACTGTTGAGTTATCTATTAAATTATAATCATTTGCGCTATATTATTGGCAAATCCATGAGGTTTAATGAAATGTTTGAGCAATCAGCATAGAGGTAAATACAATTACATTTATCATCTTTCACTAGTCGTTAAAAATATATCTTCATCATCCATCGATTTCTATCACAATATTAGTATTTTTTTCTAGTCTATCACTGCACAATGCCACTTAAATATTATAATAAGATGGGTTTTGTCACACCGGACCAGATATGCTTTCCAGCGACATAACACAAACGTAATATAATTTCGTTATTTATTTATAACTTTTTAAGTGGACAATATTTTATGTTTTCTTTCAGAAAGAAACTAAAAACATAACCTAAAACTTTATTAAAAAATGAATATATAAAAAAAATGACAAATGTCAATGTGACGTTATCGAAAAAGCTTCAACAGCGGTGACAAAGACTAAACATTAGATGCTTTCGCTGATTTATCAAAATCTAAGAACCCTTTCTGAATTTTTAGCAAACTTTTATTGTCCACGTAAAACTTTAAAGTAATTTTCCTTCATTAAGTGGCAGATGGCATTAATAAATTTTAAACTTAATTATTCATCACAAGACATGACCATTACTACTAATTTCATTTGTCGGACACAAATACCCTAAAACATACATCCAGCAGTCTTACGTATCGAACCCCCGATAGAAGGATAAGGATGGTGTAATGTATAAACAAAATAAGCGTTGCAATAAAATAGGGAAATCACTTGAAAACAAATTAGTTGGTCATAGATTCAACAACAAATGAAACCATATCAAATCTTATTGGGCTGCTCTGTGAGACTCAGCATAGCACATGTAAGTTGGACCCATATTATTAAATTTTGCGACACTATTTCTTATCGTGGAATGAGATTACCGATTTTTTTCCATCAACTTATATTATAGACAAAAAAAACTACTGCTGTGTGTCCGACAATTTCCAACTCATGAAATCCGATTTTAAATTCAAATCACTTTGTTGTAATAACTCTTAGTTGCTCTCTCACTCTAGGTAGAAAAGTGTTTCTGTATAATATATGTGCCACCACCACCACCACCACTGGAACACTGTCTCTTTAAAAATGATTGATTTCATTACCAATCTCTCTTGCATTGTTAAATTTATAACCGTTTGATTTAAAATTAAGTTTTTTTACTATTGGGTTTTGTGTATTATTATTTAGTGGTTTTTAATTTTAATGAAGAAATTAAAATATTAAAATTCTATATTTTTATTTTGGGTTAATTATAATTTTGGGTAAAATTCCTTTGTTAAAGACGATATTTTTTGTTTTGTTAATTTTTAATTATAAAATTAATTTAATTGAAAAAATAAAGATAGCAACAAACAAAAATTATTTCAAAGGTTATTAATTTAGGTTTTTGATTCAGTTAATACTTATTGCTTAATAATAATAAGGCTTTGGAAAATATTTAAAATTATAATTTTGTGAATTGCGTCCGTGGAAAAATCAGGAAAATCACTGATTTGCATCACCGTACGGCACTTTTTTCGGAGCATATAGCAACTGAACCACAATTGAATAACATAAACTTCATTTGTAATTCGATAGATTTTAATGTATTGAAACATTTCTTCAGAATAGTTCCGAAAAAGGTAAATTTATTTGTAATTTTCTTATTGGTGTTAAATAAATTAAAGTTAAATGTTTACGAAAAAATTTTCAAGTACTGTAGCTGTGGCCATCCGCACACTTTTTACAAATGCGGAAGTTCTGTTTCGGACAAAATGTTTTTACTAACATTTACCTTTTTTTTAGTGCAAACGAAATGAATAATTTGATATTGGTAATTTGATGAACATAAAATTACGTTTAGCAACAATATTTGCGGACGTCCAAGGCGACTGACTCATTATTCAATGTTGTGGTAGCACATTGCCGAATTTCCATCCATCCAGTTTTTGTGTGTGTGTGTGTGTGTGTGTGTGTGTGGTGAATGACGAAGGCATTAAGAACAAATGTATCGGAACACTGTTTTTGATGTTATTGTATAGAATTTGTCTTGTCGAATGGAGTTAGTGGTCAAATTATGTAAAATGAAATTATGTTGCTACTTAGAACTTATAAAAATTCAATCAAATCATATATATTTTTACGTTATTTATGTTCTGTTTCAATTGAATATGTTCAGGAAATTGTAATCCGATGACACTAATTATTATTTGTTACTAAAATGTGAAGTTTATTATTACTTTTTTTTCCATTTTATTGCAGACACGAACGAACTATTATTTGAATTTTGAAAAAAATTAACAATTATGAAATTGGAAAATATAACTACCGACGAAGATTCGATTATACAATGGCAAAATCAAATGGTTTGGTCCATAGATAGTTTTTCAGAATTTCTTCTTAATCACAGAGAAATCTATAGTCCTAAATTTACACTTTATAACAACAATTGTTGCATATGGCAATTTTGTTTGGGCACCTATTTGGATATCGTTTTACAGAAACAATATATAAAAATTGATTTAAATTTTAAAGTTTCAAGTCCAGTGAAAATGGAATTACATTTTACGATACTAAATAAAAACGGAAAATTTATGGATAATGAAATTTTATTACTTGAATTGGAAAAATCGACGGAACATTGTGTGACCAAACCGATTGATGAAAGTAGTTTTTTTGATGAAAACGACGTTGGACAAAAAATGAATGGCGATGTGTTAACAATTTCATGTAGCATTCGATGGGTGGCGGCGGTCGAGAGAAACGAAAATTTATTATTTAATGATATTGGTAAACTTTTGGATGACAATGTATTTACCGATGTTACAATTAACGTTGGCCAAAAAATGTTTCGCGCACATCGTCTCATTTTAATAGCACGCAGTGAATTCTTTAAAGATTTATTAATTAACCAACACTTAGATGAGCTTACCGTTGACGACGTGGACGAACATAGTTTCAGTATAATATTGAATTACATTTATAAGGGTCATGTTGATGACATTCTAGTCATAGAAAATTCTCTTAAATTGGTATCAGTTGCCGATAAATTTAAATTAAGCGAATTGAAAATGTTATGTGAAACAATAATAAGTGAAACGTTGACCATAGAAGAAGCCGCAATTGTTTTGAAAATAAGTGAACAATGTTCAGCCAAAATTTTGCGAACGGCTGTCATCAATTTTATTTTAGTTTTTCTAAAATATGTTATTGTAACTGCCGCATGGAAAAAACTTATTATTTCCCATCCCCAATTGATAATCGAAATTACGCTACCGAAAGCCAAAATTTGTAAATGTAGTAAGAAAATAATGAAAAATCATAAATGATACAATGTGTCCGAAATTATGGTTTTATTAAACATTTTATTTCAGTGTTTGCCAAATTGATAGGAAATAAACAAGATTTTAGTATTCATTAGAAAATATTTTGCGTTTAATTATTAAAAAGATTTATTATTGATTTTAAGAGTAACCGCGCCGACCAAGTTTCTTTGGTCTTGGTCAAGAATTTCACAATCTAACGCCATAAGATGAACATCAACAATGAAATGATCAAATTCTTAGTTCTTATCTGATGAGAATAAATGTTACACATTACAAATAAATGAAATTGATGGTGCATTGGAAACCGCTCCCTTGTAATATTATGTTTGTAATAAAACAATTGCTATAGATTCATTCAATTTTAATCTGTTGCAGCCATTTATATCTAATCAAATAATACCCTAAATTCACTAAGTTCAAAGTAAAAACAGTCTCAGACAATGCACAGCGTCTGTAGCGGTGGCCATCATCACCGAACTTATGAACATTAGATAATGACAGTGGTAAAAGATTGATAAAAGACAAAGTAAAAGTGGTTAGTGGCGGACTTCCGAGCACCACTAATTTAAAACCAAAAGAAACTAGAAATTTTATGGCAAAGCAAAACCGGGTCAACCGTATCCAATGGCTTTGGGAAAAAAAACCATGAGAAGCAAATCATTATTTATGGCAACATTAATGTCCGTTATCATCGGCCTTAAGAGTGCCATGTTGTAGTAATGTGTTTAGGACGGAAACCAGATCAGGAAAAGCAGAAAACACGCCTCATTATCCTGCCGTTAAACTGCGACGCCTAGGAACAGTGCAACAGTATACTAATAATATAACGAAAATCTGATTGAGTATAAGTCGAATGATTTTGTTGGGAAAGGAATAACCAATTTGTGGGTGGGTGTGTGTGTGATGGTTTATGTGATTGCGTAGAAGTGTGTGGAACCAGTTATCTGTCACGTCCTCCTCGTTGGTTCTGGCTTAAGCAAAGAACAGATAATATTTATCCATACCGAAAATAAATTTTATTCCTACATCGTTGTGGTTATTTCTGAATATCTCCGATGGTGTTAAACTATTTGTTAACATTCCGGTAAGTGTCTGGATAGCGACAGGACCGCAATTGCCTTATCTTAACGTTAGATTAAAGATGTCGGTATGCTAACGGCAATAGTGAATTCAAAATTTAATATCGATTAATTAGTTTATGAGAAGAGTAATTGAAATTTTGGTTATTTTCGTACCGATCAGTCGCCGATCGGCCAAAATGTTATATAATATTTTCGACGCAAAATGACTCACAGAGAACCTAGCGTTTTCGTATTGTCTTCTAAGACACCCTGTATAATCAATGTATTATTTCTAAATGGTAAATGGAATTCAAAAGCTTTAAAAATTATCCGAATTTATGAAAACTGTACTGTCAAATGGATCATTTTTAAATTCCTCTTATTCCAGTACCCCCCAATTCAATAATCATAAAAATGAAAATTTAACTCATTTCAGTTATTGGAAACCAGGGGCTATAAAATTATGCCTAAATTTTTGCTACCGTTACCCTATTTTAAAAAAGTTGTGTAACAAATTTACACGATGAAGAATTTCTGCATCGACTTTATTTAAAGTAAATTTTTAATAAAATTTTCCCAAAACAAAGTTATACACCATTTCTTTGGTCCGTCTGAACAGAAGATACTGTTTTATAATCAGTTAGTAACTTTAAAAATGTGATTAATTTCTGGTGACTATGGGTGTTCCACAACAACTTTAAGAACTACTCATATGCTCATGTACACCATGTATAAAAATCAAATTATTAAATTCAAAAGATGTGGTCTGCACCTTAAACTGTTACTCTATGCGGGAGAGGATTTTTGTCTGAATAACACAATGTACCTGTAACTGGAATAATCTCTAAAAATAATTTATTTGACTAATATCAACCACTCATTTATTTGCTATTGTTTAAAGTTTTAATACCGTTTGAGGTTAAATTAAATGTTTTATTAGTCCATCATTTTTAATCAAAAATATTAAAATGTATTTTGATTTTTAAAATTGTGTTTAAAATTGTTTCAATTTTTTTGCGACATAATTTTTGTTAATTTTTTTATAAAATTAATTAATTTTAAATTTAATAGCAGAAAAAAAGGTATTTTAATATTATTAAATTTAACGCCTCTTCGAAATACTCAGAATATTTCATAAAGTTGTTTTTGTTATACAGTTTCATGCGATCGAAAAATATTATGCCAAATTTTTGCTATTGAATAAACCAATTTGTTTGTGTCCAGGTGACTATGAATTAATTTCGCCTCCACCCAGTGAGAAATTTTTGTTTGAAAAAAATATCATTTAAAATTGCCTAAGAAATTTGGACTTGAACGTGTGAAATGGATATTTAGAAATGGATTTATTACAACTGATTTTCATTCCTTCGATATAAAATTAACATTTCCATTAACGTACACTGTTAGCTCCATTCCTGCCAGTCATACTGTTTGGATCCAAATATTCAAAATCGGATGGCTGCTGGAGTACTCAAGTATTTTGTAATTTTTGGACTTATGGCAATTGTAATGTTAAGTTTTTAATATATTTGTGAACTTAGAAGACTCTGTAATTTGACGTTTTTTTTTTGCAAAATACAATATTTAACAGATCAACATTTGATTCGTTTTTGGTCAGCAATCGAATAGGCTTGATTATTCATACCATCTGGACACCACCTACCATATTATACCTGCCATTGTATTCAAAATGATAAATAACATTGTTTATGTGAGTGTTTCATAATTCATCAACAGTTTAAGCGTCTAAGATTTATCAACAATACAAGAGGCGACTCAGTATTCAATGTGTTCGTTCAATCAGTAGCTTGTGTTGTGTTTTTTTGGGGAATTCACCTTTTTTTTTGGGTATTATAATTTGATTTTCTTTAATTTTGTGTGACAATTTGATTGCTATCAAAATCAAAAGAGCCGGGTACATACAATATTTTAATTGATTGAGTTGGTCACTAAATTACTGCGTTCTTGGATAACGACTGTGCTGGCCAATAATAATTGCAATTATCTTATAAAAAAAAAAAAAATGTTTGCAAATATTGTAAAATTAAATTACCTGGTCCACACAGTCGCTGCTGGTTTGGCTTAAAGCCAGACGACAGACAAAATAATAGAAATCTCCTGTTTATTTAATTATTATTAATTTTTTTCTTCTTTTCTTGCAGGAAACGAACGATTTGAATTTAAAAAATATAACAATTATGAAATCGGAATATTTAATGTCCGACAAAGACACGGTTATAAAATGGCAAAATCATATGGTTTGGTCCATACAAAGATTTACAGAATATCTTGATAATCACAAACAAATATTCAGTCCTTGGTTTACACTTGTCAACAACAGTTGTTGTCAATGGCAATTACGTGTCAACACCTTTTTTGATTTAATATCACGAAAACAATGCGTAAAAATTAGTTTAATAGCAAAAGTTTCGAATTCATTGAAACTAGAACTTTACATTTCAATACTAAATAGAAATGGAAATTTCATTGATCATGAATATTCAATAGTTGATACGTTAAATTTGTCAGACATTTGTGTTTCCAAAACCATGGACGCAATTCGATTTTATGATGATGGAAACGGGGATGATCAATTAATGCACAACGGTGCGCTCACAATTGCATGCAACATTCGATGGGTGCCGGTGGTCGAGAAAAACAAAAATTTATTATTTAATGATATTGGTAAACTTTTGGCCAAAGATGTGTGCGCCACGGATATTACAATTAATGTTGGCCAAAAAGCGTTTCGCGCTCATCGGTGCATTTTAATAGCACGCAGTGAATACTTTAAAGATTTATTAATTGATAAAAATATAAATTCGATTATAATTGATGATGTGGCTGAACATGATTTCCAGACAATATTAAATTATATCTACAAAGATTTTGTGGATGTCATGCACACACATTTATTTCTTGCGGCCCATAAATTTAAATTGAATAGATTAAAAAATTTGTGTGAACTTGAAATGTGTGAATTATTTACCATAGACACGGTTGCGTATGTCTTAAACATAAGTGAAATATGTTCAGCCAAAATTTTGAAAAAGGCAGCCATCAATTTTATTTTAGTTTTTCTAAAATATGTTGTTCTAACCAAATTGTGGAAACAACTAATTAATTTTCATCCCTATTTGGTAATCGAAGTTATTCTACCGATAGCTAAAAGTTGTAAATGCTTTCGAAAAGTGGTAAGAAATTATAGGTAATGAGTCCAAAAAAGTTTTTGTTACATTACTTTTTTTTTTATAAATTCACATGAACGAGGCCCAGCAATTTAATTTTATTGTATTCGGTTTGATTTGATTTTTGTATTAATTGCACATTGTAGTTTTGTGTACGCTTAGGGGTTTCAGTAATAAAAAAAAATTTAGTATTCATAAAATAATAATTGTTGGGTGTTTTATTATTGTGGTTCAAGAGAGATGAAGTCGATCGACTATTTCGCTTTTTCTAATTCTAATCTAATTTTGATTCTACGTTTTTGTTTTCATGAAATCATCAATTGTTACTGAAGTGATGCGAACAAACTGTGTAAGCCTCCAAATTTGTAAAAATCCGGTGTTCCATTGTTCACCCGTGTATGAACTTATGGCTTATCTGATTCATTGCAGCCTAATTGGTAAATTACATCGTTCGCATGGAAGTAAGTATTACAATTTCACCAATTTTACTGTGCAATTAACGACGAATGGTAGATGTTTCTATAATTCATGAATTTAATAGCTGATGGTGATTACTGTTAGTAAAAGATCTACCTTTTCGGCACTGCCCTTTTTTTTTTTTTGGTAATAGATGAAGCCACTAAAAATTTGTACAATAAAAAAACGTCCCATTTTCTGTACGACAGACCATTTTTACTTTATCTTCACTTAAGGTAGTTATGGCATAAGCGGTGACGGCCCTAGACACAGCTAAATTTTAATCGAATACTGCTTTCACACAGTATCGCCTTAGTAATTCTAATACACACACACACTACTGTCCGATTGTCGCCGGTACCTACTTATTCGTGGATAAAGAGTTACAGACCACTACTCGTGACAACGTGTGAACGATAATTTGTTTTCGGTTCCCAAAAAATATTTTCTTATTTTATTTTTACCTAAATCCCTGTTCTCGAGTTTATTCTCGGGCCTATTTAAAATCAAACGGAACAAAATAGTTACAGTGTTTTGTGTCGCCAGTCAGTGACCGGTTATAATAAATATCTCTATGGAAATGGAAATTGCCACTTTCTCAGTGTGTGTGTGTGTGTGTGTGTGTGTGTGTGTGTGTTGTTATCGATCGATGGTGTTGTTTTTGCTCTGGTAGTTGATACGAAAATTATACGATTATTATTTATTTACAATTAACTACTTTTAATTGATGGAATATTCAATTTTTATGTAAAAACTGAAAGAAAACAAAACACTAACCACAATGTCAATGTAAATTAAATTGGCCTATTTTTAAAAAATCCAATTTTCATTATTATTTATAAATGCATTAGTTAAAATTTCAAATTAGATTTAATGGTAAATTCCAATAGATAAATAATTAAAATACACACACACCGAATTTATTGTAATTTGAAAAATTAAAAATTTTATTTAAATAAAATCAAATGCTCTGAATTTGTTGTACGTGATTGTGTGTGTGTGTGTGTGTGTGTATAATCAACACCAGATGAAAGAAAAAGTAAGTTGAAAAACGTTTTAAAATTAAAGAAACTATAAAGAAATAAATAAGAAATAAGAAAGTAAAAACTTTTCTAAACTTTCAATTTCATTTTGGTATTAAATTACAACCACTTGATGGAAAAGTGTCAAACACTAATACCACACCGTTGCGTTCACACTGATGATGGAATCAATAATGTTTGAGAAATAGAAAAATCCTAAACACGGGAATTAAATAGAACATTCAGTTTTTGATGCGACGACCAGAGTGAAAACCGGAAGACATCATGACAACATCAAACCATACCGGAGAGGTGAGGAATGTGCAAGGATTTAAATAGAACATTTTAGCGAGTTTTTCACCAGCCATTATGTTTGAGTAAATTGTTGACCCAGACATCGCCATATACCCTATCAGATATTTGGACGCGACCATATGATTTGGTTAGAGCGCTTTAGACAAATACATTTCAATCAATTTTAATCGTGACTAAGGTACTAAGGTATCACGTTCCCCAATTTTAGCAATAGACAAAGTGCTTAATTACTCTTTTTATAAATCACGTTATTGCCTTGAATTTTCATTCAATAAGTTTTCAACTATTATTACGATAAACCCTAAATCGGAATCATCATCACATTGTTGTGCAACATTTTAATGAATGAAAATCAATAAACCACAACATCTATTTATCTTTTATGTACGAGGGTTGTTTGATATGTAAACAAACATACACACATCCCTGTAATGGTAAATCCAGTTATCAATATTTGAAAAATTTGATACGGTTGCCATTGTAAAACGACATTCCGTTGACAAAAGGCATGATGACAAATTTTCAAAACAAGCGATCAAAAGTAGTTTTTCATTTTTACCAAGCAATCGAATAAGTTCAAATTTTATAATTTTCAGAAAATCGATAAATTACAAGTTCTGTGCAAGAAGTGCAATTCATTTAGGGTTTTTTCGAACCGACAATGATATGGATAATATTTTCCATAATTGATTTCACCATTGCAAAGAAACCATTCAATTGTTTTGGGGCTAACTGAATTTATTAAATGTGGGCACTGACGACTGTAAATGATGACAATGAAGATGTGGTGGATGTGATCAAAACCGGAGGAAAAAAAATTCGAAAACTTGCTGAGATGTCAATAAAATATCATTATTCGTAGAATATTAGATGAGGACATGAATATGGGAAAAAAAAACGTATGTGTGAAAGTGTGGGGTGCCGCCCGGCGTTCCGTTAACATTACCACAAAACGATAATTTATTGTTGGACACGTTGTGCGGACACGTTTTGGTAATATAGTAATAGAGTTTTTTACGACAAATTCATAACCCGTTGATGGGACATGGATCCATTCACCAAACAGGCCAATTGAAAAATCCCCGGTCTGAAACACACAGATGGCAGTGCTAGTATTAAATCCATATGAATTTTAGTTAGTACCAACCTTCAAACGATATGTGTCAAAATTTGAGACAGCAGTCCGACCATTAGTTTGTGAGATATTGCGGTGTGAGTGTAGCTACTTTTGTTATTTGAAAAAAGATGGAAAAAAACAGTATTTCGTGTGCTGATAAAATATTGCCATTTTTGAAGGGAAAAAATACATTTGAAGCAAAATCTTGGCTTGATAAAGAGTATCCGGTATCTGCACCAGGAAAATCAACCATCGTTGATTTGGTATGTTAAGTTTAAACGTGGTGAAATGAGCACCGAAGACGGCGAACGAAGTGGACGCCCAAAAAGAAGCTGTCACCGACGAACTCATCAAAAAATTGCACAAAATAATTTTGAATGACCGTAAAGTGAAGTTGATCGAGATAGCCCACATTGTGAAGAGATATCATCTGAACGTGTATATCATATCATTCACGAATATTTGTACATGAGAAAGGTGTGTGCAAAATGGGTGCCGCACGAGCTCACAATCGATCAAAAGCAACAACGTGTTAATTATTCTGACCAGTGTTTGAAGCTGTTCTAGCGCAATAATTTTTGCGTCGATATGTGACAATGGATGAAACATGGCTTCATCATTTCACCACCGGAGTCCAACAGTCGACAGTCAACTGAGTGGACGAGCACACGATGAAGCCATATTTTGAAGCCAGAGACAAATCGTACTACAAAAATGGTATCGAACAGTTGGAAGATCGCTATAATCGATGTATCGCACTCGACGGCAACTATGTTGAATAATAAAATCAAATTTTGCCATAAAAATATGATTGTGTTTTACTATGGTAGAACGGGGACTTTTCAAATTGGCCTGTTACATACCAGAAACAATGGATAGCGGTGCGGTGGTAAGGTTTGCACCACCAAAGAAGGTTAAAAAGAAACACAATTTTAGCAAACAGCTACATCAGAATAAATGAATTACGTTACGAGCATATATCTCCATCCATCCAACAGATACAGTTTAGATTTACGGCTCCCAGTGATTTTTTCCTGTTTCCAAAATCCAAATGCAAAAAAACAAAAAAAATGCTTTGCTGTCCAAAGTTTTACTACTTACTACTTACTCCATGGCGTTGCAACCCGGGTGCTGTTTTAGCCTTCTCCAACACGCTTTTCCAACCTGACCTATCCGCAGCCGCAATGTCTTCCTCGCCCGAATTTTTATGATCTTTATATCACAGTTTACTCGGCATCTAGCCATCTCGCCTTAGGTCTTCTGCGGCTCTCCTTCTACCTTCTGGTTTACTATTTAACAGTTTTTTTCGGCACACGCTCCTCTTCCATGCGTTCTACGTGTCCAACAGCCATCTCAATCTATTGATCTTGATTGTTTTGACAATATTTGGTTGACCGTACAATTTGTCTAATTCAAAATTGTATCTTCGCCTCCAACCATTCTGTTCTTTGACGGCATCACCAAATATGCCATGGAGTACCTTTCGTTCGAAAATCCGAAGAAGTCCCAAAGTTTTACGCCACATTAAATTGTTATATGTGTGTGAAACTAATATTTTGAAGATTTTAAAACATTGTGTGTCGTACACAAGGACGGAATTAAAAGAGTTGAGATAAAAAAAACGTTTGATGTAGTGAAAGTTGAGTCTGATGAAGGGACTACAAAAATAAACGAAAAACATTTCTATAAATTCAAAACAGTTTATGAACACAGTCAAGATATATCGAACAAACCTCGTCTATGACCATGAAGCAACCGTAAAATGTTTATACAACTTTTGCTACCTTTTTAACGTACATACGGAATATATCTGTACTTTATCTCTAGCTGGTGTATGCGTGGGTGTGTGTGTGTGTGTGTATACACAGCAGAATTACATACAATTTATCTAATTTCATATCACATCACATTAAAATTATTATTACATAAAGATAAAACTTTTCCCTAAATTCTCGGTCGTGTGTTGGTGTGTTGGTGTGTGTGTGTGTGTGTATGTTCTTTGTTTTTTTGTTCCCATTTTCCATTTATGGCAGCGAACAATTTTTCACAAGAAAATAAACTAAATTAAATAAACACGCAAAATACATAACAATAAAATGTATAGCATTAAAAAAAGTGAAACAGATTTTTTCCTCTTATCAAAAACAGATTGTTTTACAACATTATTAATGTGCGAGAGTAAATAAATATTAATAATATGAAAACATAAAATCTTAAGTTTTGTTGCTATTTTATTTTCCAACTTCTTATTTTTCGTTACCAAGGTATAGTAGTATGAAATGAGCCTTTTTGAAAGGAAGAAAAACACATTATTTAGAATAGAAAATTCAAAAATATTTTATTCAAAATAACTTCCATCGCTTTCTACACATTTTAACCACCACCTTTCTGCCAATTTTCGTATACCACGTCGAAAAAATGGTGTTGCTTTGGACGAAAACCGATGATTCAGATAGCCAATTTTCAACTTCCGCAGATGTTTTGAAGTGCTGTTCTTTCAAAGCATGTCCCATCGATGAAAACAAATGGTAGTCCGAAGGAGCCAAGTCTGGTGAATCGGGCGGGTGTGGTAACCGCTCCCATGCAAGCGAATTTATCGTATCCTGAACTGGTTTTGGTTTGTGTGCTGGTGCATTATCATGTTGCAAAATTACCTTAACCGATTTTTTCTTTCTTTCTGTCCATTCTGGTCGGTTATCTAATAATGCATGGTTCAAATCGATTATTTGTTGTTGGGTAGCGAACCGTATTAACAGTTTCCCACCAGGTTTCTGAAGTTCATGATACACCACACCTTCCTGATCTCACCACCAAACACAAAGCATTCTCTTCTTACCGAATCCGAATTTAGTTTTGCAGTCGATGTTGCTGCTTTACCTGGTGTAGTAATCCATGATTTTTTGCGTTTAGGATTCTCAAAATATATATTCACTTTTCATCACCACCGTCACGATTCGATGCAAAAAAGACTTCCTTTTGTATCGTTGACGGGTGCAATTCACAAATGGTTTTTTGATTTTCTTGTTGCTTTTCAGTCAATTCATGTGGAACCCATTTTTGCACACACTTTTGAATCTTTCCCATTGCTTTTAAACGATTAGAAATTGTTTTTTGATCTACATTTAAGGCTTCTGCAAGTTGTTTTTGAATTTGTATGTTTCATCTTCGTCCAACAATGCTTGCAATTCTGACTGTCTTCAAACTTTTTTGGTGGTCTTCCACGTTCTTCATTTCTCAAATCAAAATCTTTGTCTCTAAATTGTTGAAACCATCTTTTGCATGTTGCTAATGATAGAGCATGATCACCAAAAGCTTCTACAAGCATTCTTCGTTGAGATTCAGCTGCGTTTTTCTTTAAATGATAACAAAAATCTAATGATAAAATAATGATAAAAAAACTCACTTCATACTCCTATACCTTGTAAACAACAGCAAAAAAGTTTTTTGCATTGCTGTTAGGCTTTTTACATTTTACACAATATTAAATTTATAAATGTAAAATACAAAAAAACCCGCCATAAATTATAAAATAATATATAAAAATATATTATTTATACGGCTGGCAGGTTGGGAGAAAAAATAGACAAGCAAATAAAATTAGCATATTTATGACATTTAACATCTCAAACAAAAAGAAATAAGTTTTCATGAAAAATGTTTTTGGAAATAAATTGATGGGAGTAAAATAAAATGTACCAAACAACACACACACCATCACACACACGATGATGACACACACAAGAAATTGTGTCATAATAATTTATGTCCAAAATAATCGGGTTCTTCAATTCATTGCGTTAGCGCCTATCATTATTATCGTGTTCGGTTGGTGTGGTTTTTTGGCGGGGCCACCGCTTCCGTCTCCGCTTGTTTGTAAATAGCAAAAATGTTATTACCATCGCTACAATTTTCAACGGCATTTTATTTTCTGTGCTATTCGATGTTTTTTTTTGTGTGTGTACTGCCTTGATGATTTTACAAAAGAGGGAATATTAATGTGGGCATCATAGACAGACCGGCGGAAGGTCGACTGTGTGCCGTTTCGTGTCAATTAACCAACGCAAAGCGTCTCATTTCAGGAATGCGAAATGTTTCTTATTTGTGATTCAAATATACCTAGGGTTGTGTTCGCCTAGCACAGCAATTCGTATAATTAGCGTGCCATACCGATTCTTCTGACACAGAACATTTAGCATCAGCACCATTGATCTGTCTTACTCTGTTGGCCTGCTATGCAAATTTTATATATGAAAAAATGGTTGTACCGCGGGCGTTTCTTTATTTTTACAATTTTAAATAATCATTTATTTCTTTCCCACCCCCCCAATAAATTTATTTTTTTTTCATTTCTAAGTTATATGAACAATTTTTCACAATGATCATACAAAAATGATGGCCACCTACGGGTAGATTCTATATAGAAAATAATGTCGTCTCCAATTTGCCGCTTATCCGTATCACCAAAAACTGATCCAAATCGGTTTTGACATCAAAAAATCAAAATTATTGAAATTTTTGTCGCATATCAAGAAGTTTTGAATGAAAAAAAAACGAAATAAATGGTAATCAGATCGGCATAAGATCAGGAATGGATCACACATCACACCCGAGTCGCTTATTTTTCATCGATGCTTATCAATCTTCTCTCAAAAATTAACCGTTTTCGTTTGCTGCCATAAGTAAATCAAAAAAAGATGGTATTGGAAATCGGTGCAAGAACATCACTTTCTAGACATTTACATTTACAATTATTTTATTATTATAATCGGAATTGGCGAAGAAATAATCAAAATCGTTAGGTTTCTTTATGAAATCCTAATTAGAAAAGAACAAAATTTTAATAAAAAGCTACTCTTATCCTAAGAAAATTATCCGATTGCTAAGATCTATTCTCCTCTGATTATAATAATAATCTAAGAAATTTCAATCCCAAAAATGCGGTAAAGATTTTAATAAAAACTACTCAACTTTTAATAAATTAAAACAAAATATTCTGTACAATTCGATATGAATTCGGTAACTATTTTTATGATGCGATCGCAAACGCATCCATAGGATTACAAATAGTGGAACGACCTATAATATATATCGGTTTATAGCTACAAATATGTTGTGTGAAAGCAGAGCATCCGTTTAAAACTTAAGATTCAGTGAGTATACATAGTTTGATCGGAATAAGCATCTCAATTATAATTGATTTCGGTAGAGGTGCTAATGCGCAACAAATTTACAGATTGTGTAAGTAGATTTGATGCGGCGCCGATGGTTAGCTACCAACTTCAGAAAAAAACAAACTATGAATTATGAATTCTACAACATGGCGGCTCGGAACAGACCGGATAAACGGGACAACGATTCAAACCAACGATCATCATACGAACAATGATTTTTAAACTTTCATTTTGGAATGGCAAGATGGCCGCTAGACCGCAGAGTAAACTGTGATATAAAGATCCCAAAGATTTCCGGAAGAGCGAAGAGCGTGTTGGAGAAGGCGAAAAACTGCACCTGATGGGTTATAACGCCATGCAGTAAGTAGGTAAGTAAGTAAGTGAGTAGGTAACAATTTAATGTTCTGTCAAAAAATTGACACTCCCTTGAATTGCCCAGTCGTACAGAATCCATTGTTTATATAATTTATTATTACACCAGCGATTGTGTGTATCAAAAGGAAGTGTTTTTTTTTTCAGTATCATTCAACAAAACATTTTTGGAATAAAATGAATTTTGTTTTTCAAATTGGTGCAATTTCAAAATCAAAAATTTTTAATTCAAAATAACTTCCATCGCTTGCTACACATTTTAACCACCTTTGAGGCAATTTTCGTATACCACGTCGAAAAAACGGTGTTGCTTTGGACGAAAACCATTCAGATAGCCAATTTTCTACTTCTTCAGATTTTTTTTAAGTGCTGTTCTTTCAAAACATGTCCCATCGATGAAAACAAATGGTAGTCCGAAGGAGCCAAGTCTGGTGAATCGGGCGGGTGTGGTAACCGCTCCCATGCAAGCGACTTTATCGTATCCTGAACTGGTTTTACTTTGTGTGCTGGTGCATTATCATGTTGCAAAATTACCTTAACCGGTTTTTTCTTTCTTTCTGTGCATTCTGGTCGGTTATCTAATAATGCATGGTTCAAATCGATTATTTGTTGTTGGGTAGCGAACCGTATTAACAGTTTCACCAGGTTTAAGAAGTTCATGATACACCACACCTTCCTGATCCCACCACAAACACAAAGCATTCTGCTCTTACCGAATCTGAATTTGGTTTTGCAGACGATGTTACGGCTTTACCTGGTGTAATCCATGATTTTTTGGGTTTAGGATTCTCAAAATATATCCACTTTTCATCACCAGTCACGATTCGATGCAAAAAAGACTTCCTTTTGTATCGTTGACGGGTGCAATTCACAATGCTTGCAATTCACTGTCTTCAAACTTTTTTGGTGGTCTTCCACGTTCTTCATTTCTCAAATCAAATCTTTGTCTCTAAATTGTTGAAATCATCTTTTGCATGTTGCTAATGATAGAGAATGATTACCAAAAGCTTCTACAAGCATTCTTCGTTGAGATTCAGCTACGTTTCACTTTAAATGATAACAAAAAACTAATGATACCCGCAAGTCGTTTGTTGAAGGCACAAAATTAGACATTTTTAACACGATAAAATTTTATGTTGTTGTATTACAAATGGAATTTACCACACTCTGAATGTTGTTGACAGATGTCCAAACAATAAAAAAAACATCGCATTAAGGCTCTTTCACAATTACTAATATAAGTACAGCCATTTATTGGCAGCGGCTCACTTCATACTCCAATACCTGGTAAGTTCGTTATATCTCCGTGTCTGACAACTGATTATGGTCTTATGGTTAGTTTAAAACAAATGCAACCGAACCGATGACGCACATAACCATTCTGCACTCTGAATCCTTGCCGCTCACATCCACAGCGGCTGAAAAATACTTGTTGTGCTCTCGTAATTTTTTTGTTTTAGATTGAATTCGGAGTACGACAAACACCCACAGGCGATTGCCTTGTTAGTGAGTGGTAGTTTATGATTGAATACATTCAAATTGATACGAGTTTTAGTTTTAGTTTAGTTTAGTATTTAAAAACAAACCACATATTTATTGATTCCATTTAGAATATAAATGATTGATTGAATGGATTAGGTAGGCTGTAATTTATAATCTGTCATTGAATACTAATCGAATTGATTTTATTTAATTTTATATAACACTATTTTTTACAGGTAAGTAATTATTTGATTTAACATTGATAATATCTTACACACACACACACACATGAATTTAATTTAACATATACGTAATTACTCTTATTACTCGTATTGTATATTAATTTTAGCATAAATGTATCCATTATCATTTAACGTCATAACGTAATATAGGTTAGTTAGTTAGTTATTAGTTAGTTAGTTACTTAGTAACCGAATATATTGTATAATATTTGCTCTCAATGTACATGTACGTACATGCAAATTATTTATACCATTTAATTATTTCAATTACAGAAACTATGACATTCATATTATTTTATATATTATTTTGTAATCTAATATTACGATAAGATTGTACAAAAGAAAATTATCAATATGTGCGTGTGTGTGTGTGTGTGTGTGTGTGTGTGTGCAAAATGTTGTTTATCCTATTGATAATAACATCCTTTAATTAAATTCAACAAACATAGCCTATAATTATGTTGTGAGATATTAAATTATGTACAGATTTTGCAAGGTAATACATAAAATAAATAGGGTATAAATAAAACACCTCCAGTGGATGGGGGGTGGTTTGTCATACATATTTGAAAAAAAATAAATAAAACCAGTTGCGGATAGTGAAATGGCCAGCCAAAGGGTTAGCCGCTACTACTATAAGTATCGCCAAAAACTGAATACAACAGTTAACCAACGGCAAAGAAACAAGGTGCACTTAAAGGAAAACATAAATTTATTATTACAATCGTTCAACACGTAATTTTATAGTAAATGTAGAGTGTTCGGAACCTGTAACCAGTTCTGTAGTTTGTGATAAGACAAGTTACTTACTTACTCCATGGCGTTACAACCCGGGTGCGGTTTTAGCCTTCTCCAACACACTTTTCCAACCTAACTTATCCGCAGCCGCAATGTCTTTCAATCACGAATTTTAAGAATCTTTATATTACAGTTTACTCGGCATCTAACCATCTCGCCTTAGGTCTTCTGCGGCTCTCCTTCTACCTTATGGTTTACTATTTAACAGTTTTTTCGGTACACGCTCCTCCTCCATGCGTGTTTTACGTGTCCAACAGCCATCTCAATCTATTGATCTTGATTGTTTTGACAATCAATTTGGTTGACCGTGTACAACTTGTCTAATTCAAAATTGTACGTTCGCCTCCAACCATTTTGTTCTTTGACGGCGGCACCCAAATATGCCAAGACAAGTAATCGCTTTTAATCCGATGTTTATAAACGTTGAATTTGTATACATTACGTGTAAGAACACTATGAAGACGAACAAAATCGATTGAGATTGAGGTTGTATTTCAATGTAAAAAAGTAATATCAACATAAATACGATATGATGAGATCGTCTTAGGCGGCGCCTGTATGGCCAAACCGCAGACAAGAAACAATGTGTCAATCAACTTTAGGTAAACGCACAGTTTTTGTGAAACAACCGTTGAAAAATGGGCTACAATTCATTGATTTTTGCCATGTCTAAAAACATGATTATTTTGTCCCACACATAAACATATTCATAAAACGATGTGGCCAGTTGGCTCCAGATGATACCACAAATAATTAATTATATTATATATATTATATTATTAACTGAAACAGAAGTCACTGTTCATAAATAATAATGAAATGTCCGAACTTACGGTGATTTTAATATTGACATTAACCAGTTAGGGTAAAGTGTTACTAACCAAGCATTTTCAATCATTACTAAAACCTATGTGGCAGTCGAATGTGTTGAACACAAACTGTTGTAAAAAACAATTGTACATCGATGGATGCGTGCAATGGAACAATGGATTAGTACAAATTGGAAGGATTACTGGCAGAGGAAAACAATATATAAATTATATGTGGAACAAATTGTATTAATGCGTTGAAGACAAGCGATTGGAAACGGTGCGATTGTTACAAATGAGTGGTGGTGATAGAAAAAACTGAAACGATGAAATGGAAAATTTTCTAATTTACAATCTGGTGGTGGATAGGCTTTAAAAATATAAATATTTATATTCAATATTGTTAATCTGTTCCGGTTACAATTAGAATTTAAATTTTGTGATTCTTTATAAAAATATTTGGACAATTAATTTTACAAACAAATTACAAATGACACACAAATCCAATATAGTGTGAATGTCTTTCAAGAGTGGGGTGCATATTCTCAATAGCGTAAGCCAATAATTATAACTATTATAGCAATCCGTTGCCGTGGACTGGGCAAATAGTTCAGATAGTGTCTAAGAAATATTTGTGGAATCGATGATTTCACCCTAGTTTTATCAGTTAACTAATATCGGGTGACCACCCCTCTCCTCTGCACATATGCATAGTCCATGACCAAAGCAAAAACCGAATGCCCGAATAATGCAATATTTAGTGATCAGAAAGTTCAAGCCGTCTCACGAAAAATAAAAACCATTACAGAATTATCCCCACCCCTCCTTAATAATGTAATCAATACCGTAATTTATGAGTAAAAATCATTATGTGTCTGGTCAATATTTTTTAAGGCCATGCCAACAAAAGTGGGTGGTCGCACATATCATCACGTATCGTATTGCAGAGGGCGAAAACGGCGGTGCGGAAGATGTTATCTTGGTTGAAGGTGCCGCCAATATGGCTCCAGGTGTAACGTGAATTTACAAATGTTACACAAACACTGGAAGCACTGATTTTCTGTTTTTGTTTAAAAAATGACTTCGCTAATTGTTTAAAATACAGATTGTGTGAATAGTTTCTAGCCCAGAAATGAAATTCACCTGGTGTAACCCACTGCCACTTCTATCTATTCTTCAAACTACATTTGCCGTTGACTGGACAACGTTATGCTAAACATTGAAGCCATTCCGTGGCATTTGTCCTTTTTGCTATCCCACACATTAATTATTTAAATGTAAATGAATGTTAAATTTAAATATTTTCCTTTCCGATTTTAATGTTTCTTCAATCAAAAAATTAATATTAATATTTGAAAGCCTCCCCCATCCCGTTCCCTTCACTGACACCCTTCTATGTTCTATACGTGACATTTAATTTACGTGTTACATCAATTTTTACCGGTGATTTACTAACCCTACTTATGTAATATGATTTTATATGACTTCTAATACATATATTTATTTATCCACACATTAGTAATGATATTTCTTCGTATAAATCACAACACCACATCAGCAGCTGTATCATTTTGACACCTTTTATAAATGGAAAAAAAATTTAATCTTATTATAACAATAAAATTGTATTTTGTATGTTTTCGTGCAGGAAGAAAAAGTGTCATATTAAAAAAAATATATATATAAAATTTGTTATAAACACACACACACATTGACATCGATATCACCTTAAAATCGTATCTTATACTAACCCAACACCTACCAAATTTAAACTGGCTGAAAATACATTATTTATTGATAGGCTACGTCTGTTGTGTATCTTACCGATGGTGTTATAATGTATACGGCATAAAAACGATGAGATGAGATGAGATGAGAGATTTTGAGATGAGATGGGAACGAAGAAAATTGATAGGAAATTTTATTATTAGAAAAATGTCATTACAATTTATCAAAAATTAACACTAAATGAAAAATGACAGATTATTGTACCAGTAAAAATACATCCATGTGCAACTCAATTTTAATTCATGTTCCGTATACTGTCCGTATTATTTGAAATCAATAGAAATTATATAGGGTGTGTACGGGGGTATTTTAGGAAATCCATATGGCTGTAATTTTGCAAGCCAATCGATTTCATTTCATTGTTTCTTTTACACACCATTTGATGGGCACCACAACAATAATCGAACACACGCAGTCTGGGCAAAAGATTTTATCGTCGCAATGCATGTGCAAAACATACAGAAAATTACAATTTTCAAAACGAAATCTTTCACAAAAATGCTTCTAAGCCAATAAGAGTCGTTAAAATGTTTGAGTTCGAATAGTTCGTCAGGTCGTTCCGCTATTCTACAATTCCAATGTTATGGGCAGAAGACAATTTGTGTTGGCACAAACTCGTGTGCAGCGAACGATCCGATGAAAACGTCTTTTGAAGACCAAAAAATCATTAACAGAAATGATAGATGGTTATGTTCACGACCCACAGATGTTCCGCCAGCGTTATTTCCAGCTGGTTGGTAAGGTGTTGTGTACAAAGAAGTACATGTTATGACACCTCACATATTTGCCTAGAAACTTCGCTGGTTAATACTACCGTCTACATCGAGGTTTTAGAAAGTGTTGTCATCCGCTGGAATGATACTATATGTGCGGGAACAGACCATACATATTCCAGCAAACGATGCGGTGACACAATATTGAAGGACAACGAATTTCGATGACCACATTATGACCACCTAGTGGAATAGACCTTAATCGCATGCGTTATTACGTTTGGAAACGTGAACGTAAAACTAATAAACATCCTCATAGCGCAATTTCTTTGCTGAAGGATGCTACAACTATGGTCAACATGAATAAAGAACATTTGATTCGGGCATTCAGTCATTTTTGACCCCACCAATAGAGCAGTTGAGACATTTTATTGAATAATTTTGGAATAAAATGTAATCAAATTAGTTTTAATCTCAATTTGTTCTCGAATGCTAAGCCTGTTCAAAAATTAGAATTATATTAAAATTGTGTGCCGCAATTTGTGTTTGGAAATGCTAATTTTTATAATTTTTCTCTATGAATCGATGTCCGGCATCCTAATAATTGTACAAATGAGTCAAATTGGTCAATGAAAGTTTGTCTAATACACACCAAAATATTTTTAATGTTTAACTTGATCAGTTCAGAATAGGGGGGTGGGGGGGGGGGGGGGTTTAAATAAGTACTCCGTGGCATATTTGGTGCTGCCGTCAAAGAACAGAATGGTTGGAGGCGAAGATACAATTTTGAATTAGACAAATTGTACGGTCAACTAAATATTGTCAAAACAATCAAAATCAAAATAGATTGAGATGGCTGTTGGACACGTAGTACGCATGGAGGAGGAGCGTGTGTCGAAAAAACAACCAGAAGGTAGAAGGAGAGCCGCAGAAGACCTAAGGCGAGATGGCTAGATGCCGAGTAAACTGTGATATAAAGATCCTTAAAATTCGGGCGAGGAAGACATTGCGGCTGCGGATAGATCAGGTTGGAAAAGCGTGTTGGAGCGGAAGGCTAAAACCGCACCCGGGTTGTAACGCCATGAAGTAAGTAAGTAAGTTTAAATAAATTTCATTCAGGCTATAATGAAATTATTACCGATAATTATAAGAAAATGAATGACCGATAATAAAATAGTCCCAATTGACACATTTCTAATTGTTTGCTATATATATATTTGGGGGTGGGTAATTCGGTTAACTAAAATTAATTCAATGGAATTTAACTTCCATCCCATTGGTTTACGCTTAGTTTGAGGTAGTACATATTTAAAGCACAATGTTCTATCATCAGTTACGATGGCATCAAGAATATCTGGGTCATTTCAGCACCAGTTTAAATGATGTCCTTACTTTGATGCTGTGCATTTAATTAATAAATTGGAGATTTTCCATTGATATGGTCGTTTAACCTGGACTGCGTCATTTGTGTATTTTTGATTGAGAAATTTTTATTTCTTCTTTGCCACCACATAGTTAATATATGAAAATAGATTTCAGCTAATGCTAATTCTCTACTGTGTCTACTGTCTTGGTCATTGTACGCAATTAATTGCTATTTATATTTTTCTAATTTAAAATAAAAATAACAAAATCTAAAAATGTTGTGGTTTTTCCTTTTTTTCATATTACGTTACGTTCGTTTGCGTTACCGTCCACATTTGCATATGCATACGGTGTTATTATTGGAATTGTTTGTTTGCGTCGTGATGGTTGTAGACGATAACAATAACAATACGGTGAAAAACGAAAATGAAGTAGTCTATCATTGCATGGCATGGGATGAAATGTTAAAAAGGAAAAAAATGGATTGATGTTTATTTTTCGTACAGTTGTCAGCCGTACAGGATAATATGGTCCTTTAAAATTATTTTGAAAATTTTCCATACCAACACCCCACTTATCCTAAATAAACAAACGTTTTATCCCATTATAAAAAAAAAACGTTTTTGCATGAGCATGAGGTGAGTGAGTTTATAAACATTTTTACATTTTCCAATGGACTGAGGAGAACTGAGAATATAATGTGTTCTATAAATCATAATGTAAACTCATTTATAATGCAAACGATATTATATATTGTATTTTCCCATTTTATATAAATACGAGTATGTGTAGAAAATGTTTGGGGTGTGGGTGCGATAAACTGGAATATAAGATTATAATTAAGCGCTTAAAAAGGTTTTCATTTTTAATTATTAACGAAACATAAACAAACGTTTATCGAATTTAATTATATTTAAAGTTTATGGACTGTTTCAATTGTAGTGCAGTGGAGAGTTTATTATGAAGAAAATTATGATAAAAAGTTTTTACATAAATTTTTGTGTTGTTAGTCACAGCCGGACCAAACACAAGGGCCACACACAAACACACACACACACACACACACACACACACACATTTTTGATCACCGGTCAAACAATATTTGAAGATTGATTGGGAAGTGTTCCCACATCTGCCATAGAGTTCAGTCCTTGCGCACCATCAAATTACCGCATTTATTTTGAAGTTCACAAAACTTCTTGCGAATGATCAAAATTTCAATAATAGTGTTAAAACGCGGTTCTATTGATAATAAGAATCATGGATAAGTTGCTGCTGGGGGGGGGGGATCATAATACAATCCTAATTATAAATTCGGTTCCAATATTGCGTATCTCTTAACATTTTAAATAAATTGTGTGAAATCTTTATTTATTTTGGAAATGGAAATTAGAGTACATAGGCTTTCGGTTAATACTGGTCAAAAGAATGTCGTACGCGGCGAACGGCTCAGGCTAGTTCGGCAGCCTGTCCCAAGCAAAACTCTATATAAAGTATTTAGTTCTTGCAGATATAAAATAGACGGACTTAGCGTAGTGGTAACCTGAGTTTAACTCAATTTTAGTATCTATTTTTAATCTGAAATGTGGTAAATAATTTTGTCTTCAGTGAAACAGTTTTGAGTAGCTTCAATTTCAGATATTGATTTTTGAGCAACCGCAACGTCGACGTCAATCTTTTATTACAAAATATTAAATAACTTTTTCGCATAATAATGGTACTGGATAAGTTATATTTGCTCGTTGTTGGGTATAGCATACTTGCAAAAAGTTAGTTGCGACCTTGAATGCGTCCACAGGTTACAGTTAGTGGAACCAGCCCCTATGATATAATGGGCTGGTTACGAATAAAGGATAAGCAGCCGCTTTACGGACAATCTGACAGCTGCGTGTATGACCATTACTATGGGGTGTTGTGTGAAAGCAACATCCGATTAGAATTTAGTTAATGATTCATCCGTTCAGCAATGATTTCAAGATTTTTTGGTGCAAAGGCTGGATGGATAAAGAACGAAATCCAGAAGCATTAAAATTGGCTAAAATTGGAAGGGCTTCATTCAGTATGTTTTTGGAACTATATTTAATGTTATATACAGATCTGGAACAATTTCAATAGTCTGACTGAAGTCAATTCCTTATAACTATGCCATAAAAAATTCAATCCAATAACAATTCCAGATGATGAGTTTGATGAGTAATTTTTTCAAATTATTTTTAAATACAGTTCATACACAAATTTATCGTAAATATGAATCTTGGAGCAAATGATGATTAAGAAAAGGGTTTTTGCACTGAATAATCAACATCAAAGTTTTGGTACACCAATTTCGAAATGAAAATGTTGATGTTTAGCTGATTCCATTGAATATATGAAAAGACTGTTGATACAATACAACAATAGAATTGCAATTAGATGGAATTCTTAATGATTTGAAACTGCAAGGCAAATATATTCGAATAAATTCTGATTTGTATTGAAACTGGATTGCTTCGGTTTGCGGTTACGGAGATATTTTCAAAGAAAAACGTATTACAAAAGTGATGAGCAAAAAGATTGTGTACTCTCACCGTTGCTGTTCAATGTTACATTCGGCGGAATGTATTTTTCGTGAAATCACTATTTTTATGAAAATCATGCAGTTGGTTGTCAACGTTTTGGGTAAACATGCGGCACTTAAGGCAGAAGAAGTCATCCAAACAAACACTCTGCATCGATCCAAAAACGAAAAGAGTAGCCAGAAAGAACAATATATGAAGAAAATCCCTGTCCAACTTACTTTACTCACTTCATTCATTGGGTTATCCTCGTCTCACTTATAGAACGTTGTTCAAATTTTATCGGTGAACGCAATTGCCATGACAACTAATTTGTGTGGAACCCCTGTTAAGGAAACAATTTTCCCATCTCATAGCAGATACACAGATAGAGATGATATACAGAAAATATAAAATTTTAAATGGTTTTCGTAAGATTTCTTTTATTCAATTTACCTTCAACAAAATAAAAGAATATTTCTCAATTAAATAATTAATGATTTTACAGAAGAAGTATTAGGAAAAATGTTTGCACAAACTATAATTATTATTTTAAACTTTATTGTTTGTAAAACTTTTATATTATTCAGTTTTAAACTTCAATTAAATAATAATTATTTTTACACTTTATTAAATTTATACAATAAAATATTGGTTGGTTTGAAAAATTTCCGATGATTTTCGCTTTCGATGGCATTGGCACACAAATACCAATTCTTGTAAGTAAATCGTTGCCGGGGCGCAAAAAGTTAAAAAATTTAGTTAGTAGTCGAGGCGTCCACCACCAAATCGCTTAGCCACGCTGACCGTTTTAAATGAAAATGCCGAAGAATATTACAATATTTGCGAAAACATAAATCACTCGAATTACTTTAATGAAATTTAATCATATTTGGAATTACAAAAATTGGTTATACCACAGTTCGAAATATTTATAATTGTGGTAAAATGTGATATTGTTTGGGTACAAAATGTTACAATCGATTTGTGTAAATAAATCAAATGTTCAACACCACCATTTGATAGCCAATGAATTCATAAAATAAATGGAATTTGCCAAAGGTGTGGTGTTGGTGTCATCGATGACGCAAACATTTCATTACGCAGGCTCAAGCCAGAGGATATGTAATATTTTAATTAGAAAAATATTTTACCATTTTATTAGTCGCTGCTTCGATACAAATTCTAAACATTTGCTAATACACTATACCATAGACTTTTATTCCATATACAAATAAAATTATCATTGAGAATACCAGTTTCAATGTTGATATTGTTAACGTAAAATAGGTCTCAAACCTATGAAAGAATTAAGTAATTTAAAATAATCGACTGTTACCTATACCAAATTTCCATAATTGTCCAATTGATTTGTACACTTTACAATGGCAATTGAGGACAGACAACTTTTCATTCCTACCTCGTGCACAACTTATGCACAAACCGCATCATAATCTATAAAACTATATGATTTGTTAATTAAATCGTATTTGCTTGATAATAAAATGTTATGAAGAAAATGAAAAAGTTTTGCTTTTGCTTACAATATTTTGTAAAGTTTAGTTTGAGAGGGTACATATCGCATCCATACAAATGTATTACCAAGTTTTTATCTTATTATTTAATTAAACATTTCCATACATTGAAAATTATGCATAATCTTCTTATATTATTGCAGCAATCAAATGTTATAATAAATAGTTAGTTATTCAAACTAACTAATATGAAATTAGAGTATATTATAAATAATTATATTACAGTAATGTCTAATATTATTTGTCCATTATTGGATATGGGCATTGAACGGTGAACGGCGAACCTGTCCGAATGCATACATACCAGTGAGTGGCAACTTGTTCATATGAACAAAGTATTTAAGCGATTTGTCGTTGTCGAAATGGATAGAGAGCGACTGTTATCTGCTGCCGAACAGTCTAAAAAAAAATTCGGAAAGAGATTTGAATCCAATCGCCAATCCCATCCATACAACAAACAATTGTTTTGCAGACCGCAACAAATTACATTATTTCAAAGGCATATTGTGAATTGAATTGTGGTGCTTTAAGAAGATTATGTTGAAAAATAAATCGATTTCCATTCACAAAAATGTAACTGCTTTACTGGTCGCTTTATTTACAAATTAGTAATTTTAGTTGCCCCCCCCCCCCCTACCGGCAACTGTGTTAGATACGCAAAAATTTTTTTCAATTTCGTCTGTCACACTTAACTTTTTCGAAATACAATCAAAGTTTTTTATAATTTTTCTAAAATCAAATTTTACCTGTAAACTGTAAACAACTGTTAACTGTAAACTTAATGATCCCAATGTGTTTATCTGCAAGAAGTAAGAGCGATCATTCATATAGTTTTACCTCCTAAAATTATTCGTTTAAAAGTTATTTCCGAAAAATCTGGAATTTCAAAAAAATTTCCCCGGCTAGCCTAACTAAAAAAAACTCCTGAATGGGGCGGCGGCATACTTTACCAAAAATTTTAGGTTTTGATACACTTCCAAATACCACATAGCCACAGTTATTCAATGCATGAGTTTCAGTTGGCTATGTTTCCCGGTAAATAATTCAATATACATTTAATTGGTGAGATCAGCCACGAGCACAAAACGCAACTTATATGTTTGAAAAAAAATTTAGAAAACGCACACAAACGCAGTTAACTTTATTTTGGGTATTAGTATAGGTACACTAATTGGTGTACATTCATAATAATAGCTGTTCGAGTGGCGTTTGTTAATTTTTTACTAACGGTGACTTCAACCGAGTTGCGATCGAAATAAAATTGGTTTTTTTTTTATTATCAAATATCAAATGTTAATTAAAAACTCATGAAATCCTTTATTTTTATTCGCATCCAAAACAAAATTTCAATATCCGCACCGACACAAAACACCCTTAAATTTCATTTTTTCTACATATTTATTTATTTATTCACAACACAAAATTTCATCGTTCACATATAACCAAACATTTTCAATTTTACAATTTTCTAATTTATATAAGTTCGCCTGTTTTTAATCCTTTTGTACAACAACAACAACAACAACAACAATAATAATAACAACAGCAACAGCAACAACAAATCTCAACAACAACGTTTCCATTTACAATATAATATATGTTTCAAAATTAATCTCTTACAAAACTTATACGGGATTTTAATGGAATCTTATATAATATTTAAAGTATTTTATTTATATGGTACACACGCACACACATACACATACACATACACATACACACACACACACTCACACCCATCTTACAATAATAAATTTCATATTTACTATAATATTTCTCAATTTACCTTCATTTAACAAAGAACAATATTGTAATCTATACAAGAGTGAAATATATTACATTTGCTGCTAACATTCATTATATGTTTAAGAAGAAGCGCCTACGAGAATGGATTGTATTTATGGAAAAAGGGATTTAAATTTAAAATTAAAATAAGTTAACCTTTGATGGCGTCGTGTGTGTGTGTGTGTTTGTGTGTGTGAGTTCTTATGTGCGAGGATAATATAAATTAAGTATGCAATTTTTTTGTTGAATTTACGTTTGAATCTTTCAATTTTTTAAAATTTTTGTTAAAAATTAAAGTGGCTGTAGTCACTTGCTTTAGTCTACGTAAATGTGATCTAAAAATGTGCCCTTAAAGTGTTTGATGTTTCCTAAAAAAAAACATACAATTTTTAGTGCACAACTGCATCTATCCAAAGACACCATATACAAGCACATGTTTCCGTTAGTTCAAGTACATATTCAAACACACACACACACATATATGGTCGAGTCAAGGAGGAGCGACGATACAATTTTGAATTAGACAAGACAACCAAATTGATTGTCAAAAACAATCAAAATCAAAATAGATTGAGATGGCTTGGTGTAGTACGTAGTACGCGCATGGAGGAGGAACTTGTGCCGAAAAAACTGTTAAATAGTAAACCAGAAGGTAGAAGAGAAGAGACCTAAGGCGATATGGCTAGATGCCGAGTAAACTGTGATATAAAGATCCTTAAAATTCGGGATTGGAATGCATTGCGGCTGCGGATAGATTGTCAGGTTGGTGAAGCGTGTTGGAGAAAACGCAAAAACCGCACCTGAATAATAACGCCATGGAGTTTGAGTAAGTAAGGATAATATATATTGATTAAAATAAAGGGGGCACATCTGGCTGTATGTGTCCATACATTTTAGGACCAGTCACTCAACGACCACTTGCGTATATACAGTGGCCAAATTACATTATAATCTAAATGTGGTGTGTGGGTGGACACGTTGTGGCTGTACATTTGCCGCACTTTGTTACATTGTTACTCCTCACTTTATCCCGAATCATGTGTATTTGGATACACAATTTTTCCATACACTCTCGTACAATCGGCGACTGTCGTTTAGCTTTTATGTACTAAAATAAATATTTATATTGTTTGACTCAGTGTCGGTAAACGTTGATGATTTGCATGCAAACAGCGGTTAACGAAATGAAAAAATGAAAAATGAAAGACTAAAATGTTATTGTCTGCACCACAACGTTGATAACGTGTAAGTCACCGCGTGTGTGTGTGTGTGTGTACATAAATAATCAATTTTATGGTATATATTCTTGAACTAATTATATTATTGTAGTTGTTTTATAATTAGATATTTCTCAAGTAATTCAAATGCTCATTTATTCCATAATAATATGTATTTTATGTAAATTACGATACGAAATGCAATTGGAAAATAAATTATAATGTTTGCGTTTACATAATAAAGGAGCACTCATTACACATGTACACAATAATTATGCGATAGATGGATACGGTACGAACATCACAAAACCACATACGGTTTCTTAGATTATATTAAATATATGTGATTAGAAAAACATTGTTGGTAATTCCAGTCGATTCTGTTATTTTACCATATACGATCATCGCATATCACCCGGCATTGAATACATGATGATGACTTTAAAAATTATCCCATTTAACTGGGTAATTTCTCGCCCAGTATCAATTTTATACTGCGTTTGCAAAAAATTCGATGAACCAGTTAAATCAAATTTGAAGTGTTCAATTATATCATGACCTTCCAATTACACAATTACAGCACCCCATCAATTTTGGGACAACATTGCAAAAAACTCTATGTTAAATTGATATCAGATTCGAATTCAACAATCACATTTACATTGCATTGTAAGCACATGCCAAAAAACACACACACACACACACAGTCTGTTCATGTGACAAATCTATAGCATGGACGCTTAATATGTGGCGACAAGGTTCTTAACAACAGCACAAAGTGTACGGGAACTGGGAAGAATATAAAATGAGGGCTGAAGAAATTGAATTGGTTGATTTCACAGAAAATGAAACACACTTTCCCACTTACAGAATCTGATGGCGTTTTAAAACACTATAGCATGTGCAACGACTATATCGGTAGAATGGAAGCGAATGACTATCGTTTTCACAGAAAAAATATTGGTTGGTCAATTCAAAAAAAAAAAAAAAACCCCCCCCCCCGGTGATAGATTCCTATTTTCATAAGGGCAACACAAATTAATTTCACACCCTTACGAAATTATTTAGAAGCACTCCGGCACTTAAATTAAGTGACAAAAGTTTTGATTATTAGTTCAATAAAGTTTAATTTTTGATCATCACCAATTATATGGAAATGGAAAACAAAACACCTAAATTCACTAAATCCATAATAGCTCCATTTCGATGAATCTCGGTTGAAGATTTTTTTTCGAAAATGTTCCCAAAATCAAACGTTTTTATAATGCTTCATTTGGTTTACGCGAACGTTTGCATTGTCATCGCTTCGCACACTTTTGTCAATCATTTATGTTGGACACAAAAATTGGTGCTTTTAAATCACAAAAAACACAATTATCAACGTAAGTTTGATTTTGGGCTAATCATACGTTCGCTTCTATGTTTGTCTGTTTATTCTAAGTTTTGGGAATATTTTGCGATAAAAAAAACCCACTTATTTCAAAGTAACGGTAAATAATATTTTAATTTTCAAAGTATTTGCCATCGGTAGCTACAACCATAACGACCATCTTTGTGGCAAATTATGGACTCTCCTCACCGAAAAACTTCTTAGGTTTTGAAGTAATCCATGAATTTAGTAATTTTTTCATATCTTCGTATGAATTGAACCGGTGTGCAGAAAGGGCTGATTGCATCGACCGGAATAAATGGTAGTCTGATGGAAGCAATGTCTGGTTAATATGGTGAGTATTTTCAACCAAGTGCTTCTAACATGTGTTTCTTTGACCGGTCTTGCAACGTGTCTGGTCTAGCATTATCATGCTGGACAGAATCTCACGGTAATGTCTGCTGGTATATTTTGCTCGTTTTTGATGCAATCCTCAGCTCAATTGGATTAATTGCTCTCGGTAACGTTCACCAGTGATTCCGGTTTGTCCTTGTTTAAGCAGCCCACGACTTACTTATAGACCCAATACTATAACAAAATTCAGGAAATTGAAATGACACAGGGTTGACAGCAACATTCGCGGAGCACACAACAGAATCACAAAAAATCGAAACCGGTTTGTGAAAATCAGGGAAAAAAAATATTTCGCAAGGGGGAAGGAAGGTGAAAAAAGATAAAAATAATAATGAATTTTCAAGATGAAACCCTTTTGCATTTTTTTTAATTTTGTTCTCGGTAAATAAAGGAAAAAGCAATAAAAAAAACCTAAAAATTTTGTTAAACATTAAACTTAAATATCAACCTCCCCCACCCCCGTAACAAACATAATTTTGATATACCACTTGAAAGAAAAACAAACTAATCTTATGCGATTTTCTATTTCGGACATAATTTGTGGCACAATCATTTTTTTTCCCTGTTTTTAATATTTTAAGATTGATTTGCAAATAAAAAAGTTTTTTTTCTTATTCTTTAGAAAAATTACAACAAACAAAACGAAAAATTATGTAAAATTTAATAAATTCGAAAACTTTTTGGTTCGTTGTTGTTGTTGTTGTTGTTGTTGTTGTCAGACACGCTATACGGAAAACATAAAAAACGGTGATGGATATTTTTTTTAATGTAAATATAAACAAGAACACAATAAAAAAAAATGCGATGTACCAAAAGATAAAACTCCATCCATAAATTTAATACATCCAACCAAAACAAAACAATATAAATATACAAAAAACGAAGGAATAATTTAGATTTAGAGCCGGTGAACAAATAGATAGCAATAAAATTTCGTTTAAGGCAATAAAATACTAATGAAATGAAAACGAAAAACTTTATGTTTATTTTCTGTTTGAAAATAAATAGTTATTTATTGTCCAGATTTTTCTATTGTATGTTACAGCCAAATTAATAATAGCAATAAAATACCAAAGTTCAAAATAGAAAATAATCGTTTACTTTTCTTAAATGTTTTAGATTTATTTTATATTTAGAATTGCGTCTGTGTGTGTGTGTGTATTTGTTATGGTCGTTTTTATGGGGATGTAAAATAATCTGGTCACGATACGATTTAATGGAAATCAGATTCAATAAAAAAATTAAACACAAAATAATAACAAAAAATGTGTAATTATTCTAAGTGTTCCAACAAAACCGGTGACATTATTGTTCAATTTCAAGGACCAGTATTATTACAATACACCAACCGTGCGTTAATTCGAACGCTACTTTTTCATTTATGTCGATTTTAGTGTTCGGATTATCGCACGTTCGGATTATCGCACGGAAAAATATAAATAATATCAACACACTAAAATTCACATAATTTTCTTATTTTAAAAGATAAATTCATGATATAAAAAGTATCTGATAGTTGAAGCCTTCTAGTTGACTTGTTAACAAAAAAAAAATTAATCACTCTAATATCTTGGAAGTTCTGGGATCATAAATGAATCAAAATACCCTATTTTTTAATAATTGTAAAATCAATTCCATAAAGCTATGGTATTTTTTGAAATATGTCAATAAAACTCCTCACATATCCTTAAAATTAATTTGTATGAGTATGTTTAAACCAATTTTTTACTATTAACATCCCGGTGGCAGTGATTGAGACGAACTTCCTGGAAATTTGTAAATTGATCATTTCTTAACCGATTTTGATGATATTTTGTATATGTGTTCAAAGTGGGATTATAAGAACAGTTCTTAAGGTAGTTCTAAAATATCGATACTCATAACAGTTTTACTTATCAGAGTTGGGTATCCTGGTTAATTTGGGTATTCCTCATTCGATTTGGATGAAATTTTGTATATGTGTTCAAAGTGGAATTATATGAACAAGTCTTAGAGTAGTTCTAAGATATCGACACTATGGGCAGTTTTACTTATCAGATTTGGGTATCCTGGTTAATTTGGGTATGAATTAGTTTTAGAATTAGTATCGAATGCAGCCATTAATAAAATGGTAAAATATTTTTTCTAAATAAAATATTACATATCCTGTGGCTTTGGGCTGGAGCCTGCGTAACGAAATGTTTGCGTCATCAATGACACCAACACCACATCTTTGGCAAATTCCATTTATTTTATGAATTCATTGGCTATCAAATGGTGGTGTTGAACATTTGGTTTATTTACACAAAGGGATTGTAACATTTTGTCCTCAAACAGTATCACATTTTACCACAATTATATTACGAATTGTGGTATAACCAATTTTTGAAATTCCAAATATGATTAAATTTCATTAAAGTAATTCGAGTGATTTATGTTTTCACAAATATTGTAACATTCTTCGGCATTTACATTTAAAATGGTCAACGCAGCTAAGCGATTTGGTGGACGCCTCGACTACTAAATAACGTCTTGTTTTGTTTATCTTTTTGAGCCCCGGCGACGATTTATTTACAATACCAAGAATTGGTATTTGGGTGCCAATGCGAAAATCGTCGGAAATTTTTCAAACCAACTAATATTTTATAAATTTAATAAAGTTTAAAAATAATTATTATCAAATTGAAGTTTAAAACTGAATAATATAAAAGTTTTACAAACAATAAAGTTTAAAATAATAATTATAGTTTGTGCAAACATTTTTCCTAATACTTCTTCTGTAAAATCATTAATTATTTAATTGAGAAAAATTCTTTTATTTTGTTGAAGGTAAATTGAATAAAAGAAATCTTACGAAAACTATTTAAAATTTTATATTTTCTGTATATCATCTCTATCTGTGTATCGCCTATGGGATGGGAAAATTGTTTCCTTAACGGGGGTTCCACACAGATTAGTTGTCATGACAATTGCGTTCGCCGATAAACCTCGATAAAATTTGAACAAAATTCTGTGAATGAGAGGAGGATAACCAAATGCATGAAGTGAGTAAAGTAAGTTGGACAGGGATGTTCTTCATATATTGTTCTGTCATGGTTACTCTTTGTATTTGGATCGACGCAGAGTGTTTGTTTGGATGACTTCTTCTGCCTTAAGTGCCGCATGTTCACCCAGAACGTTGATAACCAACTGCATGATTTTCATAAAAATAGTGATTTCACGAAAAATACATTCCGCCGAATGTAACATTGAACAGCAACGGTGAGAGTACACAATCTTTTTGCTCACCACTTTTGGAATACGTATTTCTTCGAAAATATCTCTGTAACCGCAAACCGAAGCAATCCGGTTTCAATACAAATCAGAAATTATTCGAATATATTTGACTTGCAGTTTCAAATCATTTAGAATTGCATCTAATTGTTGTATAGTATCAAAACCCTTTTCCAGTTTTACGGGTTGCAATGGAACCAGCATAAACATCAACATCATTATTTCGAAATCGCTGTACCAAAACTTCGATTCCGAATAATCTGTCATGAGTACAAAAACCAATTCTTAATCATGATTTGTTCCAATTATTTCCTTCACATTTACGATAAATTCGTGTATTAATTATATTTAGAAAACCAGTTCCACAAACATCATCAGCCTAAGATCAAGGCATATTTATAGTTATAAAGAATTGACTTCAATCAGGCTATTGAAATTGTTTCAAATCTGTATATATAACAATAAATATAGTTCCAAAAACATACTGAATGAAACCGTTCCACTTTTTAACCAATTTTAATGCTTTTGGATTAGTTTTTTTTTATCCATCCAGCCTTGAAATCTTAAAAAAAATCATAGCTGTAATCGCCTTGCACCGTCGACGATTATTCTTTATTTGTCGGCACGGGGACCACCACCCACAATGGCCAATTGCCATTTGAAAACAAAAAACGTTCAGCATCTAAGTTTAGTTGTGGGCCAAACTAATTTCTGTATGAATGACAAATTTTAATGGAAATTTTCCATTACAATATTTATCTTCTTGAGATCATCGCAACATTTTATCATACAGTTAGCCGGAGTCATTCAATTGAAATATTATATTTGAAATTAGTGATGTTGTCAACCATCAAATTAAAATGTATATTGTTAATTTCGATATTGATTATGATATATTATTACCCAGTGTCTCATAATAAACGGGAGAAAAAATAAATATTAATATTAATTTTCACAAATTAAAAAAACACCAGAATTTATTCAAACGTAATTTGAATCAATTTAATGCACCACATCGATGGATTTGCACAGCCACAGTTCAATGAAGTGAATAAAATTATTTTTATGACTGTGTGTGTGTGTATGGGGAATGTTGCTGTTGCTGAGAATAGTGCGGCCATAGCCTTTTTTGAATGTCTTCAAAGTGATATGCAAAACGATTTTCTTTTTCTTGTGTCAAATGAAATTTTACGGATTATAGGAAATTTTCAAAAGGATTTAAAAATATTTAGTTAAAAAATCAGTGGTGATTATTGTTGAACGGATGTACTTACTTACTTACTTACTCCATGGCGTTACAATCCGGTTGTATCAAAGCGGTTTTAGCCTTCTCCAACACGCTTTTCCAACCTGACTATCTATCCGCAGCCGCAATGTCTTCCTCGCCAGAATTTTAAGGATCTTTATATCACTGCATCTAGCCGTTTGTCTTTCGTGCGGCTCTCCTTCTACCTTCTGGTTTACCATTTAACAGTTTTTTCGGCACACGTGCCTCCTCCATGCGTTCTACGTGTCCACCAAGCCATCTCAATCTATTGATTTTGATTGTTTTTGACAATCAATTTGGTTGACCGTGTACAACTTGTCCGATTCAAAATTGTAACGTCGCTCCTCCAACCATTCTGTTCTTTGACGGATGTACGCTGGTGCATAATTATACAATAACCTTCAGTTTGGCTGGTTCTCGACATTCAATAGGAATACAACGAATTAGTAACAACTTCAATGCACACCAACAGTAGTGCATTAACAGTTGGTGTTTTGGAACAACAATTACGGTCCCATACGTACGGTATTTAAACATTTGAAGCCTTTAAAATTGCTAAACAAACAATTATAATAATTATGAGTCCGATGCTGAACGGTTTTTTACAGCCATTCCGGTTTATCTGGGGACACCGGCTTTGTCATCCAATCCATATATCATTATCATATTAATTATGTTGTGTTGAGTACTTGAGTACTTGAGTACAAAGTGTGTTTCCAATTATCGATAATATTATTATCAAATGATATTTAATTTAACACGAATTAATTTCTCAGAGTATTTATTTATGAAATAACGTAAATATATTCTATTTTTTTATCCACTCAATGGCTCAAGTATTTTCTACGTCTATAAATAAAAATACATTATATTACTTTTATCTTAAGTACCAATCATTATTTTCCGTATCCTTGGTGTGTGTGTGTGTCGGTGTATAGGTTTCGTATATACCATCATTTTCTTCATACAAATTTGTTAATTCCTTTTTATTTTTATCTCTTAATTTTCTCCCATTTAATGCTTGAATAGAAAATTTAGCTTATGTCAATAAAGATAATACCCTTCACCCCACCCCCAAACAACAAGGAATCGATTTAATTTCACAAATTACTTATATTATTATGTGTTTTATATTTCTTTCAATACATAAATATATTATCGAACTCTTGTTGTGTCCTCAAGTATGTGTACACAATATTAGATTTACGGCGTAGGTGGATGGATATGTATTAAAATGTTATAACGATGATATGTTGAGGACACACTTATTAAAATAGTAAATATCCAAAATATGTTTTATGGTTGTGTGTTTTTTGTTGTTTCTTCTATTCAATTCCACTCCGTTTTGCATTGAATTTGGGATAAAAATAATAAAACCAGATTATAGTCGCACACAAGGATTTATTTTTATACATATGCGACTATTTTTTCTTATTTCTTGTGACGTTGTTGCAGATGTTTTACGTGGGCAAACAAAGCCAGTCAGTGCGACGTTCTTTGATGAACATGGGATGGCAATTATTTGATAGAATTTTAATATAACTTTATTCAAATAATGTATTGTTGTGCCCATTTTGTGGTGCGAGCTCATCGAAAAACTGATAGGCAAACTAAACTGTTCTGATCCTTATTATTATTTATTTATTTATTTATTTATTTATTACGTTATATTTTGCTACAAGTGGAGCTTTATGTCATCTAAAACAAAACCTTTCATTACAACCAAGTTGGTAAATTACTCCGCATTGGAGTATATTACAATTTACCAATTGTACTGTAATTAACGAAAGATAGATGTTTTCAAAATGACGGGACCAAATATGCCACGGAGTACCTTTCGTTCGAAAATTCGAAGTAATTGTTCCTGGTTCTGTGTCCCCGGCACCAAGCCTCCAACCCATACGTTAATATTGGACGTATTAATGTTGTTGCACTTAAGATCTCGTTGTTATGTTTTCGATTGGAATTGTTTTTTTTTAAACCCGTAATAACATCTGTTGCCAGTTGCTACCCTGCGGTGAATTTCCTCTTCAATATCATTTTCTACATTTATCAACGATCCTAAGTGCACAAAACTATAGACTATTTCAAAGCTGTGTTCTCCAATATTAACCGAGTTTGATCGCGAATTCGTGATGTATTTGTTGCCATCGAATATTTTGTTTTTTCCTGTATTCACTTTGAGACCCAAACCCGATGCCTGCCACTTTTGTAACGATTCGAAAGCATCCTTGACAGTTATCATATTCCGACCCCATTATGTCTATGTCATCAGCGCATACGCTAATAACTGACCCGATTTTATGAAAATCGTGGCTTGTTTATCAATATTAAGACAGTGAGGGTCTTTTCAGCAGCGTAATATTAAATAGCTGTGTTGATAATGGATCGGCTTGTCGTCTAGTCCATCAACCGTCTCAAAGTGATCAGATAATTTACATCGGATTCGTACCAGTGACCTCAAATTTTCCAACGTCATGGCCACCAAATCTATCAGTTTTTTTGGAATACCATACTCTTCCATAAATTTCCATAACTTTGACCTATTAACGCTATCCGATATGCCGCATTAAAATCAACAAATAAATGGTGTGTATCAATATTGAATTCCGTACTCTTTTCCAAAATCTGCCGTATACTAAATATTTGATCAGATGTAGATCGATCTGATAAGAAACTACATTGGAGGAGCGTGTGCTGATAAAACTGTTGATTAGTAAACCAGAATGTAGAAGGAGAGCCGCGCACGAAGACCTAAGGCAAGATGGCCAGATGTCGAGTAAACTGTGATATAAAGATCCTTCGGGATTGGAAGTCATTGCGGTTGCGGATAGGTAAGGTTGGAAAAGCGTGTTGGAGCGGAAGGCTAAAACCGCATCTGGGTTATAACTCCATGGAGTAAGAGTAAGTAAGTAAGTAAGTTTTCAAAATACTATTATTTTTATATGAGTGATTAGCCCACAATTACTTCTGATCCTTATCATCCGAAAACTAAACCTAAAATGCATTTTAACATCTTTCCACGTTAACCGTTACGCAAGAAGTTTTGCAAACTTTAAAATAAATGGTGCATGTGGCAAATATTTCCAAAAAACCAAGTTCCAATAATTTTGGACGAATGACCAAAGTGTGTTAAGGTGGAACACAAATCCTTTTTGATTTGTTAATTCTGTTCGCTGCAATGCATTGTCCATGGTTTGGTTATAATAATAGTTAAAATAGACAATGCCCATGTAATCCCATTACAAAACTGATACCTTCGTTTGATGAATATCTACTTTTTAATGTAGTAGTTTGTGCCGTTGTTCATTTTTCTTGGTCCACAACGCTTTTGTGATTTATACATTTTTAGTAAACCATCCATTTTTCATCGACAGTTATCAATCGCATTTTAAAAATAGATTATTTTCTTGTTACGTTTCATAACCAAATCGTTGATGCAAAATGCGTTGTGTAAATTTAATTTCTTTGATATCTGATGATGATACCAAATCCAGTTATCGAATTTTTTCTTATCGTATCCAAATTGTTTTAAACACTTTGAAAACAATGCATTCGCGTATGGTGATACATTGAGCAATACCAAATTGTATATTGCGATATATTGCTTTTGATTTGTCAAAGTCGCCCACCACGACCACCATCTAAAAGAAATTTTCCCAAACCAATTCTGGCGCTGTGGTTTGCCTTTTAAGGCTTTTAAGGCACATTTTTTTTCTATGAGCCTACGATTGGTTGTGCTTCGGATGGTATGTTGGTTATAGCATACTTGCACGACCAGTTGGGTGAGACCGAAATGCGGTCATAGGTTACTGACAGCGGAACGGTCTATAATATAATGGGCTGGCTACGAATAAAGAATAAAACAGTAGATAGGTTAGGTTGGAGACTACTAAAATCGTACCTGGGTGACTGTAATGCCATCGAGTAAGTAAATAAATATGTTTATGTGCGTCACAAATTTTTTGTATTGTTTATCAAACGAAAATGTTAAATATTATTTAATTTGCAGACATAAAAAGAAAATACTTTTCACATAATAATTTCATCCCCTAATACTTATACAAAAATACAATTGTTCTCAATTAACTGTCAATTTGAAATATAAATTATAATCATAAGATTTCTTCAATACCAATAATACGTACGTACGTGTACGTGTGTTGTAAACAAATAGAGAATTTGCCTTTGCAATAATAAATATAATTTGTATAAGTCGTCGTTTTATACCTTTCTACACCACCCACGCACAATACACATTTATTTCAATGGACATATATTTGTATTAGACGTATTTTAATCAACAATATTTAAACAGCTTTTTTTTCTTCTCTGTATTTAATAATAGCAACGCTTTCTTATTCAGAAAAATCCATATTAAATTATAGATTTGATTTAATGTGAACGAGATTAGGTCCTATAATCAATATATGTTTTTGTAATAAATAATAATAATTGTCAAACAAATCAATTGTCCAATAAAATAAGAATACGAATTACGTATAACGTAAATGTGCCTATTATTTGTGGTATTTCAATTGATTATGCCAGTGAAAATAATAAGTGGATTTCTATTGTCAACGCTGTGCCATAAAATTGATGAAAAATTAACATTTATTGCTTGGCCACATGGAGTCAATGAGGAAGATAATTTGGGCATCCGAAAAATTAGTTTGATGACGCTGTTTGTATAACAACAGCCCATCACATAACATTTCCGATTCGTTTTCATGAATGGAATATAGTTTTCGTATTCATTTTAACCGATAAGATGTGGTAGCACTCCCTACCCCATCATAAACTAAAGTATACTCGTGCAATTTAAGACTCAACAGTAGACTAAAAAGAGAATATTTTTCCTGTTAATTTACCATCCCGGAAAAAAAGGCAGCTGCCATAATTTTCAATATTTCCCAATTGGGACGTGATAAAATGGGAACAAAAAAAAAATTGCGAAACCTATAATTCTAATCGGTTTTTGTTGGCATTTAGCAATGCAAACAATGAATAAAAATTGCTTAACTAAATTGTTGATGGTAATGGTAAGGTCTAATTTGTTGTCTTTATCTCCAATAAATAGTTAAGGAGGAATTCATAGACAATTTTCATCCATAGGAAACCAAATCAATTTGGAACGGAACATTATAAAACAGTAAAATGATGTCAGTGTAAAAGTGGATGTCCTCAACCATCAGTCAACGGATAACAAGTTACTTTATTGTATGTTATGGTATTGAGTGCATAAGTTTATATTTCAACACCGCGGCCCAGAATGTTGTCGATTGATTTGCCGTTTACGTACATTAAAGATGATGACATCAAAAATATCCATTTTTAAATTGTAGTGCCGGTGCTGGACTATGTCATTTAAGGCGAAAGAAGTGATCAACAATTTTGTAAGACTTTATCTTCATTACTTTATTCACATTACCGACATTGATGTGACCACTGACCATTTGTCATTAATTGAATTAATTCAACCGAATTTTTTTTTATTTTCTGCGTCACAAAAACCGGCAAATTCGGATTCCATTTCTGCGACGCTAAGTTGGTTTAAATAATTTACGGCATTGGATTTAGTGTAACATCCGATTTTTCTATGCGAATTAGTTTGAATGAAAATTAAAATGACCTCAAAAGATTATAGGAAAGTAAATTTTTGTATTGTTAATTTAATTACAAGAGTTTTGTGTTAACAGCCGTCTTAATTTGACCATCCGTCAGTCATATAGAGAGTGAGAGAGAGAGATAGAGGTTATTGAGGTTTCGTTCGCCTGTACCGTATGTTCTTGCACATTACGATTCTGAATAAATATTGTTAGAGGTTGGAAACCCATTAAATTTGTTCTTCGAAATGGACACGTTTAATGGGCCCAAAATTTGTTGCACCGTTAATAGTTCTTCTCATCATTCACAAGTTCATTCGCACTTTTCTCACAACATTCATAATCATTCACGATAATTGTTCATTAGACTGTAACTTTTTCATTCCCTTTCGATTGCAAGACATTTCATAATGATATCAACTATTAAGAGTACCAACAACAATTTCCAAACACCAATTTTATGTGCCATTTTTTTTTTAAGGAATTTACACAATTTGTACAATAGAAATATTAATATTAAATTGAAAATCGAAAATAGGCAAATTGACCTTATTATATTCAATACAAATACACAAAGTATAGGTAACAAATAAAACCCTCATCATACAATAGCCAAATTTCCATTGAGATTTGTATCTAAATATTTGTGTGTGCGTGTGTGTGTGTGTGTTTCTATGTTATCACCACCCGCTGCTAATCAGAATTTATTATTATTTGGTGTTTACCTTACAATCGATCCTTTATTGTTTGACCTTATCCATGCTTTCGTACAATTTCCTGTGCTTGTAAATAACCACTTTTGAAATATTAGTTGAAACCATTCCTTTACAGTCGATATTTTTTGGAGTATGTTCGTCGCAAAATTTTTTTGCCACATAAACGTTCCTCCGGTTCCACAAAAAGATAATCGATTCCTTGTCGTATGACAAAAAACGCTAATCTGTGGCATTGAAATTAAACGGCGGCTAAACACACCTGCAATACTTAGACTATTTGATTGCGTTTGCCGTGTGTAAACAAGCGGCCGATTTTCACGGTAAACATCCAATACAATAACAACAACAAAAAAAAGCAAATTGGAAATTGTATCGTTATTATTTGAGTACACTTAATAAAGTATAGAAATGTATTTCCGATTTTATTAAATGTTTTTGATTTCAATGAGAGGCAAAAAAATGAAATTGTTAATATAATTATTGATATTTTTTTCTTATGTGACATATTAAGAATCTCAAGAAACCGTTTATATATTTCCATTACAATAAAACAATTGAAATCCAATTTATAAATAATAAGAATTTTTTTCGGTTGAGATGACGCACGAAAAGAAAATTTTATTGTTTTTTCTATGTGGTACAGGGTGGCGGTCGACTTTTCTCTACATTCTCAAGGCGACCGCATTCGAAAATTATGTGTGTTCTGCGTTTTCGGCCGGCACAATTTCGGGCAGAATGGGTAACCGATACAGTTACTGGCGGTAGCGGCCATGACCTAAAAGAAATTTCGCTTGTTTGGCCATGCGGCTCCATTGAAACACTCCCCGATGTTTGGTATCAATTTGTGTGTTCATCTTCACTATCAATCAATAAAGTTGCAACCTTCGAGCTTTGTTCGTCTCACTTGTTTCTTTTTATGGATACGCTGCATCTCCTTCGGCCACATGGTAATCATGAGTGTCACTTCTTTGGATACTGATGTTACTGAAATCAAAATTAAGTGGACACCATTTTTCAGCTAAAATTCATCATTTTGCTTTAATAACTTCATTCAGTCTCTTTGAGAACGCTCTTCGCTAAAAGTTTTGAAATTGGTCTTCTCTACGATTTTACCATGGGTAGTATCTGAGAGATTTTGAAATAGACCTTATTTCATAGGACTCATAATTTATTGGAAACGTTTTTATCAATTATTGCTCCCCTCCTAAATTTACATTGGCCACTTCAAGCTGGGACTTTGTAAATATTACAAATATGGAAATGTTCTTCATCGCCTGTGACGACTGCTTGGAACCTCTCATCTTTTCTCATACATCTTTTTGTAAATGGAAAATAAATCACTCACGGTGACCCAAAAAATCAGACGAATCCGGTGTTGATTTTAAAGAACAATTAGCACAACACATTGAAATTATGAAATTTTACATCTGATCACCGAATGACCAAGTTTTATCAATTGTTATATTTGATTTAAAAACGTATCGCTTGGCAACACATTTTGTTGATGGACGACATCATATTAAAAATTATTTTAGTTTTATTATTATTGTTATTGGGATAATAATTCAACAAAATTACATCCAAATAATAGTCCAGTTGTTGGACACACACGAGAAAATGATGTACGGATACAATAGATTTAATTATGCATTGGTTACAGTTGAATTGATAGCAATTTCATAATATTATAAACAATTTGAAAATCCATTAGAAAAATTTTCGTGGCATGGCGGGAATTTATGTTAAGCAATGGTATTCAGAAGAAAACAGCAGTAGCAGGAAGCTTATCGCTTTTTGTTACAAATTTATGGTGCACATTCACCCTTCCGTCACAAAACAATTATGTGTGTGTTGGTTTAGACGACAGTTTAAAAATAATGATTTTGATGTTAGTGATTGAGAAACGCGTGGTTTAGCACCAAATGAAAATTTGAAGACAAAGAATTGGATGCTTTACTCAGCGACAGAAGATCCATGTTAAAAACGGAAGAAGAATTAGCATTAGATGTTACCCAAGCACAAGTGTTTCCAAAACGTTCCAAAGAAGATGGGAATGGTCGAAAAGCTATCGTATTGGGTACCACATGAACATTGACGGAAAGACAACTGGAAAATCGAAAAACAATGTGTGTGAAATTTTACTGTAAACACATTCAATTTGGATCGAATTTTGTGACTAGGTGATGAAAAGTGGTTCCATTACGATAATCAAATCAAATGTCTGAAAGCATGGATGGAAGACAGGTGAACCAGGTCCATCGACACCAAAACACAATATTCATGGTTTAACTAAGGTTATGCTGTGTATCTGGGTGGGACCAATGCTTGGTGTAGTGTACTATGAGCTGCTTAAACCGAAACAAACCATCACTGCTGCTGAACGACGTTACCGAGAGCAATTAATCCAATTGAGCAATCCGAGCATTGCATCAAAAACGACCAAAATATGTCAACAGACATGTAACCGTGTGATTCAGCGCAGCATGATAATGCTAGACCAGAAACACTGCGCAAGACCGGTCAAAGAAACATGTATCTGAATTTAAATGTGGTCGTATGACAGTAAATGATGAAGAAAAATATGGTACAAGGTCAAAAACAGCATTCGAGAACTTGCTGAGGTGTTTAAAATATCATTTGTTGAATATTAGATTAGATAATATTGAATATGGAAAAACGTATTTGTGCAAAATTTACACCACCACAAAAGATAATTCATTGGGGACACGTTTGTGAGGACACATTTTGGCTATATATCGCAACGTAATCCAAAAGAATTTTTTGCGGTGATTCATAACTAGTTGATCCATCACTAAATACCAGAAAATAAAAATCTATCGATACAATGGATAAAAAGAAGCGGCGGTGGAAGTTTTTATCACCAAAGAAGTTAAAGAAAATGCTTTTTCATTAAGATAACTCACCGTCTCACAAACACACACACACACACACAAACACACACACACACACACACTTCACGTCTAAGAACAACAAAATTATAGCTGCTGGTGATTTTTTTCCGGTTCCCATATCCACAAACCAATGGATTGCTGGAAAAAGATTCGCACGTCAGATGGTCAACGTTTTTATGTAATATGTGTCACTGTAAATGTGAAAATGTTATACTCGGCATTAGGTATCTGCACGGCACATACGCAATATACAAGGTATAGGAGTATGAAGTGAGCCGCTGCCAATAAATGGCTGAACTTATATTAGTAATTGTGAAAGAGCCTTAATGCGATGTTTTTTATTATTGTTTTGACATCTGTTAACAACCTCTGAATGTTGTGGTAAATTCCATTTGTAATACAACAACATAAAATTTTATCGTGTTAAAAATGTCTAATTTTGTGCCTTCAACAAACGATTTGCGGGTATCATTAGTTTTTTGTTATCATTTAAAGAAAAACGCAGCTGAATCTCAACGAAGAATGCTTGTAGAAGCTTTTGGTGATCATGCTCTATCATTAGCAACATGCAAAAGATGGTTTCAACAATTTAGAGACAAAGATTTTGATTTGAGAAATGAAGAACGTGGAAGACCACCAAAAAAGTTTGAAGACAGTCAGAATTGCAAGCATTGTTGGACGAAGATGATACACACAAATACGAAAACAACTTGCAGAAGCCTTAAATGTAGATCAAAAAACAATTTCCTATCGTTTAAAAGCAATGGGAAAGATTCAAAAGTGTGTGCAAAAATTGGTTCCACATGAATTGACTGAAAAGCAACAAGAAAATCGAAAAACCATTTGTGAATTGCACCCGTCAACGATACAAAAGGAAGTCTTTTTTGCATCGAATCGTGACGGTGGTGATGAAAAGTGAATATATATTTTGAGAATCTTAAACGCAAAAAATCATGGATTACTACACCAGGTAAAGCAGCAACATCGACTGCAAAACCAAATTCGGATTCGGTAAGAGCAGAATGCTTTGTGTTTGGTGGTGGGATCAGGAAGGTGTGGTGTATCATGAACTTCTGAAACCTGGTGGGAAACTGTTAATAAAAAAACCGGTTAAGGTAATTTTGCAACATAATAATGCACCAGCACACAAACCAAAACCAGTTCAGGATACGATAAAGTCGCTTGCATGGGAGCGGTTACCACACCCGCCCGATTCACCATACGTGGGTCCTTCGGACAACCATTTGTTTTCATCGATGCGACATGCTTTGAAAGAACAGCACTTCAAAACATCTGAAGATGTTGAAAATTGGCTATCTGAATGGTTTTCGTCCAAAGCAACACCATTTTTTGCGACGTGGTATATGAAAATTGCCTGAAAGGTGGTGGTTAAAATGTGTAGCAAGCGATGGAAGTTATTTTGAATAAAATATTTTTGATTTTTCTATTCTAAATAATGTGTTTTTCTTCCTTTAAAAAAGGCTCATTTCATAATCCAATGATAGATAAGATTGAATATGGAAAAACGTATTTGTGCAAGATTTACCATCACCACAAAAGATAATTCATTGGGGACACGTTTGTGAGGACACATTTTGGCTATATATTACAGGCTAATCGAAAAGAATTTTTTGCGATGATTCATAACCAGTTGAAGAGCCATGGAGATCCATCACTAAATACAAGAAAATAAAAATCAAACGATACAATGGATAAAAAGAAGCGGCGGTGGAAGTTTTTATCACCAAAGAAGTTAAAGAAAATGCTTTTTCATTAAGATAACTCACCGTCTCACACACACACACACACACACACATCACGTCTAAGAACAACAAAATTATAGCTGCTGGTGATTTTTTTCCGATTCCCATATCCACAAACCAATGGATTGCTGGAAAAAGATTCGTGCGTCAGATGGTCAACGTTTTTATGTAAATTGTGTCACTGTAAATGTGAAAATGTTATAATTGGAATTAGGTATCTGCACGGCACATACGCAATATAATTATTACTCGATGGCATAATTGGAAAAGAACAACAAAAAAACACCAAATATTTAATTAATTACGTAATAGAAAATGTGTGGGACTACAATCAAATTTATTAAATGTATTCATTACCAAAAATTTACATTATAAATTAACACACACACAAATTAAAAATAGGATATATTAAAAAAAAAACATCAAAAAGGATACAAAACAATTTCTTTTATTAAACAAAAAGCTTATAATAATCCTATGGCTTATACCATTGTGTGTAGCATACGACCTCCGCATATCCTTTTTGCCTCATGCCTTTAATCATTGCCAATGTATATTTTAATTTTGTATTTATTTTTTCTGTTCTTTGTTTCTTTGAACACGGCTCTCTGATGATCCCGTGTGATTATAACATTTTAAAATACGAAAATAATATTCAAAGTCTTTTTGTAATTAATATTTTATTATTATTATTATTATTATTATTATTATTATTATCATCGCCATTAACAAATAAATACGAAATGTAACGAATAAATTAAAATATAGAAAACACTGGAAAAAGGATTTATTATTTTATAATTTTGCATATTTTAAAAATAATAATTTTTCATTCCACATAACACCCATCGTTTTGCCTCCACACCCTCAGCACAAACATACGATTTTTTTTTGTGTTTTGTATTGTTTTTGTTTTATTTTTACTAAAATAAAGAATCGTATCCTTTTTATTATTGTTTTATTTATTTATTTTCACAACCCCGTCGTTTTTATAATTTTGCAGTCGCAATAAGTAAATTCACACAGAGAGAAAGATATGGTGTGTGTGTGTGTGTGTCGATGTGCAAGGATCTGTGTGTGTTTGAGCACAAAAATCCTTTTTGTGCATATGAGTGTGTGTGTGTGTGTGTGTGTGTGTGTTTGTTCGTGTGTTTCCTGTGTGCGTATAATGCACAAACATTCGCTAACAAAATGTATATCAAAATTGAAAATATAGGAAAATTTTATTTGTACAAAATGAAAATCCTTTTTTTTTCATCTTTTACTGTTACGATAATAATAAAACAGAAGGAAGAAAATATATAAATGAAAAATATCAATAAAAAAAAAAAGGATACACATTTTCTTCTTTTCTTGTTGTGTTTTTATTATTGCGTTGTTTAACAACAGCCATTTATTTATTTTAAATTTATCCTTTTTCCTATTGTTTGATTGTAATCTTTTCTATTTTAATTTATAATATCCTGTGTGTGTGACGATGTGTGTCGGTGTGTCGGTGTGTCGGTGTGTCCCTGAACAATTATTTATTCATCTGGATTTCGTTCGTTTGATTTAATGTCGCAAATGTTTTTATAAAATCCATAGTCGAATGAATGAATGAAAATTTAGAAGAAAAAAAGTAAAAATAAATAATATCTTTCCATCAGCACTGACGCGTCACTGTACGCCTCATAACCTTTTTTTTTTCAAAAACACACAAAACAATACCGGGTCTCCTCTTTAACAATTGACGATAATTTAATTTTCCAAAAAAATATTGGTAGACATCATTAAAAAGATACATGTGTGTGTTTCAAAGGTGTCTGCAAAAACTTGCCAACGCCAATTTGAGTGTCAGTGTTGTTTTGATGCTTCTGGCGCATTGGAAATTGAATGGTAATATTTAATTTTGTTTTAAAATTGAAATGAAATGATGTCCGGAGATTTGTAAATTATTGAAAAATTTATATGGTGTTGTTTATGTGTGTGTGTGTGTTGCAACAGGCAAGTCTATGATCGTAAGTGTTTTACAACATACTTACTTACTCCATGACGTTATAACCCAGGTGCAGGTTTAGCCTTTTCCAACCTGACCTATCCGCAGCCGCCGCAATGTCTTCCAATCCCGAATTTTAAGAATCTTTATATCACAGTTTACTCGACATCTAGCCATCTCGCCTTAGGTCTTCGTGCGCGGCTCTCTCTTCTACCTTCTGGTTTACTATTTAACAGTTTTTTTGGCACACGCTCTTCTCCTCCATTCGCGTACTATACGTGTCCAACAGCCATCTCAATCTATTTTGATTTTGATTGTTTTTGACAATCAATTTGGTTGATCGCGTACAACTTGTCCGATTCAAAATTGTATTGTCGCCCCTCCAACCATTCTGTTCTGATGACGGCGACACCAAATATGCCACGGAGTACCTTTCGTTCGAATATCCTAAATAATTGTTCCTGGTTCTGTGTCCGGCACCAAGCCTCCGACCCATACATTAATTTTTTGACGTATTAATGTTGTTGTTACAGCTTGCACTTAAGATCTCTTTTGTAATGTTTTAGTGAGTGTTTTAATGATCGCCCAATTGCAGGAAGTCCAAAACAAAACTAAAAAAAAAAAAAAAGTCCGGCGAAATCATTGTTTTCCATGGCACATGCATTTAACTGGGACCACAATTTATGTATTTTACAATCGAATTAGATTAGAAATTATCTGGGGTCTATAACTTTGGGGATATTTTGGTAAGAAAAATACATTTATTTGAAAGTAACGGTAAATTATATTTTAATTTTCAAAGTAATTGCAATCGGAAGCTACAACCAATTTGACCATCTTTGTTGCAAATTATGGATTCCCTCACCGAAAAACTTCTTAGGTTTTTGAAGCAATCCATGAATCCAGCCATTTTTTCATATTTTTGTATGAATTGAATCGCTGTACAGAAAGGGCTGATTGTATCGACCAAAACAAATGGTAGTCTGATGGAGCAATGTCTGGTGAATATGGTGGGTGGGGTGGGATTTCCCAGCCAAGTGCTTCTAACGTTTCTTTGATCGCGGTCTTGCAACGTGTCTGGTCTAGCATTATTATGCTGCGCTGAATCACACGGTTACATATCTGTTGGCATATTTTGGTTGTTTTTGATTCAATGCTCGGCTCAATTGGATTAATTGCCTGTCGGTAACGTCGTTCAGCAGCAGTGATGGTTTGTTTCGGTTTAAGCAGCTCATAGTACACTACACCAAGCCCTGGTCCCACCCAGATACACAGCATAACCTTAGAACACAATGAATATTGCGTTTTGGTGTCGATGGACCTGGTTATTTTTAAACCGTGGTCTAAACCAATACTAATAATTGTTTTGTGATGGGGAATGTTCAACTGAATGTCATTTACTGAATATGAAATGTGAATTCAATTGCTACAGTTGCGAAGTGTTGCCACTTCAAACTGCGAGCATGAGAGGAGATTTGTGAGCGTCACGTTTATTAAAATTAATCGTATTTTATTCCGAAAATTGAATGAAACATATACAAAACTCGGTTTTGCGAATGGTTTTAATTGTGTTATCAATAACTATTCGGAACATATATACGGGAACACCATTTTCACGAAATCACGTTAAAACCAATTAAAATTCGATGAATTATTGTTTTACGTTGTTCAAACATTCCATTTCGATGAATGTCGTCGGCTGAAAATTCTCAAGAAATTTTCACAAAAAAACTCACTTTTTCTTCAGTTTTTTTTTCAGTAAATTCAATTTCAGTTAGCCAACCTGGAGGACGTTTGCATCTTAACTTATGTAGCTCCGTTTACCTTCTGCCCAATCATTTATGCCATTAGAAAAAAAATAATGAAATCGTCATAGCCAATGGTGTGGGTATTGAATCGAAAATTTAAAGTATTACAGACTGATATCACATTTTACGTACAAAAACAACTATTTTCAATTGACAAATTATTTCTTAAAACCATTATTATCGACTATGCTATACAATGTCTATGTCTTATCTTATCTGTGGATAGTGGGAGATTTACATTTTATCCATAGAATTTATATAATAAATCGGCTGTGCTGCTACGTATGACAATGTATTAGAAAACCAATTTATTTTCCCATGTATATAAACAAAAATTTAATCATTCCTTACATTATGAAAATTAATATTCAATAGACGATGGCTTACAATGAATTATTATTTGAAATTGAATTGCAAGAGATGTAATATGAAATAGGAAAAAAACCATATATCCAAATCTAATGTAAAATAAGAGGCTTACAACGGCATTAAAAATAATAATAATAATAATAACAACAATAATAATGTAAGCTAAAATTACTGAAAACGTATTAAGTAAGCCATTAACGTTATATGTGTAACAACATTTAGTATAACTGACAATGAGAATATTAAGAACATTATAATTATATTAATAACAATGAACTAAAGTTTTTCGATATGAACTTTCTGAATACAATTTTTATGAAATGAAAACAAATTATAGAAAAATAATATAATATTTGTATTTATTATCAGACAATGGGATAACCTAAAATATTGTACAGATAAAATAATCCTTTTTATTTTGTGTATCGCTAAGCCAACGTATATTACACCTAAAACACATAGACACACACACACACACACACATCCATTAACAATATTAATATGTCATCAATAGTTTTATACATCTACGTATTATTTATCCTTATCTCGTTTCGTATCTTAAAGAATTTCATCTCATTCATAACTGAATTATTATGATGGTCGTCATTGATATGTGTCGGTGCGTGTAGTGAGAACTAAGGCGTATTTGACAAACCAAAATTTTACTTTCAGCCTCATAACTTTAACTTGCTGCTTTTAACCGTTTTTTTTTTTGGTCAGACACGGTCTCATATACAAATTGATTGAAGCCATCCCCAACCATTTAAATTCCAATATTCCCATGTATTATATTTATAATAAATGTCACGTAAAAAAATTTAGCGATGGACGTTTAAATGAAAAGGAAAATTGAGAACAATATTTGGATGGATTTTTTTTTTCCATAGTTTGGCAAATGAATATGGCAGTGAAGATGAATTGGACGAAACGCTTCTCGTTAGACGTGTTTATGTTTATGAAATTTGTATTGTATCAACTTTTAGCACTACAAATATATATTATTAATTTTTGATGGGCTGATATCGAAATGAAAGACTAATATTTTTGGCTTTAGAGGTAGTGCTCCTGTAATAATTTTATGCTGTGGCTGCTGAAAAACGAAAGCTCTGCAAAATACCCGTGGCTGCTCAGCGGCCTCTTCATTCAACGCAAAATACTTTCCCTGCGCGAAATTGTTTGACATTTCTGGAAGGGGTAGTAGTCGTACCTGGGAACCAAATCAGGTGAATACACAATTCTTACATTAAATCCTTGAATTTAGTAATGATCAAAACACTCTGTCTTGATTTTTTTGTGTTGCTAATTGAGTATTTTTTTTACGCATTTTAGCGTCCCATCGATCCAAAAGGTTAACAATAATATTGCGAGTAGATTGTTTTACCTTTGTGCTGAAGAAGATAACGCGATCAACTGAATTCCATTTGTATCGAAAAAATAACACTGAAGCCATAAACCTATTTTGCCGTTCGTTCATAATGCTTAGTTTGCCGGCGGGAGCCAAACATCTGGCTTTAGTCTAAACTGTAACCCGTTCTTGTTTCAATTTAGGATCATGATGCACGGTGATATTGATTCAAGTCTCATCCATAGTTAACAAAATCGATTTTATTCTTCTGAAAACGATCCAACGATCGTGCGCTCGCTTACAAATATTCGTTTACGATTGAGTTTCATGTTGAATTGTTAATGTGTGTTGCGCGGCACCGCAATTTTTTCACATTTCTAATAAATTTCATGTAAATTGTAACGTACTCTCGTTCATCTCTGAGATGCGTATACGGTATCAGTACGTATTTCACGCGTTGTCAATCAGTTGCATATTCACTAACAATTTCATGTATTTTGTTGCAATATTTTCGGATGTTGATACAGTTTTTGGACGTCGGCTCACGCGATTTGTCTTCAAGGCGTTTGTACGATCACATTTAAATTCATCAACCCAATTTACTTTACTGTTGCATGTTGATGAATCACTTTCACCTCACTCACACATATTTACCATATCGTTATGAAAATTCTTGTCGCCGGCTAAATCTTTTTCGAACATAAATATTTATGAACTGGATTGGTCGATTATTTAATTTTTCCATGTTAAAAAAAAAAAACATCGTTGACTAAGTCCACACGTCCACTTCCAAATGGTTTGTAAAAACAAGAAATGAATGGACAGATCAAATTTAAATTTAATTTTAGATATTCATTGGACACATGGAATATTCGAATGCACTAATTTTTGTTGCTACGCATTAACGTCTCTGCCATTTGTACGGCTAGAAAGTATTCACGCAACCTGTAACCGAAGCAAGTATGACGAACCAGTGTACCAGTTCTACCCTACACCTTATAATGTCCACATAATACAACATAATTATAAGAAACTTTTATCTGTGACATAAATAATAATAATAATAATATGGAAAAATTTCATTTCATTCAATTTGTCTGCAATCCTATAGCATTTCGTTCATATATACCATTTACATTCATTCATTCATTCAGTCATTCACACAATCCATTCATTTACAATTCCATTCCATAAATAAATATTATTATTATTTTGTGATTGTCACAAGTGTAACGTATAAGTCAAAAGTAGCTGCACAAAATGTAATAATTATAAATGATTGGTTGACATAAGTTGCTGGCACACCGATCACATCATCACCATCCAATCACAATCAGTCACCATTAAAAATAATTGTTTCTGAATACGGTGTGTCGAATTTGTCGTCACAAGAAAGCAATGTGTTTTTGTGTTAGACAATGAACGAAATCCATACCCATGTGATGGCTAAAAATTTGTTGGTCCAACAAGAAAATTAATTTCTATAATATTGTATCCGTATACGTAAACCCATCTGGAACAAAACCTATTCGGCTGTGTTTATGATTCCAAAATGCTTTATCCATTTTCTGAATGAATAGAAATGTTTTAGCTATTTTTAATTTAAAATTGAACGAATTCATTTTTGGGTAAAGATTTATTAAACATTTTTTGATGATTTCTAGTTCTGTAGCAACGTAATTCTTTAACACTTCTCTTCTAATCAGACTGAAATCGTCTGAACCTATAGTCCATTTTTTATCCAATGCAACTTTAATTTGTCGCTTCACTAAATTCACTCTATGGCTTTCCTTAAAATAATTTGATAAATGAAAGTAAGTCCAGTGCACTGTAACCACAACAACTCATATTATTTTGATTTTATATAATTGGGGGCCGTTACTGCTGGCACACACGTTATAATTATTACATATGAATATACAATGACCAGTAAATTATGTATTAAGTATTCCGTCTATATTTATGGTATATATATTTTATGGGTTTAGTATTCCTTTCTTAATACACCACATTCCGATAAATCTGTTTTATATAAATATTTTATTATTTCATTACTATTTTGAAGACCTTTGATAACAAAGATTTGTATAACACTTATTATTCGCCTATAACCATTTGGATTGGAATTAAGTAAAAATCGTACAAAACCATTTTTTTTTCTTATTTTTCATCTTTATCCATCCCAGATTTTTATTTGTTTATGATAATTTCTATATATATTTTAGTTATTAATATGGATTCCATAAACATAGTCAACCTTAATTTTCTAACACCTAACAACATTCATTCTCACTTTTAAATCTATTATATTTTAATGAAATTTTAATCTTGTTTCTCAAATATCAATCGGAACGTGTATCTGCTGCACCAGCACCAACAGCTGAGCTCATGTAATATAGTGACACCTGACGATAAACGAATTGCTGTATTTAAATACAGAGGAATTTGGAATGGGTCAGATGGGGGTTAGTAATTTTGGGGGGTGTCAATTAGATCCTAATCCAAAGGTTGGGCAATAGGTGCGGTGAAAGAAGGCTCAGAAGAATCTAATAATAAATACTTCTGATAACAGGCCAATTGAAAAGTCCCCGGTCGACCATAGTAAAACACATTTTTTTTTGCCAAAATTTGATTTTATTATTCAAGATAGTTGCCGTCGAGGGCAATACAGCGATTATAGCGATCTTCCAACTTTTCGATACCATTTTTGTAGTACGATTTGTCTCTGGCTTCAAAATAGGCTTCAGTTTCAGCGATTACTTCTTCATTGGCCCTGAATTTCTTTCCAGCGAGCATTCTTTTGAGGTATGAGAACAGGAAAAAGTCGCTGGGGGACCAGATCTGGCGAATACGGTGGATGCAGAAGCAATTCGAAGCCCAATTCATGCAATTTTGCCATTGTTTTCATTGATTTGTGACACGGTGCATTGTCTTGATGAAACAGCACCTGTTTCTTCTTCAAATGGGGCCGTTTTTTTAACGATTTCATCCTTTAAACGATCCAATAACGCTATATAATAATCGCTGTTGATGGTCTGGCCCTTTTTTGGAGGTAATCAATGAATATTATACTTTGCGCATCCCAGAATACTGATGCCATAACCTTGCCAGCTGTGACTGTTGTGTTTTTCCTTGCTTTGGATTCGGTTCATCGTGTGCATTCCACTCAGCTGACTGTCGATTGTTGGACTCTGGAGTGAAATGATGGAACCATGTTTCATCCATTGTCACATATATACAATATGTTACAATAAATAGGATTATTCCGTATCGTAATCCGAATGTTACATTTAACGTATGTAGACCTTGAAAAGTACCTTCTCCAAAGATATCCCGTCATCATTGGTATATTGTTAATAATGTAATAATAATACCAATTAATAATAAAGCGTTATTATATGGATGGAATCATATGGTTAATCGTGTGACAAGAGAAAAAGCACCAATTGCTCTGGTAAGGGGTCAAGGCCTATAATTAACTAAATGAAAGATATGTTAAATTTTATATGGCACAAAAATTGCGCAGAGACCATTTGCGGTCTGATTTGCCATAACGTCTTGTAAAGATGTTATCAATTGTACACTTTTGTCACACGCCGTGTGAACGACAGTCCAACAGTGGTTCCCTAATCGATGGAAATCTATTTTTAATAATATTTTTATTTTGGTTTTGACATAAAAATTGGATAACGAGAATTTAATTAAACAAACTTTTATCCATCGTGTTTTGGTATAAATTGTGTAAATCGATATAATCGAATTTGGTTGGACAAAAAAACCATCATCACATCAATGGTTACACGTTGGCCTATAACAATTTTTACGGTTATGGATGAATTTAATTTTTCAATATCACTATATATATTTTACGGGTAGCCCAGTAGATTGTCTCATGACAACAAGTGACATCACAACACAAAAACGCTTAGCTGTCTTCCCATTAAAATTTCACACATGGTTTTACCCTTTTTCTTTGCAATTCTTTCAATCAATTCCTGTGGAATCAATTTATCTGCCATTTTCATTTAAATCCATTGTGTTTAAGCGATTAGAAAAATAATTTCACGAATCTGACAGTTGTTGTAGCTGCGATAGTGCATTGTTTTCATCCAATAATGCTTGCAGAAATTCTGTAGCTTCAATTTTTATGGGTGATTTTCCACATTCTTTGTCATTCACAATCAACAGTATCGTTGAAACCACTTTCTGAGCAATGACTTTCATGTAAAGCATGTTAACCCAATAAGTTTGGACAAGGAGTTTATGACCGTTTGGCAACAATATTTTCTGCCAATGAAATAATACCAACCACAAACCTTCGCTCAAATTAGAATTTTTTTTCCTGTTAAAAAACACAAGACATTTTCAATAAACGAACAAAAATATGTTGTTTTCACTTTCCGTTTCGCATCATAAACGAGCCATCAAATCATATTATTTTATCGCATGTTGTATTTGGTCAAGTGTTTGCTGGAAAATGGATTCCGAATATAAATTAGGACCTTGTATTAATAATGTCGATTTTTTGGCTTGAAAATGACATTTATTTGTATAACAAAATGATTGAGTACATCAACCAATATATTGCCCATCGTTAGCTATGACTTTCTCCCATCGTTTGGGAAGTTTGTTGATTCCTCGTTTGAAGAACTCCTCCTCATCTTTTTTCCCAATCCATTCATCGACCCATTTTCGCACTTCTTCAGCATTTCGAAAGCTTACATCTGTCTGTGGCTGACCTGCATTGATCGGAACAAATGGTTATCAGAAGAAGCAAGGTCTGGAGAGTACGGGGGGGGGGGGGTAATCAAGCTAATCTCAACCAAGCCTCTTTATTTTTTCCTTAACGATGTTTGCACGATGTGGTCTGGCCTGATCATCGTGAAATAAAACTTTGTGGTGTTTTCGAGCTATATCAATGGTCGTTTTTCGTTCAATTTCTTTGCCAATTCGCCCAGTTGTCGTCGTCGGTTGCGATCAGCTGTAACCGTTTCATTTGGTTTTAATAGCTCGTTATACACCACACCTTTCTTTGTACACCACCAAATGCACAGCATTACCTTCTGGCAATGAATATCGCTGTTTTGATTGTGAAGTTGATGGTTGGCCGGCAGATCAACATATGATGCTTTACGTTTAGGGTTATCGTAATACACCCACTTTTCATCGCCAGTTACAATTCGACTCAAAAAACTACGGTTTTTTGTGCTCGGCAAGATGTTTATGGCATACATCGATTCGTGCTTTGAGTTGATTTTCATTCAGTTGATGTGGGACCCATTTTCCTTCCTTTCTGATATTTCCCATCGTATGCAAACGTCTAGAAATGGTAGCGGCATCTACATTCAACTCTAATGCAAGATCTTGTTGCGTTCGACACAACACGTTCAGCTAAAATAATGCCTGCAATTCTTCGTCTTCAATTTTTTTTGGCTCACCTTGCCGTTCTTTGTCTTCCACTTCAAAATCACCATTTCTGAAGCGTGTAAACCACCGTTCACAAGTTTTTTTGATTTGGAGCATGTTCACCGTAAGGTTCTACCAACAATCGATAACTATCAGCAGCGGTTTTCTTCAAATGAACCAAAAAGTTATTAAACTTCCCCCGGCAAAACAACTTTTGCAGGCACGTAATTGGACATGTTCGAAGCAAAAACACACTTCAACGAAATGAAAGTTATAGAGTAATGACGGACAAAAAAAAAGGTCCCCATATGTATTAAATATCGCAGCGGTGTGACGACACACAATAACAATTCCGAAAAACGAAAAGTTTTGTGTATATTCGATGAAACAAATTGGCACGTCCACACAGCCCAAATCGGTACAGACATCGTTGAAACAGAACAGAAGAAAAACCGTGTTTCACGTGTAAATTAAGTTTCAATAACATATATTTTCTTCACATTTTCATCATATCGCCGATGGCATAATTAAATTTAGTTCTTGCTATAATGATTTTTACTGTTTCTATAGGCTAAAACGTATAATTAAATTTAAAAATTCTAGTATATATACCAACAAAGATACATACACTAAATGTGTACTATGGCACCTATAATCCGTGTGTTTCATGTATACTCATAACGTCGCACACACACCATTTGGTTTTGCCTTTTTTATTTTTTGGCCTGGGCTTAACTTTAACATTAACATTTTTATTTCATAATTTTATAGTTTTTTGTATATTTTTTACTGGAATAAAATTATAATTTTATGACATTTTAAATTTTATGTTTATTTATTTATTTATTTATTTTGAACATAAAATATATATGTAACAAAACAACAACAACAATAACAACAACAACAAAGACAAAGACAAAGACAAATCCTAAGAGATAAATTTATGCAAAATACGATGGTATGCATTTGAACGGGGAAAATCCTAATTGCGAATACTAAAAATTTGCTAAACTTAATATTGGCATTGTGTGTGTGTGTTTGTGTTTGTTATTACAAAAAATATTCTCATGTTCATGTGAAGGCTATTTGTTTGTGAATCCAACCACCTACAACTGTGTGAATATGTGTGTGTTGTGTGTTGTGTGTTGTGTGTTGTGTGTTGTGTGTGTGTGCATTCGTTTTGTGTATACATAAAATTGTCCATAGAATAATTATTAACTATTTGGGAGACGAGTTCTATTTCTATATCGCTCTTCACATCAGTAAATCGTGAACAGTAGACCAGAGTAGATCAACTTCAACTTAGGTGTTTCTCAATATTTATTTTGTGTATTGATATTTTTTGATATAATTTGATTTAATAATAAATTATTTCCATATAATTAAAAATAAAAAATTATTGGCATATGTTAGCCGAATTTTTTCCACAATTTATAAATTTGTGTCTTATTTGTTAACAAAAAGTTTACAGATTGAATAGATTTTTGTTTGGGGTAAGCATTTTATTTTCTATATTTACGATATTGTTTAAATTTAAACAATTTTCTATTAAAATTATATTTCAAATTGAATTAAATGTTAATGTAACTACAATTTTTGGTACAAAACAATTATAATTCTATTGAAAATATATTTATTTATTTATTTATTTAATTATTTATTTATTTGTTGTTACAATATGTTTGGAAAAGAGTAAAGAGCTCATTATTATCGCCCCCGCCTCCCCGCCCCCAACAACCAACACCACGTCGACGACGGCTGAAACTATAAAATTCAAAATTAACTATTCATAGAATATTTAAATTTTTAAATTTGTATGTCCGAGATTTGAAATGATTATAATGTGAAATGACAAAAAAAAAAATACAAGAAAATATTACTCATCACCACCACCACCACCACCACCACCACCATTCTTCTGATTATTCAAATTAAATACTTAAGATTTCTTTAAGACTATAAAAACTATTGCTATACAACAACAAAAAAACGCATCTGATTTCAGTTTTTATTTTAAAAATTCATCATTCATTGAATGGTATTTAGTTTTTTGTGTGGTTTGTTATTTCCGTACTCCATCGCATTACATTCTGGTGGTCCACAACAATTATAAATATTGTAAAATAATGAAATTATCGGATTTCATACAATTCGCAAAAAAATATATTGTATTTAATAATAACAGTGAAAAATTTGGCTGTGAACAATGAAAGACAATATGTTACAAACGATTTTAACATGAGATTTGGTTAACCATTCATGCCACTTCACAAAATACGGTCATTATCAGCGCCACACCATACACCACCACCACCACCACCATCTCTTGAACTATCATCGTACGATTATTTTCTGTTTCGAAAATGCTAAACAATCATCAGACCATATTGTATTGTAGCCGTTTATGATGATACGGTTTACATGAATGATGGAAGCCAGCCGTGTCACAGCTAATGAAAAACATTACTATAATTAACTGAAAAGAACAATAAATTAGTAATAGTTGATGTCATTGTGACGTAAACGATGGATTGAGTTAAATGGAATACGAAAATGAATATTTAAAGGACACACACACACACACACACACACACACACACTATGTGTATTTCACATAATTCTTAATCCAATCTGGAAAGGATACATTGATTGGTATAGTAGCCACCGTTTTTGGAACAACTTAATGTTGTTGTTAAAGTGGTTCCCATACGTGAACGATTCATTTGAATCTTGAAAATTATATTTATATTCTGCATTTTCTTATATTGTATTTTATGTAAAATTTAAACATTTTACCGTCGGCAAAATTTATTTCATTTATATTTTATTATCATTTATTATCATATGGTGATTTTAATACTGATATAATTCATAGGGTTGCAATGTTGGGATAACGCACACAGGGGTGGGTAGACATTTTCTATATCGATTCTATTTATTTTATTTTATTGACCGATTTGTTATTGTGTTTTTTTTTAATTAAAAATTCTAATTAATTCTATGGTTGATGTGATGTAAAAATCCATATGTGTCAATTAATATATTATATGTGCTGAGACTGGTATGGTAGGAAGTCATATTGTGTGTTTAGTGGAGCATATGGTATCTATTAAACATTCATTATGGTCAAGTTGGTGAATTAGTAGTGTGTGTGTGTGTGTGTGTGTGTGTTCAATTAACTCAAAGATTGATGTTATGAAAACATTCTATTATTATTTAATATGTTGGTGATTAGACCAGTGATAATCCACTGTATTAATATTTTTGAAATAATTTTCACAATACTCAGTGACGTGGATTACCGATTTAATTTCATATTATTCAGTGCTGTGTGTATTAGATAAAGAACAAAATATTACATTCCGATTTGGTATTCTTCCATTGTGATATAAATCTATAAATTGCAGGAATTGAATAGCAATTCTTATGTTTGCATTGACAAAACCTGCCGTGGACTAACCCAATACGGTTGAATTCTTATGAACATAGACCACGTCTGCTGGCGATATGTTTACTCATCCGACACATATAACGATATTATTTGGGATTATCGTCTGGTGAATTAGTAGTGTGTGTGCAATTAATGTAAAGATTGATTTTATGAAAACATTCTATTATTGTTTAATATGTTGGTGATTAGACCAGTGGTAATCCACTGTATTAATATTTTTGAAATAATTTTCACAATACTCAGTGACGTGTATAACCGATTTAATTTCATATTATTCAGTGCTGTGTGTATTAGATAAAGAACAAAATATTAAAGCCCGATTTTGTATTTTTCCATTGTAGTATAAATCTATAAATTGCAAGAATTGAATAGCAATTCTTATGTTTGCATTGACAAAACCTGCCGTGGACTAACCCAATACGGTTGAATTCTTATGAACATAGACCACGTCTGCTGGCAATATGTTTACTCATCCGACATATATAACGATATTATTTGGGATTATGGTTTGGTGAATTAGTAGTGTGTGTGCAATTAATGTAAAGATTGATTTTATGAAAACATTCTATTATTGTTTAATATGTTGGTGATTAGACCAGTGGTAATCCACTGTATTAATATTTTTGAAATAATTTTCACAATACTCAGTGACGTGTATAACCGATTTAATTTCATATTATTCAGTGCTGTGTGTATTAGATAAAGAACAAAATATTACATTCCGATTTGGTATTCTTCCATTGTGAAATAAATCTATAAATTGCAGGAATTGAATAGCAATTCTTATGTTTGCATTGACAAAACCTGCCGTGGACTAACCCAATACGGTTGAATTCTTATGAACATAGACCACGTCTGCTGGCGATATGTTTACTCATCCGACACATATAACGATATTATTTGGGATTATCGTCTGGTGAATTCGTAGTGTGTGTGCAATTAACGCAAAGATTGATGTTATGAAAACATTCTATTATTATTTAATATGTTGGTGATTAGACCAGTGGTAATTCACTGTATTAATATTTTTGAAATAATTTTCACAATACTCAGTGACGTGGACAACCGATTTAATTTCATATTATTCAGTGCTGTGTGTATTAGATAAAGAACAAAATATTACAGTCCGATTTGGTATTCTTCCATTGTGATATAAATCTATAAATTGCAAGAATTAAATAGCAATTCTTATGTTTGCATTGACAAAACCTGCCGTGGACTAACCCAATACGGTTGAATTCTTATGAACATAGACCACGTCTGCTGGCAATATGTTTACTCATCCGACATATATAACGATATTATTTGGGATTATCGTCTGGTGAATTCGTAGTGTGTGTGCAATTAACGCAAAGATTGATGTTATGAAAACATTCTATTATTATTTAATATGTTGGTGATTAGACCAGTGGTAATTCACTGTATTAATATTTTTGAAATAATTTTCACAATACTCAGTGACGTGGACAACCGATTTAATTTCATATTATTCAGTGCTGTGTGTATTAGATAAAGAACAAAATATTACAGTACGATTTTGTATTTTTCCATTGTGGTATAAATCTATAAATTTCAAGAATTGAATAGCAATTCTAATGTTTGCATTGACAAAACCTGCCGTGCACTAACCCAATACGGTTGAATTCTTATGAACATAGACCACGTCTGCTGGCAATATGTTTACTCATCCGACATATATAACGATATTATTTGGGATTATCGTCTGGTGAATTCGTAGTGTGTGTGCAATTAACGCAAAGATTGATGTTATGAAAACATTCTATTATTATTTAATATGTTGGTGATTAGACCAGTGGTAATTCACTGTATTAATATTTTTGAAATAATTTTCACAATACTCAGTGACGTGGACAACCGATTTAATTTCATATTATTCAGTGCTGTGTGTATTAGATAAAGAACAAAATATTACAGTACGATTTTGTATTTTTCCATTGTGGTATAAATCTATAAATTTCAAGAATTGAATAGCAATTCTAATGTTTGCATTGACAAAACCTGCCGTGCACTAACCCAATACGGTTGAATTCTTATGAACATAGACCACATCTGCTGGCGATATGTTTACTCATCCGACACATATAACGATATTATTTAAGATTATCGTCTGGTGAATTAGTAGTGTGTGTGCAATTAATGTAAAGATTGATTTTATGAAAACATTCTATTATTGTTTAATATGTTGGTGATTAGACCAGTGATAATCCACTGTATTAATATTTTTGAAATAATTTTCACAATACTCAGTGACGTGGACAACCGATTTAATTTCATATTATTCAGTGCTGTGTGTATTAGATAAAGAACAAAATATTACAGTCCGATTTGGTATTCTTCCATTGTGATATAAATCTATAAATTGCAAGAATTAAATAGCAATTCTTATGTTTGCATTGACAAAACCTGCCGTGCACTAACCCAATACGGTTGAATTCTTATGAACATAGACCACATCTGCAGGCGATATGTTTACTCATCCGACACATATAACGATATTATTTAAGATTATCGTCTGGTGAATTAGTAGTGTGTGTGCAATTAATGTAAAGATTGATTTTATGAAAACATTCTATTATTGTTTAATATGTTGGTGATTAGACCAGTGATAATCCACTGTATTAATATTTTTTAAATAATTTTCACAATACTCAGTGACGTGGACAACCGATTTAATTTCATATTATTCAGTGCTGTGTGTATTAGATAAAGAACAAAATATTACAGTCCGATTTGGTATTCTTCCATTGTGATATAAATCTATAAATTGCAAGAATTAAATAGCAATTCTTATGTTTGCATTGACAAAACCTGCCGTGGACTAACCCAATACGGTTGAATTCTTATGAACATAGACCACGTCTGCTGGCAATATGTTTACTCATCCGACATATATAACGATATTATTTGGGATTATCGTCTGGTGAATTCGTAGTGTGTGTGCAATTAACGCAAAGATTGATGTTATGAAAACATTCTATTATTATTTAATATGTTGGTGATTAGACCAGTGGTAATTCACTGTATTAATATTTTTGAAATAATTTTCACAATACTCAGTGACGTGGACAACCGATTTAATTTCATATTATTCAGTGCTGTGTGTATTAGATAAAGAACAAAATATTACAGTACGATTTTGTATTTTTCCATTGTGGTATAAATCTATAAATTTCAAGAATTGAATAGCAATTCTAATGTTTGCATTGACAAAACCTGCCGTGCACTAACCCAATACGGTTGAATTCTTATGAACATAGACCACGTCTGCTGGCAATATGTTTACTCATCCGACATATATAACGATATTATTTGGGATTATCGTCTGGTGAATTCGTAGTGTGTGTGCAATTAACGCAAAGATTGATGTTATGAAAACATTCTATTATTATTTAATATGTTGGTGATTAGACCAGTGGTAATTCACTGTATTAATATTTTTGAAATAATTTTCACAATACTCAGTGACGTGGACAACCGATTTAATTTCATATTATTCAGTGCTGTGTGTATTAGATAAAGAACAAAATATTACAGTACGATTTTGTATTTTTCCATTGTGGTATAAATCTATAAATTTCAAGAATTGAATAGCAATTCTAATGTTTGCATTGACAAAACCTGCCGTGCACTAACCCAATACGGTTGAATTCTTATGAACATAGACCACGTCTGCTGGCGATATGTTTACTCATCCGACACATATAACGATATTATTTGGGATTATGGTTTGGTGAATTAGTAGTGTGTGTGCAATTAATGTAAAGATTGATTTTATGAAAACATTCTATTATTGTTTAATATGTTGGTGATTAGACCAGTGGTAATCCACTGTATTAATATTTTTGAAATAATTTTCACAATACTCAGTGACGTGTATAACCGATTTAATTTCATATTATTCAGTGCTGTGTGTATTAGATAAAGAACAAAATATTACAGTCCGATTTGGTATTCTTCCATTGTGATATAAATCTATAAATTGCAAGAATTAAATAGCAATTCTTATGTTTGCATTGACAAAACCTGCCGTGCACTAACCCAATACGGTTGAATTCTTATGAACATAGACCACATCTGCTGGCGATATGTTTACTCATCCGACACATATAACGATATTATTTAAGATTATCGTCTGGTGAATTAGTAGTGTGTGTGCAATTAATGTAAAGATTGATTTTATGAAAACATTCTATTATTGTTTAATATGTTGGTGATTAGACCAGTGATAATCCACTGTATTAATATTTTTGAAATAATTTTCACAATACTCAGTGACGTGGACAACCGATTTAATTTCATATTATTCAGTGCTGTGTGTATTAGATAAAGAACAAAATATTACAGTCCGATTTGGTATTCTTCCATTGTGATATAAATCTATAAATTGCAAGAATTAAATAGCAATTCTTATGTTTGCATTGACAAAACCTGCCGTGCACTAACCCAATACGGTTGAATTCTTATGAACATAGACCACGTCTGCTGGCAATATGTTTACTCATCCGACATATATAACGATATTATTTGGGATTATGGTTTGGTGAATTAGTAGTGTGTGTGCAATTAATGTAAAGATTGATTTTATGAAAACATTCTATTATTGTTTAATATGTTGGTGATTAGACCAGTGGTAATCCACTGTATTAATATTTTTGAAATAATTTTCACAATACTCAGTGACGTGTATAACCGATTTAATTTCATATTATTCAGTGCTGTGTGTATTAGATAAAGAACAAAATATTACAGTCCGATTTGGTATTCTTCCATTGTGATATAAATCTATAAATTGCAAGAATTAAATAGCAATTCTTATGTTTGCATTGACAAAACCTGCCGTGCACTAACCCAATACGGTTGAATTCTTATGAACATAGACCACATCTGCTGGCGATATGTTTACTCATCCGACACATATAACGATATTATTTAAGATTATCGTCTGGTGAATTAGTAGTGTGTGTGCAATTAATGTAAAGATTGATTTTATGAAAACATTCTATTATTGTTTAATATGTTGGTGATTAGACCAGTGGTAATCCACTGTATTAATATTTTTGAAATAATTTTCACAATACTCAGTGACGTGGACAACCGATTTAATTTCATATTATTCAGTGCTGTGTGTATTAGATAAAGAACAAAATATTACAGTCCGATTTGGTATTCTTCCATTGTGATATAAATCTATAAATTGCAAGAATTAAATAGCAATTCTTATGTTTGCATTGACAAAACCTGCCGTGGACTAACCCAATACGGTTGAATTCTTATGAACATAGACCACGTCTGCTGGCAATATGTTTACTCATCCGACATATATAACGATATTATTTGGGATTATCGTCTGGTGAATTCGTAGTGTGTGTGCAATTAACGCAAAGATTGATGTTATGAAAACATTCTATTATTATTTAATATGTTGGTGATTAGACCAGTGGTAATTCACTGTATTAATATTTTTGAAATAATTTTCACAATACTCAGTGAAGTGGACAACCGATTTAATTTCATATTATTCAGTGCTGTGTGTATTAGATAAAGAACAAAATATTACAGTCCGATTTGGTATTCTTCCATTGTGATATAAATCTATAAATTGCAAGAATTAAATAGCAATTCTTATGTTTGCATTGACAAAACCTGCCGTGCACTAACCCAATACGGTTGAATTCTTATGAACATAGACCACGTCTGCTGGCAATATGTTTACTCATCCGACATATATAACGATATTATTTGGGATTATGGTTTGGTGAATTAGTAGTGTGTGTGCAATTAATGTAAAGATTGATTTTATGAAAACATTCTATTATTGTTTAATATGTTGGTGATTAGACCAGTGGTAATCCACTGTATTAATATTTTTGAAATAATTTTCACAATACTCAGTGACGTGTATAACCGATTTAATTTCATATTATTCAGTGCTGTGTGTATTAGATAAAGAACAAAATATTACAGTCCGATTTGGTATTCTTCCATTGTGATATAAATCTATAAATTGCAAGAATTAAATAGCAATTCTTATGTTTGCATTGACAAAACCTGCCGTGCACTAACCCAATACGGTTGAATTCTTATGAACATAGACCACATCTGCTGGCGATATGTTTACTCATCCGACACATATAACGATATTATTTAAGATTATCGTCTGGTGAATTAGTAGTGTGTGTGCAATTAATGTAAAGATTGATTTTATGAAAACATTCTATTATTGTTTAATATGTTGGTGATTAGACCAGTGGTAATCCACTGTATTAATATTTTTGAAATAATTTTCACAATACTCAGTGACGTGGACAACCGATTTAATTTCATATTATTCAGTGCTGTGTGTATTAGATAAAGAACAAAATATTACAGTCCGATTTGGTATTCTTCCATTGTGATATAAATCTATAAATTGCAAGAATTAAATAGCAATTCTTATGTTTGCATTGACAAAACCTGCCGTGGACTAACCCAATACGGTTGAATTCTTATGAACATAGACCACGTCTGCTGGCAATATGTTTACTCATCCGACATATATAACGATATTATTTGGGATTATCGTCTGGTGAATTCGTAGTGTGTGTGCAATTAACGCAAAGATTGATGTTATGAAAACATTCTATTATTATTTAATATGTTGGTGATTAGACCAGTGGTAATTCACTGTATTAATATTTTTGAAATAATTTTCACAATACTCAGTGACGTGTATAACCGATTTAATTTCATATTATTCAGTGCTGTGTGTATTAGATAAAGAACAAAATATTACAGTACGATTTTGTATTTTTCCATTGTGATATAAATCTATAAATTGCAAGAATTGAATAGCAATTCTTATGTTTGCATTGGCAAAACCTGCCGTGCACTAACCCAATACGGTTGAATTCTTATGAACATAGACCACGTCTGCTGGCAATATGTTTACTCATCCGACATATATAACAATATTATTTGGGATTATCGTCTGGTGAATTCGTAGTGTGTGTGCAATTAATGCAAAGATTGATGTTTTCATAATTCTGTTATTATTTAATATGTGGGTGATTAGACCAGTGATAATCCACTGTATCAATATTTTTGAAATAATTTTCACAATACTCAGTGACGTGTATAACCGATTTAATTTCATATTATTCAGTGCCGTGTGTATTAGATAAAAAACAAAATATTACAGTCCGATTTGGTATTCTTCCATTGTGATATAAATCTATAAATTGCAGGAATTGAATAGCAATTCTTATGTTTGCATTGACAAAACCTGCCGTGGACTAACCCAATACGGTTGAATTCTTATGAACATAGACCACATCTGCTGGCGATATGTTTTACTCATCCGACACATATAACGATATTATTTGGGATTATCGTCTGGTGAATTAGTAGTGTGTGTGCAATTAACGTAAAGATTGATGTTATGAAAACATTCTATTATTATTTAATATGTTGGTGATTAGACCAGTGATAATCCACTGTATTAATATATTTGAAATAATTTTCACAATACTCAGTGACGTGTATAACCGATTTAATTTCATATTATTCAGTGCTGTGTGTATTAGATAAAGAACAAAATATTACAGTCCGATTTGGTATTCTTCCATTGTGATATAAATCTATAAATTGCAGGAATTGAATAGCAATTCTTATGTTTGCATTGACAAAACCTGCCGTGGACTAACCCAATACGGTTGAATTCTTATGAACATAGACCACATCTGCTGGCGATATGTTTTACTCATCCGACACATATAACGATATTATTTGGGATTATCGTCTGGTGAATTAGTAGTGTGTGTGCAATTAACGTAAAGATTGATGTTATGAAAACATTCTATTATTATTTAATATGTTGGTGATTAGACCAGTGATAATCCACTGTATTAATATATTTGAAATAATTTTCACAATACTCAGTGACGTGTATAACCGATTTAATTTCATATTATTCAGTGCTGTGTGTATTAGATAAAGAACAAAATATTACAGTCCGATTTGGTATTCTTCCATTGTGATATAAATGTATAAATTGCAGGAATTGAATAGCAATTCTTATGTTTGCATTGACAAAACCGTCCGTGGACTAACCCAATACGGTTGAATTCTTATGAACAGAGACCACATCTGCTGGCAATATGTTTACTCATCCGACACATATAACGATATTATTTGGGATTATCGTCTGGTGAATTAGTAGTGTGTGTGCAATTAACGTAAAGATTGATGTTATGAAAACATTCTGTTATTATTTAATATGTTGGTGATTAGACCAGTGATAATCCACTGTATTAATATTTTTGAAATAATTTTCACAATACTCAGTGACGTGTATAACCGATTTAATTTCATATTATTCAGTGCTGTGTGTATTAGATAAAGAACAAAATATTACAGTCCGATTTGGTATTCTTCCATTGTGATATAAATCTATAAATTGCAGGAATTGAATAGCAATTCTTATGTTTGCATTGACAAAACCTGCCGTGGACTAACCCAATACGGTTGAATTCTTATGAACATAGAACAAGTATGTTGGCGATATGTTTACTCATCCGACATATATAACGATATTATTTGGGATTATCGTTTGTATTGAACCCATTAAAATAGTAGAATTAATTGTTCTGATTTTTCTTGCTGTTTGAGTTATTGGTCCGCTAAACTTTTGGTTTACACTATGCGTATGGATGGGTGAGCGGCTGGATGGTTGGTTACCTTGAATTTAGTGAAAAAATTATATTTTTTATACAAACCTCAGAATAACAGAATAATTCTAATATCTAACAATGAATCCTCCTGCAATCAAAAGCGGTTTACAAAATATTTTTAATAATTGTTTTTAAGAAATTAATTTTAATTTGTTTATTTGTTTTATATTTGTAATTGTACAAATTAAATTACAATAAATTATTAGTGTGTTTTGTGCGGCCATTTTAAAATAATCGGTATAGCTTTGTTTTTTGATTGCCACGGTAATTTGGTGTTGTGCTATTGCAAATGGAATTATGTCGTGATAAAAAAAAAATAAAAATAATATCAGGTTAATCGGACCAATCGAATCAAGTTCTGTATTTAAAGAATACTTTTGTGAAGTCAACGCATGAGTTTTTTTTATAATTTCGTAGAAACTCAATTGTGCAAAGTGTTTTTAATTAAATTTTTAACATATTTTTGGTGGTGTGTGTGCTCACATAGTTTTTTTGTTTTCAAAGAGTTACGATACATCTTCAATTTCAGTGACAGAAATATTTTTGTTAAATTTCTTCGAATCCCAAAGTTGAATTTACTGTTCGCTTATTGCAAATTTTTTAATTGATCATTAACAATATCATTATCAACACCTTAACAATTTCACATGTCACTTAGTTTTGTGTTAAATTTTATATTGGTTTTATAAAAATTCATCCAATAATTTAATTCCGTGCAATTGAAGTCGTTTTAATGTTTAAAATTTACTTGGTTGATACCACACACACACACACACACACACACAGAACAGTACCACGCAATTGAAAGCAATGAAAATTTATTGAACACTTTAGCTATTATAAAATTCGATTGTATACTCCCCCGAATCCAGAAAAAGTCTATCAATTTATTTTTGTTCCACTTGATTCACACACATTTAGCAGCTGAGCCGTGACCAATAAAATAATCTGAGAACTTTGTTTTTATTGATTTTTAAATTGTAAAACGAGTGTTCCAATTTGAGATTACAAAAACGTTTCATATCAAATTGATTTCGAATTGGTGGTCTTGGCTCTTCAGCAACACTTTGTGGTAACAGCTGCCATTTTTTATTTTCCCTTGAACACTCACTAACAAAGGAACCATTTGAGGTGTCGTACTCCGAATCCCATGAAATTCATTGCCGGGTTGTAGTACTCATCAAAGAATAGAACAAAGTCTTCTTTTTTTTTGTTCAGGCGATGCCTTCGAAACAGTAAAAACCCAAATATTTTATAAAAATACTTTTGATCCCGAAGTGCAACAACAATAATTTTTGAATTACCTATCTAAAATGTATTTCATTGCTTACAAATAAAATTAATTAACAATGAATTGGATTTGATCATGGGGTGTATCAAAAGTATCGAATTTTTGTAAAATTGTTTAAAAAAAAAACAAAGTGAACTTGTAACTTTGTCAGAGGATCAAGTTTATTTTTAAAAATTATTTTAAATAAAGTCAATGCAAAAATTCTTTATCTTTGAATTGATCCATAATTTTTTTATTATACAGTTACCAGCTGTAAAGTTATGAATTTATTTGTATGCGACGGTGTTTCATGCGTGCAATATAAATTTAAAGGTAAAAATTTTATGATTTTATCTGGTTGAGAGAACTATAAAAATGATGTCCAAAATAGTGGAAATACATAATGTCCGAAATAATCGAACACAAAATGTTTATTATATTTTTTTTATCAAACTTTAATCCTTTTGACCCGGACAGTTTTCATAAATTCTGATAATTTTTAAAGCTCTTGAAATCCATTGACATATAAATAATACTTACTTACTTAATTACTCCATGGCGTTACAACCCGGGTGCGGTTTTAGCCTTCCGCTCCAACACACTTCACCAACCTGACCTATCCGCAGCCGCCGCAATGTCTTTCAATCCCGAATTTTTTGGTATCTTTATATCACAGTTTACTCGGCATCTAACCATCTTGCCTTAGGTCTTCGTGCGCGGCTCTCTCTCGTCTACCTTCTGGTTTACCAGTTTAACAATTTTTTCGGCACACGCTCCTCTTCCATGCGCGTTCTACGTGTCCAACAGCCATCTCAATCTATTTTGATATTTTGATTGTTTTTGACAATCAATTTGGTTGACCGCGTACAACTTGTCCGATTCAAAATTGTATCGTCGCCCCTCCAACCATTCTGTTTCGTTGACGGCGTCACCAAATATGCCACGGAGTACCTATACATTGATTATAATAATTAATTAGTAATTGATTTACCATAATTTCGAAATGTACCGTTATGAAAGTGATAATTTGTAGAAAAATTGTTGTACACACAAAGATAGAGTACTGCATGAACACCTGACAGGGATCGTTACCGTGGTCAAAGTAAAATTTTGGGGAAAAAACTTTGTTCCATACTTTGATGAATACTCTCAACCTGATAAAATTCCATTGGATGCGGGGACACGACGATACCTCAGGTGTACAACGTTTCGTTGTAAGATGATAAAATTGTGCTTCGCTGATCGTGAACTGCACCACTGATTTTTTCTATCAAAACACAATTCAGTGGATTTCAGTAATTTTACCATAATTTTGTAATTTGCTCATCTATTTTAATACATAATATTACGTTGAAATGATGTCACACCAGACTGTCACCAAAATTTTACCATTAAGCAAATTACGTCACACGCACAACATACAGTTTCACAACTTTAAATGTTTGCGAGGACATTTGCCAACATTGCACACATATCCTTAATATATTATTTCCAATTTATAGAAAATTATAATAATAATAATATTGTAACTATTTGAAATAACTTCAGTATGCTGTTGGCTAAATTTTTGAATAATAATATGTAACTTTTCTTTTGATATAAATACCATAGCGAAAATATTATTAACATATATTGAAAATTTCTCCGCTCATTAATTTCAAAATTTATGTAAATTTCCCAACAGAATACTATCCTTTTACATTGTTAATAACTAATGTATTTACATAAATAAATATATATATGTATTGAAATATTGTAAAATAGTAAATACATAATTAGCAATTCATGTGCGTACGTGTTTGTCTAATATCACATATGTGCATAAAATGTTCAAATGCTTGTGCATTATATTATAGAAATTACAATTTAAATATATTTATATATTTTGAAAATTATATATTCATCATATTTCATTTACTTTGATGATTTAGATAGAAATTTTCCCAGTCCTATTTATACGTTTCACATATAATAGTTAGTTAATAATTACTATTTACATATGATAAAATAGGTCAAATCAATATCGACTAATTTCGATATAATTGAAACTGAAATTAATAAATATTTTGTATTATTCAAATTAGATATTGTATTTGAATTGCTATATATGCACAAATGGGTGTACGATTGTGTGTATTATGGATAAAATATTTAATATTAATAAAATACTGATCAAATAAATTATATTAAAATGATGTACAAATAAATACCAAACAAAATTGATGATGACTTCAAACGAAAAATATTTCTGGACTAAAATGGTTTTTTGTTGTTAGTTCAAATAATAATTTGAATCGCAAATATATGTGCATTGCAAAGTGTAACCGTTATTTATATGGTATGCATTAGATTCATTCATCCACCCCGAAATGCATTCATCCAATCTGAAATGGATAAAAAAAAAATATTCCAAATTTTCCTCTATCCACTGAAAACCATATCGAATTTGCACTGCACGTTGTGTACGGAGTGAATAAAATTTTGATTTGTGTCTGTTGCGGTTGGATTGCTGTTGCTGTTGCGACGACGGTGGTCGTTGTTATCTTTTGACTTTTCTTTAAAAAAGGGTTTCTCTTTAATTTTGCCAAATTCAGTTGTTGCGAATAGCAGGCATAGCTAAAAATGTGATTTTAAGGTATAAAAAGAAATCACTGATTATTGTGGATGGGCTGGTGTATTATTTATCATTCAGTAACCTTCGAATATGCTCGGTCCTCAATATACAGGACGAATACGATTTAGTAAACGCCGCAATACACCAAACTAATACTTAGCATTAAGAACGTTGAACCACAGTTGGAACGATACTTTTTCTAAATAAATTCTTGTAATTGAAGTATTGTTTTTAATTTTTGATTTCATTAAATGCAAGGCTGCTGGCTGGTGGCAACCAACGCCATTCAGCACTTTGACTTTTAGTTTATGGTTCATATTTAAAAAAAAAATCTTTTGGAATAGTAAAAACCATTGTTTTAATTTTTGACTTCATTAAATGCGGTTATTTATTTCGATTTCCTATTAGTCTGTCTGTTGGCCTGGCGGTGACCAACGCCATTCAGCACTTTGACGTTTAGTTTCTGGTTCATAGTTATAAATAATTCTTTTGGAATAGTAAAAACCATTGTTTTAATTTTTGACTTCATTAAATGCGGTTATTTATTTTGATTTCCTATTAGTCTGTCTGCTGGCCTGGTGGCAACCAACGCCATTCAGCACTTTGACTTTTAGTTTATGGTTCATAGTTATAAATAATTCTTTTGGAATAGTAAAAACCATTGTTTTAATTTTTGACTTCATTAAATGCGGTTATTTATTTTGATTTCCTATTAGTCTGTCTGCTGGCCTGGTGGTGACCAACGCCATTCAGCACATTGACGTTTAGTTTCTGGTTCATAGTTATAAATAATTCTTTTGGAATAGTAAAAACCATTGTTTTAATTTTTGACTTCATTAAATGCGGTTATTTTTTCGATTTCGTTTTAGTCTGCTGGCTGCTGGTGACCAACGCCACATTTAACACTTTGACGTTTAGTTTCTGGTTTATATTGATTGTACCTTGTCTCATCTTAACCCAGCAACACAATCGATTTCAAGAAATTTTTATCACATCCGGCTCGTGTTCAATGTGATGTTTTTGCAATGCTCAATGATCATCTGATAATCAACGGTGCCACAAACTTCGAATTTGACTTCAGTAGACCATTTTTTTTTCAGTTAAAATGTGATAAATTGTTACGTTTTAGATATGCCCATGTTCCATTTCCATGAATTCGGATGGTATGTTGGGTATAGCTGGCTTGCACGGCCAGTTGCGACCGACAGTAGAACGGAAACTTCGGAAAAACTATTAGTTCTGTGTTTGGATAGGACAGGATAAACGGGGGGGGACAACGACTCAAGCAACGAAAATATAAGAACAATGATTTAAAACTTACATCTTGGAATGTTAGATGATTGAAGAATTTTTGCAAACTTTTTTTTTTCCAATCAGTTCGTACAAACTTTGATGATCCATCTGAATGTTGTCCAAAAAATAAATATAATACCACAAATCATATAACAAAACCCATAATATGCGGTGCAATGTGATTGACGATGAGTAAAATGGCTTGAAATGGCCAGGACCATAGGCGCCGCATCTCTCTTTTCGATCATTTGAATGGAAAAGTTGCGTGAAAAAGCCCAGTTTTTCAATGGAAAAATAAATATAAGTTTTCATCAATAGTTTGTTTCGACGATGTCAACAATATAAAAACATTAAATACTATAAAGTGTATTTCCATCAAAATATGACTCCTTCAGAATATTATCCAAATTTACTAAACATTTATTACTAAACAATTTAATCACTTTAATTTTCGCAAATTTTAAAATTTCAAAACAATGCGTTTTTGTTATAATTTTTTACATTTTCTTTATTTCCAGTTAATTCAAATAACCGCACAATTGGAATAAATTGACATTCGATATCGCTCCACAGCATTCTATTCAATTTTGAATAGATACTAAAAAGGTAAGCACAAAATAATAATATTAAATTTATATTGAAAATTAATGTATTACATTAAGTATTTAGCACCGCCATCAACCTACGGCTGCACCAAAACCGGACAGTCGACCCAAACCGCTTTCGGGCAAATTTGTCATAAATTTTATATGGAATTTTTTCATTTAAATTCGATTTAGATTTAGTAAATGGCGTTGATGAGGTTTTTTTTAGTAAGTTTTTGCTATCTATCTATTAAAATGTTAGCCAATTAATTGACGGTGTGTTAACGAAACGTTATTGTGTCGGTCAGCCTAATTGTAAAATATATTTGTGATCGATAGCCGAAAAAATGTTTATCTAATAACAAAGATCTTTTGCTTCTCGATAACACACACACACACACACATTTAAATAATATTATTAATAACAAATTATCATCTAATTTCAGCTTAATTTACAGTAAATTCAATCAATCAATCAACCACCACCACACACCAATTTTGATTAACAGGATTTGTGTGTAGTTCGTGCATCCAGTTAAGAATTTCAGTTTATTCATTGAATTGATCAAAAATAAATGTGAGTGTGAATTGCTTTTAAATTTTAGTTAATAATTAACACATTTAGTTAGTACTTAATTATTTTAAAAAAAAAATACTGTCTCGTGTGTTTAAACTTACTATAAAATCATTTATTAGAAGATAAGTTTGAACAATTTTTAGCGAAGACAGTTACATTTAATTAACCACAATTTAAGATTGGAAATATAAAATTAGGCAATTATACATTTTTATAGAAAATTAATTTAAAATTTATAAATCTTAAGATGTTTTATTGAAAATATTCCAATGGCGTTGCGGCTGTAAATTGTGATATTATAATAGAAATAAATAATAAATGTCCCAATGTCAATCTTAAAAAATGCAATTAACAATTAGTTTGGCGTAGTGATAAAATATAAAATTACAGTCACCGAATTTTCTCCAAAAAACCTGTCGCACCATAATAATAATACCATAAAGTTATACACATGAATCGAAATAGTAGAGATATATCGATTCTGGATCAATCCGAAACGAAACCCACTTTCGATACCCACACCGGTTTTTTTTTGTGGAGGTGTAGCCCAAGAGAAACGGATTTTTTTTTGGAGTGTGTAGTCCACGTGGACCCTTATGTTGGTAATTAGTTCAAATGGATGATGTTTTTTTTAAATAATTATTTCACTTGGACACGGTTTTTGGATAATCATTTGAGGTGGACGAGCTTTTTGATTAATTAGTTCGGATGAAAAAAGGATGCTGATCAAGATTACCCAGTCGGTTTGTTGTCAAAGTTATTATGATTGAGTGAGTGAATGAGAGTATTTTTAAACCAACAATTTTTAAACTTACAAACACTTGTGTTTGCGAAATGATGAATACAATTTATACAACTGAACTAATTATCCAAAAACCAACAAATCCATGCTGGTCGATGAGTGAAAGTGCGTGAAATAGTTGAGATCATATGCATTGAGATCGAGTTGGACATGTATTTTGCATGAAAAAAAAGACGGCTGATGCTTTTTCTAACAATTGATCAAAAGACGAGTATTATTCTTTATTAATTTTAAGCAAAATTAAAATCGATTTCAAATGTGTTGTTCCATAAGTTTTGGTGAGACACGTGCGATACACCAATGCGAAAAGAACTGTTCATCCATCAATGGAAGTGTAATTAATTATTGGAAAAATTTTCAAATAAATGTATCCAATTATTTGTTGACAAAATGAAATTGACTTCAACAAAAATTATCAAAATCATTTAGTTTTAGTTGAAAAATTTTCCAGACACCATTCGTATATATTGGGAATGACATTGTATTAGCAATTTTGTGAAGTTCGCAAGTATTTATGAGAAGGCTACTGAATTCGTAAGCAAATATTTAACAACTACACAATTTTGGTAATATCTTATCCAATTCGGTATGTCGATGGCAATGCCAATTTCTGGAATACGAATATGAAAGTCTTTCATTTTATAATAGTTTTTTCGATAACAAATTTTGCTGCGACAGTGTTGACACTTTTGTGAAAGTGTGTGGATAACATTTAATTAAATTATATAAAATTATTAAGTAATTATAAATAATATAATTAAACAATTTTTATGATAATTAATGTTAATTAACTTTATGTATTACAATTTTATGGCAAACAACACAATTGGTACAATTTTTTACGATATAATTTGAATATTTTAGTAGTTTTCAACGAAAGATGCAGTAAATATTCTCACTATTTGTCCAATATTTCTTTGAATTTAATTTGAATCCATCCATGACACAATTGTTGACCCATAGATATTATGTACCTGGTCATTTTTCTCATTCAATGATTGATTAAATTTCGTATGTTGTTTGAGAATAATATGTACTTTTTTTGTGGAAATTCGTGCAAAAAACTTATGTCACTTGGAGAAGTTCCAGGCTTATATTATGAATATACCAAAACAATGAATTCATTTCTCATTCAATGATTGATTAAAAATCGTGTTTACAATTTGTTGTTATCCAATTATTTGGGTTTAAACTGGCACAACAGAAATTTATTTATAATATTTACCTCTTCTAATTCTAACCTAAACTAAAATTCCGTCGAAGAATTGGATTTGGTAAAGTGAAAATAGAAATGAATGTTAAACGAAAAGTAATTGCATTAGAAATTGAAAATTTGAATAAATTTGGCAATTTGTTCCTCGAAACCAATTTTTATTAAATTAGGCACCAATTGAAAATTACCGTATACGAACAATTTTCATGCAAGTTTTTGAAAAAACAGAAGCCGCAGCTAGTTGTGTGGTTTTAAGGGCAATAATACTTGAAACTAAGGTAAAGAGGTAAAGAAACCTGTCTGATTCTGATTCTCATTTGAACCCAAATTGGATGAGTAATGATGCAGTTGTTTAGCATCTGTTTTGTGATGGCTATTATTTTCTAGGAACTTTATTATAAAATGTTATTGATTTGTAATTGTATGAAATTTTTGCGAAATTGAATGATAACATACCGGAATTATTTAAAATTCCATTTTGAAATCGGTTCTGAGTTTATTTCTTAAAAATTTTTCATATTATATTTCATTCTCCACCTTAATACGAATTTGAATCAACATTGGAAATGTACAAATTATTCAGATATTCATAATATAATTGTGAAACCTCTAGTACTAGTTTATTTCTGCGGGCTCCACTAAAACTCCAACATTGTTGTTAATTGTGTATCGTTGGGAAGATACTATTTTGAAATTTTTTATTATAAATATTTTCAATATATTGGACACATAAAATGTTTGTGCCCTTTGTGTCATTTCACATATTGAAATTAAAAGTTGACAATTTAACAATGAATGGTTAAAATTTGTTGTTTCATTATATTCCATATTGGCGATAATTTATGGCCGGGTAGTACAGTTCTGTGTATTAATTGAATTCGAATTGACACCGAAATTTTAGTTTATTATTATTTATACCGCGGAATATCTCTACACTATCTAAACTATTTCAATATTACTTCCGGAGCAGCTTACTCCTTGTTATGGTACTTCACATCTTTATGTATTTCATAATAATAATAATAATAATAAATCGGTTCAATGAAGACAATTCACCACAATTTTTGAATATATATTTTTTGGGTTTCTTTATAATTTATCTGTACATTTCCATTTCGGAGATGTGTCCTCTATAGTATTCTTTCTGTCACCTGTAACCGTTTCGTGTCAAAATCGCAAGCCACATTTTTGTTTATTGTTTTCGTTTTTATGATGAATCCTAACAACACTTCATTTGCTTGCCTTAAGCTTGGCTGTTTTTACTTCACAGCGGAATGCATAGGTTTGTGTTTTGAGCCGTTCCCGATAATAAAGCGTTCCCGTTCAATACAAGCGAGTGGATGAGTTCGTCCACTGAATTGAAATGTTTATTGAATATGTAAATACATAAATAAGAAATGGGTTTTGGCAACACCAATGTGTAGCCAACTGCCATGAATCGGTCGGACCACTCGGATCTTTACTTAACGATAACAACACAATCGAAATGTTTGCCCGTTAAATTTTTCAACAAAATTATTATTTATTTTAGCAGCAGCAGCACAAACGCTTCCGAAAACTTATTTCTAATTTTCATCCTCAGACCGCATATTAACTAAATCAATTATTTCCCATTTTGATCCGGTGATCATTTCCACGTTTTTAATGCACCGTAAATGTTTTCAAATTTTGGCCAAGTCCCAATTCCACTATAGATAACTATAAATTTACTTGTATTTTCAGAGATAACTTTTAAAAACAAATTGTCGGTTTGAAAAGAAACTGTCTGCAAATTTAGCAGTAAGGAATTTGCGCGCTACTTATATCATTATCAGTAATTTATAAATATTAATAATAAAAAATGAATTCAAATTCTAGTAAGTATTTTGGGAAACATTTAATTTTTAATAATCTGTTTTTGATGTTATGTGTATCAACAAATAGATGGGTTAACTAAAACAATTAAATTTATTATATTCCTTCCGCAGATAACTTATTTGATAGTGGTAGTTTGGGAGGCGGAGGTATTTTTATATTCAATTTAAAATTTTTACATCTTCAAAACCGTTCACCTTTATAACATTTCCTAACTAACTTTTATATTAAATATATATTATTTTTTTAAATTCCAATAGATAATTCTGTGTTCCATGTGGGTGGGCCGAGTGGACATGATAACCAATTACCAGGTAGAATAATAAAGCAACGAATTTCTTTTGTTTGACACTAATAAATAAGTAATTTTTGAATAATACAAGTATTTTATGGTTACAGAACAGATAGAGTGGACTGCAGACATGACAAACACTTTAATAAACATTGTAATGTTACACTATTTAGACGTTGATACGAAATCTCAGAGAAACATTTGGACTAAAATAACAAATGGAGTTAACGAAATCATTGATGATGTCACGTTAACGGTTCAACAGTGTATCGATAAATGGGCACAGTTAAAACATTATTATAAAAGAATTAAACTCAATAACACTACGATGGGAAACCATCGAATACATTGGATGCACTATGACTACATGGATAATGCTCTCGAAAAGTGGGCCGAAATTCTACCGCATACGTTTTTAGAAAGTGATACTCCGACAAATTCTAGCCACTCATCTGGACAACATGTTGATGGTGTTGATCGGGCCGAGAGAAATCGTAATAACATAGAACGACGCCATCAGGAGCGATTACGCCGTCAAGATAGATTTCTTGTACTTTTCGAACAGTTTATTGATAAATTTTAAATTTTTACTCTAAAGAAAAAACAAATATAAACTTAACCCATTTTTTTTTCTCTTCGCTGCCTTTTTTGATTGACTATACATTTTATTTTCATCGGTTTATGGTCCAGCCAACAACGCATTCCGCTACATTAATGCTAAACAATTGATAAGCTATGCCGATTCCGGCACAAAAACAAATCTTATCCATTTAGCGCAATTTTGGTTTCCAAACTTTATTTACATGCGATGGGTACTTGAATATGGCGATGTCGTTAGATTATTCTTTAAGGTCTCTCAATCTCTTTACGAATACGATAACCAAATGTAGCTGTTGAAAAACAGCCGTTTATAAAAAGCAACCCTATTAAAAACCCCTGTATTTAAAACAACAAAGTTTCGTTATCTTATTTTAAAAAAATTGGGATTGGCAAAAGAGCTTGAAGAATAATCTTATAACTTTACCATATTTATATACACATTAGTTTGGAAACCAAAAATGAGCTAAATAAACCTGCGCATAATAAAATACATATGTTTTTTTGTGCTGGAATCAGGCATAGTTTATCTGCGGCCGCTGAGTCCGGATACCATCTATTAAACTTTTGTTGTTTGTGCGATTGTGTTTTAATACAATAAAAATATTGGCTAATTAATACTTGAAAATTATTTTTTATTTCCATTTTAACAAATAAAACAAAAGAAGTCGACCTTCAAGAATGGCTGTCAAAGCAGAACCTAATTGTTCCGTATATGTCTGAAATTTTGTATGTTTTTCCACTGGCTCTTCATCAACAGTATTTGGCAGCCCATATGATGGTGTGTATATAAAAGACAAATTTTTATTGAAACCACCTAACCCGAACCCAACGTTCGGCACTGTCCCCATCAAACTTAATGTCTGATAATATATTTTTTTTACTTTGAATTTTTTAATTTACCGACGCAAACTTTTACACATTTTCACACAAATTACATTAACAGAATTAAATTAAAATACCTATAATGCCGTCATTTTTTCATATGGGTTATAATTTGAATCAGTGCAAACTGAATATCCAGCAATAGAGGCTCGTCGGAGTCAAAGCGGAAAGAACGGTGATTATGGTACAGTAATAAAAAACATGATTAATTTATGAAATAAAAAACATGTTGCACCACCGTCGTCGGTCATATCTAGTACGTAAGGTGCCGAAACTGTACCAACAATAGCCTAGCACTTTTGTCAAAAATTTCCCTTTCTCCCGTCCCCAAACCACATGCAAATTAAAACGGAATATCCTAATTTGCAGGAACTCCGTTATTGTGCCAAACCCATAGCCGAAACATATGAAAAGATAACGGCATTAATGAAATTTATGTAATTCTTACACACAGCACACAGTTTTGATACAGTTTTCAAAAAATGCTAACGGACTTTTTGTTTTTATTTTGTTTTTAGTTTTTTTAATTGGCGTAATTAGAAAAATAAATCAATTTTCCAAAAAAAAACCGAAAAAAACCGCAAGTAGAGAAAGTTTTCAATTTGTAACAAAAAAAAATGTTTAATACGTACGGAACAGATGATGCTACTCGCCGGCTAAGTGTTAAAAAACAAACGCTTGATGAAGCCTATGCAGCACCTGCCAATTTTCTTGAAATTGATGTATTAAATCCGCTCACAGTAATGGTCGGCAATACACGTTTCACCGACTATGAAATTAAAATGAAAACAAATTTGCCAGTGTTTCGGCTTAAGGAATCAAGTGTACGACGCCGGTACAGTGATTTTGAATGGTTACAATCCGAATTGGATCGATATGCAAAAATTGTAGTACCACCGTTGCCGGGCAAAGCATGGAAACGGCAAATGCCATTCCGAGGCGATGATGGTTTATTTGATGAAAGCTTCATCGAAGAACGACGCAAAGGATTACAATATTTTATAAATAAAATAGGTGGTCATCCGCTTGCACAAAGTGAACGATGTTTGCACATGTTTTTACAAGAAGATGTAATTTGTAGAAATTATGTGCCTGGAAAAGTTCGTGTTCGAATAAATTAGGCACAATAAAAAAAATTTTATTTTAATGTTTAACAAAAACAAAATTTTTGATTTAATTTTAGTTCTTTCATTTTGTCGTTTTGATTTTGAAATTTTATTAATTTTAATTAATATTTAAATTTTACTTTTAATTAATTTTTCGGACATCTGTGTCGTAAAGATTTTCACTCTGTGTAATAACAAAAAATATTGCGTAATGATTTGTGCGTACGTGCTTCGGCATAATTTATATTTTCTTTCCGATTAAGCGTTGCCAGTGATGTTTGATTTTAGTTTTTTTATTCCGTTTTTCCGATGGGTTTGGGTATCGAGCATAGAATTTCATAACAATTAGATTTTCATACAAAAAATTAACAAACAACACTTTTAACACCACCTCTACGTCCTTCCGTCCCACTTTCGTCCTTGTAAACCACAACTTTTTTTGTCAATAATTTAACTTAACAATGGTAAGAACTTTTATTTGCCTCTTAATTATGTTTAATTTAATTTTTAATTTTATAATAATAATAGCAAAATTTGATGTAGGCGAACGAAGAACGGTGAGTGTGTTTCGAGATACATTTTTTTTCCCAATCGATATTTTTTGCTTCCGAGTAATAGTTAGTAATAATCGTGAAAGGCAAAGCTAAGGGCAAACATACAAATTTTTCACCCCATCATTATGATGGACATAAGTGCTCTTAATTTGTGTCCGACCACACTTCGAACACATATTATATTATTGCACATGCTGAGCAAATGCAATACACAATTTTCTTTGAACACAATGCAACCCCAATGCGCCAGACATTGCTCGTTCTGATTACTTGTTAAAGGCAATTTGCATTTTTATGTACGATATAAATTATATGATAATGGTACGAATTCATATATGGGACTAGTACGGCCCCCTACGACCTAACACCTTAAATCATACATGTACTCTAACTCATTCGAATAATTATCGTACTATAAATACGATAATATGGAGTAAATTCGCAGTTAGCTGGTAACTGCTTGGGATATAATTAATTTTAAAATTTTATCATATCAATTAATAACTCCGATTACAATTACGTACAATGGACACGTGTAAAACGTGAGTAACAGTAGGTAACGATCGTATTTTAGGAACGAAACGCCGAATTATCTTGGAAATTGTGAAAATAAAAAATATATTGGTGGAATCAGTGTTCAGACAGTCATCCGTGTACTACGTTTGTGGTTGGAAATACATTCCATCCCAGAACATTCTAGCGTTCCTTTGAATCGGTTTTATCACATGAATTAAAAAAAATGTGTAAATTAAAATCAATTTTCTCATTTCCAATCATGCAATGCACGATACAATTCAATTGATGGTCCCATCGAATATTTGATCCTATAATAGATTAAATTCATTAAATTATTTATATAGATTTCAATACACAATTTGGGTGCTATTATTTCACATTCGCATCAGCTTTAAAACTGTTACAAAATAAATTATTGGTTTCGTTTGCATTTTAAATCTTTACAGATTCCACATTTTTGATTTTACACAATTAAAAGTAAAAGTAGATTTTCGGTTTGGTTTGTCAATTATAAATTACATTTGCCGAATCCTACATTTTTTTACCATGGTTGACGATAAGAAAGTGGACGATATCAAACCGATGTAAGTCAAATTGTTATGTTGTTTGTTTGCTATATTTATTTTGAATTTTGGAATTTATTATTTTTATTAATTTTATCCGACTTTCAGTTAATTATTATTTAATTTGTTTTCTTAAAAAAAAATAAAAATAGCTTTTAATTAATAATTTTGCAGCATTTGGTGTCGCTGAACATTGACCCAATTGGCTTATTATCATAAAATTTCGAAATTTTTGTGGTGCGCAGTCAAACAGCAAGGTTTTTATATTTAAAACAAAAAAGGCGGTTGAAACATATTGTGGAGAAACTTAAAGTTTTTCTCACGCTTTTCCCATGTGTTTTTTCCACAAATTTTACGCATTGTTTAGTGCTAACCATGACCAAATTATAGATAAAGATTACAGTGAATGAAGTTATCGCAAACATTAGCATAGAAATGTTAACTTCTATAAGAAAGATCTTGGAATATTTTCCTTGTATTCTTCAGGTCAACAACAATTTAAATAACCAAACTCATTAATTAGTGTGGATTTATAAAAGTGTAAGTGCTCTGATAAAATGACACTTTGTACCAATTTTCTGGCAGACTTATACATAGCAACACCAAAGTAAATTACTCATCTCACATCCCATCCATTCACATGGATTGAATACAAAAATTCGATTAATTTATTAAACACATTTCTGGTGTTGGTGCAATTAATTGTCTTCGGAACAACAGGTTTCAATGTATCGTTGAATCGAACAAATTTCCGTTAAATATTTGAAAATAGGTGACCTAAAAAATGGGCAACAAAATGGTTCAATTATTTGTGAAAGCCTAATGCCAATAGCAATACATCAAAGTTATCATGAAGTAAATTTGTGTTTATTGTTTCCATTGTTAAGGAAACCAAATAAATTCACGTCCAGACCTCTGGCACCATATCAACGACTACCATTTATTTCGAAAATTTGTGAAACTTCTTCAATGGTCACAATTTCAATAATGATGGTGATGTCAAAACACAATACTTGGTTCCTTTTTTTTTGTTTTTTTGTGATAAAGACCAGAAGTTCGGGATAGATTCGGAACCATTTATTGTAGAATATATGTTTTGCACTGGTCACACCCGATGAAAACTGTTTCTCCGGTTTTTAATGGTAAAATTCAATTAAATTGTTCGAATTTGTCATAAGCTTAAAAACTGTATTTTCTAATTCTTATTGGTATTTGGATTTATCGTCATCAGAATTGGAACCACTTCAGATTCTTCTGTATTGTACAAGGAAATGCTTTTCAATTGACAAATAGCAGACAATGTCTTTCGCGTATTCCATAATGTCAACTTATTATTTTCAACTCAAATCGGTCTTTGTAAAAAGTTATAAATTTTGTGGTTCCTTGGTATTGCAATTTTAAGTGCCGATAACGCATACTCTCATTGCTTAATTCAATTTATAATTTCTTATAATTTTGTGTTTTTATTTATTTATTTAATTATTTAATTAATTGTTTTTAGTTTATTGATTTTAATTACAATTATTTAAATTTATTTACTAAAAGATAAAATAATTAATCATTCAAGAATTTCATATTATTTAAAATTATAGCTCAGATAATGGATTAAAGTTAACACAAGCCGTAAGTTAACAAAACACTTAAATTATTATTGTGTGTGATCATAATTAAGCGTATAATATTTGTTTTTTGAAAATTTCTAACTTTTTCCAAAAAACCAAAGGAGACACTTTTGCGTGAGGTGTTTGCCTTGGGCCACAGATTGTCCCACATTCATTTTCAAAATGATTCACAAAAATGCAATGATTTATTTCATTTTAATTTTTTATACTTATCCATTGACTTATCACAGCTCAATCACAATCGGTTAGTGATGGAATTTTAATTGATACAAGAAATAAAGGTTCTGCATTCATTTGGTCAACGTTCTCTCATCGGCCGATAGAATAGTTTGTTAAATTCTATTATTTTATATAAAATAAGTCTACCGAAATAAATTCTTAAGTTCGTATGTCGATACAGAGCCCTAAATCAAAATGTGTCTACAAGTATTTTCAACCTATTAGAATTATGTTCCCCATCATCGACATTACATTTGTGGACACCATGTGCTTACCATAAATGAATGGAAAAAACAAAGCGCCAACATTAAATTTGGTGTTAAAATTGGTTAAAAAATTACTAAAACATAAGATTTGCTTAAAATCGACATAAATCACTAACAGAAGGCAGAGAGAAATATAAAGTGATGATGAACGTCCAGGTCGATCATCTGAAACAATTTCCAGAAAAAAAAAAAAAACATTAAAAAAGTGAGTGATTGCCTGAAAATTTCTTAGACATCTTCAGCCGGCATTCATCGAAATTTGTCAATTTGAAATTTGAGTTTGGAATATCGAAAACAATTTTATCTGTTCGACGCAATTGGTAAATTGATATCAATTAAATAATGATGTCACCGAATCAAATTTTCTGGTTCAATCAATTCACCTAATTTGGCCCCGTTGCCACTTTTTATCCAGTCCCCATTTACCAATTGAAAGGACATCGTTATGTTGCCGACATTGAAGCCATTCAAAAGGCGATCTTCTGCAAGATCTATTATGATGAAAATTAAAAATTAATTCGACATGTTAAAAGATCTATTGTACCGTTAAACTGCTTGTAATGATCGGTTGCCCATCTGCAGAGTTTCCAATTATTAATGACCAATTTAGACCGGATTCTTTGCCCGTCACCGGGTAAACAAAAAGGTTTTTTCGTTTGCCTATAAATTTTTGCAAAATTTTTGAGGAGATTCTCTAGTTGATTTTTTTACAATAACTACGCCATTCATTAAATCATCTGAAAACCGATGTAGCGATATTAACGACCGGTTAGTATTCCTTTTCGCCATCCATTTAAGTTAAATTTTAGTTACACTTTTATGATCGTTTTGATTTGCAGCCCTTCAAAATTTGTACTTTTAACCTTTCGCCCGCCGCCACGTCTTATGAGCAACGAATTCGGTTACGGGCTAGGCTGTACACCAAAATACCAACCGTGATCTGGAACCTCGCAGTCCATGTTGCTCCGCCTGATACACATTACATTATGTTACATCATGTATTCAATGTAAATATTGTCATATTTCTATTATTGATCGCGTTTTTGTCTTTTGACAATTCCATTTCTACATTTTTGGAATGGCGTCGATCATATCCATAATTTATTTATACATTCACGCAAAAGTTAGAAAGGAAGCTAAGCGAAAAACAAATATTGATTCGTTTTAAAGTTGACAAATATACAAATCCAATAATTTTATTATGTATTTTAATTATGCTATTTTTCTAATACGTTTTTCAGCGATTGTGTGAATTGCATCCAACAAGCAATATGCCTATGACTGTATTGTTTGTTTGTTCACTTGTGTTTCTAGTGTTCGGTATCCTTGTCGTACATGAAATTAGACGAGAATTTGTGAAAGTAAGAGCCCAACAAGAATTAGAAAGACAAAATAATAGAATGAGACGTAATGGACGCAAACCCATCGTCATACAGACGGAAGAGATTAAGTTCACCATACACGATAAAATAAAACTAATTTTAGTTTTTAATTATTATATATTTTATTTTTTTATTGTTAATACCTCAACTTTTGCTAATCTTATTTGTTCAGAGGTGCAGTAAAAAATCAATGAATTAAATAAATTATTATTTATGGGCGCATACACCAAACACACACACTCACACTGCACTCACAAATCAAAACACAAATTCAAATGTATCCCAAAAAATTTTTGTTTGTTTAAAATAATCTGAACTAATCCGTAAACATACTTAAGTGCTACTGGTAATTTAAGTTGTGATACGAGGCCACCACTTAACAGGATATTATGAGTTCGAATTTTTCGGCAAATATTATTGGCTGAGCTGCAGGCGATTTGGAAGTTAGTGGGAACATTTTTGTAAAACTGACTGTTAAATGGGAAATTTTAGGATATCAAACCAATCCCTCTTACCTTTTGATAACACATTTTTTGCAATAATTATATTAACCCCCACTCCACAACCGCACCAAAAACTTTAGCCAAAAATTTTTGCGTTTAAAAAAATGGTAACTCTGACGAACGACTTTTTTTTTGGCTAAATACCAGGATGGGCGTAAATTTAATGATTGCGAAAAATGTGTTTTTCAAAAATTAAGGAGAATTTGGTCATACATTTTGATATCCCAATTTTTATCCGCTTAACAGTTATTTCCGAAAAACTGAAAATTTACAAAAACTTTCCCACCCCCTCCCAAACTTTCAAACCGCCGGCACTCAACCGAAAATATTTTCAGAAAAATGCTAACTCATAATAACCCGTCAAGTGATCTGTATCGCAACCAAAATTACGAGTAGCACTTAAGTGTGTGTTTACGGGTAAGATAAGATTTCTAAATATTAGACTCTTTAGATTCTTGTCCTCCTACTACACACAATTTTTCGGTTTCAAATAACGATTTTCAATTGTAATAATGCACCAAACCCAAAACAGTTAATACACACACACACACACACACACACACACACACACACACACACAAACACACACACACACACATTAATATTATGCGCTCAACAACCAGACGACCCAAAATTGAATTGATTAACTCTTAGCTTGTTCGCCATAAATTATTATTAATTATTTATCAAAACTATTTTACTCTTTACATAAATATCAACTTTTAGAAAATAAGATTAATTTATTAAAAGCAGAAACTATTAATAAAAATTTATTATATATTTAAAAGTTATAGGTGTTTGTGCAAATAATAATTTAACAATATTTAAAAAATATATTTATTAAAATTAAATTAATTAAAATTTAGAAAAAAAAAAATTTTTAAAAAATATTATGTTTCAATTCTTTTATTAAAATAATTAATTTAAAAATATTACCGGAAAATTTAAGTTTTATTAATTTTATTTAAAATAATAATTATAAATGTTAAAATAAAAATTAATTTTTTGAAAAAAGATATTAAAAATAATATTATTCCTTACTCTCCAATTATCCAATCACATTTTTCCAAAGTTTATAAAATTCAGAAAATTCACACCACACTCTCCCCAAACTGCCGCCATCCCTCCTCCGCCCGTATGGACTCCGTGTCACACATGTTAATACACACCGACAACAATTTACAAAAATTTTATTTAAATAATTTTGTTAAAAAATTTAAAATTTTAAATTAAATCATAAAATTTATTATATTTCCATATTTTTAATAATTAATTACGTGTACGTGCGTGCTTAGATTAAAAATAGAATAGGATAGTTTTTTTTTTTTGTTTTTGGTGATAGAAATTTGTTAAAAACTAGACTGAAAAAACAGGGCACATAAAATTTAATTAAATTATAAAATAATTAAAAATTAAAAAAAATTTTATATTTTTTTGCCTCAAAATGATGAAATAACCAAAAAAGACAAAAAAAAAATGGACTGACTGATTGATATTAAATTTTATTTATCATTTGGAAATATACTGGGAATAGATTGCATAGATTATTTTGTGGTACCGTCGGAGGATAGAAATCTGTATTATTTTATATTATTATTATTATTATTATTATTATATAAAAAATATATTAAATATTATAAATTAGATTATTTTATGAGGTCTAGCACATGTTGTGTGCTGTCACCGGTGCCGGCCATTCCACCACAATTGTGCAACCGGAAAATGTAAGCAAAATTAATGATTTTTATCATTGGAATTGGTTGGGTGTGCAAAAGTAAGTTCCGTTTTGTTTTTACTTTGTTTGTTTAAAATTACACATCTTCCAATTTACGGATTCCACCGGTCAAAGATCGTAGTCGTCAGCCACATTCATTCTTCGAACCATTTTTTTTGCTAATTTCATAAGTTAATCTTAAGCCATCGAACGCAATAAATTGTAATTCGAGTATTCCGCGCGGTGGTTGACATCATAATACGTGTCCATCTTAATCCATTGATTTTGAATGATTTGACGACAATCGATACAACTTTTCTAATTGAAATTTATGGGATCGCCTTAGGCCATTTATCATAAAATTTTATTTAAAATCAAAAAAACCAGAACTTACTTGTTACACATTACTTAAAAACATATATTTAAATTTTAATTTGGTTTCCATGTTGTTGGCCAAAATTATTTTTGAAAAAAAAAAAAAACAAAGTTGCCAACCAACAGGGGGGGGCCCGGCCGCATGCCGTGAATCGTCGAATTTTTTTTATCTCCTCACATGTCATTTATCCATAGACAATAAATTTAGATTTTATTAAAATCATATATAAATTTAATATTATGTTAGAAATAAGTTTAAGATTACCAAATTTTAGCCATTATTTGTCAAATAGATTTTATATCGTCACAGGTTCTTGTGATTGATGAAATTATTGTGGGTGGCTGGGTCACTGCGACCGAACGAGAGAGAGTTATAAATTTATTAAGTAAATTTATTATAAAATGAATTTAGTTTTTTTGCCTTTATTTAATTATAATATGAAACTAAAATGAAAAATTTATCACCCTAACATATTAAATTTTGAGTCCTTAACCCCTGAAAAACCATAACATATCCCTGTTAATTTTTTAAAAATATCAAATATTTAATTAATTTATTATAAATCTAAATTTTTACAAAAAAATACTAATTATTAATTTTATTTTATTCATTATTAACTTACAAAACATATTAACTCTTAAAACTTTGCACTTAAACTTTGAATATCAAATAATTAAGAAAATTAAATAAATATCATAATTAATTAATTAATTAACCTAACTTTTTCTCCATTTTAATTTTATTTTCAATAATAATTACTAATAATTTTGTAGTATTTGTAGATTTAGTGAAATAGAATATTTTAAAACCAATTCTTAAACAATATTTTTAATTAACTATTACAATATATTAAAAATTTAACAAAAATAATACAATATATTAATTATATTTTCCATATTTTCCAATTTAATTTAATTAATTAATAATATATAATTTGTTTGTAATTCATAGCACACATTAAAATTAAATATTACCAGCTAGGCACAACAAATTGAAATTGAATAATTATAAAAAAATTAATTAAAATTTAAAAAATTCAATAAAAAAATACATATACAGAATTTTTAGAATATCATTAATAATTAAGAAATAAATTAAATTACAAAAAAATTAGTAACATTCTAGTAATACTCCAATACAAATCATAAATAGCTGTGAATGAAATTAAAAGTGAAAAAATTATAAAAGTAATTCGCTAAAAAAAAAATGATACACAAAAAAATCCAAAAATTAATAAATTAATTTAATTATAATTTTGAAACTAATTTTACACAAATTATTCAATTTAAATTTAAATTAATTTCTACTGTTTTTTTTGGTTATTTATTAATGAAACCAGCCGCAGTTTTTATGTTATAGTCCCGATGATTTTAAATTTATCGGTACGAAGTTACACGTAAATAACAAAAGGTTCAATCAAACTTTGTTTTTCACCCCAACTGGGTTCAATATCTTAATAATTAATTAATCGATTTTAAAATTTAGACGCCACCATACCGATATCATTAATTTGATGTTAAGATAAGGCAAATTCGGGCTCGTGGGTATCCAGCTATACTTACAGGAATGTTGAGAAATAGTTTAACGCCATCATTTTTCTTTTTAAAAGTTTGTTTAAGCATAAGTCAAAGAAAATCATGATGAAAAATTTTTTTTGGTATAAATTTAAAAACTTGTCACATTCATAAACTTTCGTTTAAGCTACGGCGTTGCGATGGGTCTCAACTGGTTCCGGAAATAGCTACAGTGATGTAGACATAAAATTGATTTTTGATATGGATAAATTTTATCTGTTCTTTGATTTAGACAGATCCAACAATGAGGACGTGACTACTGATAACTGGTTCCACACACTCCTACGCATTTACACTAACCTTCACATACACACAAATGTACAAATACACGAACGCCCAATCACATAAATGCACAAGCGCACACGCAACCATATCAACACATTTTTACCCAAACATCGCCTAAAGTAATAGTGCTGCTTCAGCTCGAATACATAGACGACAACGTTTCGCAATAGACCGAATCACTCTAAGTGTTTGTTGTCTGTTATGGCAAAGTTCTTAGATACAATCTTCAATACGTTGGAATCAACTCTTCACATGAATTAATCTCAGTTGCACACGATTTTTATTTTGAAGACAACTTCATAAATTGAAATCCAACGGATTTGGGTCCATGTTCTCCACACTTAAATCCGTTGGATTTTGTATTTATGGAGTTGTTTTAAAAAAAAAAGTCTATGCAACTGTGATTTAACCATGGCAAGAGTTGATTCAATGTATTGAAGACTGTTTCGAAGAACTTCGCCACAAGCCACAACACACACACTTAAAGTATTTCGCGTCTTTTGTGAAACGCTGTCTTCTATATATTCGAGTCAAAGGAGCACATTTTCGGCATTACTTTAGGCTTTGTATGGGTAAAATTGTGGTGATATGCTTTCGTGTGAGTTTGTGGGTTTATGTGTGTGAGAGTTTGTGTATGTGCTCGTTTTAGCGTGTGTGAATGTGTAAATGCTTCGGAGTGTGTGGAAACAGTTATCAGTTGTTACGTCCTCATAGCAAGCTCTGGGTAAATCAAAAAACAGATAAAATTTATCCATAGCGAAAATCAATTTTATGTCTACATCGTTGTAGTTATATCTGAATATCTGAGGAACCAGTTTAGACCAATCGCAACGCTATAGCTTAAACGAAAGCTTATGAATGTGGAAATTTTGTAAATTTATACCGAAACAAATTTTTCATCATGATTTTTCTCGACCTATGCTAAAAACAAAGTTGCGAAAAGAGAAATGATGGCGATAAACTATTTCAGCAACTTTCCTGTAAGTATATCTGGATAACCACGAAATAGAATTGCCTTATTTTAACGACAAATTAAAGATCTCGGTGTGATAATGGTGGCGTCAAAAATTTAAAATCGATTAATTAATTATTGATATATTGAACCAAGTTGGTGTACAAAATAATGTTTAATTGAAAATTTGGTCATTTACGTGTAACTTCGTATCGATCAGTCGAATCGGCCAATTAGTTATATAATATTTTCGATACAAAATAACACAGATAGTCTAGTATTTTTGTATTCATCTTGAAATTTAATCCAATATGATCACTGACTATCAGCCACACACACACACACACAAATACCATACCAATTTTTGTGGTTGTTGTAATTCGTATCCGTCTTTCTTAATTTCACGTCAGACATGGCTTATTTTGCATTTTTTTTAGCATAACTTTTCAATTGCCCGGACAAATGCAGTGATGTTTTAGTAGTTTCGATAAGAGACAGTAGCCCATTTAAATTTTTTAGTAAAAATTATCAGTTAATTTTACATTAAAATTCCCACAAAACTGTGCTGCAAATACACATTTAAATTTGCTATAACAATATTCAGAAGAAAACCTATTATTTTTTACTGGGACCATTCACCCCCAACTATTTTCAAATATAATTAGATAATTTAATTGGTGGTAAATTGTGTACGTATTTTAAATTATACCAAAAATTAATAATTTATTTATTTAAAGTAAAATTATGTTTCAAATTAAATTAAAATGGCATGGAAATAAAACCAAAATTTTTAATGCAATCTTTTTCTTTAATTTTAAATATGTAATTATAATTTAATTATTTATTAATAAAATAAAATTAAAATAAAATATATATTAAATTAAATTCAACTTTTTAATAAAATTAACTATCAACTTTAATTTTTTTTCTATGATTTTATTAAATATTTATATGATCCGGTGTTTTTGTATTTCATTTTAATTTTTAATCACTTATTAATTTACATGGAATTTTAATTTAATTTAATTCAATTTAATTTAATTATTTTAACCATTATTTTGTTACATTTGTAATTCATTGTTTGTTTAATTTAGATTAACCTTTTATTGTAATAAAACTATAATAAACATAGTGTTAAATAATTATTGTACTTAGGCATTTAAGCCAGATAAAAATATATAACAAACAAGCAAATTAATAATTAATAAAAAAATATATATACTTAAGCTTAATTAATAGTTTGCAAATTAATCATATATATTTACTCACTTTTTTCTTAAATTATTCGTAGCTTAAAAATATATAATTAATCACAAAACAAAATACATATAATACTTAAAATATATATTGATGTTTAAATATTTAATCATAGAATTTAAGAGAAATAATTAAAATAATAAAATTATATGAAAAATTATAAAATAAAAAAATTGTTATCTTTCTTTTTAATCACTTTTTAATCCCATTCCTATTGCCACAGTGTCAAATACCACCAAAACTATACGAAAAAATAATGGATTTTAATTTAGTTAATTTTATTTAATACCTTCGTCCGATAATACGATGCGAATGTCACCGCGGTCAACCCATCGGAAACAATTTACTGAAGAAACAATTGAAAAAGTTTGTGATTTTGTAAAAATATTTATGAAATGTTCAGCAAAATCCACCAGCCCACCCCTTCATCGAAACAGAATTGTTGGAATACCGAAAACAATTATAAATCGAATGTTAACTAATCTATGCGATAGGTTAAATTCAAAACTCTGTGCCCACTAATTTGTATTCGATAAACTTCATTTGGCTATAAAAGGCATTGAAAAAAGGAAACAACCATCGGTGCTCAGCAACAGCATTCCCATCACCAATCAGACATAAGCATTCACCAATCACAAGAATGGAATTTAAGGAAACATGTACCTCTCGTTAATTACAGTACAATTGTTGAATTGTTATATACTCCCAGGCGGTGTAATTTCGAAATGTGACTGTAATTAATGTTTCGTAGATGCCACTTTTCAGCAACCGCTGTAACCGTCACCGTTGTGTCTATTCCAAATTTTAATTAAAAATATCAATTTGAACATAACAATTAAGAAACATTGAAGAAGCCTAAAAAAAAAACCGATAGTCTCCAAATTTAATCTTTAAAATTAAAAATATCTTAAAAAAAATCAGGAAATTTATTATCTAAAAAATGGATAATTCATCAACTACAAAAATTGCATAATTGCGGGACGTTTGAATTATATTTTACATAACAGAACAGTTTCCATAACCATTCGCAAAACCGTTGACGTATTACGGCCTTGATTTCATCACGAATATTGTTTTTTAATTGTTGGATGGTTTTTTTGATACTTTTTCTTTCAAATATCCGCAAAATAAAACGGCCGACATTTGAGCCATTTGGGTACCGCAGAGTATGTGCGGTGACTGTAACTTATTGAAACCATAATTGAGAATGGTTTTGCCCCACAGATAGTCTCAAATAATTTTCCAATATCGTCCAATATATTTACCATCAATGGTTGATAACACGACAACGGTGCCGTGTTCATTTTCCAAGAAATATGGGCCAATGATCCTTTCGGACGATACAGCACAACAAATAGTACCCTTAAGTGGATGTAATTGTTGGCGATTAACTGTTCCATTGACTATCCTGCAGTTTTTGCTTGTTAACTTAATATTACCAGACGCCCAACCGTAAAAAAAGTTTCAAACAAAAGTAGTATCTACAAGATCAAGATTCAAAATCACGTAAAATTTCCCACTCTTTCTGAATCTGTGATCAAAATTAGGGGTTACCATTAGAAAAACCCGATTTTAACCATCAATGACTTTGAAGGTGAAGTTCACTGTCAAATTCAAAATCACTGTCTGAAGTAAAATTGTCTTCTCTTTTCAAATCTGCGGTCAAAAATAGGAGTTGCCATTAGAGAAAAAGCTTTTAACCTGCAAATTACCTAGTAGGTCTAGGTTAAGGTCAAATTCATCGTCACCATTCGATGTCCCCGTTCGATACCTAAAACTTTTTTTCCTTTGGCCCATCGTTTTCGACATAATTGACTGCGAGGTTTAAAATCGGCCACAAAATATAATGTACCAAAAATTCTCTGCAGCAAGCCCAAGTTGCATCCGACATTACTTGTATGTTGATGTTTCTACATTTTCCCGAACACTCTCGCCCAAACCCGTTCAATATTATCATCTGTGTACACCGTACGTTGTCTTCCTGTGGCCGCCACCAGAATGGTTCATTACTGCACCTCTTTTTGTTTGAAATTTGTAACCAGACGTTTTATTGTTGAGTATCCAATCCGCATTACAAAATATCGACGATATCCACACTTAGTCAAAACAATGGTCAACAAAGTTCAACGCTTTGAGATCATTGTTCGATAGTGTATTTGTTGGCCTTTTTTTGTTAACCGTATGATTCTAGGAGCTCAAAAAATTATTTTCCAATATCATCCGTTTCACATCATCATTATTCTGGATACTTAAAACCATTCCAGAAGTTTAAAAAATTTCCCTAATAAATTGTAATATGATGGTGCACACTGTCTGGATGTGACAACACTTCCCAACAAAGCCGCAATAATTTTTGAAAGAAGTTACCAAAGATTGGACAATGTCACAAAGCCTTTCCAATTCGCTAAAATAACAACAATAAAGATTTTTAACATCGAACTAACATTCGAAATTCTTAAACCAAAAGTGTAATAATTTCCTCTTTTCAATTTTTATACAAACAATTATGTATAACTTTTTGACTGGTCACACTCTGATATTGAAATTTTGTACTTCAAATTAAAGGTGAACACTTTCTGATGATAATGAAATCGGAATAAGTTTACCAGTAATTTAAGAAAAAAAATATTTATATTATTTCCACCACCGCCGCCGGCGCCTTCTCTATCTCTATACAATCCAAATTAATTACAATATATACGAGGGTTGTTTCTACATATTTATAGTTCCTGTAACTACACATTTAGTTACCATTATTCCAAAAAAATTTTTTACATTTGCCATTGCAAAAAAAAAACATTATTTTAGGCAAATTTTCAAAAAAGCAATCAAATAAATTCTTACATTATTCAGAAAATGGATAAATTACAGGTTCGTGTAAGTGTAATTCATTATCGCTATTTTCGAACCGGATCATCAGCAACCGATATCAAAAAAGGATATGGATAATAATTTTGCGTATAGTTCATTTCATCATCGCTATGAAACCATTCGTTTTTTTTTCGGCTTAGCTGAATTTAATTAATTTGCTCTTGCAAACCATAAATGATGAAGCTAAAGACGGGGTGCGAAGGAATCAGTAGCTTACAAAAGGAAATAAAATAAATATAGTTTTATATTATTGGAGTCATACGATTGGATGTCGAAATTAAAAACTAAAACGACCACATTTAGTTAAGAAAAAAATTCTGTTTTCATGTCGATGTATGCGCACCACGATCTCACACACACACATCAGGTTTTAACAACAGCAAAATTTAATAAATTACGATATGCGAATTGCTTCACACATTCACCACATACACTTCAAATTTTAGCCTCCTAGCAATTTTTTATCCTGTTTCCAATTCCAAAGCAAAAAAAAACAAACGGCTGGAAAGAGATTCACATCACATGAAATGATTCATCACTGAAACAAATTTTGAACGTTTTGAAACATCGTCTGTTACTTAGATGTGAAAAACGTTTGCCGGCGGGTTGGTTGAGCTACCGTTAGGCACTGTGTTGAAATAGAAATTAAATTTTATATACTTACTTCCTCTTACTCCATGGCGTTACAACCCGAGTGCGGTTTTAGTCTTCCGCTCCAACACGCTTTTCCAACCTGACCTATCCGCAGCCGCAATGTCTTCCAATCCCGAATTTTTAGGATCTTTATCTAACAGTTTACTGCATCTAGCCATCTCGCCTTAGGTCTTTCGCGCGGCTCTCCTTCTACCCTCTGGTTTACTATTTAACCGGTTTTTTCGGTACACGCTCCTCCTCCATGCGCGTTCTACGTGTCCAACAGCCATCTCAATCTATTGATCTTGATTGTTTTGACAATCAATTTGGTTGACCGTGTACAATTTGTCTAATTCAAACTAATTCAAAATTGTATCTTCGCCTCCAACCATTCTGTTCTTTGACGGCGGCACCAAATATGCCACGGAGTACCTTTCGTTCGAAAATCCGAAGTAATTGTTCCTGGTTTTGTGTCCGGTGCACCAAGCTTCCGACCCATACGTTAATATTGGACGTATTAAAGTTGTTTTGTTTATAGCTTGCACTTAAGATCTCGTTGTAATGCATTCGATCGGAATTGTTTTTTATTAACCCGTAATAACATCTGTTGCCAGTTGCTATTCGGCGGCGTATTTCCTCTTCAATATCATTTTCAACATTTATCAACGATCCTAAGTATACGCGAAACTATTGACTATTTCAAAATTGTGTTCTCCAATATTAACCGAGTTTGATCTCGAATTGGTGATGTGTATTCGTTGCCACCAAATATTTTGTTTGTTTGTTAAATTTTATATAAACGCCGGCAATTTATCGAACAATCCTCGTCCAAGTAAATTTATTAACATATACAAAATTAAAGCATCTTTAAATTTATGGTAATTACATTCTAATATACAGTACATTTTTCTTTATGCTCACAGATCACATCACAATTTTCATTTCTTTTTCAAAACTGTCTGTCTACATTGAATCATTAATATTCATTAAAAAATATAATGTAAAAAATTTTTTATTATAAATCGCAATTGTTTTCTTTGTTTCTTAGAAAATATGTAAATTTCTCTCAAATTACATCATTTTAAGTATACAAAAATGAAAATAAAAATGCAAAAATGAATATTAATTAATAGAAGAAATATATAGCCACCACCACCACTGTTTTTTGTTTGTCCTGAGTCCTTTACTTTCTGTGCGTAAGACACATATTTTTATGAAATTATAAAAAAATTTATAATTGAATATTAAAACAGTTTTTATTTATTGTTAGTGTAGACATTGACATAATTTTCCTATTTGAGACAATTATTTTTCAAACAAATTACAATAATCGTTATTTAAATATTGTGTTTAACATTGCTGAAAAAAAAATATAGAACAACATTTTCGTTTTTTATTTTTTTTCCAGTTGTTATTCACGTATCACTTGAAATTGATGGTGTTGTGTCGTCGCCGATTAAATAAAAACATTTGTAAATCGATAAAATTATAAAAAAAAACGCGTTATTTTGATTTAATTGTAAGTGTTGCATGGATTCGTTATAGTATCGTTGGCGCCAAGTAAAATAACAGCGAATTAAGCAAACTAATGGCCCCTTCCAAATCCGTATAATTTGTGAAAATGCACCTGTCATCGACACTGACACACACACACACATATACTGTAATGTATCCAAGAGCAATGCTATATTCCCGAACCATATTGGTGTCTATGTCTATGGAATTTCAGCTAATTGGTCGATTCCCTTATATTTTCACAAAATCTAGATATTTAATCTTTTCATTATCATTAGCCATACGTTAATACGACTATCCTTTATAATTTATCCTATACTATACGACTATCCTTTATAATTTACGGTTGATCAATAAATACAAATCATATATTTATTCATCTAGTCCACCACAAGGAACCCCCTCAATTTTATTTTAATGCCATTCATAATATGTTTATTGTTAGTACATAAATTTATATGGACATCAATTAACAATGCTCGAAATGCTGAACGAAATCACATACGCCTTGCAAACCAAATAAAAAAATGTCACGTCATTAAAAAACTTATGTACAACGTTTAGTTAAGTAAAGTTTAGATAAAAAATTTAATGTTACTGTGTGCGGGTGCATTTTGGGCATACGGATCAATCCGTATCATTATTTTGTAGATGATGACGATGAGAATGTTGTTACAGTCAATGAAAATCATTATTAACCAATGTAATGTGTCAACAATACGGTGCCACACAACTCATGATATTCATTTAATTATTGCGTTTACTAATAATTTCCTCACAAAAAAGTATCATATCTTGATCGATTGATTACACGGATTGGCCACCCCCGAAATTGTGTGTGTTTGTGTGTTATGTGACACCTTTTTCGAGTGCGGTTCCATTGAAAAGTCGTATCTGTCGTGCTGCTGTTAAAAACGCCACGAACAAAGCTCACTAGAACTCTTAAAAACAACATTTGTGCCGGTATTTTAGAAATTACACCAGAATTGTGGCAACACATCATCGAAAATTTCAGACTCAATGATTGTAAACGATCGTGTTGCAGACCATTTGAATGCTATTTTATATTTCACATATAATTTTGTACGGACATGTTCTTTGTTCAATGGAAAACATTTTTTTAAATAAACAAACCGCACGTTTAATCCGAACGATACGTTTTTTGGAAGTTCTGGGATCATATGGGTAAGCACCAAGGTAGCCAATATTTTTTAATAATTTTTCAAAATCAATTCCATCAAATTGGTATGGTATTTTTTGAGGTGTGTCAATGAAACTTGGCTCATATTTTCAAAACATTATTATATGAGTTTAACGTTTAAACCAATTTTTTTACTATTAACATTCCTAATCGGGGAAGTTAATGATGTTAAGACGAATTTTTCCGGTGATTTGTAAGTCAATCAATTATGAAACGATTTGAAATGATATTTTGTATATGTGTTCAAAATGGGATTAGATAAACAGTTACTCAGGGCAGTTTTAAAATATCGATACTCTGAGCGGTTTTAGAGTTTGGTATCGTGGTTAATTTTTGGTATTCCTTATCCGATTTTAATGAAATTCAGTATGTATAGGTGTAAAATGGGATTAAATTAACAGTTCATAAGTTAGTTCTAGAATAACTAATACTCAGAACAGTTTTATGGATCAGAGTTTGGTATCGTGGTTAATTTTTGGTATTCCTTATCCGATTTTGATGAAATTCAGTATGTATAGGTGTAAAATGGGATTATCAGAATTGGATATTCTGGTTAATTTAACTAAAGCAGTTCTAAAGTATCTAAACGATCTGGGCGATTTTACAGATAAGATTGGCTTTATAAGATTTTGATTTAATTTAGTATGCGGGTGTAAAATGAAATTATATGAACAGTTCCAAAGGTGGTTCTGGAAAATCAATATTCTGGGCAGTTTTATTTGGTCAGACTTGGGTATCCTGGTTAAATTCCGGTATTCTTTATCCGATTTCCATGAAATTCAGTATGCAAAATGTAAAATGAAATTCGCGTTCGCGATTAACACACGTGCAAATTAGCTAACGTTCCGATTATATGGCGTTCGGATTAACTTGAACATACTTGGTGAATTCAAAATTGTTTTCATTTTATCGGAAAAAAACCTATATATACGAGTGTACTCCACCTTCCGCCTCATCATCCTACACTATATTTACGAGTCCATTGGATATTTACAGCAACCAAATAACTGCCATATTTTTGTTTTTTATAATATAATTATATTTTTTTACATTTTTCAAAACGATTTTCTCTCTAAAGGATTCGTTTTTCAAAACAAAAATAACAAATAATTTATATATTAAAAAATTTTCCTGAACGACTACGACTACACAACACAACACAACATTTGCGTATAAAAAATCTAAAATAATACACACAATCAACGGTGTGTCACGCAAATTATCGGAATGGTTAAACAATTAATTCTTATGAATTTCTTTATGTGGGAAATATGTACCACTAACTAAACAATTGTACATGGATGCAATGGAACAACGAATTATTACAGATTTGGAGGCTTACCAGCAGGAAACTAATATAAATAGTATGTGGAAAAAATTAAAATCATGCGTTGAAGGTGTCGCAACAGAGGTGATTGGAAAGGAGATGGTAGTAAGAAATGAGTGGTTTGATAATGAATGTCGAAATGCTCGGGACGCAAAAAATGTGTCCAGGCTGAAAATGCTAACGCGGGCTACACGGACCACTGTGGAAGACTATCGCGAGAAGAGGGATTTCGAGCGTAAATTGATTCGTAAAAAAAAACGAGAATTGGAACGAAAGGTTTACGTCGAAATGGAAAAATTTAACAGGAACAACGATAATATAAGATTGTACCGGAATGTCAATCGTTTTCGCAACGGATACAATCAACAACCTTTTTTGTGCAAAAACAGACATGGTCAGGTTATGGCGCAAGAGGAAAGATGCCTCAAAACATGGGCCGAATACTTTAAAGATATATTAAATGTGCATACGCCAGTGAATACTATGGAAGATGTGCAATTTCAAACCGCCCAACCATTTATAGCTGAACCATCAATACACGAAGTAAAGAATGTTATTCAGAAGCTCAAGAATAATAAATCACCTGGATCTAATAGCTTACCAGGTGAACTCTTTAAATATGGTGGAAATGCATTATGGTATCAACTGCACGAGCTAATTGTAAAGATTTGGAATAATGAACAGGTGCCAGATGAGTGGAAGGATGGTATTATCTGTCCATTGTACAAAAAGGGTGACAAATTGGATTGTAACAACTACAGAGGAATAACTTTATTAAACATTAGCTATAAGGTATTTGCTAATATACTATACCATAGACTTATTCCATACGCCAATGAAATTATCGGAGAATACCAGTGTGGTTTCTGCGCAGATCGATCTACATCTGATCAAATATTTAGTATACGGCAGATCTTGGAAAAGTGTATGGAATTCAATGTTGATACACACCATTTGTTTGTTGATTTTAAAGCGGCATATGATAGCGTCAATAGGTCAAAGTTATGGAATATTATGGAAGAGTTTGGTTTTCCAAAAAAAACTGATAGATTTGGTGGCTATGACGTTGGAAAATGTGAGGTCACAGGTACGAATCCGAGGTAAATTATCTGATCACTTTGAGACGGTTGATGGACTACGACAAGGCGATCCATTATCAACACTGCTATTTAATATTACGCTGCTGAAAAGGCAGTGAGGGGCGTAAATATTGATAAACAATACACGATTTCCACAAAATCGGGTCAATTGTTAGCGTATGCGCTGATGATATAGACACATTGGGTTGGAATATGATAACTGTCAAGGATGCTTTCGAATCGTTATAAAAGGAGGCATCAGGTCTGGTTCTCAAAGTGAATGCAGAAAAAACAAAATATTTGGTGGCAACGAATACATCACGAATTCGAGATCAAACGGTTAATATTGGAGAACACAATTTTGAAATAGTCAATAGTTTCGCGTATACTTAGGATCGTTGATAAATGTTGAAAATGATATTGAAAAGGAAATACGCCGCAGAATAGCAACTGGCAACAGATGTTATTACGGGTTAATAAAACAATTCCGATCGAAAACATTACAACGAGATCTTAAGTGCAAGCTATAAACAAAACAACTTTAATACGTCCAATATTAACGTATGGGTCGGAGGCTTGGTGCATGACACAAAACCAGGAACAACTACTTCGGATTTTCGAACGAAAGGTACTCCGTGGCATATTTGGTCCCGTCAAAGAACAGAATGGTTGGAGGCGAAGATACAATTTTGAATTAGACAAGTTGTACGCGGTCAACCAAATATTGTCAAAACAATCAAGATCAATAGATTGAGATGGCTTGGACACGTAGAACGCGCATGGAGGAGGAGCGTGTGCCGAAAAAACTGTTAAATAGTAAACCAGAGGGTAGAAGGAGAGCCGGAAGACCTAAGGCGAGATGGCTAGATGCAGTAAACTGTGATATAAAGATCCTTAAAATTCGGTATTGGAAGACATTAAGTACGGATAGGTCAGGTTGGAAAAGCGTGTTGGAGAAGGCTTAAACCGCACCCGGGTTGTAACGCCATGGAGTAAAAAGTAAGTAAACAATTAATTTGTTTAACAAATAAATAGGAAATAGTAATGTTTTTTGGGACGGAAACCAATCGAAATGGATTTAGATCGGTAGCATTCCGTTTATTTTACGGACACACGGCCAGCAGCATATATTTTAAAATTTATATTACATTAAAACAATGTTCGTGTGTGTGTTATTGTTCTTACAAATATTTTTGGTTTGTGTGTGTGTGTGTGTGTGTGTGTGTGTAGTACAAAAAGGGAAAAAATATACACTTTTAATATTTACTCTTTGTAAAGTATTGTGCGAGAGAGGTGGTGAAAAATGGTAAAAAATATATTCATTTATGCACGAAAATATTCCATAATAAATAATGACATTTATTGATAAAAATTATTTTGTAACATACGCCAGAGGAAAGATAAAAAAAATAAAATATGTTTCATGCGTGAGTATGTAAATTTGGGTTTTCAAAATTAATAGCTATAAATAGATGAAAAATCAAAATTGGTATATTTTTATATTAATTTTTAAAGCACAAAAGTAAATACATCACACACACACACACACACACCCGCCCACGCACATACACATCATTTTAATCAATTGTTTTTATTTTGTTTTTGTACCAACAAATGGTGACGCTTGAGAATACGAAATTTTTATACCAAATTTATATTTAATAAAAATATTATTAAAAACATTTCAAAATAAATTTAAATAAATTTCACATTCATTTATTATTTTTCCAGAATATAATAACAGCCGTGATATGTGTCGTTTTTTGTTAAAGATATTATTCATATTTCATGTTTCACATTTTCAAAACGAATTACCTACAAATATTAAAAGTTTTAGTAAATTTTATCAGCCCTTCTGTTGCCATTCACCGACGAAACAATTCAATATACAGGGTGTCCCAATTATCGACGGCAATACGAAAACACTAGATTCTCTGGATCATTTTGCGTCGAAAATATCATATAACATTTTGGCCGATTCGACTTCGGTACCAAGTTACACGCAAATAACCAAATTTTCAATCAGACCATGTTTTGCACTCTACTGGGATCAATATCTCAATAACTAATAAACCGGTTTTAAATTTTTGATACACTATTAGCATTTGCATACCGAAATCTTTAATTTGACGTTAAGATAAGGCAATTCGGACATGTGGTTATCCAAATACTTACAGAAATGTTGACGATTAGCTAAACGCCATTTTTCTTTTTGAAAGTTTGTTTAAGCATAAGTCAAAAAATCATGATGAAAAAATTTTTTCGGTATAAGTTTAAAAACTTGCCACATTCATAAGCTTTCGTTTAAGCTATAACATTACGATAGGTCTCAACTGGTTCCAAAGATATACACAAATAACAACAACGATGTAGGCATAAAATTGATTTTCGCTATGGAAAAATTTTATCTTTTTTTGGTTTTATCCAGAACCAACAATACGGATGTGACAGATAATTGATTCCATACACTCCTATGCATTCACACAAACCTTCTCGCACACACAAACGAACTCACACACAAACACATAAACCCAGAAAAGCACACGCACGTATATCACCACAGTTTTAAACAAACAAAGCCTAAAGTAATTGTTGAAAATGTGCTCCTTCAGCTCGAATACATAGACAATAATGCTTTTCAATAGACCGAACCAATCTAAGTGTTTGCTGTTGCTTGTGGCGAAGGTATTGAATACAGTTTTCAATAAGCTTAATTAACTCTTCAAGTGAATTAATGTAAGATCAAGTAAAAAACAGTTGCATATACTTTTTCTTTAAGGCAACTCCATAAATAGAAATCCAATGGATTTAAATCTGGAGAACTTGGCGACCATCGAATGGGCCCACCTCTGCCAATCTATCTTGATTTTAGAATTTGGAAGTAGTGGTGTGAGGTAGTAGTTTTTTTCAATTTATACAGAAGGCCTTCATACCCTGTCAAACGCCTGTGAGATGTCGAGAAAAGCCGCACAACAATAACTCTTCGTTTCAAATGTATTGATTATTTGATTAATCACTCTGTGTATTTGTTCTGTAGTTGCGTGATGTTGACGGAATCCAAATTGGTGATTTGGTATAATATAGTTTTGCAACATTACTACTTTTAATCTTTTAGTAAATAGAGTTTTCAAAAACTTTTGAAATAGCTGGTAATAGGCTAATTGGCCGCCTATATGATTTTACATCGTCGTGTTTCTTGCCTGGCTTTGGGATAAGAGTAATTTTAGCGGTCTTCCATTGTTCTGGAAAGCTATTTGTGTTTAGTATGGCGTTGAAACTATATAGGTTAAATATTTCATAGCAGTTGGTGTAAGTTCTTTTAGCATTTTTCCGGTGATTTTATCAATTCCCGGTGTCTTTTTTGGATTTATTTCTTGTTTTATAAATGTTTGCACTTCTAGTATTTTAAATTTTTTTATAGGCAAGTTCATTTGTAATGGTGTTTCAAGGAAATCAATAATTTCTCGATCTTCATCGATATTTCATAAAGCGTATTCTGTTCCCCCGGTTACGGTATGAAGTAGAAAAGCAAAACCAATCGCTTAGTCAATGAAAATATTTTAGTACCTGTACAATATAGCGAATGGGCTAGTCCCATAGTTGTCGTACCAAAAAAAGTTGGTAAAATGCGTTTATGTATAGATTGTGGTGTCACTATAAATTAATATTTGAAAAATGTTCATTACCCTTTACCAAATATTGAAGAAATGATTGCATCATTGTCAAATTGTAATTATTTTTGTGTATTAGATTTGTCCGGTGCTTATCCAACAGTTGAGAGTGTCAGAAAACTCAAGACAATATCTCACCATTAATACACACATAAGGGTCTATTTCAATATATACTTGACTTCCATTTGGTGTAGCTGCAGCACCATTTATTTTTAAATCAGTCATGGACCAAATTTTGGTAAATTTGAAAAATGTATTTTGTTATCTTGTCGATATTTTGATCGGAGGTAGCTCTGTTGCATATTTGGTCCTGTCAAAGAACAGAATGGTAGAATTTTGAATTAGACAAGTTGCACGCGGTCAACCAAATATTGTCAAAACAATCAAGATCAATAGATTGAGATGGCTGTTGGACACGTAGAACGCATGGAGGAAAGAGCGTGTGCAGAAAAAACTGTTAAATAGTAAACCAGAAGGTAGAAGGAGAGCCGCAGAAGACCTAAGGTGAGATGGCTAAATGCCGAGTAAACTGTTATATAAATATCCTAAAAATTCGGGATTGGAAGACATTAACTGCGGATAGGTCAGGTTGGAAAAGCGTGTTGGAGCGGAAGGCTAAAACCGCACCCGGGTTGTAACGCCATGGAGTAAGTCAGTACTGTTGCAGAGTGTAAAGAAAAGCTTTACGCGGTCTTAAGTCGTCTAAATAATTACAAAGTCAAAATAAAACTGGAAAAATGCAAATTTTTACAACTGTCTGTAACATATTTGGGTCATATATTATGTCAAGTAATAAAGTCAGTCCAAACCCAATTAAAATTAAAGCTATTGTCGAGGCGCCATGCACTACAACGATACAACAATTACAGTCATATTTGGGTTTAGTGAACTATTATCGTCGGTTCATTCCAAATTTGTCGACTAAATTATTTGAATTGTCTCGTCTATTAAACAAAGAAGTAGAATTTATATGGTCAGACATGTGTCAAACAACATTCGAAAAAACTAAAAAGTTAATCACGGGTCACAATGTATATTAGCGTTGTTTGATCCACTTAAACCAGTCGTAATAACAACAGATGCAAGTTCATATGGTGTAGGTGCGGTGATGTCACATATAATTAATGGAGATGAAAAACCTGTTATGTTTGTCTCAAGTACATTATCACCGGCGCAAAGAAACTATTCATTACATTACACAGGGAAGGCTTAGCTGTAATATTTGCAATTAAGAAATTTCACAATTATATATCAATAGTAGACCATTTACCATTGTCACAAAATCCGATTCAATATTAAACGAAGTTTAGTCGTATGTCATGAATGTCTGGCCACAACCTAAACAAATGGTTGATGGAATAAAAAATTATTATAAATTACGAAATATGTCTGAGAACAGAAGATGAATGTATATTTTATGGAAACGGGGTTGTTATTCATTAATTGTGTGTCAAAGTCAAGTCTTGCAACTTCTACATCAAAATCATACAGCAGGAATTGTTCGTATGAAAATGATGGCCAGGTTGTATGTCTTCTGGACAAACATAGATAAAGATATTGAAAGGTTTGTAGAACAGTGTGAAAATTGTTAATTAATGCGAAATGTACCAGTGGAAACCATTGACTAGTCAATGGTCACAATGTAATTTTCCATTTGAAAGAATACATTTAGATTTTTTTCATTTTGCTGGTCAAGTATTTCTAATATTAGTCGATGCTTATGCGAGTTTTTAGCGGGCATTAATTTTAACCGACCACATGGCAGACACCTTGCTACTTTGTGGCGGTCTAATGTCAATCTATAACCGCCCCAATGCGTCGCATCAATTATGTATAGAGTTTTTGTTTGATTTCAACGAAATCGCATAATTCATTAGACTGCCTGCTTCCATACTATGCGTTGAGTATGGATTATGCGATCATTTTTAGTTCTCACCAATATATTATCCTTATATTTAGCATAATGCCGTGTGTCAACATCCCGGCACTCAATTATCGTATCAACTGAGATTTGCTCGAAAATGGTACCTTTTATTTTCAAATTTCAATTTGTGAAAAGTGGAAAGTAATTGTAAAAATTCATTCTACGAAAGATTGGAAATTTTGATTGAATTTTATAATTTTTCTAATTTTGAAAATCCATTAAAACTATAACCCCTAATTATTTGAGCATATATGGAAAGCGATTTTCTAGATAATTTCCCATTTCACCTGCGCGCTAATATTTTTCGCAGTAACAATAAGAATACAATGGTCCAGCAATTTATACATTAGCTCGCGAAAAATTCTGGAACAGATTCTCTTGCTAAATTCAGTACGGCAACAAAAGATCACAACATAGATCGTAATTTGCCATTTTGCTCGCTTTCAACACACCTGCATATTCGACAATTATAAATTTCTAGTAAATAGTAAATTTTCAGTGATAATTTCTGTTTGTGTTGCCGAATCTGAACCAAAATAGCTCCGTTCAACATCGTCTGTTGTTTCCAACCACTTCCTTTCTGTAATACCAAATTTTGTGTTTTATACCACAACAAACCCATAGACATGGACAAATTTATTATAAATATAAAAAAAAAAACAACGACCCAGTTACTAATTGCCCCCGAACACACAATTTTCAGTTATGCAACAGTGAGAGAGGGCGGTACAAACTAAAATAAATTTTTTAATATAATTGAACATGGTTTTGTTAAATTAATTGGGTAGAAATATGTTAAAAGGATATATTGTTTAGATATTTGTGGAATATATTTTATAGTTGCAGGCATTTTAACAATATTACATAAACATTATTTATGGTATATACCGCGGCCTCATATTTAAAATTAATTGTATCCCAGTATTAGTTTTGTTTAACATTTACCTACAAATAATATACATTTTCCAAATTAATATATTCCTAACTCATAAATTTTCACATAAAATATTATTATGTTGATTTTAAATACATGGTAATCCATTTCAATTGGATAGTTCCAAATATCTTCAATACCTTTATCTGTTGGTGTAATGACTTTCAATGGTCAATATTCAAGGTAATTTAATGGTCAAGTTAACTTTTTTTTGTTTTAAATTAGAAACCCCATTTTTGACGGTTGTTTTGAAAGTTGTTTTGCGGGGAATTTTAATAACTTTCTTTTAATTTGAAGAAAACCACTGCATCTAGTTATCGATTGTTGGTAGAAGCTTACGGTGAACATGCTCCAAATCAAAAAACTTGTGAACGGTGGTTTACACGCATCAACTTCACAATCAAAACGCGATATTCATTGCCAGAAGATAATGCTGTGCATTTGGTGGGTGATCAGAAAGTTGTGGTGTATAACGAGCTGTTAAAATCAAATGAAACGGTTACAGCTGATCGCTACCGACGACAACTGGGCGAATTGGCAAAAAAAAATTGAACGAAAAACGACCATTGATAGCTCGAAAACACCACAAAGTTTTATTTCACGATGACCAGGCCAGATCACATCGTGCAAACATCGTTAAGGAAAAAATAAAGAAGCTCGGTTGGGGTCATCTTGATCACCGCCCCGTACTCTCCAGACCTTGCTCCTTCTGATTACCATTTGTTCCGATCAATGCAGGTCAGCCACAGACAGATGTACGCTTTCGAAATGCTGAAGAAGTGCGAAAATGGGTCGATGAATGGATTGGGACAAAAGATGAGGAGAAGTTCTTCAAACGAGGAATCAACAAACTTCCTAAAAGATGGGAGGAAGTCATAGCTAACGATGGGCAATATATTGGTTGATGTACTCAATCATTTTGTTTTACAAATAAATGCCATTTTCAAGCCAAAAAATCGAGATTATTAATGCAAGGACCTAATATATCAAAATTTTTTTTTCCCCAAGCCTTTACGAAGCAGTCAATTCAAGGTAAAAATTTTTAAAATATACCCAATTGCTGTTAATTTAATTTTGTATCTTTAAATTAAAATAAAAAAGTAAAACTAATGCAAAGTTCTTAGTTCGGCTCGCGTTCTATAACTATTCAAACAGTTATTCATATCAATCGTCATGGTAATACTACGTCAGATTGAAAGAGAAACGTTGTAATACCCGTAAGTACAGTTTAAAGAATTTTAATAATCCGTTGGTATCCACCATATCATATCAGTGCATCCAGCAACTTGTGGTACTTTTTAAACATCATTCCGTTGCATTGACCGCTTATTCATAAAAACAAATTTTGAAATAACATTTTTAATGTAAAATTTCCAAAATTTTTCAAATCCGGTGTCAAAAATAAGGGTTTTAATTTTAAAACAACAGTTAACTTGACCCTTAAATGATCGTGACCATTGACATTGCACGGTTAAAGTCATTACACAACCAACAGATACAGGTCGCCCAAAATTCTTCACAATTTTTATTTGAAACATTTTTTTCGAAGTCGACCGTCCGATTTGTTTTTGAAGATATTTTGGAACTACCATCAATTAAAATGGGTTACCATGTATATATCGTATTTACGGTATATGATTATTGTTCATAAGCATAATTTTCAACTTTAATATTTTGTTATTAGATTATTGTATACGTAATACGCGTACGCATACATTTAATGATGGTCATTCTTTGTCCAATATTGCTTCTATATTATTTTAAACGTTATTACATATTATATTATTTTGCATATACATAATAATAATGCAAAATATTACAATATCGGTTTTTGATTAGCTGCCATTCACAGGGCTTAATGTATCGACATCAGTAGTTTCTATTAATATATCCTATATTAAGTATATGTTGTAAGCAAATTTAGATAAAAATGCATAGGGTAGCGGTAAAAGTTTTTGTAATATTATCGTTGGTTGTAAGATTAATTTAAATCATTTTGTTTTGTATTGACTGCGCCGCCATCAATTGACAACGATGAACAAATTTATAATTAACTGGGATATACCCAAAATCATAGACAATTTTGTTGGTATTATAAAATCTAACAATATAATCTCTCTGGTCAATTGTGTCAAATTAATGTGTATGTTCAGCGAATACTAAACATACCAAATGATATTTGTTCATAATATTGGGGCGCACACAAACCAAGTACGGTTTTATCGCTAGTAGATGTCTTTTGATGAATTTTGACATATCTAAAATTCATTCGAAATGTCAAATCAAATTTTTTTTATCGCTAGTAGATGTGCTTCAATTGTCAGTTTGCTTAAAAAATTGTTTAGTATTCATCGGTGGTTGTGTATTTTTTGTTTAGTTTTTGGTTTTAAAATGGAAAATCAAAATGTACATTTTCATCATGCTTTGGTTTTGTTCGATTCCGCAATGGGACAAAACGCATCGCAAACTTACAAAAAGTAACGGGCTGTGTTTGGTGATGTTGAGCCTTAATAAAACCACGGTATCATAATTGTTTTGCTACATTGGTTATTATTTTGGTTGGATTACCACAAAGGCATTATACAGTTTGGAAACTGTTACAATGCACCCTAACAATCAATTCAGAGGTATACCACATTCAACCGATCCAACAAAACGGCACAATAAAATAGTGATCAGAATCAAGGAAAATCAAAATTTTCCAGTACAGCAAATATATTTCGTGCGAATGAATTAATGTAGTTTGGTTGGGAAGTGTTGTTACATCCACCACATATAGTGCAGACCTTGCGCCTTCCAATTACCATTTGTTCGGGTCTCTGCAAAACTCTCTTAATGCTTTATAAATTGAATGCCGTGTAGAGGCCTGCTGCAAAATTTACTTGGATCAATTTTTTGCTCAGATAAAACTAAGCGGTTTTGCTGTAATGTAAAAATAATGTTCATAAACCAGAAACAAAATGGCAAAACGTCATCGCACAAAATGGACGATACAAAAAACCACACTTGTTTTATTTACAACTCAATATAAGGGGTGATGTGAAACTGATCGTAATAATGGAGATCAAAAATATGCACTGATAAATTGTAAACTAATTGTTAACTAATAATAGAGAATTAATTTTTGGTGAGACCAAGGTATATTCACCGGGATATTTTAGGTGTATACTGAACTAAAACCCTATGATAATATAAACTATAGCAACTAACATGAAAACTATTTATATATGCCTTTAATAAATGTTGTTTAATATACAGGATTAGTATACACGCGATTTATTTAGTACAGTGAAATGAAACTAAATTCAAACTATTTAATATGTAGACTGGTGATTGGGTGTGTAAACACTTGACCGGTTGCTACCTATAAAAATTTTGGTAAAAGATAATTCTTCGCCCAAACTATTATCTAAGTGAAACTAATGTTACTTAAATTTGGCGTATATTGGTGCGCACCAAACGTTCACGTATGGTAAAACATTTAAAACAACAAAAATATGACCTATATTTAGTTCAAATTTGGGTGAGATCAATCAAAATGAATTGGGTGTAAATTAATCCATAGATATCCATTACCAATACCACACAATGGTTACTATCATATTTTAACATAAATCTATTTATTTATGTATTTTATGAGCAGGGTAGAACCAACCAACCGCTCCGCCGCCTGTACATTTGGCAAAAAAATATTACTAATTTTAGTTGCAACGTGAGCGAATCCCATCCACATTTTTGCTGTCTACATTTATTATCAATGCTTCGTTCAAAGCCAAATGTGATCTCATAGTAGTGGTCCTCTAAGTTTCGCATGTGAACAATAAAATACTTTAGACATTTGAATAGAAAATATGCTATTTTGGTATTAACAATATTTATTATTTGCAGCACTTCAGGTAAGGTCGAATGATTCTATTTTCAATAATAAAATTTGTGAAATTTTTAACGGTTGATTTCCATAATGGAGCCGTATGGATAGCACGCGACGGAATGAATTTCCATTCTATGTGTCGATAAAACGAAATAAAAATCGGATCACAATTCTCATGAATTTTTTGGAACTTAAATAATAATAGAATCGGAATATCTGTGTCGATAGCAACTGAAACAGATGGACAAAGACATTTAATTTTAATGGCAAAAATATCACGGGACAAGTAATCCGCAGGTGTGTCTTGTGAACGAACACAAACATAATTCCTATCAACCACGTTTGTTAATCTGTGAATTTCTGGAATTTATGCAATCCAAAAGAATAGTGGATTGAATGCGTCCACAAATAAAATGATTAAATTGGAATTTCAATGGAATCCTAGATTTTGTGAAACGAATTTATATAGCAAGAGTGCCGTACATAGTTCAAAACTTATATTTTATACCACCAACAACAACAGGTAATTGTTTAAGACAAAATTCTGCAAATAATTGTTCATTTCGGTTCAAACACAAACACAATAAATTGTGGTGTATTCGACGTCGTAGGTCATTAGCCATCTGGTGTTTGTAACCAATGTGACCACATTCGAACAATAACGTAAACGGAAATTATCAAAATAAATTCTAGTTATTTAGTTTTTTGTACGCTTTTATCAATTTCACCCACCTTTCTGGAAAGAGGTAAAATTTACCAATGGTTAAATTGTAATATATATATTACTGAAAATAGTGACCGTTTCTCCGGGTCTACCCTAAAATATTACTTATTTATAGAATATGCTGTTCAATAAATATATTACACATAAATTGTAAATAATATGCAATAGTTAATACAACCGCTGTCCCATACAAAACCGGAATGGATTAATGCAAAAATAGATTAAATTTTCACAAAAAACCATTTCATTTATTTCCTTCCTACTGAAATACATCGATTTGCACTTTCAACAATTGAATTAAATGACGACTTTTTTTATGCCTGCGATTGGAATGCTGTTGGCCACGATGGTCGTGAGATTTCTAAAGTCAACATCTAATGGAAAAAGAGGTGCGCCACAATTGATGTTTAGTAATAGAAATTAATCGCAGGTTAGTAAGATCATAGACCTACATAACTAGGTATTTAATCCATTTCTCTACGGATACGTAGTGGCATGAAATATTTGACAATTTCTTGAGGACATATATTCACCGAACCGTATCACAAGAAAAACTAACAGAAACAGCCGCATTTTTTTCTATCCTTTACTACACAGCCATTCTGGTTTATTATGGGACAGCTGGTGTTTACTAAAATTATGCATCCATACCGAAACATATCAATAATAATATATATTCTAATATATAATATGGATATGGATGTATGTGTAATTGTATGTTCATGACGGACGGGCGCCGCTGGCCAAACGTACATTTACTTAAGATAAATGCACTATATAATTTTAGAATTTACAATCATTTAATTTAAATCTAATGTACAATATAATTGATTCTTTCAAATACAATTGGTTGATTTCAAAATTTATATAAATAAACTATATAGCATTTGTGTGGTGTGGGATTATTTTGTATTATATTACCCATTATCATCCAAAACACCACAGTTGCAAGTAAATACTGTTTACCAGTCGCTCTTACTACAGTATTTTTGTGATAAATTTGTAGAATCTTCTTGATGTATGTAAAATAGATTGAAATATATGATGATAATGATCCATAACTAATTCAAATAAAAATACTAAGTTTTATTCTGAATGCACCAGCAAAAGACTATATATTTTTCTAATAAAACACGTCTGCACGACTCAATGTGACATTGAAAACAGTGATAGCATTAATAAAATCATATAAAAATTAACTGTAAATCCGTTCTTTAGCTACAGCACCATCAACACACTTGTTTCTTATTGGCTGGCCTATTAAAATATGTGAAAAAAACAAAAAACAAAAACAACACACATGTGTGGAAAAAAAATACAAAAAAAAACATTGTGACAAACACAATGAAGTTAGTTGTGGCTGACACAAATTTAGTTGTGACAAATAATGAAAGTAAGAGAATCTGGAGGTGAAACTAGAATTTTAATATAAAAAGAATATAATCAATTGTAATTAGAAAATATATTATAAAATCAATAAACAAAGTTTTGTTTATTAAAAGAACGGTTGTGACTTAATTGAATGTTACAATGCCAACAATATTTTAAATATAAATTTTCAATTGTTACAATTAATTTTTTGTTCACAATTTTAAATTAATTATAATTTCTAATTATATTTTTATGTATACAATAAATTCTTTAACTATTAACTAAACAATATTGATTAGCAAAAACAGTTGCTGTGTGTAACTGTACTTTGGTGTCAACTAAAATATATTCAAATAAGTAGAAAAACCTTTTTTGTATGTTAAATTGCAACTTATAATTAAATTAAATAATTTTAAAATTTTAATTATATAAAAAATTACAGTTTTATAATTTAAATTATTTTAAAATTTTAATTATATAAAAATTACAGTTTTATAATTTAAATTTTATTGTTACGTACAACAATTCAATTTTAAATTTTTGTACAAAATTGAATACTAATTAAAATTACAGTTTTTAAAATTTGATTATAGAAATTGACTTAATTATAGGTTAATATAATTTATGCGCAGTCATATTAATATAAACAATTGGATGGAATATACATATACTTAAATATATTAAGTCATGTTACTCCGCAAAACATTCTTCATTAGTGCTTGTTCATTCAGTTAGATTATGGTGTTTTTTCTTTAGGCTTTGTCCTAAACATTTAAATCATTATATATGTTCTGGTTCACAATCTTTAAAACAAACTATACATCGTCCTTAGAGCAAATAGTTTTGTTATATCAGTAACCGTACAGTCACCATAAACTTATATTTATTACTGCAAACCTAAATGGTTTTTAGTTTAGAAGAATTATTCAGCCTATATGTCTCCAATCAAATCGGATCTAACACCATAAGTTATATATTTTGGAATATATACTATTGCTACCGAAAACTGGCAAAATTCATTACAATTATTGTATTAATTTTTATTAATTTATTGTATTAAATGTGGCTAAATTTATATTACATAAAATAAAATATAAAAGTTTAACAATTTAACAATTTTACAATCCTTATCCAAAACACATTGTTGTAGTTAAACAAATAAAATTGTTGATAGTACTAACTCACATAAATATTTACAGTGAAAGTAGACCTTTAGTGTCTTTCATACATATTGATTATATGTGGTTATGTTAAACAAATAGTTTTGTTATATTAAATTTAGCTATGAACCAGAGTATTGTTTTTCTGGCTCAGCCTTATTTCAACCACCAATTCAGTTATTAGGTCAAGTCAAGTGTTGCTACCCCGGCTCGTTTACGATCATGAAAGTAAAGAATTTTGATCACTTCAAGAAGATAAAGTGGTTTTAAAATAACAATCAATAAATAATAATTATTATAAAAATAAAAATAATGTAATTTCTACCAATGTATTTCGAACAATTGTACAAAGAAGAATAGCATCGCACCACATCCAAAAATTCCTTATAATTAAAAAATTAATTTAAATATCTCCCCGTCTTACCGATACACCGATGGTGGACAAAGTGCGGATAATCCAAAGTGTAAAACATCCCGATCCTGTTGTCAAATTTATTCAGGAAACGTAAATATCCACAAAAGAATGTTAGTGTAAATGTCGAAACATTAACGTAACCAATATTTTAACATTAATTAATAATTGTTAGTTTTTGATTTTGGATGGAGTACAATTTAAATATAAGTCGCTGGGTATTGGTTAGTTTTAATATTTAAATTGTTAATTTTTTTAATCTTTTTTAGTTTTAGTTTAGTTTTAACATAAATTTTAAGCTGCCAATTGACTTAAGTTTAATTTTAAATGAAGTGACATGATAACATACTTCATGTAAGTAATTATAATATTAGAAGTCCTAATTTAGGACACAAACAGTATTACACACACTACACCATTACGACACGATTGTTGAAGTTGGAAACCTGACAATTATAGTTTAACACAGCATTGAATAATAATTATAAAATTAAAATGTCGAATTGTAATAAAATTATATTGAAATTATATTGGTAATAATTCTGGTTTAATTTATATTAATAAATTTCGAAACATTTGGGCTCATCCGGTATTCAAACTTTATAGTCCGTGTGGAATAAATAAAAGCGATAATTCGTAAATCAGATAGCAAAATATAAAAATTATAGTGTTAGTTGGTATTAATTGGGCGGCAGCAACACCACAATACCATTGGTTTAGCGGCACCAATATCAATAACTGTATTTGATTTATCCAAATCAAACAGTCATCGGTAATAGATAATATAAAGAGTAATTGTTGTACAATAATTATATTTTCAGAATTTCGGAATAGTAAAAATGTGTTTGATTTAAAACAATTTTTGTATTGTAATTGTTAACCGATTTGCCAAAAGACACAAGTTGTTGTAGCCATTTTGATAATAATAATTATCTCGCACTACCAGTGTCGACTGTGATCCTGGTGTTATGATGATTTTCATGTCCAACTAACAACACAACTGTTGGTTGCCAAAGTATAAAATGGGTTTTTTTAATTAAATAAATAAAAATTTACCGTTTACAAAAAAAGTTGTCATTGTCAGTAGCTTCCAATAATTTTCATATAGAAGTACTATAAAGCCAATTAAATCAAATGTAACTAAAGAAAATATAAACTTAAAGCCACGTCCGATAGCGGTTGTCTTCCGCTTCGGAATATTTAAAAATGTTTGTTAAATGAATTGCATTTCATTTGTTCAGAAATGTAAAATAATATAAAAATTAATCAATTTTTACAACATTTCTACATTGAAAAATTGTAAACTGTAAATCCGTTCTTTAGTTACAGCACCATCAACACACTTGTTTCTTATTGGCTGACCTATAAAATATTTAAAACAAAAACACAACACATATATGGAAAATAACAAAAACATTGTTACTAATACAATGAAATGAGTTGTGGTTGGCACAATAAATTTAGTTGTGATAAACAATGGCAGTAAGAGAACGTGGAGGAGAAGGGGGTGTACATGGAATGCGAAATTATAGTTTATTTTTTCCGTTATTTTTTTATAATATATTTTAAACAAAACAAAAACTGAAATGTGTGTATATTAAATTAATTAAATTAAATTTAACCAGTCAGTAATCAGTATCATTTTATCAGTCAATGGTTGTAGTAGTTAGACGTTTGTATGCTGCAACAATATGTGCGGCAAAATCACGGGTAAATCAATGGTTTATCAATTAGTGTATTTTTGGCACATTAGACATTCAGCGGTAATTATTGTAAAGAGTAATTGTAGTAGAAAACGACTGTAAAATATAGAAATTGACATACAATTATGAACATGTTCACACATATAAACATAATTAAAATGTGAAGAAAAAGATATTGTAGTTTGGTTATGGATATGGGGGGTGGATATAGTGCGGTTATAGTCCCGCACTACCAGTGTCAAATGTAACACTGGTGATTTCCACCTCCAACTAAAAACATAAGTGTGCCCTGAGTAAGAATTTATTTTTTTTTTATTCCACCAAGTGGTCAGTCACTATTTATCATTAAATTGACGGCCAAAATAATAATTATCAAATGGAAGCCGATAATTATGTCCACAAAAGAATGTAAGTGTTAAAGACCAAACACTAATTTAACTTTAATTAGTAATTAATAGTTTTTAAATTTGGATGTTCCGCGGAATATTGAAGAATATACGTATCGGCTGATGTTTGTTAGTTTTAATTTTTAGTTCATAATTTTTTAAAAGTTATTATTTAATTTAGTTTAGTTTATTTAATTTATTTTTAATGGACTAAAAAAACCAATAGTTCTAAAGTAACAATTTGAAAATATAAAAATAAAGCAATTTGGCATCCAAGCGGTCAACAACTACTGTGGAAAATCCAAAGGGAAATATGACCGATGAGGAATGAAATGTAAAGGGCGCTCGCTCGGTGCAATTGTGCGCCAAACGATGGTTTGCCAATTGTAGTAGACATTTGTATACAGATGAGTAGCAAAATCTCTGTTGAAATCGGGCCTGTGTACTTAAAGTTTAGTCCAAGTATCATATGCAATTGGTTTAGCAGCATAAAACAATGATTTGATGCTGTCCGGCGCGGACGGAATTTATAAAGATACAAGTTTTAAAATTTTATTTTTTGTTTTCTGAAATTAAGTAAAACGAATATTGAAGATGGAAGGCGATGCACAATTGCAACAACAACAACTGACAGATTTATTCAATTAATTTATATTCGTTTAAAGTTTTGTTAACATGAACAGTGTTATTGGCATTAAAGTTAAACGAATAATTAAATTTGGGATCATTATTATCATATTCGCAAAAGTTAAAGTTTCGTTAACACGGCCGGGATGGTCCTACAAAATTATATTTAAAATTCTTATGTTTAAATTTTTATAATTTTTTATTAAAATTCCCGTCGTCGAGTAGTTGATTACCCATAGTAATTAGAAAATGTGCGAGCGCAAACGGTTTTATAATGTGTCTCCAGACAGTATCTGGAGCACCGTTTCCTATAATTTTACAAAACACGAAGGAGGTGGAAGATATGGAATTGCTGCAAGCATTATCGGTTGGAAGACGATGCACAATTGCAACAACAACAACTGACAGATTCATTCAATTAATTTCTATTCGTATAAACACAATAGAAATTAGGAAGGAAAATGGGTTCCATATGAATTGGGTGAAAGAAGCAAAAAAAAGGGTAAAATCACGTGCGAAATTTTGATTGAAAGACAGTAGAGGAATTTGTTTTTGTGTCGTATTGTCACTGGTGAATAAATACAGCTTGTAGTAAACAAGGTCCAATGTGTTAGCAGTAGCTTCACATTAGAAATCAATGTGTTACCACACCCGGCTCCTATTCACCAAATGTTGCTGCATCAGATTATCACTTGTTCAGATCGATGGCACATGGAAGGCACTCTGTGCACAGCGCCTCCACAATTATTGGATCGCATCAAAAGATGAGAAATTTTATTTTGATGTTATTCATAAGTTGCCAAAAAATTGGGAAAAAAAAACGGTTATACTTAACGATGGTAATTATATTCAATAAAAAATTTTTACCATTATTACCGAAATTAAATTAATTAATTGTGAAAGAAATTAATTTCATTTATGTTCAAAAAGTAATCTATTTTTTCAGATAAATGGGAAAATTATTCAACAAAATTTGGAAATATAATTTAAAATATTTCCTATTAAGGATATCGAAACTGGTGCCACTTGAGAAAGGCATTTAACACTAATATCATCAACAGATTACATAAATCTTAATTATTATTAAAATTAATTGTGTAGAATATTGTAACGTTAGCCGTAAAATATATTTTTCACATTTAGAACTATTTTCCCAAATTTAAATGATTGTGCCAATATTCAATTCTATATGTTTAAGCTACATGCGCAATCGACCTACTGAACGTCACATATTATTTAAATGTAATCACTCACCGTCGATTAAAAATATAAACTTGATAATATAATTTATTTTATTTTAATTATATTTAAATAAATAATTTTGTTTGTAATGTAATTTTTGAAATTATTAATTTAATTGAAATAATATTAATTGAAATTCTAGTTAATACCGTAATAACTTTATTTTTTGAATTCAATTAAAAACCGTATTTTTAAAAATACAAAATTTAATTGAAATAATATTTAGGTAATCCCGTAAGAATTTTGTTTTAAAATTCAATTAAAAACCGTATTTTTAAAAATACAAAATTTAATTGAAATAATATTTAGGTAATCCCGTAAGAATTTTGTTTTAAAATTCAATTAAAAACCGTATTTTTAAAAATACAAAATTTAATTAAAATAATATTTAGGTAATCCCGTAAGAATTTTGTTTTAAAATTCAATTAAAAACCGTATTTTTAAAAATACAAAATTTAATTGAAATAATATTTAGGTAATCCCGTAAGAGTTTTGTTTTAAAATTCAATTAAAAATCTATTTTGAAAAATATTAATTTAATTATACTTAAATATATTAAGTCTTGTTACTCCGCAAAACATTCTTCATTAGTGCTTGTTCATTCAGTTAGATTATGGTGTTTTTTCTTTAGGCTTTGTCCTAAACATTTAAATCATTATATATGTTCTGGTTCACAATCTTTAAAACAAACTATACATCGTCCTTAGAGCAAATAGTTTTGTTATATCAGTAACCGTACAGTCACCATAAACTTATATTTATTACTGCAAACCTAAATGGTTTTTAGTTTAGAAGAATTATTCAGCCTATATGTCTCCAATCAAATCGGATCTAACACCATAAGTTATATATTTTGGAATATATACTATTGCTACCGAAAACTGGCAAAATTCATTACAATTATTGTATTAATTTTTATTAATTTATTGTATTAAATGTGGCTAAATTTATATTACATAAAATAAAATATAAAAGTTTAACAATTTAACAATTTTACAATCCTTATCCAAAACACATTGTTGTAGTTAAACAAATAAAATTGTTGATAGCACTAACTCACATAAATTTTTACAGTGGAAGTAGACCTTTAGTGTCTTTCATACATATTGATTATATGTGGTTATGTTAAACAAATAGTTTTGTTATATTAAATTTAGCTATGAACCAGAGTATTGTTTTTCATGCTCAGCCTTATTTCAACCACCAATTCAGTTATTAGGTCAAGTCAAGTGTTGCTACCCCGACTCGTTTACGATCATGAAAGTAAAGAATTCTGATCACTTCAAGAAGATAAAGTGGTTTTAAAATAACAATCAATAAATAAGAATTATTATAAAAATAAAAATAATGGAATTTCTACCAATGTATTTCGAACAATTGTACAAAGAAGAATAGCATCGCACCACATCCAAAAATTCCTTATAATTAAAAAATTAATTTAAATATCTCCCCGTCTTACCAAAGTGTAAAACATCCCGATCCTGTTGTCAAATTTATTCAGGAAACGTAAATATCCACAAAAGAATGTAAGTGTAAATGTCGAAACATTAACGTAACCAATATTTTAACATTAATTAATAATTGTTAGTTTTTGATTTTGGACGGAGTACAATTTAAATACAAGTCGCTGGATATTGGTTAGTTTTAATATTTAAATTGTTAATTTTTTTAATTTTTTTTAGTTTTAGTTTAGTTTTAACATAAATTTTAAGCTGCCAATTGACTTAAGTTTAATTTTAAATGAAGTGACATGATAACATACTTCATGTAAGTAATTATAATATTAGAAGTCCTAATTTAGGACACAAACAGTATTACACACACTACACCATTACGACACGATTGTTGAAGTTGGAAACCTGACAATTATAGTTTAACACAGCATTGAATAATAATTATAAAATTAAAATGTCGAATTGTAATAAAATTATATTGAAATTATATTGGTAATAATTCTGGTTTAATTTATATTAATAAATTTCGAAACATTTGGGCTCATCCGGTATTCAAACTTTATAGTCCGTGTGGAATAAATAAAAGCGATAATTCGTAAATCAGATAGCAAAATATAAAAATTATAGTGTTAGTTGGTATTAATTGGGCGGCAGCAACACCACAATACCATTGGTTTAGCGGCACCAATATCAATAACTGTATTTGATTTATCCAAATCAAACAGTCATCGGTAATAGATAATATAAAGAGTAATTGTTGTACAATAATTATATTTTCAGAATTTCGGAATAGTAAAAATGTGTTTGATTTAAAACAATTTTTGTATTGTAATTGTTAACCGATTTGCCAAAAGACACAAGTTGTTGTAGCCATTTTGATAATAATAATTATCTCACACTACCAGTGTCGACTGTGATCCTGGTGTTATGATGATTTTCATGTCCAACTAACAACACAACTGTTGGTTGCCAAAGTATAAAATGGGTTTTTTTAATTAAATAAATAAAAATTTACCGTTTACAAAAAAAGTTGTCATTGTCAGTAGCTTCCAATAATTTTCATATAGAAGTACTATAAAGCCAATTAAATCAAATGTAACTAAAGGAAATATAAACTTAAAGCCACATCCGATAGCGGTTGTCTTCCGCTTCGGAATATTTAAAAATGTTTGTTAAATGAATTGCATTTCATTTGTTCAGAAATGTAAAATAATATAAAAATTAATCAATTTTTACAACATTTCTACATTGAAAAATTGTAAACTGTAAATCCGTTCTTTAGTTACAGCACCATCAATACACTTGTTTCTTATTGGCTGACCTATAAAATATTTAAAACAAAAACACAACACATATATGGAAAATAACAAAAACATTGTTACTAATACAATGAAATGAGTTGTGGTTGGCACAATAAATTTAGTTGTGATAAACAATGGCAGTAAGAGAACGTGGAGGAGAAGGGGGTGTACATGGAATGCGAAATTATAGTTTATTTTTTCCGTTATTTTTTTATAATATATTTTAAACAAAACAAAAACTGAAATGTGTGTATATTAAATTAATTAAATTAAATTTAACCAGTCAGTAATCAGTATCATTTTATCAGTCAATGGTTGTAGTAGTTAGACGTTTGTATGCTGCAACAATATGTGCGGCAAAATCACGGGTAAATCAATGGTTTATCAATTAGTGTATTTTTGGCACATTAGACATTCAGCGGTAATTATTGTAAAGAGTAATTGTAGTAGAAAACGACTGTAAAATATAGAAATTGACATACAATTATGAACATGTTCACACATATAAACATAATTAAAATGTGAAGAAAAAGATATTGTAGTTTGGTTATGGATATGGGGGGGGGATATAGTGCGGTTATAGTCCCGCACTACCAGTGTCAAATGTAACACTGGTGATTTCCACCTCCAACTAAAAACATAAGTGTGCCCAAAGTAAGAATTTATTTTTTTTTTATTCCACCAAGTGGTCAGTCACTATTTATCAGTAAATTTACGGCCAAAATAATAATTATCAAATGGAAGCCGATAATTATGTCCACAAAAGAATGTAAGTGTTAAAGACCAAACACTAATTTAACTTTAATTAGTAATTAATAGTTTTTAAATTTGGATGTTCCGCGGAATATTGAAGAATATACGTATCGGCTGATGTTTGTTAGTTTTAATTTTTAGTTCATAATTTTTTAAAAGTTATTATTTAATTTAGTTTAGTTTATTTAATTTATTTTTAATGGACTAAAAAAACCAATAGTTCTAAAGTAACAATTTGAAAATATAAAAATAAAGCAATTTGGCATCCAAGCGGTCAACAACTACTGTGGAAAATCCAAAGGGAAATATGACCGATGAGGAATGAAATGTAAAGGGCGCTCGCTCGGTGCAATTGTGCGCCAAACGATGGTTTGCCAATTGTAGTAGACATTTGTATACAGATGAGTAGCAAAATCTCTGTTGAAATCGGGCCTGTGTACTTAAAGTTTAGTCCAAGTATCATATGCAATTGGTTTAGCAGCATAAAACAATGATTTGATGCTGTCCGGCTCGGACGGAATTTATAAAGATACAAGTTTTAAAATTTTATTTTTTGTTTACTGAAATTAAGTAAAACGAATATTGAAGATGGAAGACGATGCACAATTGCAACAACAACAACTGACAGATTTATTCAATTAATTTATATTCGTTTAAAGTTTTGTTAACATGAACAGTGTTATTGGCATTAAAGTTAAACGAATAATTAAATTTGGGATCATTATTATCATATTCGCAAAAGTTAAAGTTTCGTTAACACGGCCGGGATGGTCCTACAAAATTATATTTAAAATTCTTATGTTTAAATTTTTATAATTTTTTATTAAAATTCCCGTCGTCGAGTAGTTGATTACCCATAGTAATTAGAAAATGTGCGAGCGCAAACGGTTTTATAATGTGTCTCCAGACAGTATCTGGAGCACCGTTTCCTATAATTTTACAAAACAGGAAGGAGGTGGAAGATATGGAATTGCTGCAAGCATTATCGGTTGGAAGACGATGCACAATTGCAACAACAACAACTGAAAGATTCATTCAATTAATTTCTATTCGTATCAACACAATAGAAATTAGGAAGGAAAATGGGTTCCATATGAATTGGGTGAAAGAAGCAAAAAAAAGGGTAAAATAACGTGCAAAATTTTGATTGAAAGACAGTAGAGGAATTTGTTTTTGTGTCGTATTGTCACGGGTGAATAAATACAGCTTGTAGTAAACAAGGTCCAATGTGTTAGCAGTAGCTTCGCATTAGAAATCAATGTGTTACCACACTCGGCTCCTATTCACCAAATGTTGCTGCATCAGATTATCACTTGTTCAGATCGATGGCACATGGAAGGCACTCTGTGCACAGCGCCTCCACAATTATTGGATCGCATCAAAAGATGAGAAATTTTATTTTGATGTTATTCATAAGTTGCCAAAAAATTGGGGAAAAACAAACGGTTATACTTAACGATGGTAATTATATTCAATAAAAAATTTTCACCGTTATTACCGAAATTAAATTAATTAATTGTGAAAGAAATTAATTTCATTTATGTTCAAAAAGTAATCCATTTTTTCAGATAAATGGGAAAATTATTCAACAAAATTTGGAAATATAATTTAAAATATTTCCTATTAAGGATATCGAAACTGGTGCCACTTGAGAAAGGCATTTAACACTAATATCATCAACAGATTACATAAATCTTAATTATTATTAAAATTAATTGTGTAGAATATTGTAACGTTAGCCGTAAAATATATTTTTCACATTTAGAACTATTTTCCCAAATTTAAATGATTGTGCCAATATTCAATTCTATATGTTTAAGCTACATGCGCAATCGACCTACTGAACGTCACATATTATTTAAATGTAATCACTCACCGTCGATTAAAAATATAAACTTGATAATATAATTTATTTTATTTTAATTATATTTAAATAAATAATTTTGTTTGTAATGTAATTTTTGAAATTATTAATTTAATTGAAATAATATTAATTGAAATTTTAGTTAATACCGTAATAACTTTATTTTTTGAATTCAATTAAAAACCGTATTTTTAAAAATACAAAATTTAATTGAAATAATATTTAGGTAATCCCGTAAGAATTTTGTTTTAAAATTCAATTAAAAACCGTATTTTTAAAAATACAAAATTTAATTAAAATAATATTTAGGTAATCCCGTAAGAATTTTGTTTTTGAATTCAATTAAAAACCGTATTTTTAAAAATACAAAATTTAATTGAAATAATATTTAGGTAATCCCGTAAGAATTTTGTTTTAAAATTCAATTAAAAACCGTATTTTTAAAAATACAAAATTTAATTAAAATAATATTTAGGTAATCCCGTAAGAATTTTGTTTTTGAATTCAATTAAAAACCGTATTTTTAAAAATACAAAATTTAATTGAAATAATATTTAGGTAATCCCGTAAGAATTTTGTTTTTGAATTCAATTAGAAACCGTATTTTTAAAAATACAAAATTTAATTGAAATAATATTTAGGTAATCCCGTAAGAATTTTGTTTTAAAATTCAATTAAAAACCGTATTTTTAAAAATACAAAATTTAATTAAAATAATATTTAGGTAATCCCGTAAGAATTTTGTTTTTGAATTCAATTAAAAACCGTATTTTTAAAAATACAAAATTTAATTGAAATAATATTTAGGTAATCCCGTAAGAATTTTGTTTTAAAATTCAATTAAAAATCTATTTTGAAAAATATTAATTTAATTGAAATAATATTTAATTAATCCCGTAATAATTTTATTTTTAAATTCAATTAAAAACCGTATTTTTAAAAATTTTAATTTAATTGAAATAATATTTAGGTAATCCCGTACGAGTTTTGTTTTAAAATTCAATTAAAAATCTATTTTGAAAAATATTAATTTAATTGAAATAATATTTAGGTAATCCCGTAATAGTTTTATTTTTAAAATCAATTAAAAATCTATTTTGAAAAATATTAATTTAATTAAAATAATATTTAATTAATACCGTAAGAATTTTGTTTTAAAATTCAATTAAAAATCTATTGTGAAAAATATTAATTTAATTAAAATAATATTTAATTAATCCCGTAATAATTTTAATTTTAAATGCAATTAAAAACTGTATTTTTAAAAAGTTAATTTAAGGTTGTAGGTAATCGCGGCCACGCTAAGGAAACTTTCTCTTTTCAACAATGCGCTTAATTTAATAATTTTCAATGTCACAATATTTTAGTAATTTGATAATTTCCATGGCTGCAAATAATCGATCGGGATAAGTTTAAATCCGAAAAAATGGCTACCAATGTTAGTTATTATGTGGTTCATAAATGTTCAATGGACTTGAGATTCGAGCATACGGTGGAATATTTACAGTTTTCTGTTTATATTTTATACAACGCATCCACCATAAACGCGTGTATTTATGGCACAATCTTTGTAGAAAATTAAAATTTGTAAACGCATTTTAGTTTAGTACTTTCCATTAAATTCAATTTTCCAAAATATCAATACAGTTGGCGTGAACAGTTTCTAGTCTTACAAATAGCAAACATTAATACGGGCAACAAAAATAAGTGTATTGGACGATTCCATCTGTCATATATGAATGGGTTGGAAAATTCAAATGCGATCTGTAAATTTATTCCTTTATTTACAAGCCGTTTTGAATGTGAAAATCATTTTTCATCAAAACAATGACAATATCAGTTCACAAAAATATGTTGACCATTACATTAAGGATTTAAAGTACGAATTGCTTGTGCATTCACTGTATTCACCAGATTTGGCTCCCAGCTACGACTACTAGCCGTTCAGAAATCTCAAACAATTTGCTCTAGGAAAGTATCTTTCGTCGACTGAAGAGATCATAACAGCCGCAGACTGGTATTTTGCATAACTTCTGGAATCGTTTTATTAAGCGACTGGATAAAATTATTGAAGCAGCACTGCGGAGTAAATGAATTGTCGAGAGAGATTAAACGGAAATAAAAAAACACTACCACCTCCAAAGCTAAAAATAATAGTTTTTCATTTGTGGGCTAGAAACTATTCATGCAACCATGTTATATGTATATTTTTAACTCCTGCAACTGAAAAACATCCGTTCCAGTGACACAATGCAAATTATTATTGGTGTAAGTCATGTGATCGTGGTGAATTTATTCAGTGCATCGTGTCAATTGTCCTCTGTGTATTGATTTTTATTATTTTCTGTACATGTGACGACACCTAATTTTCAGGTGTTCGCTTGTTTATGGATTTTAAATGATTAGTTCCAGGCTATCATATGTACAGAGTTAGTTTCCTTGCAACAAACGCAATTATTACATTGAATTAAACATTTTTTTCTTATAATTTTATTAAGTTTCGGTTTCCAAATTTCAATACCAATTGCGCTAATAATTTTCTTCAACAATTTGTTGTGTATGGAAAAATTTCAGTTTATTTTATTTCACATTTTTTTTTTTTTTCATCTTTTATGGCAATGACTTAATTTTTGATTTACTTTTTTTTTTTTTCCAAACCTAAATAAATTCAGAACTTTTTTTTTTATTTTTCTTTTTGTTCACATAAATAAAGTCGCATTTATACGCACTCGAAAAAAGAAACAAGTTTAAATATAATTATGTTAATGTTATTTGGGTGCTAAAGAGTAAATATATTGCATAAAAGCAAAGTTTAACACACACACGCACACACACGCACGCACACACACACACACACACATGTCTGTAATTCATCTATTTTTGATGATTTCGTCTAGAGTGTAAAAATGATGGAAAAGTTTTAATTCCATTTGTATGGCAAATAAAAAAAAACAAAAACAAAACAAAGTTAAAATAAAAATGTTTGTTATTTGTTATTTTGTTTGGCCAAATCAAATCAAATGTAATGCAATAAACAATAAAATATTTTGTACAAAAAAAAACACTTCGTTTTGAGAGTTTTTAGGTTTTACTTAACAACAAGTCGTGTCGACAAGACAAATGTAATTTGTTATCATGTTTAATGCAAAAGTATTAATTTCCAGCGACGACGCTAACTGATAATAAATGTATAAATGTGTATTATTTCGACAAAGAATATAAAAATCAATTTATTTCTAATGCATATTTAAAATTAATATAAAATAACAGCTACATTTTTCTTTCCACTCTAACCCCACCTGTCTAATGGATATACATCAATGACTCTTTTTACTATACAGAAAATTATCTGGCACGAATTTAAAAGGGATTATTCAAAGACAATTCCCCCCCCCAAATGCAAAACATGTATTTATTCTATCATCACCACATCAGACGCACAAACAGAACAGATGTTCGATATTATATCTATTTAAACAACAAATATTTATTTATTTTAAATTTCTTTATTTACTTGTTCAACTATTTTAAACCACATAGTGTCCAAAGTGCGTAATTTCATAAATCATACAAACTGTGTAGGAAAAACCGGTTTTTTTGTCGCTCTCATTTTTTATATTAATTTTATTGTACTTTAAACTTTTATACTTTATTGACGAATTGCATAAATTAATGGGAAACAATAGTTTTCACTCTTTTCACATTAATAAATAGTATTGCTATCGCACTACTATCTTTAGGCATATAAAAATATACTATTTATAATGTTTGGAATCACATATTCCCAATAAACCAATTGTAATTTCTTTGCTACTTGGAATAACCCTATGTAATGTATAGGATGGTTATTATTATTTAAAATTAAATGTCATATCAAGACCATCAATATTCATCTATTCAAAATAAAGAATAAGGTGGTGATGGCCGGAATAAATTTAAAAACATATACGATCCGTAAAGGACACCATTTTCTAAAATGTATTTCCGGTACCACAAACAATATAATTCAGTTACGGAATGAAATTTTTTTTTAATGCGTTGTTTTGATTGTGCTGCGTATTAAATTTTTTTTTTGGTTAGGTTTACTATCAATATTTCCATCTAAATCTCATTGCAGTAGTCCATGTATGATACGCCAATTGAAATTATTGTATATCAAAGTAATAAAGATAACCAACTGTACATAGAGAAGGAGAGTAATATGATTCCACAAAGTGTTCAAAGTGCGTAATTTCATAAATCATACAAACTGTGTAGGTAAAACCGGTTTTTTTGTCGCTCTCATTTTTTATATTAAAATATAAATTATTAAATTTTATTGTACTTTAAACTTTCATTTATTTATTGACGAATTGTATAAATTAATGGGAAAAAATAGTTTTCACTCTTCTCACATTAATAAATAGTATTGCTATCGCACTACTATCTTTAGACATATAAAAACATACTATTTATAATGTTTGGAATCAAATATTTCCAATAAACCAATTGTAATTTCTTTCCTATTTGGAATAACCCTATGTAATGTATAGGATGGCTATTATTATTTAAAATTAAATGTCATATCAAGACCATCAATATTCATTTATTCAAAATAAATAATAAGGTGGTCGGAATAAATTTAAAAACATATACGATCCGTAAAGGACACCATTTTCTATAAAATGTATTTCCGGTCAGGTTTTGTAACCACAAACAATATACTAATTCAGTTACGGAATGAAATTTTTACATCATCACCATATTATATTTCATACATTTCGAGAAATTTAAAAACTGATTGGATAGTAATTATTAATATAAAAAAATGTATAAACTAGGTCTCAAATGGCTGCGTAATGGATTGCCAATAGTTTTATTCCAACCAGATTACAGTGCGAAAGTCTTATTGAAATCAATAAATATACAATGTGTTCGGGATTTTTGGCTTTCAAATTGACAAAACAATAATTTTAACAAACACCACCAACAAAAATAATTTTACCTTTGCTTTCTACTTCTTCCACCATTTTGGCGAAAATGAAATGGAGATAACGGTAATGCCATAACGTTTTACGCATTCTCAGACGAAAAACAACACTACGAATACAAAACAAAATGGATATTCTAATGATAACAATTTAAGTCACAGTCACTGTTGCCAGCGGACTAGTGTAATGCGTTGTTTTGATTGTGCTGCGTATTAAATTTTTTTTTTCGGTTAGGTTTACTATCAATATTTCCATCTAAATCTCATCGCAGTAGTCTATGTATGATACTGCAAAGAGATTCATTGCCAATTATTTAATATTAACTAATAAATTTAAATGTAGTGTGTGCGCACGTATCGTATTTTATAACAATATTTTTTTTTTGTTTTTCAAAACCATTGGCGCTCAAATGTTTTATGGAACAATAGTTCTACGTTGGGCTAACTGTCGCCAATTGAAATTATTGTATATCAAAGTAATAAAGATAACCAACTGTACAAAGAGAAGGAGAGTAATATGATTCCACAAAGTGTTCAAAGTGCGTAATTTCATAAATCATACAAACTGTGTAGGTAAAACCGGTTTTTTTGTCGCTCTCATTTTTTATATTAAAATATAAATTATTAAATTTTATTGTACTTTAAACTTTCATTTATTTATTGACGAATTGTATAAATTAATGGGAAAAAATAGTTTTCACTCTTCTCACATTAATAAATAGTATTGCTATCGCACTACTATCTTTAGACATATAAAAACATACTATTTATAATGTTTGGAATCAAATATTTCCAATAAACCAATTGTAATTTCTTTCCTATTTGGAATAACCCTATGTAATGTATAGGATGGCTATTATTATTTAAAATTAAATGTCATATCAAGACCATCAATATTCATTTATTCAAAATAAATAATAAGGTGGTCGGAATAAATTTAAAAACATATACGATCCGTAAAGGACACCATTTTCTATAAAATGTATTTCCGGTCAGGTTTTGTAACCACAAACAATATACTAATTCAGTTACGGAATGAAATTTTTACATCATCACCATATTATATTTCATACATTTCGAGAAATTTAAAAACTGATTGGATAGTAATTATTAATATAAAAAAATGTATAAACTAGGTCTCAAATGGCTGCGTAATGGATTGCCAATAGTTTTATTCCAACCAGATTACAGTGCGAAAGTCTTATTGAAATCAATAAATATACAATGTGTTCGGGATTTTTGGCTTTCAAATTGACAAAACAATAATTTTAACAAACACCACCAACAAAAATAATTTTACCTTTGCTTTCTACTTCTTCCACCATTTTGGCGAAAATGAAATGGAGATAACGGTAATGCCATAACGTTTTACGCATTCTCAGACGAAAAACAACACTACGAATACAAAACAAAATGGATATTCTGATGATAACAATTTAAGTCACAGTCACTGTTGCCAGCGGATTTGTGTAATGTGTTGTTTTGATTGTGCTGCGTATTAAATTTTTTTTTTCGGTTAGGTTTACTATCAATATTTCCATCTAAATCTCATCGCAGTAGTCCATGTATAAATACTGCAAAGAGATTCATTGCCAATTATTAATTATTAACTAATAAATTTAAATGTAGTGTGTGCGCACGTATCGTATTTTATTACAATATTTTGTTTTTGTTTTTCAAAAACATTGGCGCTCAAATGTTTTATGGAACAATAGTTCTACGTTGGGCTAACTGTCGCCAATTGAAATTATTGTATATCAATGGCGGCAAAAACGCCAACAAACAAATTTCAAAAACTTTAACACTTAAAACCGAAGCAAGACTGCGATGATGACTGTGCCGCAAACAACTAACTGTTTGAAAATAAATAATAGTATAAAATACTAACACAAACATTCAGTTGTGTGTACCGTTACAATACAGTACAGTCAACAATCAATCGTCACACTGCCGCCGCGGTGAGGCATAAGTAAAAGATTAAAATTTATGGTTTTTTTCCTTTTTTTTTTTGTGATACCGTTAATGTTAAATGTTTTTGTTTAATACATTGTGTCACAAAATTATTGACACAATTAAAAAATAAACCAAAATTTCAATTGTTATTTCATTCATTGCTGGCACGTGTAGTGTCCTAAAATAACCATAGCATAAACACAGCTTCAACAAACAAAACATATAAAAACAAACAAACAACTTCAACATATAAAAGTAATAAAGATAACCAACTGTACATAGAGAAGGAGAGTAATATGATTCGGAACGTGCAACAACGTGCAACAACACGCATCAATCAAGAACATTAATATATTTTATAATCGAGTATTAAAAAAAAACCAGTTGTCATTTTATGCCTGTGATATTAGGACGTAATAAACATTTCATCATTCAAACATATTCATCATTAGTTATTATTATAATTATCCCTTCAACCTATCTTACACAACAGCATGTAATTGTGAACTTTCTTATTCCGCGATCTACGCAATTCGATTCACAGTTCGCTGACCATTGCGGTTGTGATGATTTCAATTGATTTTAAAAATTGTACAGCAACCAAATTATGTTGTTGCCGATCGATTTTAAAAATAGTTAAATTATTTATATTTAGTGCGATTCACTGATTCATAATGATTTGAACCATTCCATTTCTAACACCATGCTCATTGCTACCAATTGTTGGCCATCGAAATCAATTGAAATTAAATTTTTGTTTCAACAGAACAGAACCAATTTTTATAAATTTTAACGAATTCTATCCACATTTTTCTATCGTTTCTTTGGTGCCACTTGTTACAATTGTAATTGTTATTTCAATGTGTTCTGCGTACTGCATTTCATTGGCCATATGGTTTGTTGGTTACTGTCGATAGTTCTTATTATTCGAGATTCATTTTATTTTTCGTATCGTACCCATAATATTATTTACTGCATTTCTTCTAAAACCGACGTGGGCATTTTCCGAAAAATAAAATTTAATTTATTTAAAATATATGTTCGTCGATGGTGGGAAAATGTTATTAAAAATTTTTTTCATAATTTATTTGTGCCAATAATTTTTGGCAAACAGTGTGTACTTAACTATTAATTGACAAATACCTATATATAAAATAAATAAATAAATAAATTGATGTAGATATAGAAATAGCCACGGTAATGTACAAATATAACATTATAAATTTAATTAAACAGATACAATATTATTGAATGGTACTACGTTCACATACGCACTCGTATTTAATACGTATTATAATAAAATAATCTAATAATTGAAAAATTAAAATACGTTTATTAACAATCATAATGTACTCTGGTACTATCTCTGTGTGTGTGTGTGTTAATGTAAAAATATACGGTAATTTAAAATATAGGCAATGCTTTTAAGCTAATTATTTAAAATAATAATAATAACAAAAATAATACAATTTAAATATACTAAAATCCATTTTAACATTTTATGTTTTATAAACATAAATCAATTAATTATAAATATTGAATTTTATGTACAATATCACTTATTTATAAAATATATTTTTCCAATATGCAAACACAATTTTATAATGGAATAAACTAAAGCAAAACATATATACACACACACACACACACCACCCACATACAATTTATAATTTTAAATTTTAACATCAAAATGCTTCTGCGGTGACTGCAAAGGATGTCACATTTTAAAACCTTTTTTTATTTTTGTATTTGAAACATCATTAAACTATATCAAACATAAAAATAATATAAATAATTTCATTAATTTATGTCAAAAATACTATAGTTATTGAACACAGTTAATAACAGTATTCGTTGGTGTATGGTACGCTTAATATGTTAAAGTAATTGCAAATGTTATTATACAGAGATATAAACCGTTATGTGTGTGTGTATCTATAAATATATTTACAGTTATGCAACTTTTACACACAATTTATATATAAATTTAATAAAACATAAAATTTACAATACAAGAACTGAAATAGCAGCAAAAAAAGAGTCTCTTTCTCTCTCTCTCTCTATATCTCAGAAGAGTATACAAAAAATGCACAGCTAACATTAATTTTATTTCTTTATGCAATAAATACATTGCTATCGTCACTAGATATCGCTTTGGGGGGGAGAAAATAATTTAATTTTTCAAATTTATTTGAAATACAGAATTGTCTTGTGTTTAACTACAATTTAATCTCCTTAGTTCTTAAGTTCAAGTATAGAATTAAGAATTATAATAAATAAGTATTGTATTGTGTTTAACTGAAATTTAATCCAGATACAATTAAGTCTAGTAGATTTAAGAATTATAATAATTAAGGTTTAGATTTTTTATGTTGTATTAGGAAATTAGTAGTAAAATAAGACCTAAGTAATTAAATTGTTAAAATTTTTTTAAAATATAGTATTTTGTTGTGTTTAATTTAAATTTAACACAGATTAGTATAGGAAGACTTAAGTAAGTGCATTTTTCAAATTTATTGGAAATACGGATTGTGTTGTGTTTAACTGGAATTTAATCCAGACACAGTTAAGTCTCGGAATTGTTTTTTTAACCTGTAATAACATCTGTTGCCAGTTGCTACTCTGCCGCGTATTTCCTATTCAATATAATTTTCAATATTTATCAACGATCCTAAGTACACGCGAAACTATTGACTATTTCAAAATTGTGTTGTCCAATATTAAATTAAATTTTTTAAATTTGTTTAAAATACGGATTGTGTTGTGTGTTTAAACTGAAATTTAACCCAGACACAGTTAAGTCTAGTAGATTTAAGAATTATAATAATTAAGGTTTAGATTTTTTATGTTGTATTAGGAAATTAGTAGTAAAATAAGACCTAAGTAATTAAATTTTTAAAATTTTTTTAAAATATAGTATTTTGATGTGTTTAATTTAAATTTAACACAGATTAGTATAGGAAGACTTAAGTAAGTGCATTTTTCAAATTTATTGGAAGTACGGATTGTGTTGTGTTTAACTGGAATTTAATCCAGACACAGTTAAGTCTCGGAATTGTTTTTTTAACCTGTAATAACATCTGTTGCCAGTTGCTACTCTGCCGCGTATTTCCTATTCAATATCATTTTCAATATTTATCAACGATCCTAAGTACACGCGAAACTATTGACTATTTCAAAATTGTGTTGTCCAATATTAAATTAAATTTTTTAAATTTGTTTAAAATACGGATTGTGTTGTGTTTTAACTGGAATTTAACCCAGACACAGTTAAGTCTAGTAAATTTAAGAATTATAATAATTAAGGTTTAGATTTTTTATGTTGTATTAGGAAATTAGTAGTAAAATAAGACCTAAGTAATTAAATTTTTAAAATTTTTTTAAAATATAGTATTTTGTTGTGTTTAATTTAAATTTAACACAGATTAGTATTGGAAGACTTAAGTAAGTGCATTTTTCAAATTTATTGGAAATACGGATTGTGTTGTGTTTAACTGGAATTTAATCCAGACACAGTTAAGTCTCGGAATTGTTTTTTTAACCTGTAATAACATCTGTTGCCAGTTGCTACTCTGCGGCGTATATCCTATTCGATATCATTTTCAATATTTATCAACGATCCTAAGTACACGCGAAACTATTGACTATTTCAAAATTGTGTTGTCCAATATTAAATTAAATTTTTTAAATTTGTTTAAAATACGGATTGTGTTGTGTGTTTAAACTGAAATTTAACCCAGACACAGTTAAGTCTAGTAGATTTAAGAATTATAATAATATAGGTTTAGATTTTTTATGTTGTATTAGGAAATTAGTACAGTAAGATTTAAGTAAGTTAATTTTTTAAATTTTTTTAAAATACAGTATTTTGTTGTGTTTAACTGGAATTTAACCCAGATACAGGTAAGTCTAGTAGATTTAAGTATAATTAACTTTTATTGTATTAGAAAATTAGTTAAGTAAAGCTTAAATAAATAATTTTTTTAAATTTGTTTAAAATACGGATTGTGTTGTGTTTAACCAGTTTAACTAAAATTTAACCCAGATAGTTCTTAAGTTTAAGTATAGAATTAAGAATTATAATAATTAAGGTTTAGATTTTTATGTTGTACTGGGATATTACTTACTATACGTAAGACTTAAGTAAGTTAATTTTTATATTTGTTTAAAATACAGTATTTTGTTGTGTTGAACTGATATTTAACCCAGATACAGTTAAGTCTAGTAGATTTAAGAATTATAATAATTAAGGTTTTAGATTTATTTAGTATTAAGATATTAGTAGAGTAAAACTTAAGTAAGTTAATTGTTTAAAATACGGATTGTGTTGTATTTAATTTAAATTTAACCCAGATAGTTCTTAAGTTCAAGTATAGAATTAAGAATTATAATAAGTATTGTATTGTGTTTAACTGAAATTTAACCCAGATACAGTTAAGTCTAGTAGATTCAAGAATAATTAACTTTTATTGTATTAGAATATTAGTTCAACAGTAAAGCTTAAATTAATTAATTTTTCATATTTATGTGTTATGTGTTGTGTTTAACTGAAATTTAACCCAGACACAGTTAAGTCTAGTAAATTTAAGAATTATAATAATTAAGGTTTTAGATTTATTTAGTATTAAGATATTAGTAGAGTAAACCTTAAGTAAGTTAATTTTTCAAATTTGTTTAAAATACGGATTGTGTTGTGTTTAACTAAAATTTAACCACGATAGTTCTTAATATATGTTCTAATATATTTTAATTATACACACTTACCTATCGACTACCGTGGTAACCGGCTGGTGATGTTATCGGTTTGGTAGTAATAACGGTGTGATAGGTGCTGACTGTGTAAATCGTTAGTGTTTAGTATTTAGTTATTTATTTGCACTGTACAGTAAAAAATTCTTATGAAATTTAAATTTTCTGTCAATCTTTCTTTAATTTTCCGACAAGCATTGTCATAATTTTTTCTCTTCTTAGATCGCCTATTGCTGTAAGCGTTACTTTTTTTTTCCCATTTATTGTGGTTACAGTTCAATTTTGAATATAAATAAATAGTATTACAGTCATTTATTTTAATATTTGTAATTGTATCGGTTTTTTATTTACAATTGAATTTTGTAAAATGCCGTCTAAGAAGAAACCGTCCGGAGCAGAAAATAGGAAAAGAAGAAAATTAAATGAAATTGAAAGTAAAAAAATAGGCTGCTAATGCAAGCAAATTTTTTTTAAATATTAATAATGTAAATCCTGCTGAGAATTTATTAGCACCTCAATGTGTTGCGTTGCAGAATCTGGTGAATTGACCAAATCTCATTCTGATGTAAAAACAAATAACACAGACGCGGTGATATGAATATTTGCGAAAGAGAGACTTCATCGGAACAGTTTGGGTAGGGCGACGTCGCAAATCTACCTCAACGATGACGTGAAAACGGTTTATGAATGTAGGGCGAATTTTAGAAAATATGAACAAGGCGCCAAATTGATTCGGTGCGGTCCTGTTTGTTGCCCACAATGAAGATTTTTTTTTTTTTGATAATTCCGGCATCATATCAACAGTGCCCGAAAATCCACGGTCAACAATGGCTTTTGTAAATAAAGATGATGTAAAAGAATTTCTCCTGTGCATAATAATCTATCGTGCAATTTGCTCATAATACATAATATTGAATGAACTCCGTCGATAGCATCGGCACAGAGATTAAAAAAACAATGTGACCCGTTTTTCATTTAAAACCTTCCCGTAATCCATTTCAATTATGTTTGCATTTTCTGTATTAATTTCTTGCAAAAATATTTTAAAAAACTATGGTTTTGCTGATACAAAAACATAAAGTCGCAAGACGATACCATCACAGCCATCCGCTATCTAATAAAAGTTGCCATCTAAATGGAACGAGTTAAAATATATCATTTACGATACGGTTATTATAAATTCATTCCATATGTGGTGTCGTCAAATTCAGTAATTCGGGTGGTGGGAAGTGGCGGAGAGGTGGTTAAGGTTTTAAAATCAAGCTAATTTTTTCATTCATTTCTGATCATAAAGGATTTTGGAAAAAAAAACCAATAAATAATATGTATTTGTGCTTTGGATCATGCACGGCAAGTCACATAGGAGTTTTTGAAGATTTGATAATGGAAAAAGAATAATTGAGGAAGAAGGAAAGGTGCCGAAACAGACGGCGGATGGTTAGCAATGAGTGGAGTTTTATGATGAATGCGAAAATGTTAATTTGGGCTACAACGACCGCTATTGAAGACTATCGCGTGCTGAGAGTAATTGATTCGAATTAAAATCGGTAAAATTTGGGATTAAAAAAAGGGTTATAGCTGCAGATAGCTCTGGTTGGCTGGCGAAGGGTGTTTTGCAGAAGGCCTTGGCGTGCATTAGATAAGTAGGTAAGATATGTTTCAATTCAATTGTATTTTAAATTAATATATAAAGGTTTTTGGTGCGTATAGGTTTTGTATTTAACTGTGTGTTTGTGTGTGTGTGTATAATATTATCTTACACCATAAGCATATCAACTGAAATGATAAAGTATTTAAACTTAAAGAAAATATGCCATACCATACCAGCCAACCTGTCTTATTTACCTGTGCTCTATGTACAATAATAATATAAATACATTATGGTTTTTATTTGGTAAGATTCTCAAGCATGAAGGGAATGATTTTAATAATTTAATTTCAATTTAAATAGTAAAGTATTAAATGGGAAGAAAAAAAAAAACAGAAAAAATTGGATTTTATTTTGTAAATCTTTTGCAAAACGCACATATTATTTACTTTTATTTAAAATTGTATACGAATCGTAGAAGGGAATGTTGCCTGCGGTGTCCCTTCTCGACAACATTTTTTTGGCCGCGATGATGTTGTACAAACTCGACAAAACTTGTGTGTGACCATCTGATTTTCTGTGACAAATTTAATTATAATGGAATCGGTGGTTACTACGGAATTTAAGAAATCATCATCATCATTCGGTGAAGTTAACGGATGCCAGAAATAATTATTGACGTTCTTGGTGGAAATGAAATTTGTTCTTATCACTACAGGTTTTTTTGTTCACCGATTATCATGATTAAGTAAGTCACGACTAAAAAATTCAGTGCAAGTTAATTTTAAGGAATCATCATCATCGGACATTCGGTGAAGTTGACGGTTGCATGAATGTAACCATAATTCTTGGCGTTCTTGGTGGAAAGGAAATTTGTTCTTATAACTACATTTTTTTTCACCGATTATCATGATTAAATAAGTAACGATTAAAAAATCCAGTACAAGTTAATGTTAACAAATCATCATCGGCCATTCTGTGAAGTTGACCGTTGCCAGAATGTAACCATAATTCTTGGCGTTCTTGGTGTAAATGAAATTTGTACTACATTTTTCTTCACCGATTTTCATGATTAAGTAATTGCCGACTAAAAATTCCAGTACAAGTTAATTTTAACAAATCATCATCGCCCATTCGGTGAAGTTAACGGTTACCTGAATGTAACCGTAATTCTTGGCGTTCTTGGTGTAAAGGAAATTTGTTCTTATAACTACATTTTTCTTCACCGATTATCATGATTAAGTTATATTAGTAACGACTAAAAAATCCAGTACAAGTTAATGTTAACAAATCATCATCGGCCATTCGGTGAAGTTGACCGTTGCCTGAATTTAACCATAATTATTGACGATCTTGGTGTAAATGAAATTTGTACTACATTTATCTTCACCGATTTTCATGATTAAGTAAGTGACGACTAAAAAATTCAATACAAATAACTTTTAAGGAATCAGAATCATCAGCCATTCGGTGAAGTTAACGGTTGCCTGAATGTAAACAAAATTCTTGGCATTCTTGGTGTAAATGAAATTTGTACTACATTTTTCTTCACCGATTTTCATGATTAAGTAATTGCCGACTAAAAATTCCAGTACAAATTACTTTTAAGGAATCAGAATCATCGGTCATTCGGTGAAGTTAACGGTTGCATGAATGTAACCATAATTCTTGACATTCTTGGTGTAAATGAAATTTGTACTACATTTTTCTTCACCGATTATCATGATTAAATAAGTGACGACTTAAAAATCCAGTACAAGTTAATTTTAACAAATCATCGGCATCGGCCATACGGTGAAGTTAACGGTTCAGGCAGAATGTAACCATAATTCTTGGCGTTCTTGGTGTAAAGGAAATTTGTTCTTATAACTACATTTTTCTTCACCGATTATCATGATTAAATAAGTAACGACTAAAAAATCCAGTACAAATTACTTTTAAGGAATCAGAATCATCAGCCATTCGGTGAAGTTAACGGTTGCCTGAATGTAAACATAATTCTTGGCATTCTTGGTGTAAATGAAATTTGTACTACATTTTTCTTCACCGATTTTCATGATTAAGTAAGTGACGACTAAAAAATCCAGTACAAGTTAATTTTAACAAATCATCATCGGCCATTCTGTGAAGTTGACCGTTGCCAGAATGTAACCATAATTCTTGGCGTTCTTGGTGGAAAGGATATTTGTTCTTATAACTACATTTTTCTTCACCGGTTATCATGATTAAGTAAGTGACGACTAAAAAATCCAGTACAAGTTAATTTTAACAAATCATCATCGGCCATTCTGTGAAGTTGACCGTTGCCAGAATGTAACCATAATTCTTGGCGTTCTTGGTGTAAATGAAATTTGTACTACATTTTTCTTCACCGATTTTCATGATTAAGTAAGTGACGACTAAAAAATCCAGTACAAATTACTTTTAAGGAATCAGAATCATCGGTCATTCGGTGAAGTTAACGGTTGCATGAATGTAACCATAATTCTTGGCATTCTTGGTGTAAATGAAATGTGTACTACATTTTTCTTCACCGATTATCATGATTAAATTAGTGACGACTAAAAAATCCAGTACAAGTTAATTTTAACAAATCATCATCGCCCATTCGGTGAAGTTAACGGTTACCTGAATGTAACCGTAATTCTTGGCGTTCTTGGTGTAAAGGAAATTTGTTCTTATAACTACATTTTTCTTCACCGATTATCATGATTAAGTTATATTAGTAACGACTAAAAAATCCAGTACAAGTTAATGTTAACAAATCATCATCGGCCATTCGGTGAAGTTGACCGTTGCCTGAATTTAACCATAATTCTTGGCATTCTTGGTGTAAATGAAATTTGTACTACATTTTTCTTCACCGATTTTCATGATTAAGTAAGTGACGACTAAAAAATCCAGTACAAGTTAATTTTAACAAATCATCATCGGCCATTCTGTGAAGTTGACCGTTGCCAGAATGTAACCATAATTCTTGGCGTTCTTGGTGTAAATGAAATTTGTACTACATTTTTCTTCACCGATTTTCATGATTAAGTAAGTGACGACTAAAAAATCCAGTACAAATTACTTTTAAGGAATCAGAATCATCGGTCATTCGGTGAAGTTAACGGTTGCATGAATGTAACCATAATTCTTGGCATTCTTGGTGTAAATGAAATTTGTACTACATTTTTCTTCACCGATTATCATGATTAAATAAGTGACGACTAAAAATTCCAGTACAAATTAATTTTAACTAATCATCGGCATCGGCCCATTCGGTGAAGTTAACGGTTCAGGCAGAATGTAACCATAATCAGCCATACAATTTATTGCAAACAAATTATTATTAGATGATTAAAAACATTTATCCGTAAAAGTTTTGTTGGCCAAATGCTTAACGTTTCCATTTGCTACGCAACACATTTAAATTTAATTGAAATCGCCGAGGACACATTCCCCTATTATTTACTATTTCTTCTTATAAGTACGCATTTGATACAGATTTAATTTGGAAAAAGATTGATTATATATTGAAATGATTATTATTAAATGATACTTATATATGCGAAAGAGATAGATTTCTATACATTTTCGTTCACCGCCTAATATTTCAAAACAGAATTTAATTAAAATATAGAAAATAAAAAAAAAATCATCTCAAAAGTATGTCATCAATTTAATCCTCCACTAAATACGATATTAACATTTTCCGATACCCTTGCTTGATGTAATGTAATAATATTAGATTCGCACACAAATATATATATTTACCGAATAATTCTTGTATTCTTGTATAAATTCTTATTATAGAAAAATAAATAATTCCTTAAGAAGTAAATAAAATTTATCGTCTATTTGTAATTTCCAAAATCTATTTTCGGTGTTATGTACACACAGATAAAATCAATAGAAATTGTGTCTATATTTACATGGTTTATTTTATACTTTATTTTGGGGTTCCCACACTGCCTGCGTATAATAGCGCATTGATTGATATTTCCTCTATTCAATATTTTTTATTTATATTTATAATTTAAATTTCATTTCACATTTCATTTCATTTCACACACACCCACACACATTTTATTTATCGCAAATAATGAAATAAATAAATATTAATTAAATTTTTGGAAAATATATTTAAGTATTTTGTCAAACCAACAAATTTTGAGTACTAAATAAGATTCAAAATTTAAAAAAAATTAAAATATTCAAAACAATTTCTAAAAATGTGGTTCGATGACTAAACAAACACACAAAGATTAAAAAAAAAAGCGGCCACCCAATCTTAATATTATGCATAGCCTAAAGGAATATATATGGCATGATCTGACACAGACAAACACCAATAATTGGTTATTTTGGTAACATTTATGCAACACGTACGATCTCAACCGGAAAAACATCGACACTGCAGAGGAAAAAGGAAATCGATAATTAATTATATCAAAGTGTACTCAGAATGCGACAATAAGGTTCCACAACTTAATTTTGACACAAAAAATATTTCGCAAATGTTTACAGATAAACAAAACTTCTTATTATAGGCGATGCCAACAGAACACCGTTTAATGGATAGTAACAGGCCAATTGAAAAGTCCCCGGTTTGACACACCGATGGGGCAGTGCTAGTATTAAATCAATATGATTTTTAGTTAGTACCAACCTTCAAATACGATACGTGTCAAAATTTGAGACAGCAGTCCGACCATTAGTTTGTGAGATATTGCGTTGTGAGCGTGTAGCTACTTTTGTTATTTGAAAAAAGATGGAAAAAAAACAGTATTTCGTGTGCTGATAAAATATTGCCATTTTTGATGGGAAAAAATACAGTTGATACAGCAAAATCTTGACTTGATGAAGAGTATCCGGGGTCTGTCGCAGGAAAATCAACCGTCATTGATTGGTATGTTAAGTTTAAACGTGTGGTGAAATGAGCACCGAAGACGGCGAACGCAGTGGACGCCCAAAAGAGGCTGTGACCGACGAACGCATCCTAAAATTGCACAAAATAATTTTGAATGATCGTAGAGTGAAGTTGATCATCGAGCTGGCCAGACATTGTGAAGAGATATCATCTGAACGTGTATATCATATCATTCACGAATATTTTTGCAGATGAGAAAGGTGTGTGCAAAATGGGTGCCGCGTGAGCTCACAATCGATCAAAAGCAACAAAGTGTTAATTATTCTGAGCAGTATTTGAAACTGTTCAAGCGAAATAAATCTGAATTTTTGCGTCGATATGTGACAATGGATGAAACATGGCTCCATCATTTCACCACCGGAGTCCAACAGTCGACAGTTAGCTGAGTGGACTGCACACGATGAAGGCCTATTTTGAAGCCAGAGACAAATCGTACTACAAAAATGGTATCGAAAAGTTGAAAGATCGCTATAATCGCTGTATCGCCCTCGCCGGCAACTATGTTGAATAATAAAATCAAATTTTACCAAAAAAATGTGTTTTACTATGGTAGCCCGGGGACTATTCAATTGGTGTGTTAAATGTAAGATTCACACACACACACACACACACTCACCGACACCGAATAATGCTGGAGAACAAAAATCCTACTACTAATATCATTTAGTTATTTTAAGAAGTTTGTCTATCATTGAGGACCAAACTGGTGATAACCAAAACTGGTTCCAGATCAGAAATATATGTTTTTTTCTCATTTCGAAATTTTTATTGCTTATTGGTAATTGGTTTCCAAACTTATACTTTTCTATCTGAAAATATTGGTGTGTGTGTGAGTGTGATGTTAGTATTTGCAGAAGAAGTTATCCGAAAATGATTTGATAAATATTTTGTTTCCAAACAATCAAATTTATATTGTAAGAAAGTGGCCATCAACAAACCGATAGATAGCACGCAACCGAAATTTATGAGATAAGAATACACTTTTTACTTACTACTTTTAAGATTATTTTCTCACGTCATAATATCGTATGCCAGAAATTTACAAAGAATCTATTGAAACATCCAGAATTTACAAGTTAATTGGTATGTTAAAATATGTGGTGCATGACAAAACACATGAATCTATTGCGGGAATAATAAGTGAATAAGCGAATTACTGGGATTGATGAAACATTATTTATTTATGGGATCGACGATTGAGTGACATTGAAATGCAATTTTTTCCAAAAAAAAAGTCATCTAATTTGAATTGATGGTGGGGGACGAATGTGTGGAAGAATTTGTTAAACAAAAATTGTCTGAAAATGATTATGAAATTAAATTGTCATTGTTACATGGCGTATGGCAAAGAATTACTGGATTTTAGTAAAACACACGTAACACGTACATCATCCAACCAACACACACTTCATTGACATCAACATTCCAATGTTTACGAATATTTTTAATTTTAAATGTAATTTACAAGAAAATATAGTTATCAAAATATTGGTTTTTAGCTAATCTGGGTTTTTAGTTCAGCGTTTGGTTATTTCTTAATGTTGGGTGTTTTTGGTGGAAGCTCTGGCCGTTCCACAAGTTCAATCATTTTTAGAACTTTTAATTTTTTCTATAATTTAAATGATTTTTCTTCATTGTTTTTTGAATCTCAGATTGTAAATGTAAACTGAAAATCATACTGATGTGATGAATCATGATCAATTATGTGACTCAGTTTTGATATTTATTTTTAATGTTCATTGTTCTGATTTTTTTTGTTGCAAAGACTAAACAATTGTTGGTTACAGAATGCAATAAATAAATAAATAAATAAATATCTGGAAAAAAATTAATAAATAAAGAAACGATTGTAAATTCATAGAAAATGCATTAAATGAACAAGTGTTTTGCTTTTTTTCATAATAATACAATATTTTTTCATTATTTTAATATGTTTCATTTGTTTTTGCACTAAATTAACATTCACAAACAGAAACATATTTATTTACAATCTTATTTTTACTTAATCGATTATTTCACTTAAGAAATAGAAAACAAATGGAAACAGAAACATATTTATTGGAAAAATACCATAAACATAAACATAAACATAAACAATATTTTTATGCGCACAAACCTTATCTTTTGTGTAAGCAAAGAAAAAACAAAGTATGTTACAACACTTTTAAGTATAAATTTTAAATGTAAAATGTATTGGCGAAACGTTCTTTGTGTGAGATATTATCTTAAGAACAAAAATTGATAAAAATATGTTTGTTATGAGTAATTTCCAATCCGCATATATTCTGAAGAAGAACTATATTGTCCAAATTATGGTGTGAAAATATTTCGATATTTACAAACAAAATTTTATTAAATTATTTTATTGCAACGAAAAGTTCCTGCCAAAGAAAATTGATTGACTCCCCCTTAAAAACGCTTTGAACATGTGAAATTGAAAGATTTAACTATTTTACTAGCGTGGTGGACGGGTACCGACCACAATTTATGCGAAGCCTATATTCACAACAAAAACCATATATGAATTTCATTAAAAAATACAATATTCAAAAACGAATTACAAATAATTTCATAAAAAATCCAAATTTTTTAAAATTAATCGATTATATTCTGCAGCCACACAATCCACTACCACCATATAAACGTAATTGTAATAGCATTCAATTGGATGTTGCGTTAGAATGTTACTTGACGCTACAATAAAACACCCAATTTTCGATAACAATATTATTTCGTCAAATTCCGAGGTGGACTAAAATATTTTGAAAAAAAAATTTTGAAAATTTAATTACACTCAAAATTCTATTATTTCAATTAATTAAATTAAATACTAAAACAATTGAAATATTTTATCAAAACTTACTAATTACTAATATTCAAAAGCGGTTTTACCGTTAATATTTTATAAATTCAATAATAATAATAATAATAAATTACAACAGAGCCTCGTACGGGTAATTAACAGTTTTTAAAAATATATATTTAAATTTCAATAATTTATTATATTTTAATTCAAACAATAATGGTTGTAACACAATGCCATCGCTGCGCTCACTTTAGTTCACTGTGCTGTAAAATAGAAACAATAAATTTATATGGTTCTTCCCCCCCACAATGCCACAGTTTGTGAGTTGAGAGAAATAAATGAATTTACATTTTTAAATAATAACACCAAATATGACAAAAAATAATTATTGAAGGAAACAATTAAACGAAAAAATTAGTGATAATTAAAGTAACATTTTATTTTCAAATTACTATACTTACTTACTCTATGGCGTTACAACCCGGGTGCGGTTTTAGCCTTCTCCAACACGCTTTTCCAACCTGACCTATCCGCAGTTAATGTCTTCCAATCCCGAATTTTTAGGATCTTTATATCACAGTTTACTGCATCTAGCCATCTCGCCTTAGGTCTTCCGGCTCTCCTTCTACCCTCTGGTTTACTATTTAACAGTTTTTTCGGCACACGCTCCTCCTCCATGCGTTCTACGTGTCCAAGCCATCTCAATCTATTGATCTTGATTGTTTTGACAATATTTGGTTGACCGTACAACTTGTCTAATTCAATATTGTATCGTCGCCTCCAACCATTCTGTTCTTTGACGGGACCAAATATGCCACGGAGTACCTTTCGTTCGAAAATCCGAAGTAGTTGTTCCTGGTTTTGTGTCATGCACCAAGCCTCCGACCCATACGTTAATATTGGACGTTTTAAAGTTGTATATAGCTTGGACTTAAGATCTCGTTGTAATGTTTTCGATAGGAATTGTTTTTTTAACCCGTAATAACATCTGTTGTCAGTTGCTATTCTGCGGCGTATTTCCTCTTCAATATCATTTTCAACATTTATCAACGATCCTAAGTATACAAAACTATTGACTATTTCAAAATTGTGTTCTCCAATATTAACCATTTGATCTCAAATTCGTGATGTATTCGTTGCCACCAAATATTTTGTTTTTTCTGCATTCACTTTGAGACCCAGACCTGAAAGCATACTTGACAGTTATCATATTTCGACCCATTATGTCTAAATCATCAGCATACGCTAACAATTGACCCGATTTTGTGAAAATCGTGCCTTGTTTATCAATATTTACGCCCCTCACTGCCTTTTCCAGCGTAATATTAAATAGCAGTGTTGATAATGGATCGCCTTGTCGTAGTCCATCAACCGTCTCAAAGTGATCAGATAATTTACCTCGGATTCGTACCTGTGACCTCACATTTTCCAACGTCATAGCCACCAAATCTATCAGTTTTTTTGGAAAACCAAACTCTTCCATAATATTCCATAACTTTGACCTATTGACGCTATCCGATATGCCGCTTTGAAATCAACAAACAAATGGTGTGTATCAACATTGAATTCCATACACTTTTGCAAGATCTGCCGTATACTAAACATTTGATCAGATGTAGATCGATCTGAGCAGAAACCACACTGGTATTCTCCGATAATTTCATTGGCGTATGGAATAAGTCTATGGTATAGTATATTAGCAAAATACCTTATAGCTAATGTTTAATAAAGTTATTCCTCTGTAGTTGTTACAATCCAATTTGTCACCCTTTTTGTACAATGGACAGATAATACCGTCCTTCCACTCATCTGGCACCTGTTCATTATTCCAAATCTTTACAATTAGCTCGTGCAGTTGATACCATAATGCATTTCCACCATATTTAAAGAGTTCACCTGGTAACCTATCAGATCCAAAATACTATAATTAATTGTTAATGTACAAAGCGAGAATACTATAAAAAATTTGGTATTGAAGTTTTATAATGAGAGATTTTGTAACAGCGTCACCGGATCGTAATGAGCGCAGCGGCAGCATTGTGTTACAACCATTATTGTTTGAATAAAAAAATAATGTTATAATAAAACATTGAAATTTAAATATATATTTTTAAAAACCGTTAATTACCGTACGAGACTCTGTTGTAATTTATTATTATTATTATTATTGAAATTTATAAAATATTAACGGTAAAACTGGTTTTGAATATTAGCAATTTTTTTTTTGAGTATTAAATTTAATTAATAAGTATAGTAATATGATTTGATCGCTCACAGATTAATCGCTGTAGCCGCCGAAAACGATGGCGGTATTCACTTTATAGCTGAATCATTCAGTTTGTGTTACGATCGGCTAAAAGTGTACGCAACATATTTTTTTTCCTTTGTTCAAAATGCCGTGTGTTTTGTACGAGAAAAATCTGATTTTTGGATAGGTTTGTTGTTGGTATTGTTTCATTGGCAGAAAATTGTTGCTGAAAGTCATAAACTCCTTGTTCAAACTTATGGTGTGAATATGCTTTACATGAAAGTCATTGCACAGCAAGTGGATTCAACGATAGTGGTGATTTTGATGTGAATGACAAAGAATAAGGAAAACCATCCATAAAAAAACTCCTGCTACAGAATTGCTGCAAGAATTATTAGATGAAGACAATGCACAATCGTAACAACAACAACAACTGACAGATTCATTAACTGAATTTCAATTCGTTTAAACACATTGGGTTTCGATGCAAAAAGAAAGGAAAATGGGTTCCATATGAATTGACTGAAAGAATTGCAAAGAAATGGGTAAAATCACGTGTGAAATTTTGATTCGAATACAGCTATGGAAGTCATTTTTGTGTGTCGCAATGTGATGAAACACAGGTTGTCGTAAATCAATGTGTAAGCAGTAGCTTTGGATTAGAAAAGACAAATTACAAGGTGGTATGAAAAATTAATTTATTTTTATAATCCTAAACGAACTAAACATTGGACCGATCCAGGTCGACCAGTAAAATTAGACGCCAATACGAAATATCCATAGAAATGAAGTTTTATTATGTATTTGGTGGGCGACGATCAGAAAGGTGTTGTATATTATGAATTGTTGAAACTGGGTCAAACTATTATTGCGGTGAGCGCTACAAAACAACAAATTGGTTGAATTGAATCGAGTATTGAAAAAAAAAATATGCTCAGAATGGAAAAGTGATTCTTTTGCACGATAATGTTCGTTTTTATGTCGCAAAACCACCGGTAAAAGATACTTTGGAAGCACTCGGATGGGATGTATTACCACGTTACCGTCCCCCTATTCATCAGATGTTGTTCCAACAGATTGTCACTTATTCAGATCGATGGCACATGGACGGTTCTGTAAACAGCGCTTCCATAATTATGAAAATGTCCAAAAATTGGCTCAATTCTTGGATCGCATCAAAAGATAAGAAATTTTATTTTGATGAAATTCATAAATTGGGGAAAAAAAAAGGTTCTACTTTGCAATGGTAATTATATTCAATAGAAAATTATTATTTTTTTTTACCACTATTAAAAAACGATCAAATCATATTACTATACTTATTTAAAGTCACTCACAATAACAATTTTATATACTTAAAAGTGTTGTAACATACTTTGTTTGTTGTTGCTTACACAAAAGATAAGGTTTGTGCTCATAAAAATATTGTTTATGTTTATGTTTATGTTTATGGTATTTTTCCAATAAATATGTTTCTGTTTCCATTTGTTTTCTATTTCTTAAGTGAAATAATCGATTAAGTAAAAATAAGATTGTAAATAAATATGTTTCTGTTTGTGAATGTTAATTTAGTGCAAAAACAAATGAAACATATTAAAATAATGAAAAAATATTGTATTATTATAAAAAAAAGCAAAAAACACTTGTTCATTTAATGCATTTTCTATGAATTTACAATCGTTTCTTTATTTATTTATTTCTGCCAGATATTTATTTATTTATTTAATTATTTATTGCATTCTGTAACCAACAATTGTTTATATGCTAGACACACAGAAGATTTAACTAATTAGTTTGCTCACAAACTAATTCAGTAACTAAACTGGTGACACACTGGCAAACCATTAGTTTACTATTGTTTTGATATTTATTGTTGTACGAGAGTGAGAAAATTACAAATAGTTTAGTTTGTTTACATATGATTTTTTTTAATATTTAATATATTTATTGTAATTTATAAATCCGATGGTTCATTTTATTTACAATTAAACATTTAGTTAAATATTTTTAATAATAATAATATAAAATTATGGTTTAATTTCACAGTTTACAAATTCCAAAAAATAAATCGATTACGATTTTCATTTTTAATTATTGTAAATTAAATTAAATACTCACAAACTTTTGTCATTCAATTTAAATCAACTTTATTTATATTATTATTATTATTATTATTATTTATTATTTTATACTTGTCAATATAGAGTTTCAATTCTTTGTTATTGTTATTATTTGATAAATATAACCTATTTTTTTTATTTGTTTATTTATTTTGGCAATTAATTTTGACATTCGACACGGAATTCCAGTTCGAATTTCCTATATTTGAGAGAAACTAATTAGTTTCACACCAACTACAGACATTTTATTGTAGTTAGGCTAACTAAATCAATACACTACAAACTACTAGAATTTTTTCTCAAATTGGTTATAACTACAATTTTAGTTGGTTACCTCCTCTGTGTGTCTAGCATATTAGTCTTTGCAACAAAAAAAAATCAGAACAATGAACATTAAAAATAAATATCAAAACTGAGTCACATAATTGATCATGATTCATCACATCAGTATGATTTTCAGTTTACATTTACTATCTAAGATTCAAAAAACAATGAAGAAAAATCATTTAAATTATAGAAAAAATTAAAAGTTCTAAAAATTATTGAACTTGTGGAACGGCCAGAGCTTCCACCAAAAACACCCAACATTAAGAAATAACCAAACGCTGAACTAAAAACTCAGATTAGCTAAAAACCAATATTTTGATAATTATATTTTCTTGTAAATTAAATTTAAAATTAAAAATATTCATAAACATTGGAATGTTGATGTCAATGAAGTGTGTGTTGGTTGGTTGGATGATGTACGTGTTACGTGTGTTTTGCTAAAATTCAGTATTTCTTTGCGATACGCCATGTAACAATGACAATTTAATTTCACAAACATTTTCAGCCATTTTTCGGTTAACAAATTCTTCCACACATTCGTCCCCCACCATCGATTCAAATTAGATGACTTTTTTTTTGGGAAAAAATTCCATTTCAATGTCACACAATCGCCGATCCCATAAATAAATAATGTTTCATCAATCCCAGTAATTCGCTTATTCACTTATTATTCCCGCAATTGATTCGTGTGTTTTGTCATGCACCACATATTTTTACATACCATTTGTCTGTAAATTCAGAATGTTTCAATAGACTCTTTGTAAATTTCTAGCATACGATATTATGAGGTGAGAAAATAATCTTAAAAGTAGTAAGTAAAAAGTGTATTCTTATCTCATAAATGATTGTCCACTGCCGTCTAATAACTATGAAACAAATAAATATTATAACAGTAAACGGAACTGTTGGTTATAGAAATGATGAATGGGATGCAAATAATTGATTCCAGATATCTGTAACACTCAGTAGCGCAGTTGCATAGCGCCCAAAATATATATTATTAATCATGAAATGTAGCGGATTCAATTCTGGCTATTTTTTATAGGAAATTTTTCGGTATTTATTTTAATACTAAAATTTTTTCGCCTCGTGACCATTTTCGTTCGTTTATGGAATAAAGAGAAAAATGGATATCTTTGAAATTAATGGTGTTGGACGCTATTCAAAGATTAACAATGTCTGCACACACATCACTATGAATCAGCCCATATAAAAATAATAGTATTTTGAAAACATCTAACTGTCGTTAATTACATTACAATTGATAAATTGTTATATACTCCCATGCGGAGTAATTTATCAATTTGGCTGTAATGAAAGGTTTATTAGATGACAGAAAATCTCCACTTGGAGTAATATATAACTTAAAAAAAAAAAATCTGTAATGAAGGGAAAAATTTTTACAATAACATTTACAACAGAATTTTGTACCGAAGGGTGTCAATTGTATTCACAACGAATATAATGTTTGTACAAAATGGTAAATGAACACATTCGTTATGGTGTAAGAGGAAAGATGATCCGAGTACCATTTAAAACTTTGTAAATGTAAAGACACCAGTAATTCCGGTGCGGGCAGATGGCGTTAATGTGGTAAGGTGATAATTGGATATTTTCTAATCATCAACATCAGTTCAAGATGAGTAAATTATTTGATTGTTTTTGTGTATATTTCTAAACATACATTTTCTTTACCCGGATGATGATGATCAAGATGATGATGATGATGATGATGATGAAATCTATTAATATATTGCAGCAGCATTGTCTGTGCACTGTGAGTCAGTCAGTACACAATTTGTGTGACACAAAAAATATAATTAAAACATTTTAATTTCATTGCAAAAAAATGAAAAAAAAAACCCATGTCCTCAATATTTGTTGTGACCTTTAATTTCAGTTTCACTGTGGTATATTTTATTTTCCCATAATTTATGTACCAATTAATTAATTTCATTTTCACCATGAATTGTAAATTTGTAAATTCGCATTTGTAAATGGGCATTGTTTTGATTTTGTTTTTGTTTTTTATTTTTGTGACACGAAAAAAATATATAGAAATAATTGAAACGGATGTCACTTCAAATTCTATTTTTACTCTACATTTAATGTATAATTTTATTAAATTTATCTGATCTGTTAGCATCAAAATACACACTCAAAAACCACACGTCAACCGATCGATAAACAACAAATAAAATTAAATCGCTACCCATAAATAATTCATTTTCATTTGGTATTCTGTTTTTAATTGTTTTACGATAATTTTACACTTAATCATTAATCTTTAGGTGATGGCAAAACATTTTATTCGCTGGTGTGTTTTATAAATATTTAATTAATTTTAATTGCATATTTATTTGTTGTTTTTATTTCTGTATTTTGATTTTGTAATTTAATTTAAAAAAAAAAATGTAACAATTTTGAATTTATTTTGCATTCCATTTGGTGATCCGATTTATTTGCACAGATTTATGGTTACAATGAATGTGTGGACGCCGACCGCGAACACTTATAATTATTTTGATTATAATTTGATTTTGATGTGGGTTGCAATGGTAATGTATTTTTGAAGTAATTGTCGATTTTAAAAATTTCTCTCTATGAAAAATTAGACAATGACTTGAATTCGAAATTCTATACAAGGTATCCCAAAATTGTGACGGCAATTCACAAAACATTATCTGTTATCGGGGTCATTTTGCGTCGCAAATATTCAATAACATTTTGACTGAATCGACTAATCGGTACGAAGTTACACGCAAATACTCAAATTTTCAATTAAACCATGTTTTCCACCCAAACTGGGTTCAATGTCTCAATAACTGATTAATCGATATTAAATTTTTGACGCCACCATTAGCATACCGAGATCTTTAATTTGACGTTAACATAAGGCAATTCGGGCTCGTGGTGGTTATCCAGATACTTACAGGAATGTTGCCGAAATAGTTTAATGCCATTTTTCTTTTCGCAAGTTTGTTCAAGCATAAGTCGAAGAAAATCGTGATGAAATAATTTTTTTCGGTATAAATTTACAAAATTGCCACATTCATAGGCTTTCGTTTAAGCTATAACATCGAGATGGGTCTAAACTGGTTCCAGAGATATTCACAAATAACTACAACGATGTAGACATAAAATTGATTTTCGCTATGAATAAATTTTATCTGTTCTTTGCTTTAACAAGATCCAACCACAATGAGGACGTGACTACTGATAACTGGTTCCACAAATTCCTAAGCATTCACATACACACACACACAAATGACTACAAATGCATTCATATAGCCACAATTTTACCTAAACAAAGCCTATAGTAGTTGCTGAAAACGTTCTCCTTCAGCTAGAAACTACATAGACAACAACGCTTTTCAATAGACCAAATCACTTTGAGTGTTTGCTGTGGCTTGTGGTGAAGTTCTTGGACACAGTTGAATTAATAATTCTTCACGTGAATTAATCACAGTTGTGTAGACTTTTTTTTAAAGGTAACCCGCCTATAAATAGAAATGCAATCCATTGGATCCAATGTGTCCAAGAATTTCGCCACAAGCCACAGCAAACACTTTGAGTGATACGGTCTATTGAAATGCGTTGTTGTCTATTGGATTCATTTAAGTGCGCGGAGAATGTGGCGGTCATCTTTGTGGGCCCACCTCTGCTAATCCATTTTCAAAAGGGTCAAACTTTTTTGTTTTATAACGGCAATCAATATTTTTTATCAGATTCAGAAAAATACCCAACTAATTCAAAAAAGTTAGTTAGAGGTTGCCATTAGAAAAAATTGTTTTAACCATCAAATGATTATGAAGGTAAAAGTTAGGGTCAAATTCAAGTTCACCATCAGATCCATCCTCCTTCGATACAAAAAAAATTTTTGTTTAAAACATTTTTTCGTAGCTCATGTATTTTATTGTAGAAGCAATTTGGATCTATCGATTAAAATGGGTCACGGTGTATATCAATTTCGGATGGTCTGTATTGGGTACAGCGTCCACCGGTTGCGGATAGTGGAACGGCCTGTATTGGGTGAGCTACGAATAATAAATAAATAACCGCGGACTGTGTCAAAGCAGTATCCGATTTAAACTTAATTAATGATGTAGTGATTACACAGTAATTATAACTGGTTTCGGAAGAGGTGAAGTGTACGGCCTCCGAATTTACAGAATGATTAAATCTAGGTTGGACGCCAATCAACTACTTTGGAAAAACAACCAGTTATGAACGCTACAACAGCACCTGGGTGTTAATGCCATGGAGTAAATAAGTAACTACTTCACGATTCGATTCAAACACATTATAACATTGGAAATATTAAAGAAATTGGCTATGGCGAAGCGAAGGGCATTCGACAATTTTAAATTCCGTAAATAATTGAAATAATCTATTGTCATGTTATTAACCAAGCCAAGGAAACAAATTCTTGTGCCAGTACATTTGAATTCTATTTATATTCGGTGCGTTTTATATAACTTTAACTGTATAAAAAAATCACCCTTAAAATTCAAGGGTTAAATGTATAAGCATTCAAACAAATATATACACACACAAACCATCATCCACCCAACCACCCACCCACAACCACTACATTTATGTTTGTGTTGTGTTGAGATGTTCGATTTAATTTCCTTTTAGAATAATCTAGTATATTTTTAAACACTACATTTCCATTTTCTGTATTTTATCAATATTTATTTTGATTTCCAATTAATATTTTACGATGAATATATAATTTTGTATTTGTTGTTTGATGTGTCCTTCATTTGGATAAATTGGATATAATTCAATTACGTATGAGTTGTTAAAAATAGAAAAAAATAGAGTTGCGGCGGGTGGCAAAGAGATTGCGAAAATGTCATGAATTAAATTAATTTATTTTGTTTTGAAATGGTTGTACTAGAAATATAATGCAAAATAAACTTGTGGTTATTCTTTGTTTGGCACTGAATTTACAGTACAATAAATTGGAAATCACTTCAATGTCGGATAAAATTTTGAATTTATATACTTTTACCCTATGCAAATCAGAATCGCATGAAATTGGTAGTTTTAGTATGGCCATCAATTCGAACGTTAAGTTGCGGTCTCAGTAGCGCAGTACTAAAGCGTTTATGTTAATCAATCGTTAATTTTTATTGGATTCAATCCTCATTACATGCGGATGAGAAACTTTTTCGTATGTATTTCCAGTCCAGTTGGAGGCGAACGAAAACGAATGCAAACAGTCTGCTTCGTAGATATTTGTTCAGAAGTATTTAAAATTAGATTCTTTGTACAATTATGAAATGTTAAATAGTTAATAATGCCGAGATGGTATATGTTTAGAAGATTTTTGTATAGCAGGACTTGAATCTCAATTTTTGATTTGTCTGTTAATCGACGAGGATCAAATGTTTTCGAATTCATTTTGTGTAAACTAATTTTTTGGGTTAAAATGCAATGAATTGTTGTTTTACTGCCACATTTCCCACGAATGTTATTGCAGAAGATTTCTTCTTCGACATCTTTGAATATTCGAAACCTAAAATATTATGTTTTGGATTGGAAAATTATCGTACCATTTTACGATTTTAAGTATTTGAAGCGTTTCTGTATCTATACCATACCCAAAAATCGGTTGTGTAACTTTATCGGTTGTATTTTCGTATTTCTTCGGAATGTTATCACAGTTTTTTTGGCCAATATGCACCCAAGATAATAAATACCGTGCACAGTAACCAAAACTACCATGGGCTAATCACCCATATTAAAAAATAATAGAATTATGGAAAAATATCCATCCATCACACCCTGCTCTAATCAAACCTATCCCGTCCTTTTATAGATTTTAATTAAATCCTTGTCTTTTATTCGTTGCTTGAGCCACTAGCCGCTTGTGTCTATCGTTGGTCGTGTTGTACACTTCATAACTGGTTGTTTTTTTTTGCCAAAGTTGGTAGAGTAACCGTCGACGTCCACAACCTCTAGTTAATCAATTTGTAAATTGGCACAAGAGGTATACTTTAACGCTACACCGAAAACAGTTAAAATGACGCTGCTACTGTTTCGCCTTTAAATTACGTTGTGGTATAATACAGAATTTCATAAATGGTAGCTCCACCAAAAAATTCGCAGCCACTTTCTATGCGGCAGACAACAACAGAATAGCTAATTGTTTCTGGAGCTACTTCCACAATGTCAAATTAATTTATTTGATGTCATTCTGTGTGAACACACATAATTTTTGCGTTGTGCGGTGTTAATGGCTGTTTTGTTACAGATTATAGGAATGATCTGTGAATTCATTCCTTGTTCACAAGCCATTTTGTCAGTGTCAGTGTTTTTTTTAATGTGGAAAAATTAATAAATCCATGAACCAGTCCAGTCCAGAATATTTATTTTCGAAAAAGTTTTTCGCCGGAGCCAAGAATTTTCTATAACGATATGGTTAATGTGTTTGGTGATCCATCATATGTAACAGTAAAGTAAATTGGATTGATGAATTTAAATGTATGGTAGTACAAGTGCCTGGAAAATAAATCCCGCGAGGGACGTCGAAAAACTGCATAAACATCAGAAAATATTGCAACAAAAAAGACATGAAATTGTTAGTGAATATCCAATTGATTGACTACGCTTGAAATACCTACTGATACCTATACGCATCTCAGAGATGAACGAGAGTACGTCACAATTTACATGAAGTTTATTAGAAATGTGATAAAGTTGTTTGGAAAATTGCTATGCCTTGCACACACATTAACAATTCAACATGAAACTCAATTGTAAACGAATATTTATTAGCGCACGCACGATCGTTGGATCGTTTTAAGAACAATAAAATCGATGTTGTCAACTATGGATAAGACTTGGATGTACCACAGCTCATTATGATCCCAAATTGAAACAAGAACGGATTACAGTATGGACTAAAGCTAAATGTTCGACATGTCCGGCAGACTAAGCATCATGAACGAACGCCAAAACGGATTATGGTATCAGTTTTTTGTGAATTCAAAACGGAGTTTTATTAATTGTGTGTTATCTGCTGCAGCACAAAGGTAAAACAATCAACTCAAGAATATTATTGTAAGCGTTTGTCATCAATTAGACGATTTTTTATCACCAGTTAACAAAAATATTTATCACCATGACTAAATCCAAGGATTTAATGTACGAATTAACATCCACTGTATTCACCAGATTTGGTGACTACGTCTTCAGAAATCACAAACAATTTCTGCGAGGAAAGTATTTTTCGTTGAATGACAAGGCAGACAGGTGTTTTGCAGAACTTCCGGAATTGTTTCATCAGCCACAACATAAAATTTTATTGCAACAGCATGTGGAGTAAATTGTCTGCAGATTATATTGAAATAAAAAAAACACTATGGCCAAAGCAAAAACAATAACAATTTTTTTATTTCTAGACCAACACTGTGTGTATTTACGCAACCTGTGTGCACTGTAATTTTCTATTGTTTTTTTAATATATTGCTATAAATTTCTTTGACACTAAATTATTAAACTAACTGTTATATTGCTTTTAATTAATTGTTTCTGTTACTAAATTCTTACATACAACACCAACGTGTGTAATCATTGTGAATCATTAATCCAAGTGGATATATTTTGTTTTAAATAATAGTACACCTTAGTATAATTGTAATGAACAGCTGATAGATCATCTGTATGCTCTGTAATTATTTTATTATTTGTAGCTAATCTGTTGCGATGTCGTTTACACTTTCGGCACGTTTGATTTGCAATTCATATGGTACAGCCAATCGAAAACATATTCTAACAATAAAATATCAGAAGAACATTGAGAATGGCAAAGGTTAGGAAAAAAACGGAACTTAATTTTGCATATAATATATCACCAATTTGTCTAATTTCACAGAATAACTCCAATACTCATTGCATATGTTGTGCTATGTAGATAGATAGCAGGTATAGGTATAGGTATAGGCATAGGTATAGGTATAGGTATTCTTATATATTAATATATATATATTTGGATTTAGCATGCCAGCCACCAACATCCAGTATTAAAAATACATACATTTTCATTTATAATAATTTTATTTCATATTAATTTGTTGTTGGTGGTGTATATTATAAATTTTATATGGTATTTTTTTTCCGTTTGGTTTTTGAAATATGGTGATGGTGATGATGGTGAATGTGTGTGTGTGTTACGCGCGTGTGTTGGATATGGCAAAAGTTAGTACATATATATATATTTATGTTTATATGATACGAACGAATATGATGATGACGTCTTTCGAAAACATATATTAAATTTTACACGGTATATTAAAATATAAAAAGCATAGAAATACTCTTGTGGATAACGTTAGCATGTAAAATTTCGGTATACAGTTCTATATTTGCTATAGCTATATGATGCACAATATTAACATAGTATACATAGTAATTCAATTCAATTCTCGATGTTCCATTTCATTTACTGTAGTCATCATTTTTCCTCAACATCATATACAACGATATATCCCGGAGAGTATATGCACAATATTATTTATTCATTTATGTTTGGCGATATAGAGATATAGATATATAGTTTAGGTACCATTCTTACTACTACTACTACTGCCATTTCCATATAATATGGCCATACAAAATATTATGTATAGGAATTATAATATATATAAAAGTTGTGTAATGTGTGGGGTGCATGGTTTTTTTTTTATATTGGGAGATAAAATGATTTGGATTTCTATATATTGTATAAAAAGTATAAAACACAAAACCCCATTCTACTGGTATTTTATTTTTTTTGTGATAAACAAACCACCTATTTTCTGCTGTATAGCACACGCAAAACCAGGTATTAGATAATTGTAGATAAGATACTTTCTCTTTTTCCCGATACATTTCAGTATTTAGCTAAATGTAAAAATTGTGTATTGTAGCGGGTTGAATCGAATATTCATTCAGTATCTAGTATTTATATATATATAACAATATTCAATTGCGATGTAGAGATATCCATAATATATTTATAGTTTACTGCGCGCAGTGTGTGAGTAGAGGAAAAGTATATAAAATTGTAGTGGGAATAGAATTATAAAATATATATTATATTTTCTGCGTTCATACATTGGTGTGTAAAATTCGAATCCAAACTATATATATATAAATATATATGTGTGTAACATCAATATATCACTATTTCAAGCACACACACACACACACACACACAAGTTTTCAGATTTAATATATATGGAAACATTGAACAAGCTTATAATCATTGTTTTTTCTTTCAGCACACACACACACACACACACACACATATACAATTCAATGGAAAAGTTTTGTTATTGGTTGTGTGTGTGTGTGTGTGTGTTTGTGTTTATGTATATGCGCGCGCGCTACCATATAGCATATAGTACGTCTATAGAGTATACATGTGTTTATACACACATCAAGTAAATTGAAATAGAGATGCGCTGTAATTTGACATACAATATATATATTTATATAGTGTAGATTTGATGTGGATTTTATGTAGCTACATACAAATGGATATATAGTAGAGCGCGTACGACAGTCAGTCAATCGGTCTTAATAAATATATGAAAATTTTTGGATTTTATTATAATAAAAATTGAAATTTTTCACATCATAATCTCAGCGTAAGTAGATACATAATCTGGACTTTTTGTTTTGGCATAACATAGTAGTCAGTTGGTCAAATGGTGTGAGTGAATAATTGATATATGATTTTCGAGCTTAAATTTTTTTGACATTACCACGTTCCACGATTTTCACCATAATAAACTAATAGAGTGTATTTTATGCTAGCTGTACCGTACGTCACCAGCATACAACGAATATGTCAAAAATAATGGCGCGCGGGTAGAAAAAAAAATTAATTAAAATTGATTAGTTATGATAACGCGTTATACAAATTTAACAAAAAGTCAAAATGTACGGTGTCAAATAGTACAGTGTACCGGTGCAGTACAATATTTTGATAATAAAATGGCTGCCACCGGAAAAAAAAAACGGTGTACGGCAAAGTAGAATAAAATATATTTTGCTGTACTGTATATGTACGCTGTACTGAAACCGTACAATTATAATAAAATACAATATAACTAATAATATTGTTTATACAAATGAGTTGTCGATAAATTGATTTCATTATTCAAAATAATACTAGATCACACACAACGTTACCATATTAGCTCTTACATAACGTTGCCATGCCAAAGTATTTTATTTGATTGCATTCTGTTTTTCTTTTGATATTTAATATTTTCCACATTTTTCAATTAGTTCTTTGTCCAACAAATTTTTATAAATTTCCAGTGATAACTGTTTCTGTTTGCCAATTTATATTGTGACCACTTCGTTTCTATTATTAAATGCTTTACCTTTGCCGCATTTCCAAATTTTTCTCTCATTTTGTGTGCCGGTTAATAGAAAAACCATAGACTTTGTAATTTTGCACGACCCATAAATAAATGTAATGTCAACGAAATGTCGTGAATATATTTGACAATCGGTAAAAAAAAAAAAAATTAAACAAAATTTAATGAAATGCTTTAATTTTTTTTTTTCGTTTTTTTGGTCGCACCGTCTACAACCCCATTCACATACAAAACTTACGCATATAATCATTATTGACAATCAGCAGTTTAGATACGGGCGACCGCCGACAGCGGACTCATAAAAACCAAAGCTTTAGGTGAGCAAAAAATAATAAGCAATTTAAGTGACAGTCGTTGACGTTTGTGTAAAGGTCAAAACATACTGCCGAGTGAGTGAGTGACGGGGCGTTTTTTTTTTCTCTATCGCAAAATATAATTAATGCCGTGAACAATAGGACGTTTTTTTTTTTTTTTTTTTACAATTAAATTCTTATAAATTGTCAACAAACATGTGGAAAATAAATTTTGTTTTTATTACTTTCCGGTTTCACCGCAAGTCAACAAAAGAAAAAAATAGACAATAACCCGGTCCCGGAATCGTCCCCACCAGTATGTTACAGTTGTTATACAATATACTTTGTTTCTCTATTCAATGCGGTCCCGTATGTACGACCGTATGTTATGACCTTAAGAAGAAAATGTATTTTTAAACAAGTGTCCGAAAACGTATAAATCTACCTTATGCGAATGGGCGAATATGTGAATGAGTGTGTGTGTGTGTGTGTGTGTGTGTGTGTGCGCGCGATAAATTTACAAAAAAAAAGAAAAACGAAACAAAATCCATCATGTTGAAAACAAGTTATAACATGTTTTTGGTGTAGAGGAATAAAATAAAATTCAAAATTTCTCCCTACCCCGCCTCCTCTTCAACAAAAAAAACCATCGCATGCGCTTTTCTCTCTTTATCCGACGCTCACCGTATCCAACTCTGTTTCTCACTCTGTGTACATAAAGCGTCGCAGTTGTTTTCCACATTCATTTAAATTCAATTTTATTAAAATATGCGTTATATATTTTTTTTTTTTCTATTTATATAAAAATAAAAGCTTTTTTTTCTCCAATCAACACAATTTTTATGGTTTCTTTCTATCCATCTATCTTTCTTTCTTTGTTTCTTTCTTTCTTTCTTTCTTTCTTTCGTTCTTTCTGCATTGTACGTACACTGCACACATCAACTGTACACAAATTTTATATATAATAAATTTTAATTTTATTTATTATGCATCCCCACTTTTTTGTTTTTTTTTGTTTTTAAATTTTATGATGGATATGCACACACACACACACACACACACACACAGGTAGAGAGAGTGAGATAGGGACTGATGATAGATGATTGATATCCTTTACTTTAATGCAATTTATTTTTATGTTATATATATATATGTAAAAAAATGCACAAATGTATATATTTATTTCTATATATATATATATGTAAATAAGAATGTATAGGAGAAATGGAAATATGTAGTGGATGGCAATAATTCATTAGTTCTCTCTACATAAAAACGTTTTTTTTTTTATGTTGTTTTGTATTTTTTTTTTATTTTATTTTTAACAAGTGTGTGTTGAATTTCGGTGCGCGCGGTGGAAATGATTATAAATTTTTATGCAAACACACACACACACAATAAATGTATATATATATTATTTTAGATTTTACTGTTACGGAACATTTTCATACACTCACTGGTAGCGCGAAAATCGTCAAAAAGAGTATTCAAACTATGTGATTCGGATGGTAAAGACGGTAAGGCTGATAAAGTTGATTACAACGCAACTACAATTTTTTCGCTAAGGACATGAAAATAATATAATATTTTATTTTTATTTCAATCATTCTACAAATATCCTTAAAATATATAAATTGTTTTGCGTAACCGGACAGAGTGTGCGGTGTTGCGGTGAGAACGGTGAGAACGGTGAAATTAGTGTAATTTTGTGGTGTCAGTACTTTAGAAATCGAATCGACGGTTAGTGTTCAGTTAGCAAACAAATTTAAACGAATACAGACGTTCAACGGTAGGTAGAGCAGAGCCAAAAAAAAAGGGAGCAGCAAAAATAAAATAAAAAAAAGTAAATCAAATAATAATAAATTTGTGGGTTTTTTTTGTTTAGACCAAAAAAGAAATAATAATATTAATAATAATAACATTTTTGAAAATATAATTTCAACATAAACATGTTTGTTCTTTTTAAATTTTATCGGTTGGTTTTTTCGTTTTTTCGTTTTTTGTTAAACTAAATTAATATTAAATTGGAAAATTTGCAAAGTGTTTTTGTTGAATATTTATTTTCTATTTGTTTTGTTTTCGTTTTTTTTTTTCTATTTAACCCTTTTCAAACTTCAATAATAATACAAAAAAAAAAATTAAATTAAATTAAATTAAATTAAATTAAAGCGTTAAAATTTTTGGCATTGGCAAATTTTTTGTTGAATTGAATTCAAAATAAATTAATAAATTTTTTAAAACTTGTAGAAATTTTTGTTTCAGAAAATTATTTAATAAAATTGAATCGTGATTTTTTTTTTGTGTGAATATTAACAATTATTTAACTGGAAATTATTACACCAACAATCAAAAATAATTTGGTCCAACAGAGAGAAAGGTAAGTCTTTTTTGTGTGCTTTTTTTGTGCTTTTTATATAATATAAAATTTTATGCTTATTTAAAATTAAATTAATTTTGAAAAATTATTTTGAATTTTCCTTCAATTTTGATTTTTTTTTTATTTACTTCTTTTTCATTAAATTATTATTTATTTACTTTTTTTTTTCATTTTTTCACACACACATATTCGTTTTAACGTTTTTTTTTTTTTTTTTTGACTTCAAAAGTGACGTAGCAATTTTCCCATTTATTGCATCATTATTATTTTATGCGATGAATCATTGTGTGTCCATAGAATTTAAATTAATTGCGTATCGTTCCTATTGGCAATGTGATTAGTGATTTTTTTTTAAATTTAAATTTTTATGAAATCAAAAAAGAATAAAATTAATAAAAATATTAAATTATATTTTCTTTACTCTCACAATTTACACATTTTTGACCGTTTGTCGTTAACATAACCTAGTTTTTTTTTTTTTTTTTTTTATTTACTTACACATTATTGATGATTTAATTATTTTATGGAAATGTGTAATAAAAATGTAAGTTTTGTGTTAAATAATAATAATAACAATAATAATAATAATAATAAATAATAATAATAATAATTTTTAAATTGTGTGAGTGGGGTGGTGTGATGTGGCCGTACTGTATTTCAAAATAAATGAGGTAAAAGTGTTTTTTTTTTTTTGGGAAAATATAATCAATTGTTTTTCTAATTCGTTATAAAATTTAATTCATAATGGAAATCATTTTGATTCCATTCAAATCGATTTCGGGATTAATTGATTATAATTTTATTATGTTTTTTTTTTTTTTTTCTTTCCACTGGGTTGTGTGACAAATATCCATTCATTCAGTTGCGCTTCGGTGGTTGAACATTTTAGTGTTTTAATGGTAGAGAAAAAAGAATTTAACGTAGTGATTCATACGTGATGTGGATCATTTTAAATTATATAATTATCTCATGTGGGTAAATGAATGTGTTTGGTATACAACCGAAGCCTAAGACGAATTATTTTTCATACTTATAATTGAAATTAGAGATGAGATTTTACCATATTATAAAATAATATTGATAATAATAATTTTTGTGGCATTGTAAAATTAGCCGACGGCAAATATTTTATTTTACAGTACAGTACAGTAAATTTTGTTTTATATGAATTGTGTCAATTTCATTTGGTGAAAATCGTAATATAAATTAATAATCGCAAGTTTATAATCTTCCAATTATTTTCCGTATACAATTTTTGTAAATTGAAGAAATATATTGTGGTATTTGTGGATTAGTAGTTACGCTGTGTTATACATCGATACCAATTCCGTGATTATAATATTTCTGTGTATTAAATGCTTATTTTCCTTATATTTATCTGGATCTTTATATCACATTTTATTCTGCATCTATGGTCATCTTGCATCAAATATGCCATACCCAACATACGGAATCCGAATCGTTTTGTATTTTATTGTGTTTCTTTTATATTTATTTATTTGTCAGCATCACCAGCAACATCTTTACCTCTGAAATATGAAAATAATATTATTAGTCACATTATAAATCATTTTAATAACAATTTCTTGTAATTATTTATTGTTACAATTTTGTTATTCAAATTGAATGGGAATTTGCCGTTGCTGCACTTATAATTTCTATGTTTTGTATCATTTATTATTTGAGATAAGTGTTTTCAAATAGCTACTAATTTATTTCATGAACAAAAAATAGAGTTAATAATCTTATAATTTTTCTTACATGAAAATAAATAAATAAATCAGTTCACATTTTTAAAGTGTAGAAATGGAATTTAATATTATTGAGAGTTGTCTTCAATTAATTTCAATGATAATGATAAATGTGTTTGGTTTAACCGTTGATTGTCCAATAATGCAATAATTAAATCACCGTATTAAGAATTATTATTGATCCACTTCAGCAATTGTGTTTTGCTGAATAAAAAAATAACATATTCATCTGCAGTAAATTTTATCTGGTTGAAAATCTATACTTTTATAAATTATCATCTCTTATTAATTTAAATGACACACACCACAGACACATTTTCATTAAAAATTATATAATTCAATCGAGTGCAAGTAAATCATTTGGTACAGTACAGTACAGTACAGTAAATTTTGTTATTTGAATTGTGTCAATTTCATTTGGTGAAAATCGTAATATAAATTAATAATCGCAAGTTTATAATCTTCCAATTATTTTCCGTATACAATTTTTGTAAATTGATTGAAGAAACATATTGTGGTATTTGTGGATTAGTAGTCACGCTGTGTTATACATCGATGCCAATACCGTGATTATTATATTTCTGTGTATTAAATGCTTATTTTCCTTATATTTATCAAACAATTCCAACTCACTCATTGAATTTCGTGCCTATAATTAATTTATATTTTATATTATATTTGTATTACTTACTTACTTACATCCTCAGCACGCTCATCTCCACCCGCACCTGATCTGGATCTTTATATCACATATTACTCTGCATCTATGGTCATCTTGCATCAAATATGCCATATCCAACATACCAAATCCGAATCGTTTTGTATTTTATAATGTTTCTTTTATATTTATTCATTTGTCAGCATCACCAGCAACATCTTTACCTCTGAAATATGAAAATAATATTATTAGTCACATTATAAATCATTTTAATAATAATTTCTTGCAATTATTTATTGTTACAATTTTGTTATTCAAATTGAATTGGAATTTGCCGTTGCTGCACTTATAATTTCTAAGTTTTGTATCATTTATTCTTTGAGATAAGTGTTTTCAAATAGCTAATAATTTATTTCATGAACAAAAAATAGAGTTAATAATCTTATAATTTTTCTTATATGAAAATAAATAAATAACAAAATCACTTCACATTTTTAAAGTGTAGAAATGAAATTTAATATTGTTGAGAGTTGCCTCCAATTATTTTCAATGATAATGATAAACGTTGATTGTCCAATATTGTGCAATAATTAAATAACCGTATTAACAATTATTATTGATCCGCTTGTGTAATTGTGTGTTGCTGAATGGATGAATAAAAAAATAACATATTCATCTGCAGTAAATTTTATCTGGTTGAAAATATATACTTTTATAAATTATCATCTCTTATTAATTTAAATGACACACACCACAGACACATTTTCATTACAAAATTATATAATTCAATCGAGTGCAAGTAAATCATTTGGTACAGTACAGTACAGTACAGTCAATTTTGTTATTTGAATTGTGTCAATTTCATTTGGTGAAAATTGTAATATAAATTAATAATCGCAAGTTTATAATCTTCCAATTATTTTCCGTATACAATTTTTGTAAATTGTAGAAACATATTGTGGTATTTGTGGATTAGTAGTCACGCTGTGTTATACATCGATACCAATATCGTGATTATAATATTTCTGTGTATTAAATGCTTATTTTCCTTATATTTATCAAACAATTCCAACTTACACATATAATTTCGTGCCTACAATTAATTTATAATTTATATTTTATTAGTATTACTTACGTACTTACATCTTCAGCACGCTCATCTCCATCCGGACGTGATCTGGATCTTTATATCATATTTTACTCTGCATCTATGGTCATCTTGCATCAAATATGCCATATCCATCATACCAAATCCGAATCGTTTTGTATTTTATTGTGTTTCTTTTATATTTATTTATTTGTCAGCATCACCAGCAACATCTTTACCTCTGAAATATGAAAATAATATTATTAGTCACATTATAAATCATTTTAATAACAATTTCTTGTAATTAATTATTGTTACAATTTTGTTATTCAAATTGAATTGGAATTTGCCGTTGCTGCACTTATAATTTCTAAGTTTTGTATCATTTATTCTTTGAGATAAGTGTTTTCAAATAGCTACTAATTTATTTCATGAACAAAAAATAGAGTTAATAATCTTATAATTTTTCTTATATGAAAATAAATAAATAAATAAATCAGTTCACATTTTTAAAGTGTAGAAATGGAATTTAATATTATTGAGAGTGGTCTTCAATTAATTTCAATGATAATGATAAATGTGTTTGGTTTAACCGTTGATTGTCCAATAATGCAATAATTAAATCACCGTATTAACAATTATTATTGATCCGCTTGTGTAATTGTCTGTTGCAATGGCTGAATAAAAAAAATAACATATTCATCTGCAGTAAATTTTATCTGGTTGAAAATCTATACTTTTATAAATTATCATCTCTTATTAATTTAAATGACACACACCACAGACACATTTTCATTAAAAATTATATAATTCAATCGAGTGCAAGTAAATCATTTGGTACAGTACAGTACAGTACAGTAAATTTTGTTATTTGAATTGTGTCAATTTCATTTGGTGAAAATCGTAATATAAATTAATAATAGCAAGTTTATAATCTTCCAATTATTTTCCGTATACAATTTTTGTAAATTGAAGAAACATATTGTGGTATTTGTGAATTAGTAGTCACGCTGTGTTATACATCGATACCAATATCGTGATTACAATATTTCTGTGTATTAAATGCTTATTTTCCTTATATTTATCAAACAATTCCAACTTACGCATATAATTTCGTGCCTACAATTAATTTATAATTTATTTATATTATATTTGTATTACTTACTTACATCTTCAGCACGCTCATCTCCACCCGCACCTGATCTGGATCTTTATATCACATTTTACTCTGCATCTATGGTCATCTTGCATCAAATATGCCATACCCAACATACCAAATCCGAATCGTTTTGTATTTTATTGTGTTTCTTTTATATTTATTTATTTGTCAGCATCACCAGCAACATCTTTACCTCTGAAATATGAAAATAATATTATTAGTCACATTATAAATCATTTTAATAACAATTTCTTGTAATTAATTATTGTTACAATTTTGTTATTCAAATTGAATTGGAATTTGCCGTTGCTGCACTTATAATTTCTAAGTTTTGTATCATTTATTCTTTGAGATAAGTGTTTTCAAATAGCTACTAATTTATTTCATGAACAAAAAATAGAGTTAATAATCTTATAATTTTTCTTATATGAAAATAAATAAATAAATAAATCACTTCACATTTTTAAAGTGTAGAAATGGAATTTAATATTATTGAGAGTTGTGTCCAATTAATTTCAATGATAATGATAAATGTGTTTGGGTTAAGCGTTGATTGTTCAATATTGTGCAATAATTAAATCACCGTATTAATAATTATTATTGATCCACTTCAGCAATTGTGTTTTGCTGAATAAAAAAATAACATATTCATCTGCAGTAAATTTTATCTGGTTGAAAATCTATACTTTTATAAATTATCATCTCTTATTATTCTAATCTATAATTCAATGTAGGTCGGTGACGTGCACCACAGTCAAACCAAGTGTCTATTGTAATTGGAAAAAATAAATGAAGTGCAAGTAAATCATTTGCATTTGCTACTACTAAATTCGAATTTACTGCACAACACGGGATGGGTATATTTTAACTGGATTTTTATCCAAACTTCTTATCCAATTGAACACTGGAAAAATATTATAAGATAATTTAAACATAATAATTAGTACTCTGAAATTTTACCATATTATAAATTAATATTGATAATAATAATTTTTGTGGCATTGAAAATTAGCCGACGGCAAATATTTTACAGTACAGTTCAGTACAGTACAGTAAATTTTGTTATTTAAATTGTGTCAATTTCATTTGGTGAAAATCGTATTATAAATTAATAATCGCAAGTTAATAATCTTCCAATTATTTTCCATACACAATTTTTGTAAATTGAAGAAACATATTGTGGTATTTGTGGATTAGTAGTCACGCTGTGTTATACATCGATACCAATATCGTGATTATAATATTTCTGTGTATTAAATGCTTATTTTCCTTATATTTATCAGACAATTCCAACTTACACATATAATTTCGTGCCTACAATTAATTTATATTTTATATTGTATTAGTGTTACTTACTTACTTACATCTTAAACACGCTCATCTCCACCCGCACCTGATCTGGATCTTTATATCACATTTTATTCTGCATCTATAGTCATCTTGCATCAAATATGCCATACCCAACATACGCAATCCGAATCGTTTTGTATTTTATTGTGTTTCTTTTATATTTATTTATTTGTCAGCATCACCAGCAACATCTTTACCTCTGAAATATGAAAATAATATTATTAGTCACATTATAAATCATTTTAATAGCAATTTCTAGTAATTAATTATTGTTACAATTTTGTTATTCAAATTGAATTGGAATTTGCCGTTGCTGCACTTATAATTTCTAAGTTTTGTATCATTTATTCTTTGAGATAAGTGTTTTCAAATAGCTACTAATTTATTTCATGAACAAAAAATAGAGTTAATAATCTTATAATTTTTCTTATATGAAAATAAATAAATAAATAAATCACTTCACATTTTTAAAGTGTAGAAATGAAATTTAATATTGTTGAGAGTTGCCTCCAATTAATTTCAATGATAATGATAAACCGTTGATTGTCCAATATTGTGCAATAATTAAATCACCGTATTAACAATTATTATTGATCCGCTTGTGTAATTGTGTGTTGCTGAATGGCTGAATAAAAAAATAACATATTCATCTGCAGTAAATTTTATCTGGTTGAAAATCTATACTTTTATAAATTATCATCTCTTATTAATTTAAATGACACACACCACAGACACATTTTCATTACAAAATTATATAATTCAATCGAGTGCAAGTAAATCATTTGGTACAGTACAGTACAGTACAGTAAATTTTGTTATTTGCATTGTGTCAATTCCATTTGGTGAAAATCGTAATACAAATTAATAATCGCAAGTTTATAATCTTCCAATTATTTTCCGTATACAATTTTTGTAAATTGATGAAACATATTGTGGTATTTGTGGATTAGTAGTCACGCTGTGTTATACATCGATGCCAATACCGTGATTATTATATTTCTGTGTATTAAATGCTTATTTTCCTTATATTTATCTGGATCTTTATATCACATTTTACTCATCTTGCATCAAATATGCCATACCCAACATACCAAATCCGAATCGTTTTGTATTTTATTGTGTTTCTTTTATATTTATTTATTTGTCAGCATCACCAGCAACATCTTTACCTCTGAAATATGAAAATAATATTATTAGTCACATTATAAATCATTTTAATAGCAATTTCTTGTAATTATTTATTGTTACAATTTTGTTATTCAAATTGAATTGGAATTTGCCGTTGCTGCACTTATAATTACTAAGTTTTGTATCATTTATTATTTGAGATAAGTGTTTTCAAATGGCTACTAATTTATTTCATGAACAAAAAAAAATTATAGAGTTAATAATCTCTCAACAATTTGTTGACAAACACTTAAAGATTTCTAATTTATCATCATCAAACGCATACTTTAATATATCGTAACAATGAATTGCATTTAAAATGTAAATTGTTTTACAACAAAATTAATTTTTTGTCACAATATCCATCGATAAAATCATATTCTTAAAACATCTTTACGTTATTTTCAATTCCAAATTATTCTTGTGATTGGAAGAAAAAAAATAATTGAACGTAACACTTGAATTGAAACCATTTCATGTTGGATTTGTATGTGAAAATATTTAAATGTTGTCCTTGCATCCGTCGAGCATTTGTATATAAACATTAAATTGACTATATCATAGGGGAACAAAATGGGACAAAATCACTCCAAATCAATAAAATTCCTGCAAATTACAATTTTCTAGGCACTTCAGTAGAAATTGTTTAGATAATCCTATTTAAGAAATCTAACTACCAAAAATTTTATAAAAAATTGATGAAAAAATGACCAAATATTTTCAAAATAATCTGCCCTGCGAATTAACATTTTCTAGGAACTTCAGTAAATTAATTCTTAATATAATCCTATTATTTAAGAAATCTAACTACAAAAATTTCATAAAAAATTGATTAAGAAATGACCAATATTTTCCAAAAAACCTGACCTGCAAATTACAATTTTCTAGGCACTTCAGTAGAAATTGTTTAGATAATCCTATTATTTAAGAAACTTAACTACCAAAATTTCATAAAAAATTTATGAAGAAATGACCAATATTTTCTCAAAAAAACGTGACCTGCAAATTACAATTTTCTAGGCACTTCAGTAAAAATTGTTTTTACATAATCCTATTATTTAAGAAACCTAACTACCAAAATTTGATAAAAAATTGATGAAAAAATGACCAAATATTTTCAAAAAAACGTGACCTGCAAATTACAATTTTCTAGGAACTTCAGTAGATTAATTCTTAATATAATCCTATTATTTAAGAAACCTAACTACCAAAATTTGATAAAAAATTGATGAAGAAATGACCAAATATTTTCAAATAAAAACGTGACCTGCAAATTACAATTTTCTAGGCACTTCAGTAAAAATTGTTTTTACATAATCCTATTATTTAAGAAACCTAACTACCAAAATTTGACAAAAAATTGATGAAGAAATGACCAAATATTTTCAAATAAAAACGTGACCTGCAAATTACAATTTTCTAGGAACTTCAGTAGATTAATTCTTAATAAAATCCTATTATTTAAGAAATCTAACTACCAAAATTTTATCAAAATTGTAAAGTACTAAATAATTTCGGGGAAATAATTAACAGAAATTTAACCTCAGAATTTTCACTTCACCTTCATTTTCGTATTATTTTGGCTGTTATTTATAAACGGTAAGTTTACCCTGTTTTTTGTGCAGGATAGGGATACCGTGTACTGTTGTGTATGTGTGTGTGTGTGTGTTATATGGATTTAAAAAATTCTTTGGAAATTATTACATTATACAATACAAAATAGAGAACTTTCGTGTACAAATAATATTGTTGTGTTTACTGTACCATTGTTGAAAATTCATATAGAATATTTTTTTATCCTTGGAATTTTATTTTTAATTTGTTTATATACAAATATTTTGTTGTTGTTGTTGTTATCATAATCCTTAATTATAAATGGAATTTTTGTTTAATGTATGTTGTAATTTATTTGCAATTTTCCATACGAACATTATATGTAAAATAATTACATTTCGCAAATAATAATAATTTTAAAATAGTTAATAATATTATTTTTTTAAATTTTCAATTAGCGAAAATATTGTATTAAATATATAAAATGAAATATTTCATATTTTCATAAGTTTATTTATTTATTTTCTGAAACTATATAACAACAACAATAACAACAACAACAACAACAGATACAGAACATTATATTTCATTTTATATTATAATCTGATAATGGTTTTGTTAAAAATATGTTTATTTAATATTATAATTCCTGTGTATTTTGTAATATTTATTTTATGTGTACTTTAAAATATTTTTAATTGAATTAAAATCATATTTATGTTTATTAAAACAACCACGACCACCACCACCACCACCACCCTTACCATCATCACACCGTACATCATTTATTTTCATAACATACTCAATGCTGTAACACAAAAAGGTTGTTCAAATTTGATGTAATATCTTTTGGGGAAAAAATAAATAATTGTGTTAAATATTTATTTAGTTTTATTTAGGAGGGACGGTAACGGTACGTACACCTTCGATTCGTTTTTTTTATAGTGACACATGGAGGAATGTCGTTCAAGTGAATTCCCATAGGTCGGGCTGTCAATCTTTTATTACAAAAATATAATTTTATTTCCACTAAATGATAGATTAGTTGTACACCATCAATGCGCGGTTGTGTTGAACAGTTTGAAAATTATTCGCATAAACTTAAGCGATCACACAAAAAACCGTCCCCACCCATACGAACGAAAACCAATGGTCTTTAAATTATCTTATTATCTGTGCGTTGCAAAATTATTCGATTCATATAAAATATTTTAACCATTTCCAAAAGATCAATTGTTTTGGTTGCGCTGTTGTTGCAAACCTTAGAATATTACTTTGTATTGTATTGGACCATTCCACATCATAAGTCTGCATCAAAACCCATTTATTTCTGTAATTTGGTTTTGTTGGTAATTGTGATGTCATTAATTGTTGGTTTTTTTTGTTCTTATTTTTTGGGTTTGTTTCGAAAAAATGTATTCGAATTTTAAACGACAATTTCAATAAATTGTTGGTTCCAATACATTGGCTAACCACAAGCACCGCGCTATTGATATTGAATTTATTTCTTTTTACGGTCAATACTAATCACCACAAATTACTTTGACTTGATTGGTTGTGTTTGCGGTGGTGTTTGTTTGCAGTTTGAGAATTATTCGCATAAACTTAAGCGATCACACAAAAAACCGTACCCACCCCGACGAACGAAATCCAATGGTCTTTAAATTATCTTATTATCTGTGCGTGTCTGTGCGTCGCAAAATTATTCGATTTCGATAAATATTTTAACCAATTCCAAAAGATCAATTCTTTTGGTTGCGCTGTTGTTGTAAGTCTTTTTAAAATGAAAATCTTTTGGTGTAAACAATTGAATAAAGTTGTTGGTTTTAATTGCCCCTCACACATCAACACTTATGCTGTAACAGCTGTAATATTTTGATCTTGAACCGCTCACCAGTTTCTTTAAATTTATATTCAATCATAAGTTTTTTTTTTTTGCTGGCACTGTTTGTCAACGCATTTAACATCTGTTGAACGGAAAATTTTCTTACAACTTCTTCTCTTGCCGGGGATAACGTGTCACCTGTATATAAAATCGATTTTAATAACTCAAACACTTTTTGTTCACTCTCAGTGTACCGATACATTTTAACTATAATCGGATTGTAGTAGTTAAGTAATAAGTGTAGAGATCACAAAAAATGAAAAAAAAACCGGGTGTAATATAGTAGCTGTCAAAATGGTAACATCAAATTTGAGCACACTTTTTTATGTATCACATACAATATTAGCTGAAGGATACACTCTGAAAATTTTATTTTCATACTATACCACAATACATAAAATGCGAGTAAATGAATGGTCAGTGAATGAATTGCACTTTACATTGTAGGTAATGTATTTTGACGGAAAATCTAATTTCGTTTAATATTCAATTAAATTGACTTGTTAATTGTTAACATAAATATTGGATAATAGTATGTGTGCGACATATAAAAGTATAGTAGGAGTACTAGGAGTAGTAGTAGTAGCAGTAGTAGTAGTAGTGATAAGTGGCTTTTAACAATATGAAAATAATTTTTATTTAATTTTCACAATGTCCATAAGTTAAACGGAAATTTACGGGTACTTTGAATATGTTTAAAGTTAAAATTGGTTTATTTATTGATTGAAACAGTTCAATAGTGTAAATAATTATACGGAAAATTTCTTTTAATTTTTTGAAAGTAACATGTACCGATTTTTATTTGGTTTTCGAATAGTGTACATCGACTAATCGGTATAAAGTTACACTCAAATAACCAAATGTTCAATCAAACCGTGTGGTGCACTCCAACTGGGTTCAATGTCTCAATAACTGATTAATTGATTTTAAATTTTTGATGCACCATTAGCATACCGAGATCTTTAATGTGACATTAAGATAAGGTAATTCGGGTTCATGGTTATCCAGAAACTTACAGAAATGTTGCTGAAATAGTTTCCCAAGTTTAACCAAACATAAATCGAGAAAAATTATGATGAAATTAATTTTTGTCTGGATAAGTTATAAAAATTTTCCACATTCATAGGCTTTCGTTTAAGTGATAACATCGAGGCGGGTCTTAACTAGTTGCACAGATATTCAAAAATAACTACAACGATGTAGGAATAAAATTGATTTTTGCTATGAATAAATTTTATATGTTCTTTGCTTTAACCAGATCCAATCACAATGAGGACATGACTACTGATAACAGGTTCCACACACTCCTAAGCATTAACAACAAATTTTTACACACACACACACACACATACAAATTACCCCATATACAAACACCCACACTCGCATCACTCTAAATGTTTGCTGTGGCTTATGACGAAATTCTTGGATACAGTTGAATCAACTCTTCCCCTGAATAAATCACAATTGAATAGAGTTTTTCTGGTTGGCCACCCCATAAATAGAAATCCAACGTATTTAAGTGTGGTGAGAATTTGGTGGCCACCTTATAGTCCTCCCTCTATGGCCAATTGCCATCTGCTGTGATATATCCATTGTGGTTGGACATTTCTATGTGATCATACGCTGTTTTAATTTGAGGTCACTGAGACTGGTTTATTGTTTTGACAAATTTGATCACAATTCCTTAGTCATACTTTTATACTTTTCTTTATTTCATTTACGTTACGTCAACTTCATCTTATAATCCCTGTTAATTAAATTCATTTTTGATGTTCTCCATATTGTCAAGATTGGTGATACCAACAACAAATTCTTTAGCAATTAATACCTAAATGCAAACCATACCGAAAATTATTATTTTAAATCCGTATTTTTATTGTTTTTGTTTGGTGTTGTTGTTGTTGTTGTTGTTGATGTTGTTATTGTTGTTGTTGTGACCTCACCACACGAAAAAGTAAATTATTTATGGTATACGGAACCGATCAGAAAAACAAATATATAACCATTGAATTATAAATTTTAAATGTGTATGTGGTCTGTGTGGATAAACATTTGATTTGTGTTTGGGTTGTTGGTGGTCGGTCAAATAATTCTATGTATAATACCGAAAAAATAAACAAACAAACAAACATTAAGTACTTATGCAAAATTTTAAAAGGTTTTAAAATTATAAATATTTAATGTATTGTAGTATTGTTTTATACTATATATAATTATATAAACACACACACACACACACACGCACCCACCCACACAATCGTACCGAAACACTCGTACCGAAACATTCATGCGATACTAATCAGCATAAAATTAACATATAAGGATTTATGTTTATTAACTTGTTCCAATTTTACTGTGGCTGTAACATATAACAAAAAAACATAATAAATAAAATACCATAAATCCTGTAGCATATAATTTCGATGTATGAATATTATGTGTGTAGGTGTTTCTACTCTAACCACTTTCATGTATCGTACCAGTGGATGTATGCCAAAAAGATTTCCTAACGCATATTAATATCGTCTTGTTGCGTATACGATTGCAAAAAATCTAAATTATGCACATATCGCGTAAAGTTCTTAAAAAAAAAATAGGACACAGTAAGTTCAAATGTTGGTTGAATAATGCTTTGCATTCTAAACATTTTTCCGTTGACCAGAGTGTTATTTTTTTGTCAACTGTATCGTAATCATTACAATAAAAAATACTAATTAATACTCACATGTTTTTGTATCGCGATGGAATAAGATGTGCACCGTAAGTTTCCAATAGCAGTCGATAACTTTACTTTGAATTGAATAGGTAAAGTAAAATTTTCCCGATGTTTTGTCGTAATGCTTTAGTTCAACATCTTCAGATCTGTTTTTTCAGTTCCGGAAAATGAAATATAACAATGAGTAAGAAATAATAACAGAACCTTGATGACATTAATATCGTTACAAATGTATTCGATGCTTGGAAAATCCCTATAATGTTCACAGTGCTACTGTAACAATTTCGATGAAGTTGAATTGTAACAATTATAATTTTCAGTTTGATTGTTTCATAAAATTTTGTTGTTTCCACTTTATTTCATCGCATACCTGTGACAACGGAATACAATTACATTGTCGTCTATATAAATACGTATTGAACTTAAGCCCGGTGCGGTTTTAGCCACGCTGTTCTCCAACCTGACCCATCCACAATCGCAACGTCTTCCGATCCCAAATTGTAAGGTTCTTTATATCACAGTTTACTCTCTATCTATAACCAGTTTACCTTTCGTGCCATTCCAAGATGCAAGTTTAAAAATCATTCGCATTGTAAATTTTTGTTGCTTGCCTTTTGTTATCCCATTTATCCTGTCGCATATCCGATACCTTGTCATAGAATTCATAAATGGTTGTATTTCCAAAGTTGGTGGATAACCAATGTCACCGTCTTCCGAAAGCAGTTATAATGTCGCACCGCTGATTCGCCGTTACTATATCTAATCACTAATGCATTAACTAAGTTTTAAGCGGACGCTGCTTTCACACAACATCCCCATAGTAATTTTAATATACACAGCTGTCCGATTGGCCATCAACTGGCGGTTACTTATTATTTATTCGTAATTAATCCATTATGTTGGAGGTCGTTCGGCTATCCGTAACCTGTGGACACGTTTGCGGTCGCAACTGGCCGTGCTATACCCAATATACTATTCGAAATTCTGAATGGTACGATAAAAATTCACTATTTGACGATTGAATTTAAATTTTCTGTACAATCGAATACGATGGCATAAAAATGAAATAGCATCTCGGATATTCATATCCGCATGAAATACATGTCACATTGACTCTCCGCTCCGATGTTAGGAATCCAACAAATTTTCATTATTTCTTTAATGATTTTATGTTCTAACAATTATTTAAGCTCTTTGTAATTATCTTAAAAATTCTAAAAACCTTAAATTTCTGGAAAATCTGATTCGATTTATATTTTGAACGAATTTATTATAAAAATAAAATTAGTTATCCGATTTTCAATCAAGGAGAGTTAAAGAAATTTCGTTTACAGATTCATAGAATTTTCAGGGTGTACGAAACGTGACGTGACGTATTTATTATATTTTAAGGAATTTCAGAATAATTAATTTATACAAACTCCATTATTAATTATAAGCCACAAATCCATTGTAGAGTATTTCTTTAACCTGTCAACCATATGAACATTTTGGAACTGGAAAATTTTCTTCTGATTTTGCCGATAAAAGGCAACAAAAACAACAACAACAAAAATATCAATTTAACATGAGTTTGAGTATTTGTGGTCAAGGTGAACATAAAATTACATTTGAAATTCTGTTGTTGATTCCATTGCATATGTTTAACACGCGCAATTGTTGTGTATTTGTGTCGCTTTATAATTGTTGTTATTCATTACAATATATATTATTCAATTGATTAAAATTAAACACCTACTCAATATTCATAAGAATAAAAAATAAATAGAAACTCCAATAAATAACAAGACAAAATACATAAATTACACTTAATCTTAATCTGTTTTGCATATTCAAAAAAAAATAAAAAAATATTTTTATTGTGAACATCGTCCGACGTATTTATACTTTCAATTGACATTGACATGTGCATTTGCATAAAAATCACTGATGGAAAAATATTCAATAGTTTTTCTCATTTCTAAAATTCAATTGCGTTGTTCACTATTTTTTGTTGTGACTATGACTTTGAACATTTACGGTACACACACACACACACTCATTTGAGTGTGTCATGTGTTGTCTCGCTAAGCCATAGTCCAAGCATATTTTGTCGTTTCATTGTTCTTTGCGAAACGCTGCTCAGTTTGTTTGAAATACTTTTTAAAATTGCTGTGAATAATTTTGGTGTCGCATGGTGGAGTATTACAAATTTCTTTGAATTTTCAATCCAATTATAAATTTTAATTTGAATGCTACACCACCCACATCCATCTTCAGACACATCTTTAACATTTGACGAAAAAACGTAATGGCAGACCATTTACTGGTACCACATTTTTTTAAAACTATAAAATGTTTACGTTCACATTGAACCGTTAAACTGTATTTTTTCCAGCAGCCCTATAAGTGTGCGGTGTCTGTCGCCCCTTTACATCCATCCAATTTTATGAGTTACTGTATCAAATCAATTGTAATAAAACATTCTGTTTTTTTCCCTTTTTCGCTATATATAAATTTATATTCCGAAAAACTAATTAGGACGTAATGAAAGGGAATAATAACAAGTAATTTATCCCTTCCATTAGCAGAGAGACTTAGTTGTAATTTGTTTGTGTTTTGTTTTGTTGTTATTTCTTTTTATTTCATTTTTTATTCACCATCATCACCACCAACACAACTACCACCACCACCACCACCACCACCAAATCGAATAGAAAATTTCATGATGTTCATCAAACAATAATATGAAAATAAACAAAATAAAAGTTTGCCTAAATAACAAACCCCTCGAAAAGTCAATTAATTATTCGTTCGTTTGCATTTTAACAGGACCAAAATAAAAAAAAAAAGGGATAATTTTTTTAGAAATTTAATTAAAGTATTCTAGAAAAAAATAAACAGGAAGTACAAGAGTCAAAGAAGGTCAATAAAAAATGTTATATTCATTCATAAATTTTTTTTGGTTTGTGTGGGTGGGTGGGTGTGTGTGTGTGTGACAAGGTTGATTCTCGCCTTACACATTCAACACTGTTCCAACTAAACCTATCCGTATATTGTTTAGTTGTGGTTTAACGAGAATGTCTTTGAATACACAGATTAGTGGAGTTTGATCCACACCATTGACCCGACAAATTTTTTAGTATCAATCAGAATATGATTTTGGTTCGGTTGGATTTTACACTAGGGAATTTGACACAATCGATCATAGAATTTTGTGTAATAAATTTGTTGGTTTCCAGCCGTTGGCAAATAAATAATAATTAATAGTAATCTTTCGAATCGCTCGCAATTGGTGAACGAATAATCTATTTTGTCCTATTTCTTTATTGTACGGTGTAACCTCAGACATCTCAAATTATGGCCCTCCTTTGTTTTGTATGTTCATCACAATGCATTGCCGTTTTTATAATAAAATTCATATGTTCGCTCTGAATGCAGTGCAATAAGTTATCTACAGTCCCCTTGGTCCCCTTTCTTAACTTCATGAATCAAAGTGATTTATAATAAATAAAGTAATTGATAACTCGTCATTTTTCCATTTCTATTACTTAATTCCGTGACCATTCCTTACCGCACCACCATTTGAAATGCTTTGACTATGGTTTTCATTAAAAAAAACCCTTACCTGGATCAGTTATCAGAGTGAACAAATATGTTCAGGTAGGGTATATGGTATACAAATATTATTTTCTCTTAAAACTCGATTATTTCTAGTTAAATCATTGCTATTGTCTCATTTCTTGTATTGCGATGTTGTAATGCGATCGACGCCCTTGAATTCCGCTGGTCGTATTAAACTGAATTTTCCCGTGTTAGATATGTATTGATTCATAATTTGAGTCGATGGGATCATGTATGTGTGCGTATGCCAATACTGGTTATATGGATGCTAGCTGTAATTTTAGTAGTCTTCTATTTATTCTTTTAAACAGTCATGGGATCTGATCAGTCGCTACCGACACGTTTTTTTATTCAATATAATATCGCGACTATTCATAATAAATTTACTACAGTGCTCCTTCAATAATTGTATCCACTGCTATGGCCACTTCATTCGACGAAAATTACTTTCGGCGGGGAGAAATTGTTTAAGATTTCGGAAGAGGTAGTAGTTGTAGTCGTAGTAGCTGGCCAGTCAAATCTGGTGAATACGGTAAATGCTCAAGCAGTTCATAATTTAAATACTTGAATTTAATCATGGCCAAAACACATTTGTGAATTTCTTCAAAAATATGAAGTGAGAAAAATAAACAAATTGTCAGGTTTCGAGAAACTGACACAGAAAATTAATCGGCGTGCAAAGATTATGCAGAATTTTTATCAAGCCACTATTCTTTCAATAATTCAATATTAAAAAATAAATTTGTAGAATTACATTGCAATCGAATGATCTGAACAGTTAGTAATTTGATGGAGCAACATTAGGTTAATAGGCGCGGTGTAAAGAACTGATCGGGTCCAAGTGCTTTGTTGTTGACAGTAGAGTTTAATATCACCAGTTTGTTAGTTAGTTTCAACTATATTAATGAAATATTCTTTATTGCCATCTCACCAAATATACTGACACTTATAATTACAATTCACTACATTTGACGCATTTAAATCACTCTCTTCTGTATCACTTCTTTCACACAAAGCATATTTTCTCTATACATGCCGATGACAACCATTCGATGACTTTCAGCATAATTTTTCTCCCATGATTTTTGAGCAAACCAAAAAAAAATATGTTGTTTACTATTTTAGACACACACACACACACACAAACTGAGTTTCACATTTATACACCAATTTTATAACAATTTATTTTTATAAATTAACAACAAAACACTCACACACACACGTGACACTTGACACAGCAATTTTTGAATTTTTTTTTCCATAAACACAAACACTTTTTAAATTATGATAAAAACACTGCACCACAGCGCGTCGCGGGAAACACAAATATTCAAACTTAAACATACCAAAAATAATAACGTGCACTTAAAATATCGATTCGTACTTAAACTATAGGAAACTTAACTATTTACTATAAATTACATTTTGATATATTGCATTAGTAAATTATAAAGACAAAAAGTTAAAAATAATCAGTATTTTGGGAATTTTCAAATGAAATTCCATTTTTTTCTAATATTTTTTAATGGCAAAATTATCCCAAACATTATTTACGAAATTTAAGCCCATATCGAATTGGATATGATGCGTTTGAAATTATTCTAAGATAAAATTTTAGATATAAATATTGAATATATGTAAGTTTTCTGGAAAAAAAATGTGTAAAACCAAAGTCGTTCACCTCAGGGCCTCACCCACAGTTGGGTTTCACAACAGTTATACCTTCTATCCCCCCCAATTACAAGTAATTTAGAAAAATTATAATTTTTAAAATTATTCATAATTTTCACAAATAATAAAAAAACCAATTTTAACCAAAATTCAATTACTTGTTCACTTCTAAACAATTAATCAATGACTTAATTATAAGATCTCAGTACGTAATTATATTCTTTAACAATGCGCATGGCTATGGGTTCTGAATGTGTGGGTGGATTTTTTATGTGTACAAAACAAATTGAACAAATTCGCTGTGGAATTCATTTGAATTTATGTAAAATTGGAAGTTACTTACCAATTTATGTATGCATTCGTTAAAGAAATTGGAACTACATGACAAAATAGTCCTACTGGGCTCCAGATTTTTTCATACAAATTTTTGCGTCCAATTAATCCAAATGGTTGTAATAATATTGTGATTGTTAAATTATTTTACCTTTCGGTTGACGATAACGATGCCAAAAACCTTTTTTGCTTTTTTCGTTCACGATGCTTAGCTTTAATCCAAACTGTAACCCGGTCTTGTTTCAATTTAGGATCATTATCCGTTGTTTTGTAGATCCAAGTCGCATCCAAAGTTGACAAAATCATTTTTATTCAACTTAAAACGATCGACAATGATAGCGCGCACGGGCTGACAAATATTCGTTTACGATTGAGTTTTCATGTTGAATTGTTAACGTCGGGCACACACGGGCACCGCACTTTTTCAAACAACTTTTTCACATTTATACTATACTTTTATGTGACCTACTCTCGGTCATCTTTGAGATGGCTGTAGGCATCAGCACGTATTTCACGCGTAGTAAATCAGTTAGATCTGCACTAACAATTTCATGTATTTTTTATTGCAATATTTTCTGATGTTTATGAAGTTTTTGAACGACAGCCTCACGGGATTTGTTTTCAAGGCGTTTGTAAGACCCCCATTTAAATGCAGCCACCCAATTTACTTTACCGTTTACATATAATGGAACACTTTCACCTCACCCATATTGTTATGAAAATTCTTGTCGCCTTTTTCGTAAATATGTTATTCTCGACTGAACTGGTCGATTTTTTAATTTTTCTATATTAAAAAAAAAAAATCATTGACACTGACACGTCAACTTCAAATGGATTGTAAAAACAAGGTATGAATGGACAGATATCGAATTGAAATTTTCCAGGTATTCATGTGACAAATGGAATAGTTTAAGAGTGGCTAGAAACTATTCACACAACCCGTTCAATGTACATTGTTAATGAAATAAATAAAAAATAAATAAATAAATAAACTGGCTTGACCCATCACCACCACCCCCATTCATTCAATCATAACCTATTTGTGGCGCCACAAAATCCGATACACTTGTATTATTGTATTTAATTATAAGACGGACAGAAAAACCCCTGTAACCGAACTCGTGTGCAGGGACGACAAAATAATAAAGGTAAAATTTCATCGTTTCAACTTCTCAAATTTTTGTAATTTTTGTATTTAACTTAAAAAAAATATTGTATTATTGCGTAAAATCAAACCAACGACAAATTTTTATAGTTCATATTAAATCTACTCTCTCACCCATCACATTTAGTAAATATATATTAAATTTATGCGTAAGATGTATTAAGTCAAGTACAATATATATAGGGAAAAGAAAAAAATAAACACTAAATCATTATCATTGTTGTTGTTGTTGTTTTTTTAATAAATCAACCATCCCATCGTCTGCGATGTGGCGACAACTATTTTGTCAATGTGACGACATTAACCCACCGCGGCAATTCATTTAAATATATGAAATCAGTAATTAAAATAATTTATGTAGTTTAACTTAATTTTATTACACAGACAAAAAATCACAATAACTATATTGGAGACGTCTCAAAATTACAAATAACATGGTCTTGTGACTCATAATGGTCTTGTGACTCAGTGCGAAAATCGCTAACCCATATTTAATTTCAATCGTTTCCATTGACAATAAAAATTATTATTTCTTGCTTTATTAAGAAAATCCGCAAAACACTTGTGTGTGACTAATTTTTTTTGCATGTTACATTTTTTTTGATATTTTAAATTTGTTACGACAAAAGTGGGTTTAGTTTTAATAAAATAAATACATTAGAAATATAGGGAACATAAAAATTTCTTGGAATTAAATAATTTATTATACGTTTTATTATAACAAATAATAATAATAATAATAATAATAATGTATTGACTATAATTTTGTTTGACGATGACTACTGATTCGTATCGACGCAAAACAAAAATGAGTCAAATACATTTTTGGCATCATCAATGATGACACATGCAATTCGAGTAACCGCGATATGCAAATACAAGTACTTACTTTCTTACTCCATGGCGTTACAACCCCGGTTTTAGCCTTTTCTCCAACACGCTTTTCCAACCTGACCTATCCGCAGCCGCCGCAATGTCTTCCTCGCCCGAATTTTAAGGATCTTTATATCACAGTTTACTCGGCATCCAAGCCATCTCGCCTTATGTCTTTCGCGCGGCTCTCTCTTCTCTACCTTCTGGTTTACTATTTAACAGTTTTTTCGGCACACGCTACTGCTCCATGCGCGTACTACGTGTCCAACAGTCATCTCAATCTATTGATTTTGATTGTTTTGACAATATTTGGTTGACCGCGTACAACTTGTTTAATTCAAAATTGTATGTTCGTCTCCAACCATTCTGTTCTTTGACGGCGGCACCAAATATGCCGCGGAGTACCTTTCGTTCGAAAATCCGAAGTAATTGTTCTTGGTTCTGTGTCCGGCACCAAGTCTCCGACCCATACGACCCATAAGATCTCGTTGTAATGTTTTCGATCGGAATTGTTTTTTTAACCATATCTGTTTCCAGTTGCTACTCTGCGGCGAATTCCCTCTTCAATATCATTTTCTACATTTATCAATTGACTATTTCAAAGCTGTGTTCTCCAATATTAACTGAGTTTGATCTCTCGAATTCGTGATGTATTCGTTGCCCGCAAATGTTTTGTTTTATTTTCTGCATTCACTTTAAGACCAAGACCCGATGTACTATGTATTTGTTATTTTGCTCTGCAGCGTTGTTATAATGGTGTTATGTCACAAGACTAATTCTGACCGTATACAATCTGAAATTCTATTATAATCTGATAAATATTAAAACACAATAAAAGCGGGCGATCTTGACGAAAGTATGATTCTATCGTAGGTGGAATGTCGACTTCAGTTCATTGATGTATAATTTCTTCTTCATCATCATCATTATCATTTCACTTACATCATCGCTAATCGGTAACGGAAAAACTCGGGTTCTTTTCACAGGTCGTATGCAACTATCTGTATCATTATCTAACTCCACTTCCGCGCCATTAACGTCAGACAAATTGTCTGCATTTATTTTCGCCGTGACACCATATTGAATGATTTCAAAATTTTACTGTAAGTAGAATTTGTACAACCGAGAACAGCTTCTTGAAACCAAACAAAACATATATTGTATAAATACAAAAGTAAAGTGGCACATGGATTGCGTAATGTCGTTGCAAACTGTACTAATACGACCGCCGCCTTTAAGCTACAGTCGAGATAAATCGTATTACTACGACCGCCGCCTTTAAGCTACAGTTGAGATAAATCGTAGTACTACGACTGCCGCCTTTAAGCTACAGTCGAGATAAATCGTAGTACTACGACGCCCGCCTTTAATGTGTTAAAGATGCTCAATTGAAGGATGAGGCATCAACTCTGCATAGGAAATAATTTATTGAAATGTAATGTGGTTTTTACAATGCCGTTTTTTACCAGGTGTAGAAATATGAAATTATCGTATTTTAAGAAATCTAAAATGTTTATTTTAAAGTGAATGGATACAAATATTTATTATTTTCAAAGTACACATTCTGGTGACCACCTTTCTTGCAATTTGTGTCTTCACCTTTCAAAACATAAAAAAATTGTTTCTCTTTTGACCAAATAAAAAAACCATTCTCAGAGACGGCCAATTTTTGACTTCTTCAGATGTTTTTCTGGTGCTCGATGAAAACAAATGGAAGCGCTAAGTTTGAGCGATGAATAAAAATTCGGGTGTGGTAACAATTCTCAGCCAAGCCAGCGTTGATCGTATCGTGAACTGGTTTTTTTTTAACTGTGTGTAACGGTGCATTGTCATGTTGCAAAATAACTTTACCATGTCTTCTGTAATAACGGTGATGAACCGGAATTTTTTTTTTTAGCGATACACTAAAACAGTTGATTCGAAGTACAAATCACCGGGCATTTGGAATCCATTTCATCACTTGGGTGTAACATGTATTTCTCTTATAATACGAATTTATATTAAAACCCATTGATGAGTGTGTAGAATTTCGTTTTTCTGGTATTCCTTCCGTCTCCACTTCGACTCTTTTGTTCTAATTATCGGCTTTCTTTAATACCCAAATTATTTGGCAATTATAATTAGTAAAAATTGTAAATTTTAATTATTACCATAATTTATCCGACAAAACACGGTTTTATGTTTGGGGAAAATCGAAGCGGATTAACATTTAAATATTGACAAATTATGGGTATCATGAAATTTACTCGCCACCACCTTTGCTTATTCATACCATCTTGATCGGTATCCGTTTGTTTTTGTCATCTTTGTGCTTTGTCAAATGAAAAAAAATTGTTATGGAAAAATCCGAATTTTATGGAATTTGTTTAAAATAGAATGGTATTTTATTTCGGTCAATTGAAATCTTTGGATTCAAGTCATGCTACGATTTCGAACAGATAACCGCCAGTATATTGTATTCGCAATTTATTTAATCAATTATCTGATGGTTGTATTGAAAAATTGAGGTTGTGTGCACTAATCGAATTACGTGCTTGAATTTGGTGTGAAGGAATTGAAATTTTTAGTGTGTATAAAAAACGGCAATGATTTTGTTGCCCCGCCATCAACAATGTTATGTCTTGTGCGTGCGTGTGTGTGTGTGTGTGTGTGTGTGTCGACGATAGCTAAAGTGTATGATTTTACACATTTTTACGATTTGAAACGAATTGAAAAGTCACACAAATAAAGAATAAACAAACAATTGTTTTTCCTTTGTTTTTGGTTTATTTTTTATTTTTTCCATAATAATAATAACAACATAAAAATAATAATAAATTATGTTTTCACATTTATGTTCTGTGTGTGTGTGTGTGTGTGTGTGTGTCTGAGTTATGTGGATGCAATATAATTCATATACGGTCATTGTCCGCATACGTGCAACATTACGTTACGCATTCAATGAATTTTTTCTTGTAATGTGTCATAAAATGTGAAAAGCGTAAATAATTAAATTACGAATTATACGACCGTCTGCTCTTAAGAACATTGAAAAGAAATAAATGTAAGACTGTAGAAAATAAAAAGAAAAACACACACACACACAAGATTTTATAATTAAATAAACAATAATTTGCATATGCAAGAGAATTTATGTTTGTTTGCTTATTTTTATGCAAATTAAAAATATGTTAAAGTTTTTTTCAATCGTTGATAGACAAAATAATAATTGAAAAAAATCATAAATTATAACAACAATTAAATTGTTATAGCATAAATAAATTATAAAAACTCCTGTCTTAGTCTGGACTCAATTTCTTCAATACAGCAGACTTAAATAAATTAAATTAAATTGTTGGTACCAACAATGGTACATGAATGAATTCACACCACCACAATGAACTTATCATGTCAATTAATTTAACCAACAAAATATTTACTAAAAAAATTTATCTGTTAATTTATCTGTTAATTTAAACGTACACCAAACCGTACACGTTAATCCGAACGTCAACTAATCGATACTCATCGATATGTTTAGAATCGCTTTAGTATTTGTTTATAGAATCCTCATTTTACACCTACATGCTGTATTTCATCAAAATCGGATAAGAGTTAACCAAATTAACTAGAACACCCAATTCGGATCAGTTAAACTGGCCTGAGTATCGATGTTTTAAAACTACCTTAAGAACTGTTCATATTTTGTTGCTATTGTACATATATACAAAATTTCTGCAAAATCGGTTGAAGAAATGATCAATTTACAAATTTCTGAGAAGTTAGCGTCTCAACATTAACTCCCCCCCATCTGGATGTTAGTAAAAAAAATTGTGTTAAACGTAAAACCATTACAAAATCATTTTGAAAACATGAGCCGATTTTCATATCTCAAAAAATACCATACCAAACTTTATGGAATTGATTTTGAAATTATCAAAAATTAGGGTACACTTATGATCCCAGAACGTCCAAGATATTACGGTGATTATTTTTTTTTTTCGATAACAAGTAAACTAGAAGGCTTCAGCTATCAGATACTTTTTACTTCATCAATTTATCCTTTAATTATATGAAAATAATAATAATCCCGCGAACACTAAAATCGACATAAATGAAAAAGTAAAGTGTTCGGATTAACATACGGTTTGGTGTACTTCCAAGAATAAATTCACCAATGAACTGTTCATGTCAATTAATTCATTAAATATTCTCGAAATAATTATAAGTAACTTCCAATTTCACATAAATTCAAATGAATTCCACAGCGAATTTGTTCAATTTATTTTGTACACATAAAAAATCCAACCACACATTCAGAACCCATGGCCATGCGCATTGGTAAAAGAGTATAATCACACACTGAGTCCTTATAATTAAATCATTGATTAATTGTTTAGAAGTGAACAAGTAATTGAATTTTGGTTAAAATTGGTTTTTTTATTATTTGAGAAAATTATGAATAATTTTAAAAATTATAATTTTTTTAAATTACTTGTAATTGGGGGGCGATAAAAGTTATAACTGTTGTGAAATCCATGTGAGTGTGAGGCCCTGAGGTGGACGACTTTGGTTTTACACATTTTTTTTCCAGAAAACTTACATATATTCAATATTTATATCTAAAATTTTATCTTAGAATAATTTCAAACGCATCATATCCAGTTCGATATGGGCTTAAATTTCGTAAATAATGTTTGGGATAATTTTGCCATTAAAAAATATTAGAAAAAAATGGAATTTCATTTGAAAATTCCCAAAAAACTGATTATTTTTAACTTTTTGTCTTTATAATTTGCTAATGCAATATATTAAAATGTAATTTATAGTAAATAGTAAAATTTCCTATAGTTTAAGTACGAATCGCTATATTTCAAGTGCACCTTATTATTTTTTGGTATGTTTATGTTTAAATATTTATGTTTCCCATGGCAGTGGTTCAGTGTTTTTATCATAATTTAATTGTGAGATTATTGAAAACAATTCAAAAATTGATGTCGTTTCACGTGTGTGTGTGTGTGTGTGTGTTTTGTTGTTAATAAATAAAAATATGTTGTTATAAAATTGGTGTATAAATGTGAAACTCAGTTTGTGTGTGTGTGTGTGTGTGTGTCTAAAATAGTAAACAACATATTTTTTTTTGGTTTGCTCAAAAATCATGGGAGAAAAATGGTACTGAAAGTCCGCGAATGCTTGTCATCGGCTTACATAGAGAAAATATGCTTTGTGTGAAAGAAGTGATGCAGAAGAGAGTGATTTAAATGCGTCAAAAGTAGTGAATTGTAATTATAAGTGTCAGTATATTTGGTGAGACTGCAATAAAGATTATTACATTAATATAGTTGAAACTAACTAACAAACCGTCAATATTAAACTCTACTGTCAACACAAAGACTCATTGTTAACCAATATTTGCCAGTCACGAAAAAAAAGGTTTTTACACAACAATATAATTCTCGGCCGCATGTTGTCCGTACCGGTTGAATTGAAAAAAGTTGGGAAAGCATTTGAATGCGATCAGTGAAATTAAACCAGAACCCATTCTATTTCCTCGGCCGCACATCGATGGCTGATGAATTCACAATACTATAAAAAGTAGTAGATAAATTTAAGTAGTAATTATTATTTGTAACTGCGTCACTGTATTTTATATTATATTTTATTTGAAATTTTTAATTTGCTAATAATTTGATAATTTATTTTTTGTTTGACACGTAATCCGTTAACTTCCACTTTTCATCCCACCCAATTTTGTTTGTTTTTTCTTTACTTTTCTTTGATTTTTGTTTTTTTTTTGTTTCTTTTTTATTATTAAAAAAATCAAATCAAAAAAAAAAAACAAAGACAATATTCTTAGTAAAATTTATCAAAAATTAATATAATTTCAGTTGTAACATTTTGGCCAAAACATAAAAAAACGTAAACGTAAAAGATAAAAAATAGTGTTTTCGATCTAAATAAAAGGAACAGTGAAATATAAAATTTAAAAATAATAATAATTGGAATTTTGAAAATAAGTGAACACAAAAATTTAATCGAATAATAATAAAAACAATTAAATCCAGTCGAATTTGGTCAATCAATCAGTTGACCTTGATTTCCCAATAAATTTTTATAAATTACTTAATTCTAAATGTCGGGTATGGATGGTGCATTGTATGTGGACAATGTTGAATTAGAACCGATACCAGAAGAACCGCTAACAGCACCACGGATTATACGAACATCTTCGTCGACCAGTTCATTTATTACAATAACGTTACCACAACCGGTACCACAATTTGGTTTACCAATAGTACCAACGTCAACGTCGCCGACAGCAACAACACCACCATCGAATGCATCATCAACATCTGCATCTCTTGAATCATTTTCCGGCGCACATCCATTATTCGTAGAACAGTCAACGGAACAATCCGGACTCCTACTCGAATCAGCCGAAAATCCTAATAATAATAATAAATCATACAATTCAATAACACAAGCCGCAGATGCAGCTGTAATTGATGTAAACGGCAATGATTCAAATGGTGTGGACAATAATTTACGTAATATTCCAGTGTATCAACGTAATGCTAAACGCGATTCGGTGCATAATCCGAATTCAACGACATTACGGCAACAACCGATTCGAGGGGCTCAACCAGGCAGCAATAGTCCTCGTCCAAATTTGTCGGTACGCAGCACTATTAACAGTAATAATGGTAATGACAGTGGAATAGGGATTAACGAAGAGCATCCATTTCGCGATTGCATTCGCAGTGCTGCTGCTAGCGTTTCCAATTTTATAAGAACAATACTTGCACATGTATCAATTTGCTGTGTAGCATGTTTGACCATATGTTGTAATAGAATACCAAGAATTTATGCTTCCTGTCATTCAAGTAATGAATTCCATAGTAGTGATTCAAATGAACAACCGGATGAATTAGGTGCTACCGATCGTGGCCACACACAAACTTTACCGCCCCGATCCATATTTCCAACGGCCGAATCAATTTATCAACTGGCAACATTAGCTCCACCGGCGCCAGTCAACCCGTCGGCCGCCGACACACAAGTTGAACAGCAACAACCGCAATCCCAACAGAAACAACTAAAAAGAGTACCACTTCAACCGCAACGATTAACAATACTAAAAACTGGATCAAATAATAATAAATTAGTGTCAGCATCACCACCAGCAGCAGCAGCAGCAGCATCATCATCATCATCATTGTCATCATCATCATCATTGTCGATTGCAACTTTGAATCCATCGTATAACGATGAACCAAAATCACCGATAAAAGTGGCTTTGGAAAATGAAAATTTATCATTAAAAGAAGCATTAGTTGCACTAGCCAACGTACCACCAATCACAACGCCAACGTTTGAGTTCGAAAGTAGTGTGTCGTCGGGCAGAGACAGTATCGCCGACAGTGAATTATCCGAAACCACTGAACATTTAACAACAAAATCGAATACATTACAATTACCAACAGCAACGGTATCCAGCCCACCGCAATTGAGATTATCGGCACCCTCATTATCCGCCATCATACATTTAAGTGAACCGTCGTCATCAGTCGGTTGTGCATCATTTTTAAATGGTAGATTTTTACCACGTGTCATTGGTTGTTCACCAAAAAAAAAGCCCGAAAAGGACTTAGACGAGGAGAAAAAAAATTAAAGTTGCAAAAAAAAAACACTAACCAAAAACAATTTTTAGTTATAAGTTTTTCATTTGTTTTTATTTTTTATCTTGTGTTTATTGTTTTTTTTTTTTAAAAAAAAATTAAAAAATGTTTCATTTCAAAAAATTAACTGTTCAAAAACAAGGCGAAGACGATTGTACGGAATGGCAATGTAATTACGTTAAAGATAAACCGGCGATGTCATTTGAGGAAATGTATCCCATTGAATTAATTGACAAATACTTTAATTCGGAAGAACGAGAATTTACTCAAATGTTAAAAAATAGTTATAAAAAATATAATAATAATAATAACTGTAATAATAACTGTAATTTTAATAACTGTAATAATAGCTGTAATAATAGTGACTGTAATAGTAGCTGTAATTATAACTGTAATAATAGTGACTGTAATAATAATAATAATAATAATAATAATAATAATAATAATAATAATAATAATAATAATAACAACAACAATAATTATGATGACAATTGCAATAGAATAACATTAGAACAACAACCGCAAGTGTTGCCAACGCCCACCGAATTATTACATGAATTACGTTTCAGAAATTTTCCAAAATTTTATTTTGATTATTCGGACTATCGATTTTGTCGTGAGCAAAATTGTAAATGTGATTTTTTACCGTATATCGTGTTGTCCGTTGCACAATTTTCACAAATCATAACGGAAACGGAACTAAAACACTTGGACGGCAACCATGACACATCACACGCAACCCAAAAGGTACGCGAACTGATAAAATTATGTTTGCACTATAACGTGGTATTTCGTGAATTTAAAACAATTGAAAAACGATTACCCGAATTGCCATTTGTAAATTATGTTATAGTTGACATTGTACATTATAAATGTAGTGTAACGGCGGCGGTGTCACCAACACCATCAACATCAACGGCGGCAAAAATGCTATCGCCAGCACCATCAACATCAACCAATGGCCAATACAATAATCAATATAATTTGGATGCAAAATTATTCAATCGATTAATTAATCATCAACGATCACAAAAAATATTACAACCATCCGAATTTGAATATTGGATACACAATTTAATCTACGAACAATCATATATTGATCTTGATTTTGATGATAGTTATGAAACGGTTGACACCGGCGACGAACAACAGCAATTGAACTATTTACGGATGCGTTATGAACGTGATGATGTTAAAAATTCTCTGTATGAAATGGCCTATAAGGATTACAGTTCGCCGCCATTTATGGACGTTGAACGTTCACAATTGTGCAATCCAAAATCATTGTTATCCATTTTATTTCGTCATTGTACATTAATAAAAGTGATTGATTTTATGCGTGACAATTTTCTAACCAAATACTATCCAAATTTGTATTTTAGTGATACAGAAAATTGTGCACTATTTCATTATTTTCACAAACACAATCAATTGTTTTATAATAAATGTGTGTGTCCGGCAATTTTATCGTTACACAAATTGTTGTGCCATTGTATGGTAACGTGTTGTTGTAAATGTTATTCATGTAAATATACAATAAATTGTAATGGCTGTACGTTTGCATTATTATTGGCCGTACAAAATGTGCACGTGTGTGGTGGCGAATATGTGTCATCGCATACGAGAACAACGTATCGACCCGATGCGTATGGCATTCATGAAATGAACGCCGATGGAATAACAGCATTGACACTGAACGATGGCGATCATAAGTATAGGCTTAAATATGAAAAAGTAACAACCATTGGAAATGATAACATTGGCATAGCCATTTTAACAACACCCATCGGTTTAGAAATTGCAACTGTTACAATGTCAGCTAGCTACGATCAAAATCCGAATAAGAAATTTAAAATCCATAAGGTAAGATTTAGTCGTTTTTTTTTCGCATTTAAGAAAACCATTGATTTTTCATAACAAAATATTGTTTTTGTAATATATTTCTCTTTACAAAATTGCTCAAAAATTGGTCAAATTTTTTTTAGCTAAATGTAACCGGAACAATTTATCAAATACAAATTATTTGTTGTAAATTATTAGTATTTTACAGTATTTTATAGTATTTTATAAGTATTTTACATAAAATTTACTCAATTTTTGGTATTTTAATTTTAGTTTGTCCTATTTTTTAAGCGAATATTTTTATTGAATTTTTTTTTTCCGCATTCGGAAGCAGAGAGATAATCAAATCGCCCAATTCTTATAGCCAAATCGTACTGTCAATTAATTTCAATCCATTTTTTTATCTTTTATGACTTCTGTTTAACATTTAATAATATTTCCCAATGCACATTATTCATGGCAAAACTTTTTAATAGAAAAGCTTAACCTATGGATACAATGCACCAGCGACCACCCACTATTAAAGTTTAAAAATCGTTCCGACATGGATAACCTACAATTAATAGTATTAAATTTATCGTTCATGATTTATTGGGTTTTTTATTCAGACGTTTCTTCTGAATTGATTTTTTACTACCGCAGCAGCTTCAATTAGAAACTGTTTTTAAGAAATCACTGTCATATGTTGTGCTGATTTGATGAGGAATGATGGAGATCGGCTTGTGTCTTTCAGGGTTCTGTATTTGTTCGGCTACTGTTTTGTTAGTTACACAAAGCATAAAGGAAAAATTCGGAAGTATTACGAAGTCTGACGATTATTATGATGGCGTCGCCTCATACAAATCCATAAATCTGGTCTCATATATTGAATTTTAAATTCCTTAAAATGTTTCCGCATCAGTTAATTAATAATTATTTAAATTTCAATATTGAATACGAAAACATATTTAAAAATATAAAACTCTGTCCCATAATAATCTTTTTGTTGTTTTTTTTAATTATCTTCAACTGATGCAAAACGGTTTTGCGGTTTCATGAGCACAAATTAAGTTTAGGGAATGGAAATCAGTCGGCAGGAGGGCAGTTAAATTAAGTGCAGCGTAGGTGAATGATTAAGCAAAAAAAATTATAAGTTCAATTCGTTGTAATTTTTGATTATCGCATTTAATTGATATGGAACTTACTTTGAATTCACCTATCGCCGTGGACTTGTTAATAAATTAACTTCGATAAATTATCAATTTTAGTAATGCAAACTTCATTTCGATGAATAGCGCTAAAGATTTATTAGAAATTTTCTCGGAATCACTTACTTTTTCAATGTTTACTTCAGCCAATCCGATGGTGCACCTCTAACGTTCATTATCACTTATATATATATAGGTTCTCTGAGCCTACTGTGAACCATTTAAAAATGTGTACTTTTAACACAAACAATTATCTCACCATAAGCGATTTTAAGCAAATCAGTTTGAGTTGAACATTTGTAACTGTATGTGTTTGACATTTTCGTTTCTCTACCGAATTTCGTGTGTCATGAAATTTTCACAACAGTTTGTCGAACTGCACACGTGCACAGAATCGATTCACGGAAAACTAACCGATTACGCTATGGTATTCTTTGGTTTATTCGTAGCCATTCCGGTTTTGTGGTATCGCACAGACACAGTAAATTAAGAAATGATAGGAAAATTGTTACCCATATTTCAATGTTTTGCAACATAACATGGTTGAACATGGTTTTAAATAAAACTGTGACCAGGCAAATGATGAATCCATTGAGTACCACATATTAATTCGTCAATATTTGAAGGATTTTTCTTTATTTTTTTCAAAACATTCCAATTTTCTTTGTCCTTTATCGATGATAACATACAAAACTTGCCACCGTTGTCGTAGAGACAATTAATTTAATTGATTGCTTAAATATCATTTGGACTCGAGTTTCGATCGCACACAATAATAAAATGTGTTTACACAAATGAAACTAAAAAGGTTTTTTTTAAATTTAACTGTGTACCCTTTTGGCCTCTTTTTAGCCTTAAACTACATATTGTCCGATGTATGTTTTGTATAATCACACACACACACACACACACGCAATTTTATTCAATTTATTGGTTTTGAATCATCTTAAGTACAATTGCCTTTTAATCTTATGTCAAGTTTTTATTTGAATTTTATTTTTAATAGAAAACATAAATTTAATCAATCCTTTTTTTAAGTTTTAAGATAAATATTAACATATTGAGAAAAATGGGAAAAAAAAGGGGATCCTTATGTATTTTCCTCCGGTACATAATAAACCTTCATTAAATTTATTACATTATTAAGAGAACTGTTTTTATTCTGTTTACATTATTTACAAGTATTTGATAGAAAATTGTTGTTATTGTTGTTGTTGTTGGGTGGTGGGTGTAGGGTTAGGGGTAAGAAAGTGGAAAAAATCAGACACACAACCAAAGTTTTTTGTTTTTTTTTTGTGATTTAATTTTACTAAACTTTTAATATTTTTTTGTTTGCCAAATATATATTGGCTGTGTGCTGGGCCGACCGACTCAAACTTAGTAGCCACGGCATCGTTTATGATTAAACTAAAATCAACAACAGTAATTGATTTTTTCAATACATAACCCGAGGTGCCAAAGCTATAGCGTATTTTTTTTTAAAATTATTCAAGCAATTAACCAGAAACATTAAATTTTAAGGATCAAACACATTTCTGGCAACTTTGTAAGCACAACTATATTTAGCCTATTTAGATTTTCGACCCTAAAATTATAGAATAATTCAACAGTTTCAGTTTGAAAAACGTAAACGGATAAAATCCGTTAAGCTGCAACACTTATACGAATCATCTTAACCGATACCAAAATTGAATGTTTTTCGGCCCCGAAATGACTTTTATCAACATTTTAAAATAAAATTTCTATTGCAACTTGTGTTTAGTTTCAGATATTTGGTCATGTGATATTTGTTCGAACTTACATAAAAATAAGAGTTATTATAATTACCTTTCAAAGGTATTTAAAACAAACCATTTAGTTACACACACACACACACACACACAATGTAGCAATAAATTGCAATTTTTTGTGTTGAAAAGAAATGAACTTTTCCAGTAATTTTCCATCTTTTTTTAGCAACTTTATGATTTCCAGCTCATAGAATTTCTGGTTGTTATCCACGCAAAAACACTGAACCAAGTTCGTTTTGGTGACATCCTAAACATTTGTTAACATACGAGAAGTTTTGTAAATTTTCGACGAATTGAATGATGATGGTGTAAGTAAGTGTAAGGATGTGGCAACAATTCCAAAAAACGGCGACGCTCTACAATAATCGGTTTTTTTTTCTTCTGAATTGTATTTGTTCATGGTTGGTTACAGTTGTGGTACGGACACACTTTATGAATTGATTTTCTGGATTGGTTGAGTGGTAAAAATTTAAAATATCTGTACAATGTTTTTGCAATACAACCACCAAACTGTATAGACATTCTTTTGATGCAGATATCAATCAGGGATGTTGTTTGCTCCTGTGTTCATCTTTCTTGATGTTGAACAACTCATTTTTTTTACTCGTTTCAAAATTCGATCATTTTTGTTATGTTTCTTTATCAGCAAATCGCTGTCTTGTGTTAATTGAATTTCTATGATGTCATTGAGGTACCTATAAATATCGAGTTTTATCATATGATTTACAATGGCATGAAGGTGGTACTACGTCTAGCTTTTTAGTGCAATTTATGCGCACCTATAATTTTGTGCCGATTAAGTTGTCCAAATTAACCAGGATACCCAACTGTGAGTAGTAAAACTGTCAGGAGTATCGATGTTTTAGAAATACCATAAGCACCGTTGGAACACATACATAAAATTTCATTAAAACCGGTTGAAGAAATTATCAATTTACAAATCAATGGGAAGTTCACGTCTCAACATTAACTCCCCGTCTCCCCCATCTGGATGTGTTAATAGTAAAAATAAAATTGATTTAAACGTTTTAAACCCGTACAAAATCATTTTGAGAATATGTGCGCTAAGTTTCAATGACACACCTCAAAAAATACCATTACCAACTTTATGGAATTTGATTTTGAAAAATTATTAAAAAAAAAATAGGACCATTTCACTTATGATCCGAGAGAAGTTCTATGATATATTAGGATAATTAATTTTTTATTCATTATCAAACCAGTAACCGGTAAGGCTTCAGCTTTCAAATACTTTTAATTGCATGAGTTTATCAGTTTTTAAAATAAGAAAATTATAAGAATTTTAGTGTGACGATATTATTTATTGTGGATTAACTGACTTTCAGATTATATGGCGTTCGGATTAATCCGCACTGGCTAATGTAATTGGGTGGTTTGGTAATTGGTTTTCTGGGTAATGTATCATTTCGACATACTCGTTTAATCGCGCTGAAATTGATAATCTGGAAAAAAAAAAATATTGTCACAAACATTTTTTCCACATTTGTGATTCCTTAAAAGCAAAATTAACTGGGGTTTCAAAATTTTGAGTGGTCTCTCTCGTTCACCACTTCTGCTTGCAAACCATGCATAGTGAAATAAATTAATTGGATCTCGGTGCTGGACAAACTAATTATGGGATAAATGATAGTCATTTAATTATAGTGTTCTGGGTTTAAGTAAATTGTATTTAAATGGCTTGGTTATTTAACAAAATTAACTGGGGTTTCCAAATTTTGGGTGGTCTCTCGTGTTCACCACTTCTGCTTGCAAACCATGCATAGTGAAATAAGTTAATTGGATCTCGGTGCGAGACAAACTGATTATAGGACAAATGATAGTCATTTAATTATGGTGTTCTGGGTTTAAGTAAATTGTATTGAAATGGCTTGGTTATTTAACAAAATTAACTGGGTTTCCAAATTTTGGGTGGTCTCTCGTGTTCACCACTTCTGCTTGCAAACCATGCATAGTGAAATAAGTTAATTGGATCTCGGTGCTGGACAAACTGATTATGGGACAAATGATAGTCATTTAATTTTAGTGTTCTGGGTTTAAGTAAATTGTATTGAAATGGCTTGGTTATTTAACAAAATTAACTGGGGTTTCCAAATTTTGGGTGGTCTCTCTCGTTCACCAATTCTGCTTGCAAACCATGCATAGTGAAATTAGTTAATTGGATCTCGGTGTTGACAAACTAATTATGGGACAAATGATAGTCATTTAATTATAGTGTTCTGGGTTTATGTAAATTGTATTGAAATGGCTTGGTTATTTAACAAAATTAACTGGGTTTCTAAATTTTGGGTGAACTCTCTCGTTCACCACTTCTGCTTGCAAACCATGCATAGTGAAATAAGTTAATTGGATCTCGGTGCTGGACAAACTGATTATAGGAATGGCTTGGTTAGTTGGAAAACAAAAACTACTTATGAGAAAATGTCCTTTTTTCACAATGTTATAATAATCCTTATGCCCACCACTTATGCCGCAGTCGTCCAAATTACATTGATCCAATATTATTCTTTATAAAAATTGTACCTAACCCTGGATTGGATTGGTATTGTGTATAAATTGACACATCGACACCGTACACAAACACTATACAAATAATAAAACTAGCAGATAAATTATTTAGAGAGAATGATGCGTGAATGATGAGCTAACCACATTTGGGAATTGTACATTTGTATACAAATAATTCGAAGAAGAAGTGTGCGTGTGTGTTTGTGGTGTGTGTGTTTGTTTGTGTGTTTCGTACAATATTTATATTATTATTTAGATCTTATCTGGTATTGTGTACGTAAATAAGATGAGATGGGGTTGTTTGTTATCCATCCTTCCTTCCTTCCTTCCTGTTTTCTATTTATTATACCTAAATACTAGTTAGTATATTTCATCTATACTACAATTTCATATGATTTATTATTACTATATTTATGCAAGAAAATTTTGTTTGATTGTTGATTGTTTTGGCTATAATGATATAATACAATTTGCCGTCTAATAATAAAAAAGGAAAATTTCTTTTTTCCATCCTTAAAATTTCAAGATTATTATTATTATTATTATTGTTATGTATTTGAGGCCAAAGGCTAAATATATGGAAATTTTCTTCATATATTTTTTATTATAGACCAAAAAAACGAGAAAAATATTGTATTATTTATTTTAAATGGCAATATTTTTTTCAAGTGTCTTACATATTGTTGTGTGTTGTGTGCAGAACAAGTCGGATACGATGGAAGAGGATAAGATTTTATATCATATCAAATTATTTCCAAATATAAAATGTCCTTTATTATAAATTTATTATTTTACGTTTTTTTTTACTTTGACAAACAAAAACTAAAGAGCCAAAATAAATAAAAAATAATAAACAAATAATGAAATGAATTTGTTTTACGTTTACCAAAATTTTATTATTAAAAATAAAATTACATTATTTTTTGTTTTACGTACGAGTACTACGTACGTACGAGTACGAGTACAAGTACACAATATCAAATAAATTAATATTAATAACAATCAAAATAAAGAAAAATCAAATGAACATTTTTCAGCTAAGAAAAACTGTTAACCTAAAAATTATCCCAAAAATAATATTGTAAGGATATTTTAAATTTTATATAGAAATCTGTGTAGCATCAGCAGTGTTAGCTGTGTTGTGTGACTAATTTAATTTAAAATAGTGTGAACCGACTTTAAAAGAAAAAAAAATGGTAAAAAATATTTCCATGATATTTTCTTGTGGTTATAAAACAAAATTTAATAATAATAAGTTTTAGGCTTCGCCAACACGCTCCAACGTCTCCAACGTGACCCATCCACAGCCGCAACGTCTTCCAATCTCCAATTTTAAGAATCTTTATATCACAGTAGGCCATCTTGCCTTTGTTGCCATTCCAAGATACAAGTTTAAAATTCATTGTCCTTAAATTTTTGTTGCTAGAGTTGTTGTTATAATGGCAATGCTGAGCCGCCTCGAACTACCAGATATAGGAGTATGAAATGAGGAAGAAAAACACATTATTTAGAATAGAAAAATCAAAAATATTTTATTCAAAATAACTTCCATGGCTTTCTACACATTTTAACCACCACCTTTCAGGCAATTTTCGTATACCACGTCGAAAAAATTGTGTGTTGCTTTGGACGAAAACCATTCAGATAGCCAATTTTCAACTTCTTCAAATGGTAGTCCGAAGGAGCCAAGTCTGGTGAATAAGGCGGGTGTGGTAACAGCTCCCATCCAAGCCACTTTATCGTATCCTGAACTGGTTTTGCTTTGTGTGCTGGTGCATTATCATGTTGCAAAATTACCTTAACCGGTTTTTTCTTTCTTTCTGTCCATTCTGGTCGGTTATCTAATAATGCATGGTTCAAATCGATTATTTGTTGTTGGGTAGCGAACCGTATTAACGCTGTTCACCAGGTTTCAGAAGTTCATGATACACCACACCTTCCTGATCCCACCAAACACAAAGCATTCTCTTCTTACCGAATTCGAATTTGATTTTGCAGTCGATGTTGCTGCTTTACCTGGTGTAATCCATGATTTTTTGCGTTTAGGATTTTCAAAATATATCCACTTTTCATCACCAGTTACGATTCGATGCAAAAAAGACTTCCTTTTGTATCGTTGACGGGTGCAATTCACAAATGGTTTTTCGATTTTCATGTTGCCCTTCGGTCAATTCATGTGGAACCCATTTTTGCACACACTTTTGAATCTTTCCCATTGCTTTTAAACGATTAGAAATTGTTTTTTGATCTACATTTAAGGCTTCTGCAATTTGTTTTTGAATTTGTGTGTATCATCTTCGTCCAACAATGCTTGCAATTCACTGTCTTCAAACTTTTTTGGTGGTCTTCCACGTTCTTCATTTCTCAAATCAAAATCTTTGTCTCTAAATTGTTGAAATTTACCACACTGAATGTTGTTGACAGATGTCAAAACAATAAAATAAACATCGCTCTAAGGCTCTTTCACAATTACTAATATAAGTACAGTCATTTATTGGCTCACTTCATACTCCTATACCTGGTATATAATCACTGTATCATTAACTAAGTTTTTCAATTGGATGCTGCTTTCACACAACACCGCATAATTAATTCGCGTCCACACAGTTGTTCATCAAACGATGAGACGAAAGTTGACATGTTATTTTGATTGATCGACAAATGTCGATGAATGACGATACGCGATTCAAAGAATATGTTTATGGTGTATGACACCGCGTCTCTTTTAGCATACCTGTGTGTGCTTGAAGTAATAATTAAAGAAGCTTTTTAAAGGAATTCCTTTTACGAAAAAAAGTCATAAAACACCGCAACACAAAAACTGTGTGTGTGTGTGTGTTCACACAGAATGCAATCAAATAAACTAATTTGACATTCTGAAATTAGCTCCAGACGCAATTCACCATTACCAAAACTTTAACTTCACTACTGTAATGGTAAATCTTGGGTAGTCGATGAGCCTTTCCCCCAAAATTCTAACAATAATCTTTTCCATTTTTCAAATGAGCTTTTTATTAACGACCCAAAAAATATCTCCCATTTTTTTCGGCTCAATACATTATCTTCTAAATCAGTGTATGACTTCTCACTTTACGCAGCCAATAACTGATCCAAATTTATTTATTTTATTGAGTTGGTTCGATTGTTTTTTTTTGAATATGCATTCCCAGTCTGGTCGCCTCACATTACTCCATTGATGACAATGGGCTCGAGATAGGAATCAATTGAACATTTTTTTTTCTAATCTTTACGCTTACAAAACTTCTCTTTCTGCACTCGTCCATTACAATTGCATCCAATCCATAATCATAGACTTTCATTACTAAATATGTTTACTCATAAAAGATTTAGGCAATTTTTCCGGTTTTTGACTTCCGTTCACGGTATTCTTAATAAATTATATTTAAAAAAATGTTTGTATATCGGGGCGACTCCGTTCACGCGATCAAATATTTGCAATTGGGCGCTTAAATCCATTATTATATTATGTAATTCTTGTTGCGGCGATTTCGAGATTGATCGGATCCGGACAATATGTAATGGTTTTCAAATTTAAATTTTAGAATAAATGCCAATTTTTAAAATTTTGTTTCGCTACACTAAGTTTGATTCGTTTTCTGGCATTGGTTTCTGTATACCGAAAATTTTTTTTACCATTTTCCACTACAAATTGACTATGGGACTTCATTAATTTGCTGCTTTATATGTATATGGTGCCGAATGCTTTAGATTTTACCTTTCCTATTCGGTTTTTATTTTTTACTTGGGCAGCATTCCGGTACTTCAATGAAATTTTGCATTTGAACTGTAAATGTTTGTGTTGAATTCGATATTGTCGCCCGTTTGCGTCCCATGCATCAAGTGTGGTCCAATATCTGCAAAGTTATTGCTTGTCCATTTGCATTTGTTGGTGTGTTCACATCAGTGGTATTGCTTGTCGTTTTCGTTCTCTCTTGTTTTGTTGTGCTGGTGCTGTGTGCTGCGTTTTTGAAGGATTGTTACTTACTACTTACTCCATGGCGTTACAACCCGGGTGCGGTTTTAGCCTTCTCCAACACGCTTTTCCAACCTGACCTATCCGCAGCCGCAATGTCTTCCAATCCCGAATTTTAAGGATCTTTATATCACAGTTTACTGCATCCAAGCCATCTCGCCTTAGGTATTCTGCGGCTCTCCTTCTACCCACTGGTTTACTATTTAACAGTTTTTTCGGTACACGCTCCTCCTCCATGCGCGTTCTACGTGTCCAACAGCCATCTCAATCTATTGATCTTGATTGTTTTGACAATCAATTTGGTTGACCGTGTACAACTTATCTAATTCAAAATTGTATCTTCGCCTCCAACCATTCTGTTCTTTGACGTGACCAAATATGCCACGGAGTGAAGGATTGTTACCAGTTCGATAATTATTGGCAATTGAATTCCACACACATTTTCTGCGTTGTTAGATATTTATGATTTGTATTGGTCGCATGGTTCTGAGTCTATCGTTGTTACTGGATTTCATAACAATGGCCACTTCAGCTGTTCGTCGTCGGTGTGGGCTAGACGCGTTTATTTTAATTTGTAATCTTTATAATAATATTTTGTACAATAACAAATTACCATTTAATTTCTGTTCTTAAAAATTGAAAATAAATAACATATTTTCTTCAGCTAATCCAATACACACACACACACAAACCAAGGATTACAAGGTTTTTTTTTCAAACTGCGTATACATGATGATGGTCGGGTGTTATTGTATGGGTTCATCGTTGATTAAATTTAAAGAAACAAATTGTTATGTTTAAATTTTTTTTTTGTTGCCAGACAATACAGAAATACAAAAACCTCTTGTACAAATAAATATTCCATTTGGAATGCATTCCAGCGTGTGTATTTATTTACTATCAATTTTTTTCCGTTACATAATACATTGAAGTACATTGAATTAATTATGGGGGATGACAAAGGACATAATTTAAAATAGAAAAATAACAATCAACAATTGTTTTGATGTGGTGTGTGTGTGTGTGTGTGTGTGTGCTCAAATGTTATTTAATTTTTGTTTTGGTTAGACGAAATACAATTTTCTATCAAAAACATAAACGACGTTAGTCGTCCCAAGATAAAAGTTAAAAAAACAATATCAAAATTTATATTTTATTTGAAATAAAATATTTAATTTACGCGGTTTTTTATATTTATATATTTTTTTTTGTGGTTAGTTGTTGTTGTTGTTGTTGTTATTGTCGTCTGTCTTCTGTGGTATGTGCATGTGTGTGTGTGTGTGTGTGAGGGTGTGTGCGACAATCCAAATTAGTATATATTTGTATTGCAATAATAATAAATTTTCTGAAGTACCATTTTTGTATGTTTATCGTCCGTCTATACTTTTTATTGCTACAATATTTCCCTGCACAGTTTGGTTTGAAAACAAACAAAAAACAGACACAAAATAAACAATAAATAAATATAAATATATAGAAAAAAAAACCACCACCAGAAACCACTACACACACACACACACACAGTTTTTTTATGCCATTCCATTCTCATTTCCCTTCAATTTATCAATAAACATTCGGGGGTGGTTAAATATTCAATATTTGTAAAGTAATTAAATTTTTCCTTTTCCATTGCATATTTCAATTTATTTGCCCTTAAAATAATAATAATAATAATAGAATTTGTTTCGGTAAATAAACACACACACACACACACACGCACACCCTTACAGGGGGGAGGGGGGTGCAAAATGCATATATTCGTTTTCTACATTATTTTCATTAACCAAACAATAGATTAATATTTCAATCAAAATATAAATCCATTGTGAGCGGTAACACCTTTGCCTCATCTTACACGGGCCATTGACCATTGTTGTATTCCTTGTCTAAATAATTTTCACATCTTTTCGAGGTAATCCATTCATCGTGTCAATTTCTTTCACAATCAGTGTATTGAAGCCTACTATTATTTTTGTGAATCCAATCGATGGTATAGAACTTTCGATAGTTATTTTCTTGTAAATAATTGTTAATTGACATCAAGCCGAAACAATTAATTTATTGTATTCTATTCTATTCTATGCTATGCTATTCTATTCCTCACTCTTGATAGTTTCAAAAGATTTGAATAACACCGTTTTTTTTTTAATGTAACCACCGCCTACGTAATCGTAACCTAAGCGATTCTCAAACCATTAAATTCATTTCTTATCGGCCATCACAATTTTTATGGATCGGATGTCGTGTTACATTCGGTTACCCGGTTTCAAATGGGGTCTATTTGTAAAATGGGTATGTTCAAGTGGAACACCCATTTCCATTATTATTGGCAAACATAGTGACAGGGAATAAATAAAAAAAAAACCACTTTATACATAAAAATAATGGAACAAATAAAATTCGGATTGTCATTGTGAAATAATTATTTTATTTGTCATTTATTTATAGAAACTGACATGTTTTTTGTTTTGGATCATTATTTAAACAACAGGAAAAAATATTTACAGGACAAACACACACACACACACACACACACAGACACACACGTATGCGATAATTAATTAGTAGATTTATGTAATTTTTATGGAAACCATCAACGCAACAATTTTCTTGTAAAATACCAAAACAATTGAAACAATGAATTTTCATTTATTATCTGTTTATGGCAAATTTATTCTATAATTAATTGGTGGATGAGACATTCATATCGAATGTAATGATAATAAAACTAAAATTAAATCAATTAAAATATTGTATGTCATTGGTATGGTATGAAAGAATAATTGGGGGAGGATTTATTAATGTCTGGAAAAGTGTGCGGTTTGTTTGCCCAAGAAATTTATATGAAATTTATATGCGAAAGTAAATGAATTTTATTGTTCGGTATGTTTATTTTAGGGAAAATAATTTCTTATTATCTAACCGAAATGTATTACATGCAGAGGTTATAGGCTTTTTCACAGTGACGACCACATTTGATTTTAATGTAGGCAATATCCAAGTGGACGCTTATATGGCATTGACTTAACATTCTATACTCCGCAACTGGAGTACATAACATAATTTATCAATTTTACTGTATTCATTATTTAAATATTATTCTGTCTTTGCTGAAAATTTTGTTCTGTACGTTAGGCTAGGAAAGCCGTGCCAAATTGATTTGATTTTATAATACAATAATTCTATATGCTCAAACGGTTGTAGGAATGAATAACTAATTAACCGAACTTATACCCATGTTTTATTAATTATTTTCTGATAACAAAATTTAATAATCAAAAACATAACGCCACGCACTCATTCAACCTGATACCTGATTAGCCTCCGTCCATTGTTGCATGCGTATTTTCATTTTATCAACAGTACTCGTTGTTGTTTGCATTGAGCCTTCACGTTCAGCCATTTTGGTTTTTACATTCTTTACGGTCCACAAGGTATAATTTTTATTCTGCTGTCAAATTATTAACTTACTTAACTTACTCCGTGGCCTTATTATAACCCAGGTGCGATTTTAACCGTTTCCAAACACGCTCTTCTCCCATCCTATGACACCTATGTGCAGCCGCCACCTTTTTTTTCCAATCCCGAACTTTATATCACAATTTACTTTGCATCTCCATAGGCATTTTGCCTTTGTTGCCAATCCAAGGTGTTGCAAATTTAAAAATCATTATCCTTAAATTTTCGTTGTTTTTTGAGTCATTGCCCCGTTTATCTTGTGCCCGATCTGTTTTAATAGGATGGTGCTTTAACACAACAACCCATAGTAATTTCCACACAGTTGCTAGATGGACACATCAATTGACGGCTACTCATTTTTTATTTTACATAGTTAACCAATTGTTGGGATGTTATACTATCCGTAATCTGTGGACACGTTCGTGGTCACAACTGGCCATCCAATGCTTGTGTCGCCTGCGATGCTTTGTGTGAAGCAGCTGCATTATTTATGGTATGTGCCCACATACACAATCAATTCTAAGTTTCACAACACTTTCTATCCGTTGTTCTCAACGCCTAACAAACCATAACAGTTGTTGGAAATTTCGTGTGCACAATACCGAAAACCGTACCTGATTCTAAACATTACCATAATTCCAATTCACGGCGAACCTTCGGTATACGGAATGATTGGACACGCAATTGATAAAATTATATGAAATTATATGAAATCTATGTGTTTCGTATGCGCATTGCGACGATTCTCTTCATTTCATTGATAACGCAACCCAATTTAAATATAAATAAACACCAAAAATACAATTTGAACCGTTTCAGTGAATGCGCATAGAAGTTAACATTGCACAATTTCCATTTTTTTGTAAAAAAAAAAAAAACACGGCATGACTAACAGCGAACATCATCGACAGCGACGTCGTAGTGCTGATAGCCCGTACCGGCCAAAAACCAAAAATTTCGAATTGAAATAACATAAGCATTACATTAAGCCAACAACGTACGTGGACCGTGAAAGAAAACACTAGATCCACACGGTAGCACAACAGAAACGCAGCCGCTTCAATGATCCGTCTCTCTTAAATAATACGGTTAAATAAAATAGTACATATTTGATTAAATGCTCTCGAATATGGTGATCGAATGTGTGCGGTGCACGTGTTGCAGATAGTGCCCATTTTCAGGGGCACAATTAAATGAAAATGAAAGGCATAGCATAAATATTATAATTCAATGTTAAAATGAATGAAAAATATTAACATATATTTTATAAATACAAACGGCACGAACGAAACTCGCGTATATGGAACAAAAAAAAATATGTCTATGCAACAGTTGGTGGTGGATTCAAAGCAGCAGCCGTCGCAAACACACACAGCACACACAGCAAAGTCATTGCTGTTATTATATTTTCTGTTGCATATATTTTTTTTATGTACTTGTTGTACCATGTCTTTTGTCTGTAATCTGTGTGTTTGTACCATCGCACCATGTACACGTTTGTACCATATATCCACAATTCAATATATGTATGTAACTCTACGCTGTGTTGCCGTTGCCGTTGCCGTCGTCATCGTCATCGTCTTCGTCATCGTCATCGTCATCGTCGTCCTCATCGTCCTCATCGTCATCCTATATTATATTATTTATTAAAGGATATTCATGTACATAATATTAGCGGGTAAATAAATACAATTTATGCTTTTATAGTGACTTTTATGTACACATAAAAATGAAAAATGTAAAGAAAATCTTTGTGTTATCGTTATTTTTTTATTTTCTTATTCCACCCGTCGTCTGTATTTTTCCGTATTCTTGAGATATTTTCTTTTTAGCATTCGAATACACCCAATCCATTTTTTACACAGTTCGTTAGCAAACCGCGTTGCAAAAAAAAACCGTATAATAACAGGCAAATTGAAAAGTCCCCGGTCTGCCATAGTAAAACACATTTTTTTTTGGCAAAATTTGATTTTATTATTCAACATTTAGTTGCCGTCGATACAGCGATACAGCGATTATAGCGATCTTCCAACTGTTCGATACCATTTTTGTAGTACGATTTGTCTCTGGCTTCAAAATAGGTCTCAGTTTCGGCTATTTGCTTCTTCATTGGCGCTAAATTTCTTTCCAGCGAGCATTGAGGTCTGAGAACAGGAAAAATTCGCTGGGGGACCAGATCTGGCGAATACAGTGAATGCGGAAGCAATTCGTAACCCAATTCATGCAATTTTGCCATTGTTTTCATTGATTTGTGACACAGTGCATTGTCTTGATGAAAACAGCACCTGTTTCTTCTTCAAATGTGGCCGTTTTTTTTAACGATTTCATCCTTTAAACGATCCAATAACGCTATATAATAATCGCTGTTGATGGTATGGCCCTTTTTTGGAGATAATCAAGGATGAATATTATACCTTGCGCATTCCACAATACTGATGCCATAACCTTGCCAGCTGTGACTGTTGTGTTTTTCCACGCTTTAGATTCGGTTCATCGTGTGCAGTCCACTCAGCTGACTGTCGACTGTTGGACTGCGGAGTGAAATGATGAAGCCATGTTTCATCCATTGTCACATATCGACACAAAAATTCACATTTATTGCGCTTGAACAGTTTCAAACACTGGTCAGAATCATTAACACGTTGTTGCTTTTGATCGATTGTGAGCTCGCGCCACACCCATTTTGCATACACCTTTCTCATCTGTAAATATTCGTAAATGATATGATATACACGTTCAGATGATATCCCTTCACAATGTCTGCCAGCTCGATGATCAACTTCACTTTACGGTCATTAAAAAATTATTTTGTGAACTTTTTTGATGCGTTCGTCGGTCGACAGCCTCTTTTGGGTGTCCACTGCGGCCATGCCGTCTTCGGTGCTCATTTCACCACACCTTTAAACTTAGCATACCAATCAATGATGGTTGATTTTTCCTGGTGGCAGACCCCGGAAACTCTTCATCAAGCCAAGATTTTGCTACAACTGGAATTTTTTCCCTTCAAAAATAGCAATACACGAAATTCTGTTTTTTCCATCTTTTTTCACATAACAAAAGTAGCTACACTCACAACGCAATATCTCACAAACTAATGGTCGGACTGATGTCTCAAATTTTGAGACATATCCTTTGAAGGTTAGTACTAACTAAAAATCATATGGATTTATTACTAGCACTGCCATTTGTGTGTCAGACCGGGGTCTGTTTAATTGGCCTGTTAGGAATTGTACAAAAACTTAGCTGCAGCACACAACCGTTGTGAAGCATTTCATATTCGTTATTACTGGGCCTCTGTTTTTCGATTTTATGGCTGGCTATTAGCAACCGAAGGTTTTTATTTTTGTTTGTGTTTCTGAAATTGTTCATTGAATTCTTGATATAACCGCACAGCAGTACACAAAACTTAAGATTAAGGTTGAAATTTTTAAGCACATTTTTTTTCACACTTTTTCACACCTCATTCAACGACTTCTCTCTGCATTATCTAATAAGCTGGCATAAATTCGATCAAATTGGCGTCATCCAAAGGGGGCAGGGGGGTGGTTGTACACTCTGTCACATAAATTCTTCAATGTCAATAATAGGTCAATTTGGTGATTCAGTTTTTTAATGTCAGAACACACAATAGATTTTTGTGTAACGCAAAATTTTATAGTTTGAAGCAATTTTTTTTCCAACAAGAATTTCAAGGTCGATTCGGGCTCAACTTTTTAATGGTATCGGATGCATATGTGTAATCCGAATCCATAATAGTATGTTTGTTTTCGCACAACAGTCAAATAGCTTTTTTCCACGTTTTTCATACGCCTCCGCCACAAACAATAAAAACTCATGTAAAATTCGTTCAAAATCGATGTGCAAAACGGCGGTGTAAAACAAGGACTGAGTGTATTTATGTGTACCTCTTGTGGATAAACACGGTTTGGATGATGTACAAACGTACGATGTATTACATAAAAGGAAAAGCTATATCATATTTTCTCCTATGTGTAATTTAATATGATTTTATACTTATTTTTTTTTCCCATTTTAATATTTCCATAAGTAGCTCTCGGGAAATTCTTTGTGAATAAATAAAAATAAACGAAAAAAAAATGTAAACATTCAAAAAAGTAGGATTAAAAAAAAAACCCGGAATAAAAAAGAAGATGACGAAGACACATCAGATAAATCATGATGCTGATTTTGTAATCTCGCGTATTGATTTCAAAGTAATACGGGTGCGTTGAGATTTATTTTACAATGCAGTAATATCTGATGCGAGGGTGGATTAATATTATATATAATTCGAAGGCTATGTAATGATGTGTGTGTGTGTGTCTGTGTGTGTGTATTACTTTGAATACATCAAATTGTTACTAAAATTATATATAAAGAAAAAAACTATTTTGATATAATAAAAAGTTGATGATAATCCAACGTTTAACCCCCAGCCTAAAATAAAAACACATTTGTCATTACAATTTTTTATGCATTTTATTCGGTGATTTATTTATTTTCATTGGAAATTACAGTATTCACATAATGACAAAAAGAACTGTTGTTCATGTGACCGCCACGGGCTAGCAATTTTTTTTTATTCCAAAATTTTGTCTTTGAAGTAGTGGTGGTGGTGGTGGTGGTGATGTTGAACAGTTTATACAAATTACTCTTCACGCATATGAAAGAAATCGAATGGTGTTAAATCGCATGATGTCGGTGATCGACACATCAATATCTTCACCAATTGCGGCCATAAAAACTTTCTCTTGAAATCAACGACGACGACGACGCATTAATGTCCTTGGCTCACCCAGCAACACTTGTGCTAACAGCTACAATATTTTCACATAAACGACCACACTACGATGTGCAAAATTGTGCTTCTCACATCTTGACCATGCATGCACCAGTTTCATCAAATTTATCAATGATAAGTTTAACCAACACGGTCTGTTTTTTTTTTTTGCGGAGCATTCAACATCTACTGTCGGTATGTTGAACGGAAATTATTCTTTCATATTTTTTGAGCACATAATTGTTTGTCAGTTTGTTTGATGCGTTACACCTATTTTTATTGTGTACTATTATGAGTTGTTGCGTCAACCGATTGATTGACTGAAATTGTTTAAATCTATTATTTTGAATTGATTTGCAAACCACATGTCTGGACGCAAAACATCCGGACGTATTTGTGTGTAACAAAAACTATTATACATCATTCACAGTCATCCTAATTGGTTGCCTATCCAGATACCACCAAGTTGATTATCCACATACCAATGGCAGCAGTAATTTTATTATTGATTTTATAAGTTTTTGACCATTACTGCCATACCGCATTTTACTCCGTGTCTAGAAAATAGCTTTCCTTAATTCCTGCATTATTGTTTGGCAACACTTTCGTATATTTTCATTCATTTTTGACTGAATGTTAAAAAAAAAGATTTTGTGCTCATACAAATTGAAATCAAATGCCAATAATATTAGTATCGAAAAAGATGAAGATGAAGAAGAAATTGACCTAAACGGTAAATTTACTTATCAATAATGATATTCTATTTATTTGACATCCGACTGGAATGTGGAGCCATTGGTTAAAGTGCATTTCATTCCCGTGCCACAATTGCCGGTGGTTCATGGTTTTTTCTCTATATTATTATATTTTTCAATGGTGTCTGGTTGACCGACTGTTTTGATTTGTTGTATAAATTGTATATTTTGTCTATTTAACCCATAAAAAAAAAAAACCGCCGTACACTTTGACATCGTTTCCGAAACTATAAAATATTTTTAAAACTTTAAAACCATTATTGCACTCTGTTTTTTGTTGATTTTAACAAAAGTTTTGAAACTCACGTAGAGAACAAAAATTAACGTAACACATAACAAAATTGTTTGTCATGCGTAACTGCGTTGAATGAAAAGTATTTACAAAATTTAATTTAATTAAAGGTCGACGGTCGACCACGATCCCGTAACGTAATATTAGTGGCAAAACGTAGTAGGTGGTGTAGTAGAGTAATTTACAATACATTTTTTTAATTTAAGTTTTTTTCTAAAAAAATGTTCATCTTACATTAGACGTTGTCTTTTTAAATTAATAAAATTTCATCGTCCACATTTCGAAATGTGGGGAAAAAATGAAATAAGATTTCATAACTCTAATTTTCTCATTGGCATTGGCAGTATTTAATCAGGCCTTTATTGATACATGGGTTGTATTAATCACAAGTGTTTAGGCCAACAAATGGGTAAATAATTAAGTAAACAAATATTTCCCATTATAAATAATACTTTAATTTTTCTATTTTGATCCTTTGAATGTCATCCCTACTAAAATACGTTTTTTTTTGTTCCTTCAAAATTATCGTTACGTATCCCACCACCATACGTTAAATATAAGAATTTCTAGGATTAGATTTGTCAAACCAAAAGATGATGCACAAGCACATAATCACATTAATTGGCAATGTCACGAATGTCGATATCGCGTATCCGTATGTTACCCAACTTTAATAATAGCTATAGTTACCGTTCGGTGGGTCGACTCATCATCTGCTCTCGACCGGTAACCGACGATACGGTTGGGATTGGATCTGAAAGTGGGACTCTTAAAAAAACCGTTACACAATATTTTGGAAATTCATTTATTTTGTTAACAACAATCCAAACAGAATAAATGGAAATCCATCGATAAGAAGTTTATTAAATTTTAAAGATAATGTATTTAATTTCTGAATGTGCTCTGAAAATATACCACACGGTGAGATAAATATACTGTTATTTTTATTGTTGGTGCTGGTGGTGATGGTGATGGCTAACTAATTATCAATCCAACATTGTAACTTTTTTCATATTATTATTATTATTATTATGTGTTTTTTTGCCGAAAATTTATGTGTACGCACAGCCAATACTAAAAATTGGCATAGATATATGGAATAAGATACCAGGTATATGAGTATGAAATGAGCCTTTTTTTAAAGGAAGAAAAACACATTATTTAGAATAGAAAAATTAAAAATATTTTATTCAAAATAACTTCCATCGCTTTCTACACATTTTAACCACCACCTTTCAGGCAATTTTCGTATATCACGTCGAAAAAATGGTGTTGCTTTGGACGAAAACCATTCAGATAGCCAATTTTCAACTTCCGCAGATGTTTTGAAATGCTGTTCTTTCAAAGCATGTCCCATCGATGAAAACAAATGGTAGTCCGAAGGAGCCAAGTCTGGTGAATCGGGCGGGTGTGGTAACCGCTCCCATGCAAGCGACTTTATCGTATCCTGAACTGGTTTTACTTTGTGTACTGGTGCATTATCATGTTGCAAAATTACCTTAACAGATTTTTTCTTTCTTTCTGTCCATTCTGGTCGGTTGGCATGGTTCAAATCGATTATTTGTTGTTGATATTAACAACAACGTATTAACAGTTTCACCAGGTTTCAGAAGTTCATGATACACCACACCTTCCTGATCCCACCAAACACAAAGCATTCTGCTCTTACCGAATCGTTTTTGTTTTGCAGTCGATGTTGCTGCTTTACCTGGTGTAGTAATCCATGATTTTTTGCGTTTAGGATTCTCAAAATATATCCACTTTTCATCACCACCGTCACGATTCGATGCAAAAAAGACTTCCTTTTGTATTGTTGAAGGTGCAATTCACAAATGGTTTTTCGATATTCTTATTGTCTTTCAGTCAATTCATGTGGAATCCATTTTCCACACTTTTGAATCTTTCCCATTGCTTTTAAACGATTAGAAATTGTTTTTTGATCTACATTTAAGGCTTCTGCAAGTTGTTTTTGAATTTGTGTGTATCATCTTCGTCCAACAATGCTTGCAATTTTGACTGTCTTCAAACTTTTTTGGTGGTCTTCCACGTTCTTCATTTCTCAAATCAAAATCTTTGTCTCTAAATTGTTGAAACCATCTTTTGCATGTTGCTAATGTTGGAGCATGATCACCAAAAAGCTTCTACAAGCATTCTTCGTTGAGATTCAGTTACGTTTCACTTTAAATGATAACAAAAAACTAATGATACCCGAAAATCGTTTGTTGAAGGCACAAAATTAGACATTTTTAACACGATAAAATTTTATGTTGTATTACAAATGAATTTACCACAATGTTGAATGTTGTTGACAGATGTCAAAACAATAAAAAAACATCACATTAAGTCTCTTTCACAATTACTAATATAAGTACAGCCATTTATTGGCAGCGGATCACTTCATACTCCTATACCTGGTATAGCAGCCGACAAAAATAGCTATTGGTATATAAATATATAAATGGTATATTGATGGATGACTATAGTGGATACCTTAATACACCCTCACAAAATTCAATAATAATAAATGTCAATTGGAAAAGAAATGTATGATGAATTTTTTATATTAAAATTCTTGTGATGTTTTGAACTCCGTTGCTTATGGTCTTTTATCTATATTTTTATTTTTTTGCTTTGCCACTGTGCAAGAGCATATCTATATTTTTTTGTATATTTCTATCCCTGATATTGTTATCAGATGATACTTATGTGTTTTGTATTTTTTTTTATTCCCTTTCATTTTCCATATACTATTTTAATATTCTGTCTGACTGTCACTTAACACACACACACACACCCAAACACATTTGAGTCCTTTGTGTATAACCAAAAATAGAACGAAACGAAAATGTTTTGTGTTGAGTAAAAGTGTTGAAAGTGGAACAACATAAACCAAAAGAAAAATGTATTTATAAGTTAAAAATTGTAAAAACACAATGAGTCGGGTGTTGTGCGCCACCAGACACTATATAGAGAAATACAAATGTATGTAATGGACAACTGTTCAAGGCATCAGACAACAGAAATTGTCCATTTTACAAATAATTAGAGTTGGAAAAACAATTAGAGAATTCATTTTTGTATTTGTGTTTTCAATAGAATTGGAAATAAGGTTGACGTTCTACTGAATTTAGTTTCCTAAAATTTGATATGCACAAAATGTTTTCATGCCCCGTCACTTACGCGATTTCCCTATTCCCAAATTATTGACGACACACAATTTTGTGGTGTAAAAATGAGTTTCTATACAAATATTTCATTTTTTTCTTTCAGATATATATTTCGTTTCACATAAATTGAATTAAATTGAAAGCGAAGCAAATTTATTAAATTTATATTTTTCCTTGTACGATTTTTGTACGGCTTTTTTGTCTATTCAAACATTTAAAAAGAATTACGAAAACCCATATATGGGTTTTTTATTTTTTGTATGGCTTTTCCTATTTTTTTTTGCCATGATACACACAATTTTTTTTTTGCTTCAGTGTAATGAAATAGAAAATACATAATTTTATTTAATTTTATCTCAAAATCATCAGAGATTAAATTGAAAATTATAATCTAAAATGTTTTGTGTGTCAATAAATAAATTGCATTGAGAAATAAGAAATCGTTAAAATATTTGCTAAATATAATGTATTGTGTGTGTGTGTGTGAGGTCCTTAATTAAATAACCATTAAATCGGTGTATAACGTAATAAAATAAGATTGGATAAAGGATCACTTCAACTACTTCTCTGCACCTTCGCGTACCATCCAAATATTCGCAATAGAAAATTGTTACAGTATAAAGTTTATAGTAATTTTCTCATAAATTTATAACATTTTGTGTAGACGCTCCTCTGATCGTTACCACCTCAATATAAGTCGCATAAAAATTTCCTGTGATTAGATTATGGCAGAAATAAATAGTTAAATGTATTTAATATTTTAATTGATAGATCTCGATTTACCATCGAAGATAATAACACTTTAAAACCAGCACATAATTATGAAGAAAAACTATTTTATGTTTTCTGCTACTAACATGGCCAATTGAAAATTCTCCGGTCTACCATAGTAAAACACATTTTTTTTGTGGCAAAATTTGATTTTATTATTCAACATTTAGTTGCCGTCGATACAGCGGTACAGCGATTATAGCGATCTTCCAACTGTTCGATACCATTTTTGTAGTACGATTTGTCTCTGGCTTCAAAATAGGTCTCAGTTTCGGCGATTTGCTTCTTCATTGGTGCTAAAATTCTTTCTTTTAAATTTCTTTTGAGGTCTGAGAACAGAAAAAAGTCACTGGGGACCAGATCTGGCGAATACGGTGAATGCGGAAGCAATTCGAATCCCAATTCATGCAATTTTGCCATTGTTTTCATTGATTTGTGACACGGTGCATTGTCTTGATGAAAACAGCACCTGTTTCTACTTCAAATTGGCCGTTTTTTTTAACGATTTCATCCTTTAAACGATCCAATAACGCTATATAATAATAGCTGTTGATGGTCTGGCCCTTTTTTGGAGATAAGCAATGATGAATATTATACCTTGCGCATCCCACAATACTGATGCCATAACCTTGCCAGCTGTGACTGTTGTGTTTTTCCTCGCTTTAGATTCGGTTCATCGTGTGCAGTCCACTCAGCTGACTGTCGACTGTTGGACTGCGGAGTGAAATGATGAAGCCTGTTTCATCCATTGTCACATATCGACGTAAAAATTCTGATTTATTGCGCTTGAACAGTTTCAAACACTGGTCAGAATCATTAACACGTTATTGCTTTTGATCGATTGTGAGCTCGCGCGGCACCCATTTTACACACACCTTTCTCATCTGCAAATATTCGTGAATGATATGATATACACGTTCAGATGATATCTCTACACAATATCTGGCCATCTCAATTATCAACTTCACTTTACGGTCATTAAAAAATTATTTTGTGAACTTTTTTGATGCGTTCGTCGGTCGACAGCCTCTTTTGGGCGTCCACTGCGTCCACGCCGTCTTCGGTGCTCATTTCACCACACATTTAAACTTAGCCTATCAATCAATGATTTATTCAATATAATTTTCCGACAATTTACAATACATTTACGGCACAGTGCAGCTGCAATAATTATAGGGCAGTGGCTGATGAAATGATTCCGGAAGCTCTGCAAAATATCTGTCTGCGGGCGGCGGCTGCTATGTGACCTCTTAATTCGACAAAAAATTCTTACAGAAATTGTTTAAGTTTTTTTTTAGAAGTTATAGTAGTCGTAGCTGGGAGCCAAATCTGGTGATATAATACTTTGGTGGATGCTCATTCGTACTTTAAATCTTTTTTTTAATTTAATAATGGTCAGCGTGACATTTTTGTCTGACTTTGTCTTGATTAAAAAATGATTAAAATTTGGTGTTGCAAACCATTTTCTTACCAATTTTTGCGTCCCATTGATCCGATAATATTCTGAGTTGATTGTTTTAACGTTCGGCCCGGAGCACAAAGAACGGCAATCAACAGAATTCCGTTTGCATCCCCAAAAAATTTTTTTTTTGCCATTTGTTCATGATGCAATTAACTTTTAATTTCAAATATTTTCATAGACAATGTATGGATGATACATGACCAAATATGTACTAGGTAATCGCCGATACATTCTTACAAAATTTGGTAGATGTTTCTGTGGCAAATTATGGAATTTTTTAGTAAAAATATATTTATGATTCTTTTGCGGTTGTCACCGTCTAAGTACTGGTAATCCTATGCAATTTATATCAGGTGGGAATTAAAGAAAATGGTAATCGTTCCAACAACCTTTCATTACATTTGATATGAATTTCATGCTCTCATGATGGTATCGTATTGCGGGCACTAAAGATATTATAGAAAATCATAGTGCAAAGCAGAAAAAAAAGGGATTTTAATGCTTGAACATTGCCAATTGAACTGTTACTGTTATGGTGAGAATAATTTCTTTGTTATACACTGATCCTATACCCACATACGGAATATTTTATATAGAATTTATTTTATTTCAACTCGTTTCACAAACACACACACACACACACACATCATTCATCTTGTGTATACCCAAAACATTTACTTTATATACTTTGTTTTTCCATTTTCCTTATTTTCCTAATAATAATATTGTGAACGACATTTCAAAATTTCCTTTCATCTTTATAATTATTATTATTATTTATTCGTGAGCTTTTTATTCCACTATAAAAATATATAAAATATAAATTTATTGTCAATATTTCATCCCGCTCGTGTATCTTCTATTTATTTTCTTATTTATATATATATTTTGCTATTTTTATAACCGCCCACCCGCCACCGCGCTCCGTACAAATAACTTTATTGTGAATTTAGCAAAATTGGAAAATTTTCTTCTACGACACAAAAAAAACGAATTATAAAATAAAAATTAAAATAAATGTAAAAAAAATAGAAAAATTATTTTAACCATAAAATTATATGATGATAAAAATAAACAAACATTAATAAAGATGAGATACCACTCCACCCCCCCCCCCCCCCCCCCCCCCCAGCATCGGTAAATATATAGAATTTTCTGATAGAGGAAAATTTTTAATAAAATTCTTTTTTTTTTTGTGGTTTGTTTCATTTAAATTCTATTCGACGCACAGACGAAACCGATTGAATGATGGTACCGAATGAGTGCTTCCGTATGATAAATTTAACTATTTAGTTTTGATACGAAAGTAAATACAATACGTTGTGCGCATCAGATATGGAAGTGGACCCAATGCTTACCATATTTGGAAAAATTTTCCATTGTTAAATATTTTTTATTTAATAATTTTCAATGGGACAGTAAAAGTATTTTGGTAATGATAAAAATAAACCACAACAGATCTCGCTGCTGCATTCATACAAATTCAGAAATGTACACTGGAAAAAAACTTAATCCATTTATCATTTGCTATAGGAAACTTTATAAATAAAATTATTTATATAATTAAAAATTGATCAGAATTAGAAAAGTTATACGAGTTCGTGATTTTGGTCCATAAAACTGAATATCGAATTTCCTTACACCTACTTTTACGAATTGCGCATATATACAATAGAACGCCCGATCACAAAAAACCTATACATTATGAATTTCATAAAAACTAAATTAGAAATTGGTAATAGTCAAAAATCAGAATCCGGTTATTGGCAAACAATCTAGCTAAAATATTGTTTATCGATTGATTATCAAGAATCATTAAAATTTTCATCAAATTCGGATAACAAATGGTTATCATTTTGGTACCAGACGGGAAATAATCATTAAAACATGTAAAATTTAGTAGTCGTTAAAATCTAGATCGTACGTAAAAAGCACGGGTATCATGCTGGTCAAAAACCTAAACGCTTTCCATATTTAAACACTTCATTCGCCTGCTAACGGCAATGGCAATGGCAATTGTTGTTCAAAAAAAACCATCTGACAATGTTAATGCCAATCTTAAATATTTTTGCAAATGTACTATTGGATGATGTGTTGGGTAATTCATCATCAAACATTTTTGTTTTCCTTTTTGTATCATTATCAATTGTGATGATATATATTTATGTTATGTTAATTGTAATACTTCTAACAGATCTGGTAATTGTAAACCAGCACCTACGGTTAAAGCCATTCCTTCCTTTTAATCAAACAAATGTTATACCATGAACCATGTTTGTAATACTAAATTCATTTTTGTGGCAACTACCAACTTCACAAAAAAAAGTGAAATGAAATGAATTTTTACTTACGGCTTCGATGCATTATTGACAATCATCAAATAATAAACGTTTTCACCAGTTGTTAATATTATTAATGAACCTTTGTCAGCTTGTGATTTGGATCGCGAACGTTGTGCTTTTAAGTAACGGCCCGCTCTTGTAATAATTGCTACACCATTAGATTGTATTAATTTGTATCGCACTTAAATTTTATCATAATTGTATCGAAACTTGAGTTATAGATTATAACTATTTTAGTTAAACATAATATTTGGATAAAATTGTTACTTATAATTTAATATATAAATATAGTTTCGGTTCCTTTAAAAATTTCTCGCTCACAGTTTTACAGTTTTTGAATCGGTTGCAATGCTAAAAACATTTTATGTGGGCTTCGGTAAAGTAAATTTCTCACGCTTCGTGCAACCATTCGTAATACATATTTTCCCTTACATTTATCTGTTTCTATACATAAAATCTCTATAATATATTCTTTCCTATACGTGTGGGTGTTTGTGTGTGTGTGTGTGTGTGTGTGTGTGTGTGTGTGTGTGTGTGTGTGTAATAATAATATCAATTTTAAACTTATAGTTACCGTTCGATATATATATTTATATGTGCGATTTTGCTTCGTCCTACGCTGCGTACATAAAAAGTGGATGAAAGTTTATTTTAATCGGTATTGAAGTGGTAGTCGCACAAAAATACCCAAATTTACACGTTGTTTTGTATTAAAATGTAAAATGTAAAATGTAAAATGTAAAATGTAAAATGTTAAATTATAAAATCCTTTTGTGTTTGTTTATTAATTTGTTTGTTTGTTGTTTGTGTTAACGTTGTTGTGTAGGACGCAATGGTGTGTGCGAGGGCGTCACAGAAAGGTATTAAAATTTCTAATTTCATAGGTAAACATTCCAAATATTATAATAATAATAAAACATTATAAATTGAAAATTTAATGTAATTTATAAAATGTATCCAGAGAGTAAAAATAAGTAAAAACCATATCGATATTGGTACAAAAAATGTAAATATCAACAAATCTAATATTATATTTTGTAATGTGCAAACAAACAAACAACGAATAAAATCATTTTAGTATAAATTTTAATAATAATCGAAATAACAAATTGTGTAATTTAACCCTTTAAAGTAGTTGTAGTAGTAGTAGTAGTAAGTTGTGTGTGTGCGTGTGTGTGTGTTGTACCCATCAATAAATTGCAATTTTTTAATAGAATAATTTTGTTTGAGATGACCGTTTTTTTTGTTGGACAACCACATAATGCCGAGCTCCAGCATTAACTTCTGATTCGTATCGACAAAAATAAAAACTGAACACTGAACACATTGAAATTGAATGACCATTTAAGGAGGTTAATTTTCGAAATAAATGATATTCTGATGGTGCAGAATATTCGTCGGATATGATGAATGGTGTGGTAAAACCTTCCAATCGCTAACAATTTTGATGAGTAACCAAAAAAAAGTACGACACCATACGTTTTCCATTGTATAACACCTTTTCGATTTACCAGATTCTCTGGTCGCATTCCTTGAATAGCAGCCACATTCATTTTGGTAATATGTATTGAATGCGCTGGTTTGGTTGCATGTTAAAAATTCAAAATATATACAATGGTTTGGTGGTGCCCACCACATTATTATATATTGGGTAGTCGAAAAAGTATTGAGTCTTTTATTTTTTATTCCATCCCCCGAAAAATTCACACAATAATTTTTTCCATTTTTCAAATAAGTTTTATTAACGACCCTAAAAATATGTGCCATTTTTCGGGTTAAAAACATTATCCTAAATCTGTGTACAACTTCTGGGTTTAACTTAGACAAAAAAAAAACTGATCCAAGTGGATTTTTTGCCACTACGAAAATCAAAGTTTAAACCATTAACCAATAACGGCAGAGCCAAGCGGCATTAATTCATTCGGACGATTTTTTTAGTTTTGTGTGATACATTTTTGAAATACACGTTCAAATAAATTGGAAGTTAAAATTTATCGTCACTTTCACACATGTTTTTAATTGAATGCCATTTCCATTGATCAATTTTTTTCTATTAAAATCTCATGAATTGAGGATTGATGATGGTCTCAGTTTTTTTTTTGCTAACTTCGTTACACTCCTTGAATATGGTTTGTTTTTTTTGATTTTATTGTTGATGGCCTGAACGTTTCACATCTCGGCATTGTCTTACAGTTGGCGTCGATGTGTCCGCCATCGATAAACAAAATTTTATTATAACATTTTAACAATTTTACCGTCACCACAATGTTGCTGTGTGTACGTACCGTTGGTTTATCGCTGATATGATATCATGAAACAACATTGTAAGTTTGTTAAACGACCCATTTAACGATACACATAAATCGATCAAAATTCAATAATAAAATTGATGGTCACCACCAGCACATCCTAAGCCATTCCGATTTGTTGCCGAACAGAGGGTTTTCGTTGTTCATTATTGTATTGTTCATATTCACAATATGTTTTTATACACACGCACATACTTAACACAAATAAATACAGAAATGATAATATAAATTACAAATTAAGGTATGATTACACATTAATTAGTTAATTAAAATTGAAATGAAACAAATAAAATATTATTACTTTTTCTATTTGGCAAATTTGTTTTTTTCCAACCCCGCGGTTATGTTTTATCTCGCCGCGACACCCCCAAAAAGTAAAGTAATTAATTTTTGATCAGAGATAAGATTTATACGATAAACAAAACAAAGAACAAAACAAAAAAGGGTCTTGTTCGCCCACAGGCATTTGCTTTCAAATGGATACAAGACATTTCTTTTGGTGGTGGTTTTATCTTATTTTTTTGTTTCTAAATTAACAAAATATTTTTTTTTTTATCTTTCACAAAAAAATTTCACTGATGATTTTTAATACAGCCGAATTTATGACAAATTCTTTAGAAAAAATAATCTGTATTTATTTATTTTTTTGTGGAGAACTTCATTTAATCAACCCTTATTTGTTACATTGATTTTATAACCATAATTTGGATATGGAAATATAAATGATTCATGACTAAATTTCTTCTTTCAAGTTTTACCGTACCGACACCATCCAAACCACCCGCCCACCCACCACATCACCACCACAACGCAATAGAAAACGTATTCTAATGTGTGCCATGATTTTTGTATTGAATTATCGCTAAGAAAGATGTCGCCAAACCGTAATTTCTTTCGAATTTGAAAAACTAGTGTTCAATGCCATTCCAAATAATTTGCAATGGTACCACAAACATCGTTATGGCAAATCTATTTATAGTTAAGGTCTGTACCACATTCATTTTTGTTCAATTCTATTTCTGTTCGTTGTTAATGATGATTCGGTTACTCCTAAAATCTAAACATATATGCTGAAGTAATGTGAAAATCGATAGACCACGACTGGGAATTATTTTCGATTCTTTTTCAGTGTGTTTCATCAATCCGAACAATAATAAGTAATCCGATAGATATAAATATCTGATGGATATCAGAGGTTGGACGGTAAAATATTCTATTTCGACATTTCCAAATTGGTTTTGCCCTAGTTATGCAACATTTGCTCAAATTTCGGCCGTTTTTCTTTTAATTCACGTCTCAAACGCACATCAATATTATTCGATAGCGTGCACCTACACATGGTATCATTCGATTACAGCAACCCATATAATACCCAAAACACCATCAACTACAGCATAAGCTTTGGAACCCATAAATATTCGGGCACTGTCGTCAATGTTATGATGGCCAAACTTTACAAATTTTTACAAAAAAATTGTATAAGATGATCACATTTGCAGGGAGTAATATTTCATGGATTTCGTTCTGGTGGATTTAAGTAGTTAAAATTCAGTATTTGAGATCGCAATTTTCAAAAAAAAAAAAATTTCTATAAGATGAGCACAATCTCCTGGCAGTTGTACTACCCGAATTTTGTTTTGGTGTATTTAAGAACTTAAAATTCAGTATTTTAGACGGCATTTTCAAAAAATATTTGTATTAGATAAGCACAATCTCCTGGCAGTTGTACTATCCGAATTTCGTTCTGATGAAATTAAAAACTTAAAATTCAGTATTTGAGACCGCATTTTCAAAAAATAAATTTGTATAAAATGAGCTCCATCTCCTGGCAGTTGTACTACCCGAATTATTTTCTGGTGGATTTAAGAACTTAAAATTCAATATTTGACACTGCATTTTGAAAAAAACAATTTTTATAAGATGAGCACAATCTCCAGGTAGTTGTACTACCCGAATTTCGTTCTGATGAATTTAAGAACTTAAAATTCAATGTTTGACACCGCATTTTGCAAAAAAAACAATTTTTATAAGATGAGCACAATCTCCTGGCAGTTGTGCTACCCGAATTTCGTTGTGGTGGATTTAAAAACTTAAATTTCAATATTGGAGACCGCAATTTACAAAAAAATATTTGTATAAGATGAGCACAATCTCCAGGCAGTTGTACTACCCGAATTTCATTCTGATGTATTTAAGAACTTAAAATTCAATATTTGACACCGCATTTTGCAAAAAAAAACAATTTTTATAAGATGAGCACAATCTCCTGGTAGTTGTACTACCCGAATTTCGTTCTGATGAATTTAAGAACTTAAAATTCAATATTAGACACCGCATTTTGCAAAAAAAAACAATTTGTGTAAGATGAGCTCCATCTCCTGGCAGTTGTACTACCCGAACTTCATTCTGATGTATTTAAGAACTTAAAATTCAGTATTTGAGACCGGAATTTTCAAAACAAAATTTGTATAAGATGAACACCATCTCCTGGAAATTTTACTACCCGAATTTCGTTCTGATGAATTTAAGAACTTAAAATTCAATATTTGACACTGCATTTTCAAAAAAACAATTTTTATAAAATGAGCACAATCTCCTGGCAGTTGTACTACCCGAATTTCGTTGTGGTGGATTTAAAAACTTAAATTTCAATATTTGAGACCGCAATTTCCAAAATAATATTTGTATAAGATGAGCACAATCTCCAGGCAGTTGTACTGCCCGAATTTTTTTCTGGTGAATTTAAAACCTTAAAATTCAGTATTTGAGGCCGCATTTTCCAAAAAAATATTTGTATAAGATGAGCACAATCTCCAGGCAGTTGTACTGCCCGAATTTCGTTCTGATGTATTTAAGAACTTAAAATTCAGTATTTGAGACCGCAATTTTCAAAACAAAATTTGTATAAGATGAGCACAATCTTCTGGCAGTTGGACTACCAGAATTTCGTTCTGGTGGATATAAAAACTTAAAATTCAGTATTTGAGACTGCAATTTTCAATAAAATTTGTATAAGATGAGCCCCATCTCCTGGCAATTGTGCTACCTGAATTTCATTTTGTTCAATTTAAAAACTTAAAATTAAATATTTGAGACGGCATTTTCAAAAAAATTTCTATAAGATGAGCACAATCTCCTGGCAATAGATCTTCCTACAATTCTTCGCACCAATTCATTATTGAAAATTTAATTGTAGCATAATATTTTGTCCTCCGTTATTAGTCCAGCTATTAATAATATTCGGGCTACGGACAACTTGTGACATCCTGTCCAACAACCAACATGAAAGTAACAACGCAATAAAATCATATAATAATATTTTTTCCATATACATATTTATTATTTCATATTATTATAATCCTAATCCCCAATACATAAGGATTAGATATTTATTTTAAATTCTAATACTTTAACATTATGGCAACAATATTAGGTGTAATTTGTATAAATTATAACAGCTTCAATGTTTTATTGTATTGTATATTGCTATCTATAGCATTATCTGTATGGTATACAAAATTACTAATCCATATTATTATTAACAAAATTTTCGTATATATAATGAAGATGAAAATGAAGATGATGAAGATGAAAATGAAAATGATGATGATGATGATGATGATAATAAAGAACGAAAAGATGTGAAAGGATAAATTATCCTTTTCCTTTGAAATTCATTTCAATTATTATTAATATTTATATAAATTACAAATAACCTAGAAGCTATCAATTACTTATGCGTGGGTGTAAATAAAATAAATTAATTTATAGAAATTCTTATGTATTTTTTGTTTTATGTGTTTGTTCCTTTGTCGACGCACAGCATTGAAGAAATAATCACAAAAAGAAAGGATTATTACATTAGAAATATTATAATATTTTATTTGTTGTATAATATCGTTCGCGTTGTCGTTGGGGTTGGTGGTGGTGCGGTTGGTTGGTTGGTTGGTTGGTTGGTTGGTTGGTTGGTTGGTTGGTTGGTTGGTTGTTCACTTCAAAATTAAATTGCATTTTATTGTAATGAAAATACAAGAAGGCGTAATTTTGTTGAAAGTATAAAATAATTTAATTTGGTAATGTATTGTTTTGTTTATTTATGCGATGACCTTTTTTTTTTTTGCCATTCATATCATATTTTTTTAAGTTTAAGATTATAATAATCCGCCCACACACATAAAAGTTTTTGATTTGTTTGTATTGTTGGTATAAAATTAAATTGTGGATCAAATTCGAAAAATTTTGCTTATCATTTTATGAAATTTTTTTAAAGTGGGAAAAAACAATAAATAAATGTGATGGTGGTGAACTGAATCATCGACTGAATCTCAAGTGAAGTTGACTGTGTGTTGCCGTTGCTGATGCCCGAATATCTTATTCCACCATTTTTTTTGTCGTCATTGCATGATTGCTCGATCCTAAATCGATGGCCATTTTATCAACTATTTTCCTGTCACTAATAAGTACGATCTCAGTTTTTTTTTTTCTTTTTTTGAATTCCATCAATGCTGACGCTGTTGTCCACACGTTTCGTTTAACCGTCAATTGAACAAGTCTTGTCAGTTAATGTCATTGTCGATGCGAACCGTTATCTGCTTGTCTATTTCCTTGCTGAACACAAACCTATGACGGGTTAACACCGACGTCGTCTTGACGTGTCGCCACAACGCGACATTGATTCAAGCCAGAGGTTTACAACCAATGATGCTATGGGTAACCACTTCAAATGTTTTGGTATTTAATTTTGCTGACAATTGCTATATCATCGGTAAAATCAACTGTGAAACCTGCTGTTTATATTTAAAAATCTCGTGCCACAATTTTGCCGCTAACACCGAACCTTGTGGAACGCCAAACGTGACCCCCCCCCCCCCCCCACGTATTTTTTCGGTCCGTCACAGGTGTCGTAGATTGGTATTCTCTTGTGTCTAAAATTTTTCTGTAAAATATACATTTGTAAATTCATTTTTTGCAGCGCGTTCATAATATTTGTTTTGAGTTTGCCGAGTTGAAGTTTGTACAACACTACCCCCCCTCCTTCATCTCTTGTTGGCCCGTTGTTGCATGGCATTGGCCAGCTTTAACACCGTTTGGACGGCGTCCAAAAGCGGTGTCTACCAAAACCTATATTAATCCATTGTGGACGAGGCCTTGATCATAATCGTCAACACTCCGTTTACCAATGTTTGGTGAACCCGGCAAATTACCGTTGTCATATATATAAAATATTTTTCTTTCTTTCATTTCCATTCTCATTTTTCGTGGTGTGTCTGTTTGTGTGTGTGTGTGTGTGTATGTGTTTTTGTTTTTTCATTTCATTTCATTACGAAATCTATTTCTGAGTTCGCTGAGTGGCTCTTCGTCAAGGGTTGTAGAGACGTTGAGTGTGTGTGTGTGTGTGTGTGTGTGTGTGTGTGTGTGTGTGCACAATATATTTTATGGCTTTGTAAAAATCTAAAGATAAATTTTCTGTATATATGCGATCCACTTATTTATAAAATAAATGTATTATTACGAAGGAATAGTAACGATATTATAAACAAATATTGGAATATAAATTCATTTTCCATTTTCTTATTTATTTTACTTTCAATATATAATTTTCCTCGTTTCATTTGTTTCATTTTTTTTTTTTTCCATTTTCTTTTTCTTTTTACTTTTCCATTTTCCATTTTTTTTTGTGCTTTGATTTCTTTTGATATTCCTTTTTTCTTCTTTTTTTTCTGAAGAAGAACGTGAGATAATATTGAAACAAATCTTCTATATTTTTCGAATTAAAAGAAAATTCCAAGAAAATCGAAAAATATATTTAATTGGCTCTTATCTTTTCGTTTTCATTATTTATTTATTAATTTTTTTTTATTTCTTTAGGAAAATAAATATAAAAACGTAAAAATAAGAAAATTATTATTTGTCAACAAGTTCTTTCTCCACTTAATTTTTTTATTTCGTTTTTTGTTATTAGAATTTATGTTTGGAAAAGAAGATGAATTGTAATTCAAACCACTTTACCTTTTCTATATGGCTCTGTTTTATTGTTTATGTTTATATATTTTTATGCGTAGTGAAATTAAAGGGCGATTCAATTTAAAGTTTTGAGAAATATTTATCGGAAATGTGTGTGGGGGACCGAACGGGTTGTGTCCGATTCGGGTTCTAAAATTTCTCCAGTGGTGGGATCGGATCATTATTAAATTCGCGGATATTTAACGGTTTTTCAATTGACGCCACCTAAAACCAAAAAAAAAACACTTAAAACTTAATGATTGTGTGATGTGTGACCAGGTAAATTACTACACTCCAAAAAAACGTTTAATTTTATGGCTGTTTAGGGTTTTGCATTTTTTTTTGTTTGCTTTTGCGTCAATGTCAATTTTTTGATTACAATCGTTTGCGTAAAAAGTTTAAAACGTTCAATTGTTTTTTTAAATCATCATCATCCGTTCCCAGCGTTTAACTTTCTGAAATTTGAATATCTGTTCAATGTACAAATAGGATGCGGGATGACTTTATTATTAAACATTGCCGATTGTTGACTACTGCTAAAATACATTTAATACTACAATATATTCCATAGACTTATGTGCGATGTGCCAATGAATAAAACGAAGAATACCAGTGTGACTCTGCATCGGAACATATTGAAACTGTTGTGATGGACTACACCCACATCCTGATGATGATGTAGACACATAATTGGTCAAAATATGGTGAGTGTCAACACGTTGATTTCGAATCATTATACACGAGAAGACTTTTGTGATCGCAAAGTTAATGCAGACAAAACATAATATGTGGAACAAAAACATAATGGTGATGGTGATGGTCGAATCCATTAGGAATTCAGCGATTGTTGCCAATTGAAAATTATAATATTGAATAGTATTTTCGTCTATTTGCGATCGTTGGTAAATGTTGAAAATGATGTTGGACAAGAAGTGATTTTTAAGTAAAAAGAGGTACTCCGTCACATATTTCGTCAAACAATATAATGGTTGGGCGCCGAACACATAATTTTGACGACAAGACTTAGATGACTTTTGGACACTTTTATTACGGTGTCATGCGGAGCAGAAATGTGTGTGTGCCAAATATACTGTTGCATGATTATCGTAGCTGGAAGAAGAACAGGATTGGGTTGGAGAATAGTGTTGCGGAGAAGGTTAAAACCGAACCAAAGTTTTTTTTATGCCATACAATGTTTTGTTTGAGTTCTAAATCTTTTTCAATTTATCAGTAAAATTACAATGATACATTTGTCTGATCATCATCATATTCGAATAAATGCGTTCGATAATTGGCAATGTCTAAAAAAAACTTCATAAATTCATTATAATCTTAATGTTAGTGTGAGACGGTGGTCGTCAGCATCTCATTTGAATTGAATAGAATTAAAATGAGCAAACGAAAAGGTGACCTGTTGTGTTTTTACGAATGAAAGACACAATTTCAAAGTATACAAAGTCCAATTGTATTCATCTAAATTGTGTACACAAATTTCTGTTACAAATTGACCAGATGATCGATCATCTGATTCGGAAATCTGGTGAGCACATTTAGAGTAGCAAGTTTTAATGGCAATTGTTATTTTGAGTAAAAAAAAAAACCGTATTGGATCGCCCTGTACGATAATACAAAAAAGTTATGAAGTACTTAATTTCACATTTTTTTCATATTAATAATTTTATCGTACAACATTTTTCCTAATCACATTTAATCAAACAAAATTTATAAAAATTGTATGTTACCGGGGGACTGCGATGCGATAGATCTTTTCATATTATTAAATACAATAATATATTTTCATTTTAATTCATTCCATTCATTTAAAATTCAATTGAATTGTAATATGAATTAAAAAAAGGTACTGTACGATTTAGATTTCTGATTTAATTACACCAAAATGTAAATAAAGAAGATTATAATTATTTTTTATATTTTTACAAATTAACGGATATTCTTTGATGTCCGAAGTAGTCATTTGACTCTGTATATCGCCGCCATTAGTTAATTCCAATCGGATCAATAATATTAAAGAAAAGCAGCGATTTGCCGTGGCATTCGATTTCATCACAGAGTAGTTTTTTCACCATCTGATTTATCATGTCTACCGTACAGAAATCAATGTTATAGAGTCGGATCGTGGATCAGGTGTTGGCTTTTTCAATGCAAAATTTATGTTTTGAGCTCAGTAGAAACACTATTTTGTACGTTTTACTTTTGTTAAATGTAAGTCATTGTAAAATAAGAATTATAGAGATTTGTTGAGATACTAGTGATTACTCATTCTTCCCCCAATTATATGGAAATCTAATTATAATGTGTGTTTTCAGACGTCTGATGGTAATCAATATTTGTTTCCAAATTTATCCGGTTTTGTTTGGCATATATTGCGTGAGTCCACACTTTTAGTTGGGTCATTTGTAACTATTTGTTCTATTTTCGATGAATTTGTACCGTACGCGAGATAATTGAAATGTTGAAACTAATATTAATTCTCAGTCATTATTTCACTGTCCAATAACAATGCTATTGATAGAAAGTTAAAGAAAGTTAGGGTACATTATGTGCTCTGAAAATATGCGGAAATTGTTAATACTCAATAGCTACTGATAACAATAATGACCATGTTTTTTGATCGAAAAACGACCAGCATTGGCCACACAACACACGGTAAAGTAATTTTGCTTCATATGACACCGTCACACAAAACAACACCAAGTGTGGATACATTGAAATCCCTTCATATTCACCTAATTTCTTTCCGCGCCACCGATTACCATTTGTTCAGCACTTAAAATTCATGGGTAAAAATTATAAAAATTATCTAGAAATGTTCAAAAAATATTCACTGTATTTTTGGTTGGGGAATAGCAATATTAAAATGTTTCAATTCCGAATTCCGTCCGCCAAACCTCTCCAAATTTTGCAATCCCAATAATCATTGCGCGAAATTTTAATACGTAAACAGTATTGACCGCAGATTGTCTAACGAATAAGTCCAAGGGAGCCATATATTTTGGAACTGGAACGTCCAGCGCAATCGAGGAAGTGATACGAATATATCCCGTGATGATTGTTATACCAAACACCGGAAACGTAGTCTATCATTGGCCTAATGACTCCCGTGTACAACCGGTGATCGATCTAGAACACAAAAACCTCTTTCGACATTGCATGAAGGCTAGACCCACTTTTCGAATTTTCAGGCTTAGGTGTAACTTAGTAGCTGGCTACGCTTACCCAGCTATTTTAACACAACCGCTTAATTATATTTGTTTAAATTTAATGGATTTTCATTGAATCATGTCTATTTTTGGTCTGTTGACGATTTGAACCATGGTTTATAGATAAACCCACCCCTTTGCAACCGCTGTTTATTTAAATTAGAGTCGTAGACGCACCACAATATCAATATGTTTTGTTAATAATCTTTGAAAAATATGTTTACAATAAAAAGAACTATGTTTGTTATGGGTTGGATGGTGAGGCTAAAAGGAGAAAAAACTGCTCGTACCCAGAATCATTTATCAAAATCGAACGAAGTCATTTCCGGCCATTCGAATGCAAAACATACAGACGTACTGACGTACAACGGCGATAGATGGACAAAGTGACAATAACAAGAAATTTTTTTTTTTTGACAGGAAAAAGAACTTTAACAATAAATACAAAAACGGATTTGATATAAAATCGGGCAGAATCAAAATTTTATGTCCTCCTGTGTGCACGCGAAAGGCTTAACCATTATTTATAAATATTAAAATTCGAATAAAATGTTAAATCATATTTTCTTAAAAATAATTCTAAAAAACTAGGGAAAAAATATACATAGAATTGAAAATATTCTACTCCTCCTTTCAGACATTTGATTGGATTATCTTAATTGATCCACTTTTCGTCACCTAGTCACAAAATTCGATACAAAATTGAATGTGTTTAAAGTAAAATTTCACACACATTGTTTTTCGATTTTCCAGTTGTCTTTCCGTTAATGTTCATGTGGTACCCAATACCGATAGCTTTTCGACCATTCCCATTTTCTTTGGAACGTTTTGGGAAGCACTTGTGCTTGGTTAACATAACTAATGCCAATGCTAATTCTTTTTCCCTTTTTTAACATGGATCTTCTGTCGCCGAGTAAATCTTCGTCTTCAAATATTCATTTGGTGCTCCACCACACGTTTCTCAATCACTAAAACATCAAAATCTTTATTTTTAAACCGTTGTCTAAACCAATACTCTCAACAATTGTTTTGTGACGGTGGGTGAGAATGTTCACCATAAATTTGTAACAAAAAGCGATAAGTTTCTGTTGTTTTCGTCTGAATAAAATTACTTAACATTACAACTGTCCGCCCAAATGCTTTTTTCATTTTTAATCAACTAAGAAAACTAATACTTATTTACACATTTCAACTGACTATCAAAATACTCAATATATGAAAGATGGATTCAACAACTACAATTTTTTTTGCGTGGGTAGGTAAAAATCTCAATAGACACCACGAGGAACGCGCGCGTTATCCTGGTGGTAGTGTGGAACTCGAATCCACTAAAAAACCTCCCAAGAGCATGAACATCCATATTTGAATGTCAATACTACGAACCAATGTACAATCTAGTCTAAAGACTAATAAGCAATTTTATTTTGTTGATTTGTTTAGGATACTAAAAGTTTATCCAGCGATTCACTATAGTTTTGTTCAATTATAATATTATGCCAATTCAAACGGTTTTATCCTTTTGAGTCGTCTTGTTATATTTGAGTTGTCTATTAACCTGTAAGTCTCAATGTGCCCGTAGTCTCCTTTCGTGACCTTGTGCCATGTTTTTAATTTCGTCCACTACATTATCCATTTCTAGATCCCTATGTAGGTTTTTGTTGTTAATGTACCAAGGTGCATCCACAATATTTCTGAGCACCTTATTCTGGAATCGTTGAATTATATTTATATTACTTTGTTTGGTGCACCCCCAAAGTTGCACATACCGTATGTCCAAATCGGTTTTAGAATTTGCCTGTAGAGCAATAATTTATTTTCTATTGTCAAAGAAGACTTTTTTCCCATTAGCCAGTACATTTGTCTATAACGTATTTCCAGTTCATCTCTTTTCTTCTGCACATGCGTTTTCCAACGCAATTTAGCATCCACAGTCATGCCCAGATACTTGGCCGATTTGGAATGTGGTATTTGCAGATTGTTAATAAATATAGGCCTATATACACAATCTTTTTATTTGTGAAGTCTACGTGAACCGACTTTGTTTCGTTTAGTTTCATTCTCCATTTTTTGGTCCAGTTATCTATTTGTGTGATAGCCACCTGCAGTTTCGTGGTCGTTTCTTCGTTAGTGTCTCCAACAGCCAGTATGGCAGTATCATCAGCAAATGTTGCTATCAAGCTGTTTTCTATCAGTGGAAGATCACTAGTATACAATAAATAAAGTATTGGTCCAAGTACACTTCCCTGAGGTACTCCCGCCTTGATTTGTTTTAGCTGAGAAATGGCTTCATCCTGTTTTATTCTGAAGCATCTTTCTGACATGTAAGATATTAATATCTCTGCAAACCGGTAGCCGGTAGCACTTTTTTTAACTTGTGTATTAAACCCTCATGCCATACCTTGTCGAAGGCCTGTGCTACATCGAGAAAAATTGAGGGACACACCCCTTTTTTTCCTCTAGTGCTCTTTCGATAAGATCCGTTATCCTGTGTACCTGATCAATCGTTGAATGCCTGTCCCTAAAACCAAATTGATGATCCGGTAATAAACGTTTACTCTCAATGATTGGTTTTAGTCTCTTTAAAACAAGTTTTTCAAATAGTTTTGATAATATTGGTAATAATGAAATTGGCCTATAAGATGATGCCTGTCACGAGGTGGTCTGCCAGGTTTATTGATCATGATTACCTCAACCACCTTCCACATATATTTGGGGTACATGTTTTATTCTGAAGCAGGCATTAATGATATTTCTTAGATGAATTATAGCTTTCTACTACAATAACGAAATATTGCTACTTTTGCACTGCGTACAAGTAATACTCTCTACTACTTACAACACCTATCCGATTATACCCAGAACTTAGTTATAGATAATATGTTCTCGAATATATATATAGGCCAAGGAGTATTTATTATTATTTTTTTTTCCCGTTTAATAGAAAATCCCAAAGTAATTGTGGCCCGGGGTTCTGTGCAATGTGACACATAAACACGACGACATCGACAGAATCATTTTTATTTATACATTTTTTACGTTTAATTAAAATGAAATTAATATTACTATTATTATTATTATTATTATTATTATTATTCTGTGTCCAGGTGCAAACTACCCCCGGGGTTTTTATTTATATTATATTTATCTACCATTTTTTACTCTGATACAAAGGCTGCATTCATTCATTTAGTATTAATTAATTATTTATTTTTTTTTCCTTTCATCTGTTCATATATTTTATTTCAATAAATATGTGAAATATTTAATATCATTGTTTTCCTGTTTGTTTGTACGTCGTATAACGTATACGCAACATTTTCTAATTGAATATGAAATTGAATATTGTGTAATAAACTTTATGTGTGTGTGTGTGTGTGTGTGTGTGTGTGTGTAAATATAAATATATTTATATTGATAAAAAGAAACCAAATACAATTGCGACATAATAATATGCAAATTTCATTATGGAAAAATGATGACAAAAGGATTTGTTAAATAATAACCTTTGTATAATAAATACAATAAAATGCAACGCTATCATATGTCTCGGTGTACACGCAGCATCCCTAAATACACATGTAAACATATCCCATTATAAAACTATATATAGATTCCTTTTAATGCACACACAGTACCATAAATTTTATATTATACCATTGATCATATATAATATTTAATTATAACAATATATTGAAAGTTATATGTTTTTGAAAAATTTAATATTAAATTAATTTTCCATTTAATAAATTTAATAAAGAAAAAAATTCCTCATTCATTTCATTTCATTTCATTTCATTTCACATTCACCGGGAAAAATATAAAAAATAAATAAATATTTATAAAATTTTATTATTATTTCTGTAAATAAATATTTAAATAATTTTATCCTTTTATTATCATCATCATCATCATCATCATCATCGGCATCCTATCCATCTCATCTGCACACAGATATTATATTTTCATTATTATATATTTTAATTAATATTGTAAGAATGCATAGAGTGTGAATGCATAAATACGTGTCCAATTGAAATCCTCACCGCATGCTATGCAAACAAAATATACAAACACCACATCAACAACAACAACAACGACAACGGTAACAACGATGATAACAATGAACAATTTTATTATAATTTTGAAAATACATATCGTACAAGAGATATTGTAGAAAATCCTTTTGAACCAACAAAGACAATTTATTATTACCAGGTATAGGAGTATGAAATGAGCCTAGTTTAAAGGAAGAAAAACAAATTATTTAGAATAGAAAAATCAAAAATATTTTATTCAAAATAACTTCCATCGCTTGCTACACATTTTAACCACCAACTTTTCGGGCAATTTTCGTATACCACATCGAAAAAATGGTGTTGCTTTGGACGAAAACCATTCAGATAGCAAATTTTCAACTTCCGCAGATGTTTTGAAGTGCTGTTCTTTCAAAGCATGTCCCATCAATGAAAACAAATGGTAGTCCGAAGGAGCCAAGTATGATGAATAAGGCGGGTGTGGTAACAGCTCCAATCCAAGCCACTTTATCGTATCCTGAACTGGTTTTACTTTGTGTGCTGGTGCATTATCATGTTGCAAAATTACCTTAACAGATTTTTTCTTTCTTTCTGTCCATTCTGGTCGGTGGGCATGGTTCAAATCGATTATTTGTTGTTGGGTAGCGAACCGTATTAACAATTTCAACAGGTTTCAGAAGTTCATGATACACCACACCTTCCTGATCCCACCACAAACACAAAGCATTCTGCTTTTACCGAATCCGAATTTGGTTTTGCAGTCGATGTTGCTGCTTTACCTGGTGTAGTAATCCATGATTTTTTTCGTCGTTTAGGATTCTCAAAATATATATTCACTTTTCATCACCACCGTCACGATTCGATGCAAAAAAGAATTCCTTTTGTATCGTTGACGGGTGCAATTCACAAATGGTTTTTCGATTTTCTTGTTGCCTTTCACATCAATTCATGTGGAACCCATTTTTGCACACACTTTTGAATCTTTCCCATTGCTTTTAAACGATTAGAAATTATTTTTTGATCTACATTTAAGGCTTCTGCAAGTTGTTTTTGAATTTGTATGTATCATCTTCGTCCAACAATGCTTGCAATTCTGACTGTCTTCAAACTTTTTTGGTGGTCTTCCACGTTCTTCATTTCTCAAATCAAAATCTTTGTCTATACTAAATTGTTGAAACCATCTTTTGCATGTTGCTAATGATAGAGCATGATCACCAAAAAGCTTCTAACAGGCATTCTTCGTTGAGATTCAGCTGCGTTTCACTTTAAATGATAACAAAAAACTAATGATACCCGCAAATCGTTTGTTGAAGGCACAAAATTAAACATTTTTAACACGATCAAATTTTATGTTGTTGTATTTTACAAATGGAATTTACCACACTCTGAATGTTGTTGACAGATGTCAAAACAATAACAAAAAACATCGCATTAAGGCTCTTTCACAATTACTAATATAAGTACAGCCATTTATTGGCAGCGGCGGCTCACTTCATACTCCTATATCTGGTATTATAATATTTTTTTTTTTACATTTTAAAATTCTGTAATTTTCCATGGAAAATTTTTTTTATAAAATAATAATAAAAATTGAATACATTTTTATATTATTAATTCCATTGTTATTGATAATAGATATGCAAATAGTATGTATTCTGTGGTATGCAACAATAAAGCATAGGCAAACTTAATTAAAAAATACCTACCATTAGCGTATAATACAATAGCAGTGTAAGTAAGTAGGGTATGTGTTGTCCACGGGCACCCGGGGGGGACCTCCATATAAATATAAATGTTGTCCGTGTGTGTTACAGTTTAATTCATCCATTGATGATGACAGCGTTGTTAGAACGTGTACATACATCTCCGTTCAAACCCAACGTTCAACTTCAACAAATGATAACCCAAGCGCATGATGTTCAGATAACTTAAAAATACGTACGTAAATGTGGAGTGGAAAATTTCTGTAAAATAATTGTATGACAATGAATGGAATTTTACTGTGTGTGTACTGTAATGTTGGCTGATGCACTAAGACACTGATGTAGTAGGAAAGCAAGTATTTGGGTTCAATTTAAAACGTCGAATATTCATCTAACGTTTGTTTAACGTGCTGTAGCGGTAATGAAACATTACCGCACCGGTCCAGATGTTATGGGACGATAGCAGCCTGCAAGTCTGCCAGCCTAGCTTGAACCTACCGAAGCAGGCAACCACAACCACTACGTTACTGCCATCACAGTGCCTTACCATGATCGGCGCGGTGATGTTGTTGCCGCAGGCCTACCGATCACCGTAGTACCGATTATTATTCGTAAGATCTCGGTGGCATCCTTCGTAGGGACTAGCGCTGTCACTAGTTTACTAACATTATTGACGTTGCAAATCCATTGGCAACGTTGAGCCAGCTTGGGACATGGGATGCCATCGCCCATTTGGTAGCACTGGAATCAACCGAGGTCTTCCAGCCAGAGGTACCATCCCCGTCGTACCGTCGCATATTCAGCGGGATAATATTTGTTTTTTGTGCACACGATAATGTACAACCTGCTGATGTACATTCACAACAAAAAAAAATGGGTTTTTTCTCATCACAGCTATTTTATCGTGTCACTATTTTCTGGGTTCGTGAAACTACGCACTGCCATCATAGGAATATTTAATGATTATAAAGTAACAGCCATTCAAGCAGTCGCCGTGAGACAGGTGTTTTAACTTTTTTTACGTGTCAACCGATTTCTGCATGGGTTTTCTCTCATCACACCAACCTCTTTCATATTCGCCTGATCTATTACCGTGTCACTATTTCCTGGGTTCGTGAAACTACGCACTGCCGTCATAGGAACATTTAATGATCATAATGCACCAGCCATTCAAGCAGTCGCCGTGGCACAGGTGTTTTAACTTTTTTTACGTGTCAACTGATTTCTGCATGGGTTTTCTCTCATCACATCAACCTCTTTCATATTCGCCTGATCTATTACCGTGTCACTATTTCCTGGGTTCACGAAACTTAACACTACCATGAGAAGAACATTTAATGATCATAATGCGCCAGCCATTCAAGCAGTCGCCGGTGACACAGGTGTTTTAACTTTTTTGTTTACGTGTCAACCGATTTCTGCACAAAGTTACGTTCGTCTGAACTGTTTGCTTACAACAACAAATTACAAATTATATAATCAATTTACAATGAAACAAATTTTTAAAGTCGTTCAAAAACAACGATGACCACATTTCCAATCCAATCCAATTTATATTCCACATTTTACGAATATATAATTATTCAAAATTATAATCTCAAATGTTTTGTTAGCGAATTTCGCATCCAATCGTTACCATCTAATATTTTAATTTTATTTGCATTCACTTTGACACCCAAAACCAAATGGTTCGCCAGAAGCATATACCACTCTGCTGGTATTTTGTCAATAGGCATTCGGACATATAGGATTTTCATAAAATAGATAAAATTTAATAAAGAATATGGAATGGCAAAATTCTGAACGTAAATTTCTAGCAGCTGCCAATTAATTTTCAAAACAAAATACTAATAATAATTGATTGACATAAGATAGTCACACACACACACACACACACACACACACACACATTTGTGTTAACATTGAGTTAATCCTCGAAGCGTTTGCATTTTCAGAAATAAAATTCATTGTGGAAATTTCCATTGTAGATTTTCCAAAAATACCATACATTTTGTGAAAGTACAATGACCGCTTAAGTACTCCAACAACCAATCCAAAATATATCAATGGCAAGTAATAATGTAGCAGTAGCCAACGTAAGATAAAAAAACCCATCTATTTTGCCTATCGACAATTGTCACACAATCTCCATCCAAGTCAAATTTATCCAATTAACAATGCACCTCAATAACCAATTTGCTGGTTATGAACTTATGTTGGCCCCAAAACTTTCGAATTAATAATTTCAATTTTATAATTTTACAATTGCTGCAACTTTGACACTGTAAATACCGACTTCCGTGGGCAAAACACACATTCATTCAACGTATTTTTTCCAATTCAATTTCGCATCCGCGTTAAGTGGATATGTGTCACCGGTACGATTTAAGACGGTACGCAACCATCGGAAATTTTTATTCTATTTCTATTGGTTTTCTATGTGATTTTGCCTCTGCACAATTGTAATTTAAATAATTTTGTCCACAGATACAAATATAAAAACCACGACAGAATGTACGCCATCAAATAACCCCCACAATACAATTTTTGTTTAATTAAGTTTATGTATAAAAATAAATGTAGACGTGCAAAAATTAATTATTGGAAAAAAAAAGTAAATCCAATTTTTAATATTGTGTGTGTCGATAATAATTCTCTGTTTAAGTTTTTGATATAAAAATACAGAAAAATATAAAATTAAATAAGCACAAAATATTGTGTATTTTGGTTTATTGATAAAGATAGCACGAACCATCATTACAATCATCAATCAAAGATTAATTAACACAAATAACATCACCATCACCATCATCGCTGCACGTAGACACCGTCTACCATCAATTTATGTTCTAAATATATCAATCCCGCGTCTCATCTGAAAGTAAATATACAATAAATTTTTATATCAAAATAACATTTTTGTGTACGAATATTTTGTGTTTTTGCTTGTAAATATTCAATATCAATAGAGAAATATATTAATGTGTACAGTGGAGTCTGCATATATAGTAAGTAGTGTCGGAGGAGACGGAAAAGTTTTTTAAGTGCTACATAAATTATTTTTTATAAAAATGATCATATCCATTTCAAAAACAACATTCTTTGGCCAAAGCATTGCTTTGACCTAAGATAGGTGGATAGTTTAGATGGTACACTGTCGGTCAACGTGTTTATGGACAACCGGATACATAGAAATTGTACAAAAACATGCGAAATGATTACAAAATTGGATAAACTTTATTTTCATGAATTTCACACAAATATTTCTTAAAAACATTTGTGTGAACTTTTTCTTAAAGTTTTTTGTTCTGTAATTTGTTTCACATGTTTGATCTGAATGAAGTGGGGTCATTGAAATGACACGAAATCTCTTCAATATACACTTAACAAACACTAACCACACAACATGCATACGATGACATTACACAATTGTTATATTCATAGATTCTAACTGTTTGCAAATCCTTTGAATACGTTCAGTTTCAATTGAACACAATAGTTCATTAAATACAAATTCCACTGTAGACATCAGCAGTATATTGTTATGAATATAATACCCCCTCCCCCCCGTCCCCAGGACACCAGACATTTTATTTATATACGAATTTTATTATATTGCTTTTGGGTATTACATAAATTTTACTTTATTTTTATAATTAAAATTTATTCACTGTAAGCCAATCAAACGAATGTGTCCAAACTAAAATATATTATCCGAAAATGTTATGTGTTGGGCGATGTGGTATATTGTTTTTTTTTTATGTGTCAATGTCAATGTTGTAACAACACACAAAATCCCAAAAACAAAAAAAACCAATTGCTATAAATTCATTTTCAACCTTCACATAAATTATAATTAAATTCGGGTGTAAGGTTATGTTCCGTGTGTGTGTGTGTGTGTGTGTTATACGAAACATTGTTTGTTATGGGAAAAATGTGGCTTTACATTCAAATCTCTTAGAAAAAAATAGAAAAAAAAACCAATAATTTTGTTTTACAGCAAACGTGACCGAACAAATAATTATAAGATTTACTATATTACGATTAGTTTATATTAAATCCATCCCATATCCCTTATGCACATCGATCCCAATTTAATGCTAACCAATAAAATACAAATATCTCTTGATATTTATTTGATTATTACTTGTGCAATTTTATGAGTTCGTGGTTTGCATTAAAAATGTTAGATCTGTATTTTGCTAGAATACTATGAATATTTCAATTGACCAATGGCACTCGCCCAAGGATAACCAAGGATATGCGTAGGATATTGAGTGATTTTGTTTAAAATCTATAAAAAATCATTCATAAAACGTTCTGAAATGAAATTGAGTTTAGGAAAAAAATTACAAATCATTCGTATTCGACGAGATTATTGATGATAATTTTGGTAATTGGCTAATGATAACGCAATAATGCATCGATTATCAATTGGTCAGCCGTATTATGTTGACCAAAAAACCGTGTTTTAACACTCGCCACAATTTTCCAATTGAAAGTTAATGTAAAAACTATGAAAAAATCAATGAAATGCCATTCAAAATCTTTTGCATGTTTTCACTTTTAATTACTTACTTACTTACTCCATGGTGGTATAACCCAGGTGTGGTTTTAGCCTTCCGCTCAAACACGCTTCACCAACCTGAACGATCCGCAATGTCTTCCTCGACCGAAATTTAAGGATCGATATAACAGTTTACTCGGTATCTAGCCATCTTGCCTTAGGTCTTTCGCGCGGATCTCTCTTCTACTATCTGGTTTACCATTTAACAGTTTTTTCGACACACGCTCCTCGTCCTACTACGTGTCCAACTGCCATCTCAATCTGTTTTGATTTTGATTATTTTTAACAATCAATTTGGTTGACCGTGTACAACTTGTCCGATACAAAATTGTATCGTCGCCCCTCCAACCATTCTGTTCTTTGACGGCGGCACCAAATATGCCACGGAGTACCTTTTTTTCAAAAATCCGAAGTAATTGTTCCTGGTTCTGTGTCCCCGGCACCAAGCCTCCGACCCATACATTAATATTGGACGTATTAATGTTGTTGCACTTAAGATCTCGTTGTAATGTTTTCGATCGGAATTGTTTTTTTTTTAGCACGTAATAACATTTGTTTCCAGTTGCTATTCTGCGGCGAATATCCTCTTCAATATCATCTGCTACATTTATCAACGATCCTAAGTGCACAAAACTATTTTCTATATATATTTCAAAATTGTATTCTCCAATATTAACTGAGTTTGATCTCTCGAATTCGTGATTTGCATTCGTTGCCACCAAATCTTTTGTTTTTTTTTAAGCATTCACTTTAAGACCCAGACCCGATGCCTGCCACACTTTTGTAACGATTCGAAACGCATCCTTGACAGTTATCATATTCCGACCCCATTATATCTATATCATCGGCGCATACGCTAATAATTGACCCGATTTTGTGAAAATCATGCCTTGTTTATCAATCAATTAATTTTATAACAAAAGCCCATAATTTGGGGGGGCTTATAAAAACATGGGTATTCGATATGAAAAGCAATTTTTACGAAAAAATGTTTTGCATTCATAATTGTAAACAGAGGAGAGTACTAAGCAATAAAGGTATTGATGTTGGAACCATTTAGTATAAAATCGTTTTAGTAACGCTAAAGTAAACTAGTGATAATTTAATGGTAAACAACATAGTAAAGATTTGCGCTTAAGATTTTATGGCAGTCCGACATTAACTAATTACATGCATTTGTTGCCCATAAGTGGGATTATACTTACTTACTTACTTACTCCATGGCGTTACAACCCGGGTGCGGTTTTAGCCTTCTCCAACACGCTTTTCCAACCTGACCTATCCGCAGTTAATGTCTTCCAATCCCGAATTTTTAGGATCTTTATATCACAGTTTACTGCATCTAGCCATCTCGCCTTAGGTATTCTGCGGCTCTCCTTCTACCCGCTGGTTTACTATTTAACAGTTTTTTCGGCACACGCTCCTCCTCCATGCGTTCTACGTGTCCAAGCCATCTCAATCTATTGATCTTGATTGTTTTGACAATATTTGGTTGACCGTACAACTTGTCTAATTCAAAATTGTATCTTCGCCTCCAACCATTCTGTTCTTTGACGGGACCAAATAGTGGGATTATGTTACTGTCTAATTCAATTATTCCTACGATAATTTATCACCTCTGTTTACTGTGTGCTTTTGTAAGTTACCAGACGAAACTGTTTTCCGTAGTAACACTTTTCGGTTTTACTTGGCTGTACAAATATTTGGTAAAGATAGTAATTTATAAGGTAGTGTCGTAGTCTTAGTAGTAGTTGCACTTTTATGGTGTGACACACACACACACTCTATAAGAAAAAGCTACGTTTTTTTTTCTATTGACCCAATGTCAATGGGTCTCAATTTGGAAAATGGATAAATAATACATTTGATTGTGTTTCATTATTTTGTATATGTATAATTTTGGTTATATCCAACAAAGAATTTAATCATAAAAATGTAAATATAACAATTTGTGTGCCTATCCCCCGTACACCACAATACTAACATTAAGAAACATTCTTGTACCATTTAGTAGCAAAATATAGCAACTTGATTATGAAAATATTGAGTTGCATATTGATTATGGAATACATTGAAATATATTACCTTTTACTAATTAACAATAATTTATTTTAAACATAAATTTAATTATACAGAAATTACTGTTTGATCTTTCCCTGTAATACAGTTTCTGTTTTATGTTTATCTTAACAATGTCGTACACAAATATATTATTAAATGATACGGTCTCAATTATAGGTAAATTGAATACACATGAAATAATGGTATGTAACAATATAATTAATAAATAAATAACAAATATATATATTGCCACAGATATCGGAAATGTTTCATCGATGCACACACAGATGATTGCACCGGGGTCAAATTTCAAATACGATAGGAATATATAAATCAATGGGATGTATTTTCAATCATACCATATTTTAATTTAAACATAATTGTACAATTGTGGGATTGTACAAATGCACACAAAAACCTAATAATACAACCCATAAACCTGGCCGTCTCATATGTGTTTTTATCTGGTTAACTGTATTGTATTTTGTGGTTATGTAAAACATATGTAATACGCAAATAATAATATTGAATTTAATTAAAAATACATACATTCTATGGATTATTAGATATGAACTAATAATTTGAACATACATTCTATTGATAATTAGATATATGAACTAATTAGAATACAATCAAAGTAGAAATTATCGATGGCATAATAATTATTAGTAAAATACCATTTGGATATCCATTGCATATGAAGATTTTAAGATAAAAATATAAAATGAAATGAATTTAAGTTAATTTGAAAGAAAAGCAAATTATCCTTTGAAAATGTACTGTAGCTATTCCATAAACTTAACTTTAAATAGTGCAACTGTTAAAGGATTTGTGGTTTTGAATATGTGAAACAGTGAATTTTTCGAAAAAAACCATGTGCGGGGAATTTTAAAATTGCATTCGAATATATCAATAAGAAATTCAATTGAAATTGTGTTCTGTTTGTTTTTTCTATTTTCAAATTCCGCCCCCCATGTGTTATACATTCCAATTGGAGAAGAATTTTACATTTGCCGACATCCTGCCATACAAACTTCTTTCGATTTTAATAATAATTTTCCCATAGATTCTGTTCAACATATTTCAGAAACACTAATGGTTTCCCAATTTTGTTACATTGTGTATGGTTAGAGTACATTATGGGAACAAAAATGATTGGGAAATTATCAGTTCGTTGGGATATATTTTAAGACAACTATAAACTAAACTAACATTATCAATATATTGTTATTGCACGTCTTTAATGACCAGTGCCAGTCGAACGAAAGGTAACATTTCAACTTTTTCTATTTGTAATTTAATTTTTGCGATTACTGCTGGTATTAATACGTTAATCGTCACGATAATATCAGAAAATGTTTTCACATGGGCCATGGTAACTTTATTAGATAATTTTTGTTGTGATAAAGTTTTTGTTCCTGATAGGCCTTTAGCTTTCGAAACATAATGCAAATGTTGCGTCGGACATCTGTGATTGACGTGGCCTTCTATCAAATCACGTACGTCAGACATATATGTCTGACATGGCTCATGTAGAACTTCTTAGCGTCAGACACATATGACTGGCATGGCGATTAACGTGTTAATTTACTCATTGCTTTGCAATTTAGTTAGTTAGCCGTATTTCAAAATATTTTATTCCAACTGATACAATTTGGTATACATTTTGTTGCCGAATTCTTGTAATACCAATTTGAAAACATGCAATTTTTTTTTGGTAATCAATCCAATTGGGTTTTTTGGCAAAATTACTTATCTCATACTTACCACCAATCGGCAAATGCTCATTTCATTTCATTTAGCTCATAGCGCCCGAATGTTAATCATAGACATTGACAACAACGTTTTACCGTCTTTGAATCTAAAAACTGTTGTTGTTTTAAAGCATTTTGTTATAAAACATTTCTCCTATCCATCCGCCATCCGCGCCATCATCATTCACAATTTCATTTTAGACATTTTCCATCGCCACCATATGGAAATGAAAACAAACAAATAATTTTAACCAAAAATATAATAGCAAAATCATACAGAGATTTCACCAAATGAATACTAAACATATATTTGATTAAGATGTATATCAGATCTATTGTGTGTGTGTGTGTGTGTGTGTGCGATAATAAACTTATGAATTATTAGATATTTGTCCATTCATTCTTCCTTCCTATATCATACAATATTTATTTCTATTTCAATCTTAGTTCATTGAATCCTTTTCATCGGTACATATTTGTGTGGTGGATCTGCCTTACTTATAACTGATTGTGTATTATGTGTGGTTGGGTGTGGTGTAGGTGGTGGTGGTTGTTATGTTGAAAACGGTTTTATTTTCACATTGTGTATATACGAAGTGTGTCTATAAAATAACGATATACTAATGCTGTCTTCTCTAATAATAAACAGCCCTCAGATGTCCCTACAATTCACATGACCTTTTTTTTATATAATGTCTGTGTGCTGCTTTTTCTCGTTTCCCACCACAATCTTTCAACGATCTAAAATCGTATTTTTTCTAATTCAATTTTAATTTTGACCAACCGATAACGCGGTGTTACATGACGGCTAACGCTGTGACCCACAAACACACACTTTTTGTATGTAAAATTTGCATTCACAACTTGTCAATTCGGACGGTCGATAAAGGAAAACGAAAAATTTGTTAACCGACGTTTTTCTAATATCGTGAAACAATTTTTCGAATTCGATGGACCAAGAGCGAAGGCAAGTGTGGTGATAAATCGATAATGAAGATTTAACGCGATGCACAGCTGTTCTAATATCGTGAAACAATTTTACGAATTCGGTGGACCAAAAGCGAAGGCAAGTGTGGTGGTAAATCGATACAGAAAATTTAACGCGATGCACAGCTGTCTGGGGATGGCGGCTGCAAATCGTTTTTGGCAAAACATATAAACTTTATTTTTGTATGGTGGAAACAATAATTTATAGTTATTTTTTTGCAGACACACCTTGTACCACCACACACACCATTTGGATAATCATATATATTTTCATCATATCCACCAGCAATAGTTAATTTAATATTCCATCAGATGAAGTTAAATTATAATAATAAAATTATTCTATGAATTTTAGTAGTTTTCCCCGTAACAATCTCATATTTATTTTAATAATAAAAATATGATCAAATATTCATAATAAAAGTTATTTCATGTAAAATGCAATTAGAAATCCCCCATAAAATTCACTGTTTGTATCGAATTGATGAAATAAATGAAATTGATTGTGATATAAATTGAGTTCGTAAAGGAAATATATATATATCCACACACACACACACACACACACACACACACACACACACACACAGATTGGTCTCAGATTCGTTTCATTTATTTTATATGTTTTTTTGTTGTTGTGTGTTACAAACAGTATTCCATTAATAATATATTATTTTGTAAATTGTATGCATTCGGACAAAAAAGGAAACCTATTACGTCCAATTGTATTCAAAAATAAATTGTTGATTTATTTTTTTTCGTTTATTGAAGAGAACTGTTGAATATAGTTCAATCCAAACCAAACAAATTTTGTCATTCCACACCACCACCACCACCACCACCACCAACAACAATTTATTAATATTTAATGGGTTTTGTGTGTGAGTGTGTGTGTGTGTTTGTGGTCCTTCAATAAACTCTATAACTAAATAAAGAAAACAAAAATTATTTCCTTTTGTTTCAAAATGACAAGCAATCGGCTGATATTTGTGTGTGTGTGTGTGAGTGTTTCTGATGGACACTTAGAATATTATTTTTAATATAAGAAATGTAACAAATAATCCACAAAAAAATATAATGCAAAGAATAGAAAAGATTTTTGTTATAGGCAAAAATTGAAAAGGAAAATCCATTAAATATTTGTTGTCCGCAAATAAATTATATTTTTATAGAATATTTATTGTTATTAAATTGAATGTGTGTGTGTGTGTGTGTGTGTGTGTGTGTGTGTGTGTGTGTGTGTGTGTCCAAATCTCATATTGAATGAATACGTAAATAAAAGGGTAAACATCGAAATAGGGTGAAACACTTAAATTTATACAATTTTTGGTTTTTGTATGTCATCGGATATAATTAAAATCGAATATCGAGATGTCCTTCAATTAATTTTACTGTTCAAAAAATGTATCGTTAAGTGTGTCGACGCCCATTTGGCAAAAAACGTTTGACAACCGACTGGAATAATTTTTATTTTATTTATCTCGAAATCGTCGATCAAAAGCGTTAAGTTAAATTCAATTTTATTACTGCAATTTATAGCTGACATTTAATGAATGGACTTTGGTCGATGAACAACCAAATACATTGAGTATGCGATGGGTTGTTACTCTGTTACTGATTTTTCCACAATTCCACCAGTTAATGTACTGCGGTGACAATGGAGCATTATTGTTATTATCCTTTGTTTGTTGTCATCACCATTGATTTGTACTTATTGGATTTACCTTTTTCAAACACTCTATTGTCCAGACTTATTGGCCGGCAATGAAATAAGTGCGAGTCGTCAGCATACCACAAATTATTAATTATGGAATTCCATTCAATATATAACATCAATTTATTTTATGTCTACCGTAATTTCACGAAAGATACATTTCAAATATAACGTTGGCATTGGCAAACGTTGTGAAAGTACAACACAACATTTTTCTCTCACACACTTTCCGCATACGCAGAATTTCTTCTGATTTGCTACGAATTAGCAAATTATTTGAATAACATTTGTCATCCAATAGCACAAATCACTTGCCGATCTAATTGCATTCGTAATCCGACTGGAAAACATTAAATCATTTACATTTCGACATGGCTATAAATAGAAAATTGCATGCTGAATAATCCATTGGTGGGTGGTGTGTAACATTTCTGAATCAAAAACAAAAAAAAAATTGAGTTGTTCCAATGTTTGTCTCATCCTATGATCATTACATTTCTGCCATTTGCAACTACTTATTTTTTGCCATAGATAGATAGATAGATCACATTGATTTCAGCAACATTCCCTTAGGATTTGTTCAAGATCTGTGTATAACATTAAATAAATCCATCACCACACACACACAAACACAGCAAAACTATATCGTATTTACAGGAACGGTTGTCAACGCTTAAACATTGAATCGCGACGACCATCTGGCGAATTTCTATGTAATCACTGAACATCATTTTACAACCCCCCAGAAAATATGAGGCTCTAGGCGATTCTCTATATGACACATAAAAATTAGACCCTATTTTTTGATGGAAAGGTTTTTTTATATTGTAGTTGGGAAACATTTTTTTTTTAAATATTACACTCAAATATTATAGATGTATTTTACTTACTTACTTACTTACTGCATGGCGTTATAACCCCGGTGCGGTTTTAGCAAACGCTTCACCAACCTGACAATCTATCCGCAGCCGCAATGTCTTGTTCGCCCGAATTTTAAGGATCTTTAAATCTTTGTCCTTTAATTTTCGTTGCTTGAGTCGTTGCGCCGTTTATCCAGTCCGTTTATCAGAGGCCGTGTCGTTCACAGTTCATAACTGGTTGTTTTTCCGAAGTTAGTTGGTAACCATCGGCGTTCAACCTACTTACACATTCTGTAAATTGGTAGGGTCATTTACAGGGGGTATATCACCTGTGACGAAAGCAGTTACATTGGTGTAATCACTGAATCATTAACTCATTTTTAATCGAATGCTGCTTTCACACAAAACACCCCAAAGTAATTCTCATACACAGCAGCGCGGCTACTTATTCTTTATTCGTAGTTAACCCGCATAAAATATCATATACCGTTCCAGTATCCGCAACCCGTGGACGCGTTCGGTATAGCAACTGGCATTGCAAGTATGCTACATACTAATCCAAATTATAGATGTGTCGATGTGATCGATTTTGTTGGCCTGGGCGATTGATGCATTAATATCAAAAATACTTTGTCTTTGCACATGTCTTCTAAACCATCCGTTGCATGTACTATCGGCTAGATCATCATAGTACCCATCCGTTTATTGTAGCAATCGATGACTTTAAGCAGTTGATTTTTTTTTTTTGCTATGCACTTAAGTTTTTTATTTCCTATCAAATGGAAATGTATCGGGTGTGTAAATCTCAATTGTGAATACATTGAAATATAGAGTCTGATTGATGGCAAACATAACGAAAACATCCGCAAAATGATATCGATGGCAGAGCCGATGGATGTTTAAACAGATTAAATAAAAGCATGCAAGGAAATATCTCAATCGTAAATACAAACGAATCTATACTCGTCGTTCATCGATTAGACAGCCATTTGCCATCGAATTTATACTCTTCATTCATCGGTTACACAGCCATTTGCCATCGATTGTGGCCAAGCGCACCCGAATGAAATACCATGTGAATAAATATATTCTAGTTTCTTTGTTGATTTTCGGAAACTGCATCGTCAATTGATAAATACTAATAACATCGGATGGACAATTAATTCATTCGTTTAAATCATCGCTACTTTACAGACGGCACGGGATACCGTTTACAAATGTTTACAGAACAACTCGATAGTATTTTATCGAAACTATTTTTATTTTAATCATTTTTTATTTATTTCGGATTACAAATAATTTTTCTAGTCTCATTTTTTGTATCATATTTAATTCGATTTTATGGTGAACACACGAATTCCCGGTTTTTTTTTTATTTTAGGGGTGAAATAATGACGATTATTTTGTACGCACATATAGTTTTGTATATAACAGTTTTATAGATTTATATATCCTTTTATCCTTTTTGCATTGTATACTATAATATTGTTCTATAAATACTCTTCCCTTAAGTATATCGCATATTTATAATAATAATAATAATAATAATAATAATACTATTTTAGATAACAAACTTTGGCATATAATAAATGTTATATCAAACACACATACAAACACACACACACACACACACACGCACAAAAAAAACCATTTTTTCTTTAAATGTAAATATTTAATAATTTTGTTGGCGATGGCTATTTTAATATTCTCATTAGTTCAAGTGCAAAGAAAACATTTACCCAAAATACTTATATTATCCCAAAATAGTTATATTACAACAATAATAATAATAATAATAAAAATGATAACAATGATAAGAATATTAATAATAAATAAACCGTAATTGCTTTCACACATTTCATATTGTCATAATTCATAGAAAGAAAGAAAGTGTATCGTTGCTGTCACTAATACAAATTATAAATATACAATACTGAGTGAGATATGGATGAATATGTTTGGGTGTGTGTGTGTGTGTGTGTGTGTGTAGGATTGGGGATAAGATTTAGGAAAAAATATTAGAATTATAATATTTGTCGTTCACAACATAACAACAAAGAGATTTATCTGAATATGTTTTGTTGTCAAGTGTATTAATATGATGCGATTGGAAAAACGATATATTGTAGAAAGTGCTATTATTATTAAATAATCCAGGATTTGAAATGAATGAGACATTTGGTTGGATTTTGTGAATATTATCAATTGAGGTATATGTGTATAGTGAAAAGCTCGGCCACTGATAACGGTAATAACGTGCTTTACATCCGAATTTTTATTGTACGGATACATTAACGTTTCCAACGTTTCGGGTCACAAAAATAATTCAATTAAAAACGTTTCAGTATCATCAACTGAAAGACTTATTACTTACTCCATAGCGTTATAACCCAGATGCGATTTTAGCCTTCCGCTGCAACACGCTTCATCAACCGGACAATCTATCCGCTGCCGCAATGTCTTCCTCGCCCGAATTTTAACGATCTTCGATATCACAGTTTACTCGGCATCTAGCCATCTTGCCTTAGGTCTTTCGCGCGGCTCTCTCGTCTACCTTCTGGTTTACCAGTTTAACAGTTTTTTTGGCGCTCGTTCCTCCTCCTACTACGTGTCCAACAGCCATCTATTGATTTTGATTGTTTTGACAATCAATTTGGTTGACCGCGTACAACTTGTCCGATTCAAAATTGTATCGTCGCCCCTCCAACCATTCTGTTCTTTGACGGCGACACCAAATATGCCAGGGAGTACCTTTCTTTCAAAAATCCGAAGTAATTGTTCCTGGTTCTGTGTCCCCGGCATCAAGCCTTAGAACCATACATTAATATTGGACGTATTAATGGTGTTGTTATAGCTTGCACTTAAGATCTCGTTGTAATGTTTTCGATTGGAATTGTTATTTTTAGCACGTAATAACATATGTTTCCAGTTGCTACCCTGCGGCAAATTTTCTCTTCAATATCATTTTCTACATTTGTCAACGATCCTAAGTATACACGAAACTATTGACTATTTCAAAGCTGTGTTCTCCAATATTAACCGAGTTTGATCTCTCGAATTCGTGATGTATTCGTTGCCACCAAATATTTTGTTTTTTTTTCAGCATTCACTTTGAGATCCAGACCCGATGCCTGCCACTTTTGTAACGATTCGAAAGCATCCTTGACAGTTATCATCCGCCTTTAGGCTGCAGTCAAGATAAATTGTATTACTACGACCGTCGCCTTTAAGCTACACTCAAGATAAATCGTATTACTACGACCGTCGCCTTTAAGCTACACTCAAGATAAATCGTATTACCACGACTGCCGCCCTGAAGCTGCAGTCAAGATAAATCGTAGTACTACGACTGCCGCCTTTAATGTGTTAAAATCGAAGTGGTATATGTTCGGATTATCGCAAGGAAAAATATAAATAAATTACATTGAAATTCTTATAATTTTCATATTTCAAAAGATAAAATCATGAACTAAAAATGTTCCGATAGCTGAAGCCTTCTAGTTATTGGTTTGATAATGATAAAAAAAATTAATCATCCTAATATCATAGAAGTTCTCCGATCATAAGTGAACCAAAGTACTGTTCCTAGTTTTTGTTTTAATAATTTTTTTCAAAATCAATTCCATAAAGTTGGTATGATATTTTTTTAGGTTTTATGCTTCCTCTTACTGTAGTACTGTTCCGAAATTTGTTCTGCATCGGTCTCAATAGGCGGTACTCAATAGAATAAGGTATTGGCCGAACGGCTGGTACACATTAGAGCATCCCAACTAAATATGTTTGGCGCATATTCACTGCACCATCTCTTCTTCAGCTACATTCCGGTTATTCTTTCTTCAACGCGCTCTGCCTAATTTTCATAATGATAACACAGCTCCAATTCTGATCTTGATCTGACTACTTTTTATTTTTGTGTCGTTACGAAATCAAATAATTGTCTGGAAATTTCATATGTAATTTGGGATAACCTCTACTACAGAAACTTATCTGTTATTTAAAACGAAAAACTATATATTAGATGTGAGCCGCCGAGCAAACATTGAAGATGATGTATAGAGGACCAAGTCAACCCGGTCGTCGACATCAAAAACGTGTAACAATATTTAAAAAAAAAATCAGTAATCTCATCCAATCGAATCCATAGCGTATCGGTTAAACTAATTGTGCGTTCAGAATTCACAACTGAATAAAAATGAATGTCTTAAAAATAATGGTAACCGACTCCTTGAACATCTTATTACCGCCGTGACTTTTATCGGCTGGTCAGTGGTAAATCTGCGTTACGTAAGAGTAACAAAATTTCAAACCATTGAAGCGGTGAAAGGAAAAGCGGAAAAACGTGTGATGAACGTACTCACACAAAAAAAAACCTTCCAGTACACTTTTGAATAATGGAACATTGTCACAGAGCTGTTGTTGGAACAGAGAACGGGTTGTATCTTTGTCACCACACTCCGCCTATAATCTATATATTAAATATTTTTAAGTAATTTATACACATTTTTTCACATAAAACTAATCAATTATTTTTTCCAATTTATTTTCAGGTAAGTGAAATAATAAATTTCCTAAATTACAATACACGGCTGAATTTAAGAACAACGAATCAAAATTAAAAATCCAAACGTTTTAGGTAAGAATTAATAATTTTACAAAATAAAATATGTCCAAAAAAAAACTGAAATATTTAACTTTGCCCATTATTCAACAAAAACCTAATACTGGTAACTAATATCGTCACCTTTCAGATTTCTCAAGATGAACTTTGTAAGTACGGGTAAGAGGGTAAGAGGGTTAAATATACTAAGCCTAAAATGAATCACAGATATTTGAAATTTATTTCGCCTCCAACTCCAATTATTGTACATTATAAATAAAGGGGTGCACTCATAGACTAAGGAGAATCCATTGTGTTCTCTGCCGTGTGAGTTAATCCTTGAAGCGTCACAGGTTTCATAAATACGAATCCACAAATTCTTTCTTGTATATGATGTGTGACTCAATCGTAGATAGTTCAGTAACTTCCGTCACCATGTGTCCAGAACTGAGTTGAGGATGTAAATTTATACCTTTATCTACACACTGTATTTATGCTTCTGACACACTTGATGTAATAACCTTCCTGTATAAGTACAATATTACTTTACCACATGACAATGTATCTACTTAGTTCAGCAAGCTTTTTTTAAGTATGACTCTCCAACCGTAATACTACATTTTTAATGATAATCTTTGTTTTTCTCTGACCACCAATTTGAGCCATCATTACACTGGCCACTGTTACTAAAAACTTATTGGATTTGTGTGACGGTGACGGTTCACAATAATTCCAATGGTATCGTTACTACGATACCACAACCGTACCTTTTTCGTTTGACGTGTCTCAAACTCAACATGTCTGGTTGCGAGCAAAAATTGGTTACAGTCCATCGAGAAGTTATCCAACATTATATTGGTATATTTTTTCAAACATCAGAATAAGTATCTCTTTGACAGAAACTGTATTTGAACCGCTGCATATATTTTTTTGCATCGCACAGGCACTTTATAATACATACAAATGTATAACTTTTTATGAAATCTAACGGAGACCAAACAAATTCCGGAAAACCATTTTATCAGGTATACCGGTTAATGTCCGTCGTTTTTTAAAGTGATAAAACATATTTTTTTTGGTGGGAGAAAACCCAAAAATTCTTTATTCAAAATATTTTCCATCACTAGTTACACATTTTGTCCCACCATTTCAGGCAATTTGTGGATACCACGCCCCAAAAAAATTGTTGTTCCGTTGATGACCATACCATTCAGAGACCCAATTTTCGAGTTCTTCAGACGTTTTGAAGTGCCATGGTCATTAAGGGCGTGGCCCATCGATGAAAACAAATGGTAGTCTGAAGGAGCCAAGTCTGATGAATAAGCCCCGTGCGATAAAACTTCCCAGTTAAGCGCCGCTAACGTTTTGCTGGACCGGTATTGCTTTGTGTGATGGTGCAATTGTCATGTAGGAAAATTACCTTGTCTGTTCGCTCTTTTGATATTCTTGTCGTTTTTACAGCAAAGCACGGTTCAAATTGATCATTTGTTGTGGGTAGCGATCAGCATTAACAGTTCCATCAGATTTTAGAAGCTCGTGGTACACCACACCTTTCTGATCCCACCCAAAACACAAAGCATTCTCTTTTTACCACGGCAATTTGGCTTTGCAGTCGAAGTTGATGGCTGGCCTGATGATATTTTGCTTTACGAATTCTCAAAATAAATCCACTTTTCATCACCACCGTCACGATTCGATGCAAAAAAGACTTCCTTTTGTATCGTTTGCCGGGTGCATTTCACAGATGGTTTTTTGATTTTCTTGTTGCCTCATTCAGTCAATTCATGTGGCACCCACTTACCTTCCTTTTGAGATCTTTCCCATTTGCTTTCAAGCGATCGGAAACAGTTTGTTGAGCAACTCCTAGTTGTTCGGCAAGTTGTTGTTGCGTTTTTACGTATCGTCTTCATTCAATAGACAGACTGCAATTCGGCGGTCCAAGGCGCTCTTTGTCGTCCACATCAAAGCCATTCGCTTTGAATCGAGGTGAAACCATTATCTGCATGTTCTTTTGGATAAAGTGTTATCGCCATCGGCTTCTACAATCATTCGATGTGATTCTGCGGCGCAGTTTTCTTCAAACGAAAACAATGATATCCGCATTTCGTACGTTTTACTGACACTAAATTCGACATTTTCAATTATTTTTTGTTAACAATGTTGTTCGCTCGATAAAAGAGGTCTGGTGTCAACTAATTTTTTTCGGAGAGAAAGGTCGCAGCCATTTTGTTTTACTACTACCGCTTGCCGCAATGCCATATATGTGTGTGCGGCAGACATTAACCGGTATACCATTGGTAACAATTCGATATTTGGTGTTCAATGGGGGAGATGGGAGATAAATTTTGAATAAATTAAATTCAGCGATTTTTTTATTGTTAAAAATAATGTTATTTTAATCCCTTTTGTATGGGACACATAGGTTTTGTTCACGCATTACATTTGCATACAAATGGTCCAAGTAAAGCGTATGTAAATTAATACAGAAAATCCATTTATTTTCATCATTACCCACTTCATTACACACTTTTTTTTTATGTTATATTTCGACTACTACTACCACCATATTTCTAATGAATTCCGTCGTCTCTATGAACATAAAAATACAAACCAACATTTATCTATTTTCTAATTTTATGCATAGAATTTTGATTTGATTAATATATTTTTGTTCATGGATTATTTTTTGTGCCATTGTTATTTATTCATAGAAATTATTATTTACATCCATAAAATATATTTCGTGTGCACATAATTAAGAAAAAATAAACATTGTCGGAGAAACAAAGAAATGAAAAAAACCAACAACGCTCAATTTTATTTACACACACAAAATTATAATAATTTTACAAAAAATAATAATGCAATACGAAAATAACATTATTATTATTATTATTATTATTATAATATACAAAAACAACAATCCGTGTACCAATCTGCCTACCAACCAACGAACCAACCCTCCTCATCTGTATAAATTCTCATCTCTTACACCTTACGAAAACATACCACACAACAAAATTATGTATGCAAAGAATTTTATCATCATTACAATTGTAATTTATTGTGTTACCGACTATTTTGTGAGTCATTGGTGTTGTTGTTGGTGTTGTTGTTTTTATCATTATTTCTTATACAAAATAATAAGTTAACGAATACAAAGAAATAGTAGCAGAAGAAGAAGAATGTTGGTATCCAAAATTCTATCTTAAATTTACCATAACATAAAAAAATTACCATAAATTTTGTTTTTACATTGTCATTTTGGTTTGGTTTGGTAATTTTTTTGTTGTTGTTGTTGTTGTTGTTCTTGTTTAATATTAACATAAAAACTAATTTAATTTCTATCTAAAATATACGAAAATTGTGTGTGGCTTTGATTTCGTTTGCTTTGGCATATAAAGAACAAAATAAATTATTAGGGTGTTACATATGAAATGGCGGCTACAGGTATCGTGAATTGTTTTTTTTCCATGCAGAAACAGAGACAGAGACTGTTATTTTTGGAGGTATTGTTTTTTTTTTTTTTGCATTCAATATAATCTCCCCCCCCCACCCAAAACCCCATAAAACATTTACTCTGCAGTGTTTCGGCAATAGTGGCAGTATACGGCAGTGGCTGATGAAACAATTTCGGATGCTTTGCAAAATACCCGTTTGCGTTGGCGGTGCTGCTATGCCGCACCATAGCTTCATTCATTCAACGAAAAATTCGTTTTTACCTGGACGAAATTGGTTTTTGAGATTTCTACGACCGGTTATTGGTCGTAACTGGAATCCAAATCTGATGAATACGGTTCGTGAATGTTCAAGCATACTCCTGATGTCACTTAAAAATCTTCGAATTTAATCATGGTCAAAAAATACATTTTTGTTAACTGATGCCATTGTTGGTGACTAAAAAATTGTCCAATTGATACAAAAGATTACACGAATATTCGGATTTTTTTTGATTATTTTTTTACCTGTCGGCTGTGACGAAGAAAGAACAGAATTCCTTTTGCATCCAAACAACCTATTTTTTCGGCCGTTAGTTCATGATGCATCGGTCTGTCGAAGATTGCGAACAGCTTCAGGTTTACTCCAAACTGTAAACGTTCTTTTTTTCAATTTAGAATCAATTTTAGATCCAAGTCTGATCTAAAAAGTTGACAAAATCATAGTTTTTATGCTTTTTAAAAATGATCCAACGATCTCATAGGCTGACAAATATTCGTTTACGATTGAGTTTTCATGTAAGAATTGTAACGTGTGTGTGTGTGTGAGCGGCACCGCACTTTGCCGAACTATTTTTATTTATTTACAAAAAACAAACCGGTTGGATATGTGTCCGGTGGATGTGATAGAATCTCTTATTTTAATTCGGCCAACTTTTTTCCAACTATAACGGCAGATTTAAAAACTATATATTTTTTTTTGCTTCGCTTCAGTTTCATTTATCCAACTTTTGACTTTTTTGACCAATGGTGGTGGTTGAGGGTGGTGGCCGTGATACCGTACTCCTAATTTTTGTGCAATCAGTCGAACAGTAGTGTGCGGTCACAATGCATCAGTGCCATCAAAACATTGACTCTCTGTTCGTATTCCATGTGGTTTATTTTCGCAAAACTTTTATCGACAAAAATGGTGAAAAACCAACGTTGAATGGTCAATGAACGGAACAGTGTCTTCAACGAATGTCGCGCACATAATACTCAAATTGTGAGAAATAAAAATTTAGAAATCGGCGTCTACAAAGTTACAATTAAAAATAATATATAAAACATAAAAAATCCATTACATTTCATATGTAACAACCTAATACCGATATGAATTATTTGTTTGTGCGGATGTGTGTGTGTGTGTGTGCTTGGGAAAATTTTGCTTATTTACCTAAAATAAAATATTATATAAAATATTTAAAGCCTCTTTTTTTGTCAATTATTTTTTTGTTGTTGTTGTTCTTGTTCTTGTTCTATTACCAATTTTCTTCCATAATTAAGCAATTATTATTTTAAAATATGATTTTAAATTAGAACATTTCTTTTATAATTATTATTGTGCGTAATTAAAATATTATAAAACAAAAAACGAAAGAAAAAAAAATGGAAACCAAATTGGAAAATACATTTTTTTCTGATTAATAATTTATGGCAATTAAAAAATGTTTTAATGATAAATTAGTACTTTTTATTTTCTTAATGTAAATTTCATTCATTTCATTTCCACACAAACATCAATCACTCGCTGGCTGTGTTGCCTATACATAAATAATGAACAGAATCTTCTATAATTAATGAGTTAAGACTTTTTCTATTTTATTTTGTAATTTAAATATAAGAAAGATTAATGGGAAATTTATAAGTGGAATTTGTTTGTATCAATCCAAAGTGGTTGTTATATATACTCCGTAATTGGTTATTAAGTACGCAAAAAAAAAAACAAACGTGATGAAGTTAACCAATAATTTATTGTATACAAAATTGTAATTGAACAGTGTGTTCAATAAATAACGATAATTTTAATATAAATCATAGACCACTTAGTTCCCCATATCAAACGCACCCAACATCGTCGTACAGAAATCGATGGACAGGTTAAAAAGTTACACGCCGATTTGAGTGTCAGTAGAGTTTTGTGTCGTAAAAATGGAACAGAAGAAACAAAGAACAAATATATATAAATTTGATTTTAAACTTGGAAAATGGTCGTAGTACTTGAAAACGGAATTTATGGTGATGATTGTACTTGTCGCAACGAGTCCCAGGAAGTGCAGAACTTAAAAATCGTACTGAATTAATGGAAAATTCCGTTAAATCATTGTTTTCGATGGATGAATTTCACTGTACGAATGTTGGCTGATGCATTAAGGTAAAGACATATTTGTTCGAGTGAAATAATCCAAATATCCTGTGGGAAAATTTGCTGTTTTTATTGCACACGATAATGGTGATGCACCTGCTGATGTACTCACAACAAAAGACGCAAAAAAATTAAATAAATTTGTTGATGAAACGACGAATTTCTATCCGCAGGCCACCCTCTTCCACATTCGTCGGATCTATCGGTGTAGTTTTCACCACCGCGGAGCTGTCATATTTCGTATTGTTACCACCGGTTATGGTAATTTATTGTGTTTACAACAAGAAATTTGAAAACTCCGTCGGGAAATGTCTTTATTTAAAAATGTTCCTTACTCTACCGTTTTTATTTTTCTACTCACTTTGTCCCCTGCGCATATTCTTTTGCCCTATCCTACCCTGTGCTTAAATTTTTAAATTTTTATTCATTTCGCTCATAATACAAATTTCGTTTTTTGCCAGAATTATAGCCAGCTTTGGCTTTGGAACAAACTTTTCACTTTAATATATTGTCACAGGTTATTGGTGTGCTGTCCCAATAAATTTATGATACAAATAAATATTTATCCGTAGCTAATTGTTTAACTGACTGAAAAATTGAGAAGTAATATTTGTTGTTGTTGTTGTTGTTGTTGTTTGTATAATACAATCTTGAACTTGAACCTTGATCTCAATCAGTGTTTAGATGATTGTCGGGAGATTTTCTTTCCGAAATGTTACTACAAAACCATCACCACCACAACGACCACCACCACCACCACTCCTCTACTACATTCACCAGGAACGAACTAAATATTTTCCATAGAATTGCTAAAAAATATAATCTTTTGACCTGCAAAGATTTTATTGTTAATGTTCTAACGATTTTTAAAAATTTAGTTAAATATAATCGATTGATGAACGGGACACAAATATGATTTGTTAAAAGTATTCAACAACAATTTTCATTCCGTGTGGGTGTTTCCAAAATCGAGACCGAAAACATTGGCACAATAGGAAAAAGTATTATTAATTTAGTATTTTTATGCTTAAACAATTTAATGATAGTTTATTATAAAGACTTAAGGTAATAGGTGATAGTATGCCTTCCGCCGCACTTCCGTTTATTGGTTGCTCCCACTTTGTGTCCGAAATGGGTTGTTGAATGCACTGATATATTTTTATGCGATTATTTTGTATCTTTGTTCTTAGCACAAAAGATTTGACAAATAGACAATGGACACAATACTCCTGCCGAATCCGCTCGGTCATATGCTAACCAAATATTTCCAATGGCATGGGTTGTCGTAGTTCGTGTACGATTTTCTGTTAAATTCGGTAATTAACATAAATATTAATGAATTCGATCGTTTTGATCATCGTGCGGTGATCTATGTGATTCGAAAATAGACAATTATTATATGTAATTCAACCGCGAAGTGTTAATGTTTCATTTTAGGAACATTAGATTTGGATTTGATGTCATATTTCTTGCCACCTATTTCTATTTTTATTATTGTCCCAAAAAACGGTACACATTCACATTCAAAATTGCGATTTCAGTTGTGTGCAATTTAGTGCTAAATTTATATGTTACAATTCATCAAAGAGTCATCATGCCGTTTTGTATGTGCCATCGGTTCAACCTCACCAACCGCATCGCATTCATAGAATTACAATTTAGCAAATGTATTTCAAATAAATAATTTCAAAAGAATAGAATATTTTCTAAAATTTGTTTCTATACAATTCCATAGAAATTTAAAAACAAATCATTAACTTCAAAACAAAAGTAATTTTATTGAAATTAAATAGAAACATTTTAAATAGAAATTTTGATTAAACCTAAAATATACAATGAAAAGCAATTCATATTCAAATGAATTTGTAATACACACGCAAAAACCGATAAAATACATATCTGTTGACTGACATTACAAATGCGTTGTTTTATATAATAATATCCTTTTTATTTATTTTTCTATAAATATTCAATATCCTTTGACACAATGACACAAAAAACAAAACATTCAATTAAATACGAATTAAGAATTCTTAATGAAAATTAAGATTATCGAACTAGAAAGAAATTATTTTTAATCACATCTCTCAATGTAATCTTAATTTATATTTTAGAGCTCGTTGTTATTCAAATATGCATAAAAGGGAAATTATACATTTATAACTTCCGCATAGTTATATATTTTTATGGGTCCACAGTGATGTCCCTTAAATTTATGTTTTACCAAAATTATTTACATATCATTTAATTCACAATTGAAAATGCGTTTCAAGAACCGGTTCTCGTTTTCATTGATTTATGACACGGTGCGTTGACTTGATGAAACAGCACCTGTTTCTTCTTCAAATGCGGTCGTTTTTTAGCGATTTCATGCTTCAAACGCTCCAACAAGGCTCTGTAATAGTCACTATTGATGTTTTTTCCATTTTCGAGATAGTCGATGAAAATTATTCCATGTGCATCTCAACATACAGATGCCATAACGTTGCCAGCCGACTGTTGGGTTTTTGGTCGTTGTGGACGATATTCGTCGATTGCTGTCCATGATTCTAACTGCCGATTTGACTCCGGAGTGTAATGATGGAGCCATGTTTCATCCATTGTCACATATGGACGCAAAAATTCTGTTTTATTGCGGTTGAACAAGCCCAAACACTTTTCTGCCCATGTCTTACAAACCAATTTTCTTAAAGTTTCCATAAAATGCTGTAACAACTTGTTCATTTGCTCAAATTTAGATTCGCATCAATTGATTGATGGGAAAATGTGTGAAGAAATATCATAATGTTCTCAAAGAAATCCCCTTTTGGCAGGAAATCCCGTTAACCTGAGAAATTCGGTTAGTTCTCATACAATTTTATTATAGTTTGGTATACGGCTTTTGAGAATGGGGTTATGAATGAGTAAACTGCATGAAATTCCCAAAAATTTAATTGCGTTTAAGAATATTCACCGATAGCTCACTATACGGCCTCCATACGTTCCGGCAAAATTGGCCGCAAAACGAAAAGTTATATATCGAATCAAATTTTTTTATAAAATTTTACCATCTTCTTTATTGAATTTGGGTTATGGGTTTGTATCAATTGATTCATTATATAACTTTTGGCTTTGCGGCCAATGTTGCCGGCAAGTATGTTGGCCGTACATTGAGGTATAGGTGATTTATATTCCAGAATCCTGCACAATTTTGATTAAATAGTTTTTTATGTGGGTTAAAAATGGGATTATAAAATCCATATTTTGGAAAAATTTCATATCCAAAAATTCAGGTTCAACAGTTGACCCGCACCTGAAATATTACGTCATTTCTCTCATTCAATTTTGATCGAATACGACATATAGATAGCTTCAGCATGGGAATATATTGGGTATATGGCAAACGTTAAGTAGTTCCATTTTTCTAATAGATGCGTAAATCTTTTGTTTTCGTATGTGGTAATAAATGCTGTTTGAAAACCAACCCAATGTAACCAATGTCAGTCAGAAAGGCAGTATTGAAGTGTAAACAATAAATTTTATTGCAAGCCTTAAAAATAGGAATGTGTTGAATTTGTGATTGGAGATAAAAAATACGTTTACTATTGAATCCTAAGAGTGAAAAAATTTGAAAAACTTGACTGTGTAGCGCTACTCCATCACAACCAATGCTATGCACATTTGATGGACTCAAACAGCGATGGTGTACTACATCTTAATTGTTGAAATTTTCTGAAACTATGGACACCGATGATGCGTACGGCCGGGATCATAACATAAACCATTACGCTGTGGTACATTTACAATGCCAAACCTAATGCTGTGATTGTCGTTAATAGATGAAATTAAACTATGACAAGGAAATTCAGGAATTATCCCATTTTATCATTCTATATTACATTTGCATCGATTGCATGATAACTGAGAAATTCTCAAATAGACAAAATTTTCCATCAAATATCTATATTATATTTCTTTGGGTATCATTTTCTAAAACTGTCATTCAAATTTTAATTCCATTAGCCAACGGTATATCAAAATTGGATGATTTCCAAAGTATTTGGTCCACAAAATTGCCCCGAAAAAATTAATTGATTTAGAACTACTTGTCACATAATCCCATTATAAATTAATCAAAATTTGAATGAGAAATAGCGAAATTGTCTTCAGATATACGAATAGTCTGCTGCCGGACAACTTCAATGGCTATCGTAACATAGGAACAATACAAAACAATGTTCTTATCAAACCATTCTCCATCTACACAGCAAATATGATAGTAACAAAGTCTGTTACTGATATCCATCATTGTCTACTAGGACAAAACTTCCCCAAAGTATTGTTAATATTCTCTTAATGTACACATAAAATGTTAAATTGATAAATTGTCTCGTTGTCTCCCATGTATTGTTCCCATGACAATATTCGGATAATGTGTTTTAAGTTAAAAATTTGAGTTTGTTTACTTTCCATTGCCGTCAAATTTCAAATTTCCATTAATATTTAAATTTACGCTAAAATATATATGTGAAAAAATAAAAAATGTTCGATATTGTTGTTGCGACAATCGATTTACGTTTAACTTTCTGTGTGACTCTCACGTACAATACCTGAATTACCCCGATTCTATTTATACACAATTTTTTTGTCTTTCCACGAATGATGACAAATAATATTTATATAAATATTAATTTTAATAATGGATAAACTAAAATCCCTTGTGAAAATTGTTTCACATTACCATTTTTGATCCTTTATTGTACATCGTATCTTTATTTTAATATACCCTTGACGCAATAAAACGGATTTCTTTTTCCATACACATTTTCACGGGGGTGGGGTTTTTTTTTTTCTATTTATTTTTTTCCTTTTAAACACACACACACACACACACACACTCGCATACACTGAATGTGTAATATAAAACATAAATAAATGTACCAGTACTTTTGCAATAACATCTTCCTCTATGGAATTACCAGAAAAAAATCTCATCTTATAAATTTTTGTAAAAGCTCATAATTTTTCAATTTGGTGTGTGCAATAGCAGAACAGATGTGGGTTGAGTGTGTATACACGTACACATCCATCGATTATCCATTGGAATGAATAGAAATATTGTATCGATATAAAATGTGTGTGTTGTAAAATATCGTTTAAATAATCCGATATAAATGTGTGTGCGGAAAAAAGGATTTTAACAGGATCTTAATGTTTTTCTAATTAATTTTACAATGTCTTTTACTTAATGTCTATTGTATCGTTGCTATAAAAGGAATTATATTTATTCAATATATATTTTATCCGTCATCTGTTTGTAAAGGCAAAGAAGGATTTCAAGTGAATATATCTATTTATCTGTAACTATGTGTTTTTTGTATATTGTTGTTGTATGTTTCCACATATGTGTGACTACAAGTTAATACAAGAATACAGTAAAAATTTCCAATTCAAATACATTTTCCGAAGCGATTTTAAAACGCCAAAAAACAAGGATGTATTCATGTTTTCGTTCAATGGATGAAATCTTTTGTGTAACCTAATCTAATCTAATCTGATGTATAACAAGTTATCGCCATTAGTCTGCACAAAAACACAAAAATTTAAAAAAAAACTGTTTTATACAAAAGAAACTTTTAGGAATTTTTTTACCTCATTTCTGATGTTCCTAAATTAATGATTTTTTAACAAACAGCTGAAACTTTCAGGTTTGTTTTTAATGGCCCCGGCCAAAAAATGATTAGCTTTATTGATATTGATATTGAGAACCTGGTCCTGCAAACCGTAATTTAACCGTAAAGCACCCAAATTGGTATCCAATTCCCGATAAAGTTACAGGTATTTTCTGTGTTGATAAACATAGCCATCACTTCAAAATTTAATTTTGAAGAATACCAAATAAATTAAATAGATTTATCAAAAAAAAACATGTCAACCCCACCTGAAATCGGTGTATCATTCAGTTCTTGTTCATGCCATCCCACTCGAAATATATATTGCAGTTGTTTTATGTCTCTAATTTATCTGGCGTGAATTTCGTGAATTTTGTGACACACACAACCGAAAGGATTTTGTAACTTTGGAAATAATCCATTTTTTCATTTCCCCCCCCCATCATCGCATCGGTTGTGTGTGTGTGTGTGACGTGAATAACATTTTGGAATGTACAGAACCAATGGTAATCGAATGGTGTACAATTTTTAATGAATGTAGACAACATGTGGTAGAATTTTCCATTTAAATTGGTTTTACAATATGTTGTCGAACACCCAGAACACCGGACACCGGAGCAAAAGTGTCCATTAACATTTGTTTAAAATACGGTGATTGGAAAGACGTTGTGTTAAATTTACGTGTTCACGCATTCTCCGCTGGCCTTAGCAACTCATACTATTGCCGGTGAAGCTAATGGCATCTGCTAAACATTTGTTACATCCAAATGGGTAAATTACAACGACCCGGAAAGCCACAGGATTTTGAGACGGAAATTTTCGGATTACCACGGTGAATGGGGTGGCTGTTGTCTTTTGCAGCGATCCATTAGCGTTAAGTTAATTTTTGATGCATCAAACCGGAATTGGTGTGAGGTAACCCAGTTTTTAGTTGATGGAATTTGATAGAATTTTCAAATATTTTCATACCAGAATTATTTTCCATCAAAAATTTGAAAAAATAAATAAGTTTTATTTTGTTCGTTCCGTTGGTTACCGCCACGTCTTAACTATATTTTTACATTTTCTTGAACAACGATTGTATTGTAGCGAGAATACATTTTCGTATAGGAAAAAGAAATGGGGACGGGAAGGGGGGGGGGGGGGTAATAGAAAGGATTAAATAATTTATAATGACGTTTTATTTTCATGCATTTTCCTTGTGTTTTTGGCAAAATGTTACCAAAAGAAATAGTAACCAATTTTGTAAAAAAAAATGCAATGAAAGGGAACATGTAAAACATGGTCGGGTGTGTGGGCAACACACACACACACACACACACATTTGTTTTGGATCGTTGTTGTAACGTGAGGTGGGGGTGGGAATGGAATGGATATTGAGGAGATACACATTTTTTTTTTTCTTCGTACATTGTTTTAATATTTAATTAACAAAAAATTGATGAATTTCAAATGAACGGACGGACAACGAACGACGATTTAATAATGTAATATTTTCTGTATTTAATGATGGAAAGAAATTAAATATAGCAGAAATTTAAATGGGGAAAATTAAAAAATAAATAAACACAGAATTATCTGAGCGATTGCGTCTCCATTCAAATAATAATAATTTTTTTCGTTTGATGGGATTTATAATTTTTTTGTCTTATTTAGTTTTTTTCTGCTTTTATTTTCGATTTGATTTTGATGTTTAACAAGTTCGTTTTTTTCCATTCCATTTGAAAATAACATCAAGAGAGTGAGGGAATTAAAAATAAAAATATAAAAAACAATTATGTTAATGAATGGCAGGACGATAAAATGGAAATTAAATTAAATGAAATGTTAGCAGTTTTCTTGTATATCTATATGTGTGTGTGTGTGTGTGTGTCGTATACCCTCAGTCCGAATGCTAACCGGAATGGATTTTGACGGAAACGGAAAGGTTAAACGATTTAATTTTATCGCATCGATCGATCGTCGTTTATCAATGCCAAGTGCGGAGAAAATGGAGCTAAATCGGAAGAATAATACGAAATAAATTTTATTTTTATAATCTGGTTCTGAATGGATGAAAACACGTGTATTTCATCACCAATTATATGGGAGATATAGTCATGTGCCGCTACGGTAGCGTTTTTATTGATGTCAATTATCAATTGATGTAAAACAAAGCCTTTTGAATTAACCATTCGAAAAACTCATAATTTTTTCAGTTAAATTTCTCATGAATTAATGCTTTTTTGATAATTGCCATTCACATTTCAATCACAGAATATTTTTTTTTTGCTTAACTTTAACGACGAAATCCAGTAATGGATGAATCCTAAGAATAAAAAAGTTGTCTGTACAGCCTGGTGAAGCTGGTGCTCCATCACAACCAATGCTGATACGGTAATACTCTGCACATTTGATGGAATCAAAATGATGTTGTTAACTATGATTTGCTGAAATCTTTTGAAACTATGACTGAGGTTGTGTAAGTGCCGGCACAACTAATGCAACATTGAAGTGATGACAAATCAATCAAAATAGGTGAACTTTATAATGCCAAACGTGATGCTGTAAATGCAATCGTTATAATCTACTTAGAAAAGCAAACATAGCTGTTGTCCAACTCCACCACTTATCCCATTCGATGCAGTCACAACCATTCACCATCTTACTGTCACACATCTTATCTAAAAACATTATTAAAAATACACTGATTACGCTGATGGTTCGCTTCGAATGGGCAAACCACTGGTTCGGACAGAGCGCATTCGTAAAAGGGGTTGTGACAGATGTTTGCTTTGAATACGATTCATATATTTGCCATAAATAAACGAAATTTCCGTTTTGTCTTGCGGCACTTACCCAACATCATTTTTCGCGGAATTTTTCGGACAGCCTTGTACCATGACTTAATAATGAATAGCGTACAATACTGACATTATTTATTATTGATATTATTTATTATGCGACAGTTTATTATTAGACACTTATTTATTCAGTTTTTTTTCTCTTTTGTCGTTGATGCGTTGTACATTTTGTTTATTTTTCATGGAAAACAATTAAAATGGATGGCGTTCGCGTTGCATTCACGCAAAAAAAATGTTAAAATATTATGTGATAACTTAAACAAAAAAATATATGTGTTTAAAAAGACCAGCGATAGCGATAGAGCTGGAACGGAGTGTTGCTATTATAGGTGAATGTATTTGATATGACAAAATAAACTGTGGCCGTTGAAATTTGTGTGAAATTTGGTTGGGCCCCGTTTACCCAACAACGAGCAATAAATTAACATTAACAATTGAGTAGAGGAAAAATGATGTTTGCCACAATATTCTTTAGAATATATTTTACAAAAATATTACTTTCACGACAGTGACTTCAATTAGTCGAAGGGGGAATGAAGTTTTAAGAATTTATTAAAGCCAGACCAGCGTCAAGCAAAAAGAAACCCGTTCTTTCATTTTCTTCCATCTCCTCTCGCACACACACACACACACACCATTTTGAGTTGATCTGTAAAATATTGCCAATTGTTGTGTTCAAACAGTAGTTCACCAAATTTACGCAGCAATACTTTGTGACCGTTGACATTTAATTTTTTTTAACATTTTTATATACAAGTGAACTAAGAGTTTTCATTCAATAGATCGGCATTTCGTTGTACACTGGAACTGATTTCGTTCAAATTAACATTAATTAATCTGCCAAAAACTTTATATTGGTTGTATGCGGCAATGGAGTTGGATCAACATAACAATGGCGTAAGAAATCACGGAATTTGGTCGACTATAATTTATCTATTAAATCTAATGAGTAGTATCCAATCCATAGAAAATATTATTTTTTTGCAAACTTTATGGTTGTGTCCAAAATTTTTATTTCTTTAATGCAAAACTTAAATTTATTACATAAAAATTTATTTCATTTTACAATTTTACACGGCCAGACTTATCTTATTTAGATTAGATTGTGGTTGCAATGTAAATATAATATAAAATATGGCCTATGGCAACTAGGTAACCTACTTCTACTCTCCAAATTCGGTCCACATATATATTTTTCTATCCACTTAGTCACCCTAACTGTGTGAAATTATGATACATAGATAATTTTTTGGGCACGGAATCAGTACACACACTCACAAACACACAAAACAACACATAATTTTTTTCTTACACGGTCTACTGCACTGTGCATTCAATTGAATGTGAATGAAAAACATATTACTAACGCGTATAACTTTGCTGTTTCTATAAATAATTAAGTCCTTTATTGTTACATAAATTTTCAATAAAATTGAATAATATTAAATAGAAAAAAAATTCCGTATTTTTAAAGTAAATATCACCATCATCATCACAACCATCAACATCCACACAACCCACACCACCACCATCACCACCACCACCATTCACAAAGAAATACATCAAAATTATTACATCTTATAACAATTGAATTGAAAATTCATTGAACAATATATTACTTATGTTTTTCTTTAAAGCGATAGGTTTTACGTACTTTACGTTCACCTGGTAGATTTAAAATAAAATAAAAAAAGTTTTGTTTTCAATGATTGCAAAAGGGTGTTCAAAAAGTATCCGAGCTCAATGTTCGGAAATACAATAAATTGTGTTTATGTGAAATTGTTATGAACTATTTATTTATTGGCAAAATTTAAATAATAGTACCTACGTAATAATAGAAGAAAGAATGTCGTGTGCAGTGAAAGTGAAGTGTTTTGGTTAGGTCGCCATTGGGTCAAAATTTTTAAAAATAAATTTATTGTATAATTTTTGATATCAATTGTGGTGGATGTTGAAAAGTTTTTCAGAATTATGCGAATACTCTGCACACAACAAGAAACCACATTCACATAAGCAGAAATCAAAAGGTGTTAATAATTTCTATTTTCCAACAGGTCAATTTGGTTTTGTGTTGCTCTGTGTGAAAACACATTGTTTACACTTCAATATCTTCACCAATTGCATCGACAAATAGTTTCTAATCATATCGAATTGATGTTGTTGGCAACACTGTTGGCTAAAAGTTGCTTGTATCTCGATCTCCTCTACGATGACTGAAAATTGTGTGTTTTTTGTTTAACTGATCTTTGATTTGCACCGGTTTCTTCAAATTTATTTATTTTCAAAGTTTAATAGCTCGATTTTTTCTGCCAACCTCTTCTTCGGAACCGCTTTCATCATATTTAAAATCGATTTTATAAAAACGAAACGACGCGAACGATTGTCGACTCTCGTCAACCAATCGCTCTGAATGTATTTACTGTAATACGACCAAATAAGAAGGATGATACATCAACATTTGGAACACCCTTTCATTTACACATTTTATTTCAGTTTTTTGTTTTCTTTTCCAACAGCGGCTACAATAATTTCTATTTTATTTTATTTTATGTTTTATTTTTTTACATTTATATTGCGAAATTTGTTTTAATCATTTTAAAAGAAAATATTTTCTTATTTCACACAAAACATAAAAAAACCTTAAAATATTATAAAATTTATTTCTTCACACACAAAATATAAATTGTATTTATTTCAATAAAGGTATTTAAAATTTAATACCATCACCATCACCACCACCACCACCACCACACACACCAGAGTATTACTTCCATATTGTGTGTGTGTGTTGGTAATGCCATCGTCAACAAGAATATATACAACGCACAGAGGAACGGTGACACACAATAGGACACAAAAACCAAACAAACAAACAAACAAATAAATAATTTCAGGATGTACTTAAACATTTACACTTCCATATTTCTTGTGTCTATTTATAGCAAATATAATTAATAATATTTCCATACACACACACACACACACACACACACACACACACACACAGTGTATTAATATTTTTGTATACCCAAAAAACATTGTAAATATTGTGATTTTCTCATCATTTTTGATTTTAATTTGAGGTTTTATTGTAATTTTTTTGCTTCACGAAACACGGAAGGTTTTTTTTTATTTTTGTAAAATAATATGTAACAAAATAAGTGTAAATGTTGTGTGCGGCGTAGGGGGTGGGGGGGTGTGGGTTGTTATAGAAAAAAAAAAAAACTTCCACAACATATGTTTTCTTTAAAATAAAATTAAATATTGAGATCGAGGGATTTTAAAAGAAAGTGTGCGAAATTTGTGTGTAAACAATTTTGTGCTAAAAATTTCTTTAAATGTTTTAACATTTAATTGTAGCTGTGTGTGGCTGATGGAACGCGCGCCGTAAGGTAAAGTGTTTTCAATGATTAAAATAGAGCCTGATTGTCAAAAAATAACCGCAAAAATGAGTAACGGAAGTAATTTTGTGTCGGGGGGGGGGGGGGATAATGCAGCGGTGCCACCCAACCCACCTATTGATTTATGCACTGTGACTTAACATTTCGGTTAATGTAACCCAAAATAATCGAATTAAAGCATTAATTTTTTTTAACAATTTTTTTATTAAAATCCTTCCAAAAAATATTAGCCGCATAATTTTCAATGCTCGTTTGTGTTGAACACTATTAATAAATAATAACGCGCACCTTTAAAGCATTATTTTAATGTGTCCCACATACCAACATTAATTTAAATTGTTGTGTTGCTGTTGTAATAGTCCATTGTTCCGTGTTCCATTTAAAACGGGTAGAGTGTTAATAATGACTGAAATTAGAGCTGGTAACCGTAACAACCCCAACCAGATACTGATCTGAGTTAATATTCAAAAAATAAAATAGTGATCAGTTAATCAATTTGAGTATTTATTCTGTAATCTGATGGCATTCGCTTCATTTTATGAGCATCCTCATGTTGGGAAGTTTGAAACCCGTTTTGCAACATTCAGTTTTTTTTTTATTTCAGTTCAGGTCCATTGATAAGGTAAAACAAAAAAGATAATCATCGATCGGATTAAAAGCAATTACAAACTGTATTGCCTCACCAAAACCAATTCCGAACTCTCTTTGTCTCTGTCTTTACTATAATTATTCCGGTGCCGTCGTTGCCCTAATAAAATGTGTAATTTAATTAAATTTTTTCCCGGCCACCTAATTTTCGGCAGCGGTTAGCTGTGTTCTTTTAGAGCACCTTGTCGGCCAACAAAATTTTTCTGACATTCCATGCAACAAGTTAACAATTAATACTTCATTTGCAGACCACTACCACTTTGTAAATTTCCAAATATATTGGAATTTTTATGAAAAGTTATCAACAAATCTTTTACTGTCACATAACTTTTATTAGCTGGTCATCGACACCGAGCTCGCAGCAGCCCTAATGTAATGGAGTTATATGTATTTGTGGTGGTACGATATTTGGGATTTGGGCCAACTGTCACAATATTGAAATTTTTTGTGTTGAAAATGAAAAATCAATTGATTCATACAAATTTCGTGCACTGTGCACAAAATTATAATATAGATACGTAATACGTATTACGTATACATTATGGAATATATCAAAAATATACGTATATAATTTAACATATAATACGCACATTTAATAACATAAATGCAAAAGTAAAGCTAATACAAATTGCCCGAAGGGTACGACGCCAACATTTTCAGATTATTTAAATTTAAATATAACATGTTTTCTATTTTAAATAGAAATAGATTGTAGTTATTTTGTATAGACACACACACACACACCAACACACACACACACACACACACATTATAACACACATTATAAAATCGATAATAATATTTCAGAAGTTGTGTAATAAAATATTGGAATTAAAAAATAACGGCCATGGACGGAATCAATTCCTAGCTTTTCCTTGTTAACCAGTCACACACAAATCTTCTATTTACACGTCGTCTAATCTAAATATCAAATCAATTCCGTTTTTTTGATGGTACTTTATCCAAAACTTCTCATTTAACAATGGCCTAACCGATATTTCGATAAAAATATGTGCGGCGAACGTGCATTTTAAAAGTTTTGCAAAATTTGGCTCCCTCTGACAAAACTAAAAACTTAATAGTTTCTATAGACGAACACTTGTCTCTCGTCGTGTGTACCGTATCAATGGTATATTTTCTTATTCGATTTTAATATGGAAACATGATTTGTACGTTGAGAATTCGATTATTATATGGTGAATGTTTACACAAATTCTGAAAAAAATCTATTCTATACTATTCTGACACGTAGTCCAATATCCTGGTTAATTTGTGGCTATTTTCTCATTCGATTTTAATATGGAAACATGATTTGTATTTGAGAATTCGATGATTATATGGTGAATGTCTACTCAAATTCTGAAAAAAATCGATACTATTCTGAGACGTACTCCAATATCCTGGTTAATTTTTGGCTATTTTCTCATTCGATTTTAATGGAAACATGATTTGTACGTTAAGAATTGGAGTTCACACGTTGAGTGGCTGCAAAAATTCTGAAAAATCCGATAGTCAATACAGAATTGTAAGACATTGGCCCCAATAACCTGATCAATTTGGCTATTTCTCATTCGATTTTAATGGAAACATAATTTGTACGTTGAGAATTCGATGATTATATGGTGAAACTCTACAAAAATTCTGAAAAAAAATCGATACTATTCTGAGACGTACTCCAATATCCTGGTTAATTTTTGGCTATTTTCTCATTCGATTTTAATGGAAACATGATTTGTACGTTGAGAATTCGATGATTATATGGTGAATGTCTACAAAAATTCTGAAAAAAAATCTATACTATTCTGAGACGTACTCCTGGTTAATTTGTGGCTATTTTCTCATCCGATTTTAATGGAAACATGATTTGTACGTTGAGAATTCGATGATTATATGGTGAATTTCAGTAAAAATTCGGAAAAAAATCTATACTATTCTGAGACGTACTCCTGGTTAATTTTTGCCTATTTTCTCATTCGATTTTAATATGGAAACATGATTTGTACGTTGAGAATTCGATGATTACAAATGGTGAATTTCTGCAAAAATTCTGAAAAAAATCGATACTATTCTGACACGTACTCCAATATCCTGGTTAATTTTTGCCTATTTTCTCATTCGATTTTAATGGAAACATGATTTGTACGTTAAGAATTGGAGTTCACACGTTGAGTGGCTGCAAAAATTCTGAAAAATCCGATAGTCAATACAGAATTGTAAGACATTGGCCCCAATAACCTGATCAATTTGGCTATTTCTCATTCGATTTTAATGGAAACATAATTTGTACGTTGAGAATTCGATTATTATATGGTGAATGTCTACACAAATTCGGAAAAAAACCGATACTATTCTGAGACGTACTCCTGGTTAATTTTTGCCTATTTTCTCATTCGATTTTAATGGAAACATGATTTGTACGTTGAGAATTCGATGATTATATGGTGAATTTCTGTAAAAATTCTGAAAAAAATCGATACTATTCTGACACGTACACTCCAATATCCTGGTTAATTTGTGGCTATTTTCTCATTCGATTTTAATATGGAAACATGATTTGTACGTTAAGAATTGGAGTTCACACGTTGAGTGGCTGCAAAAATTCTGAAAAATCCGATAATCAATACAGTATTGTAGCACATTGGCCCCCCAATAACCTGATCAATTTGGCTATTTCTCATTCGATTTTATGGAAATTTAATACAGACATTTTAAAATGGGATTATTTTAACAGCAAACCTAACAACGTTTCTTCCTCTCAACAGCATCATTCCATTTTTATAACATAAAATATGATTACAAAGATAAAAATATACAAAAAATAATTACATAAAATTTTATAATTTGATTTTCTCTATTTTAAAAATACAACGATTCTTTGAGATGATGAAGAAGATGATGAAACCGAAAGATAATGAAATAATATATTTTTATGTTTTCTAATTATGATTTCATATTTTAAGATGTTTTACAAAACAAAATATGTGTGTGTGTGTGCGTGCGTGGGTGGATTTTGTGTGCGTGCGTGTGTGTTTGTGTCACGAGTACGTAATTTGTAATAATGACTGACAAGAATATGTGTTCGTACACAAGTACACGTAACAGGCAATTATAAATTAAAAACATTTGTCAAATCCTACGTTACCTTCAGAGCATTTCTGTAATTATATAACAAAAAAGGGATAAAGGAAACTTTTATTTTCTATTTTCGTATGATAAAGACTAACTTTTCCACACATAATATTAATAATGATAATAATAATAATAATGAATTTCAATTTAATTAATTAAAATATTATTATTAAATATGTTTTTGTAGGGAAAATAAATATACATCGTACGTAAGTGTCAAATGAAAACAGTAGAAATAAATATAGGTATATTTCAAAGTAAAAATAAGTATATAAGTATTTTAAAGTATGGTCCGTTGGGGATGCCATAAATTTTGTTTATATTTATGGAAAAATTTACGGATTCGGATTGTGTGTGACGAAGTTGTTGTCATTTAAAGTTGTCCGTTGTCGGCGTCAAGTCAATTATTTTCGATCCATTTATAAGATGATGGCGATGGATTGACTGCATTGTCGTTGAAAACGTCTACATTTATGTCTGGTGAATACGGTTTTAACGACATGTACTGCATGAATTAATTTTTTTCTCACCTTTTTCGGTTGTTTTTCCATCACTTCAAACACATGCTAGCAAAAATGTATAATTATCTTATTTATACTTGTTCATTGTGAAGTTTATCAGCACAGTATTACACAGCATGTATTTCAAATGCTATCCGAAGATATACGTGTAGGAATCGATTACTTTTGCATAACCCTCAATATTTTTTAATGCAGAAAAAACTTTCCCTACACCCCATAAATAAATTTTCTTATAAATTGATTGTTAATAATAAATATGATATTAATTATTCAATTCATGTATGCGCTTATGTTGTTCTCATATACTACAACATTATAAATATATAAAACATAAAATGTATACGTACCGCTGAGAAATATAATTGATATATTGTATGCCATAGTTACAGTGTAGGGCATATTAAAAATTTCCAACCATACCAACCCTTCGACAAACTCAACCAATGCTATGTCAAAATTATACTGAAAAATATTAACCTATTTGTTTGTACAAAACAATTTTAATCCACCACCACCAGACGATTGTTAATAATTTTAAAATAATTGACTGACACCAGCCAACAGTCTTCTTCGTTTAAAAAAACACACCCCAGAATTAACTCGTAAGATCGTAAAATTTTAAACATTTTACATATGTGAAATGGAGTTGAGAAAATTAAATAAAGTACGTTTTATATTACTTATTTTCGGTAATTAGTTTGTCTAAATCTTTGAAAACACCTCTCGAATGAATATGTACAAAATTAAATAAGGTACAGTTTTAGCCTTCCGCTCCAACACGCTGCACCAACCTGATAATCTATTCGCCGCAGCCGCAATGTCTTCTTTGCCCGAATTTTAAGGATCTTTATATCACAGTTTACTTGACATTTACCTCGCTTTAGGTCTTTTGCGCGGCTCTCTCTTCTAACTTCTGGTTTACTATTTAACAATTTTTTCGGCACACGCTCCTCCTCCTCCTCCATGCGCGTACTAACAGGCCAATTGAAAAGTCCCCGGTCTACAATAGTGTAAAACACATTTATTTGGCAAAATTTGATTTTATTATTCAACATAGTTGCCGGTGAGGGCGATACAGCGATTATAGCGATCTGCCAACTTTTCGATACCATTTTTATTGTACGATTTGTTTCTGGCTTCAAAAGAGGCCGTCATCGTGTACAGCTGACTGTCGACTGTTGGACTGCGGAGTGAAATGATGGATCCATGTTTCATCCATTGTCACATATCAAAATTCAGATTTATTGCGCTTGAACAGCTTCAAACACTGCTCAGAATTATTAACACGTTGTTCGATTGTGAGCTCGTGCGGCACCCATTTTGCACACACCTTTGTCATGTACAAATATTCGTGAATATGATGATATTCAGATTATATCTTCACAATGTCTGGCAGCTCGATGATCAACTTCACTTTAAGGTTATTCAAAATTATTTTGTGCAATTTTTTGATGTTTTCGCTGTCGGTCGACAGCCTCTTTTGGGCGTCCACTGCGTTCGCCGTCTTCGGTGCTCATTTCACCACACGTTTAAACTTAGCATACCAATCAATGATGGTTGATGTGGCTGCGGTAGACCCTCTGAAATTCTTCAACAAGCCAAGAAATTGCTTCAACTGCATTTTTGCTTCAATTGTATTTTTTGTATAACTCACAAACTAATGGTCGGACTGCTGTTTCAAATTTTGACACGTATCGTTTAAAGGTTGGTACTAACTAAAAATCATATGGATTTAATACTAGCACTGCCATCGATGTGTCAGACCGGGGACTTTTCAATTGGCCTGTTACGTGTCCAACAGCCATCTCAATCTATTTTGATTTTAATTGTTTTTTGGACAATCAATTTGGTTGACCGCGTACAACTTGTTTAATTCAAAATTGTATTGTCGCCGCCGCCAACCATTCTGACGCTGTCACCGAATCATGTCACGGAGTACCTTTCGTTTGAAAATTCGAAGGAAATAATTGTTATAATAATGAATTACTTCAATGTCACTCACCGATACTTACTCATTCATAGGTTGGTTAACGCTTCGCCTTCGCTCGGCTCATTTTTGAAAATACATTAATCAAATCGGAAATCATTGTGAATTTGAAGTAATAATTTAAGCTAGTTAGTTAGTTAGTTAGTTAGAGTGGCTTTGGCCATAAACTGTTCAACAAATCTTTTTTCAAATGCTAATAAAGACAGACAAACACACTGTCACAACACTGTTTTCACCGCGCTGCAAATGTTGTAGACGATAATAAATAAATTTCGGATATAATCTTAGTTAAGAATGATTTAATTTTCCGACACTGTTTTGTAAATCGGGGGGGATGGCGGCACCACTAAAAAGTTAGTTTCTGTGATATAGAGATTTTCCGCCCCCGCCCCCCTCGCTTTTGTACGTCATGGGGGTTCAGGTAAATACTCTTATTATATGTACTTTATTATGGTAAATTAAGAATAAGATATAATTAATTGTGTTATTTATAATAGTTAGTTGTATCTTTGTTAGATCAATACCAACCAAGTTTTGTACATAAGATTCCTCTTCCACCTACTACATATTTTATTTTATTATATAATTTTGTATTATATTTATATTCACATGAACTCTTAAACACACACACACACACACACACATACACACACTGTGAATATATAGATAATGTTTTCAACAAAAAAGTAAGTTAAGAATTTTAAATGAAGTTAGACAAAAATTTTGTACAAAATTTCATAATTAATAAATTATAACTCTCATGTATTCTGAAATAATAAATTTATAAGTTTCGTTATTTTATATTATTATTTATGTATTACTTGGCTGTGTGTGTGTGTGTGTTGGTGTGTGTGTGTTTGTGTATAAAATAATATAAAATAAAATATAAAGTTATGTTTGCGAGTCTCCGTATTAAATCTTAAATCTTTTAGTATTATATATTTTATTAAATTATCTCTTAGCAAGTCTATCCATATATGTTCGATGTATGTATTAAGTGTACGTCATACCCTCCCGCATACGTATTCACATCGACATCATCAGGGACATCGATTTTAATGAACTTATATTATTACATATTTTATGTTATATTCTCTTTATAAAAACATTTATATATAAAACATATTTATTTATTTAACCTTTGGTTGCCTGAATCTGCGTTGAACCGTACACAACGTTCGCGTCGTCGCTGGCCAAAGAAATACAAAAACCATATCCACAAGCGAAAAACATTGGCAATGAACGGTTATGTTCAGTGCAAGCTGTGTAAAATTTTGTTTGCATATGAATCGGAACCGGGAACAATTAGACGTATTTGATGCCGTTACACACGAACATAAGTTGGTCGTACACGAAAATACAATACAATTTTGAAATAGACATGTTGTTGTACCAAATTTTGTTTAAAACACTAAAATTTTAACCACTTAACAGTAAGCCGAATAAAGAAATTCTAGAACCATCGACTGACTGCCTGCGGATATTTAAAAACATAAGTTTTTTACAAATTCTTTTATTAAATGTTGACAAACTTTGGAATTTTAAGTTCTTAACAGTACACCAGAAAGAAATTCTAGAACCATCGACTGCGGATATTTAAAAACATACGTTTTTAAAAATTCTTTCATAAATTGTCTAAAAACTGGGAATTTTAACTTCTTAACAGTACACCAGAAAGAAATTCTATAGAGCCATTGTGACTGCCTGCGCAAATTAAAAACACAAGTTTGTACAAATTCTTTTAATAATTGTTGAAAAACTTTGGAATTTTAAGTTCTTAACAGTACACCAGAAAGAAATTCTAGAACCATCGACTGCGGATATTTAAAAACATACGTTTTTAAAAATTCTTTCATAAATTGTCTAAAAACTGGGAATTTTAACTTCTTAACAGTACACCAGAAAGAAATTCTATAGAGCCATTGTGACTGCCTGCGCAAATTAAAAACACAAGTTTGTACAAATTCTTTTATTAATTGTTGAAAAACTTCGGAATTATTTTAACTTCTTAACAGTACACGAGAAAGAAATTTTATAGAACTATTGTGACTGCCTGCGAAAATTTAAAAACACAAGTTTGTACAAATTCTTTCATTAATTGTTGAAAAACTTCGGAATTTTAACTTCTTAGCAGTAGGCGAGAAAAAAATTCTATAGAACTATTGTGACTGACTGCGAAAATTTAAAAACACAAGTTTGTACAAATTCTTTTAATAATTGTTGAAACACTTCGGAATTTTGACTTCTTGACAGTACACGAGAAAAAAATTCTATAGAACAATTGGGACTGCCTGCAAAAAATTTAAAAACATAAATTTATACAAATTCTTTCATAAATTGTCTAAAGACTGGGAATTTTAACTTCTTAACAGTACACGAGAAAGAAATTCTATAGACCCATTGTGACTGCCTGCGCAAATTAAAAACATAAATTTATACAAATTCTTTTATTAATTGTTGAAAAACTTTGGAATTTTAACTTCTTAACAGTACTCGAGCAAAAAAATTCTATAAAACTATTGTGATTGCCTGCGAAAATTTAAAAACATAAGTTTGTAAAAAAACTCTATTGTCTCAAAACCTAAAACGTTATGTTGTCCGCCAAATTGATTTGACAAAACAATTGAAATCAATAGATTAAGACGTATTACGCGCGCATGTAGAGGTGCCAAAAAATACTGTTGATAAATGGTAATGCATAAGGTAAAGAGTAGGAGAAGCCGAAACAGCTAAGACCAAATGGTTAGATGCACTGAACTGTGATATTAAGATTTAATAAAATTCGAGATTGGAAGACGTTATGGAGAATAGTGTTACGGCGAAGACTAAAAAAAACCGTACCTCCATTTTAATGCCATACATCAAATTTTATGTTGTATTGAAATAAATTCCAAAATATTGACAGAGTTGTTCAATGGCTCTGTATTTCTTACATAATTCTTAATCAGAATGAAATAACTGTGAAGTGTCACATTGTAAACATAGTAAAGTTGTTGTGTAAAATTTGTTTCTAATTCCTCGACCACCGCCGTCCACAATCCGTCCAACAGGGACATGCCGACCGGGCGGCCACACTGGGTTAAATAACATAATAAATTCTAAACTAAATCTATTACGTTTTAGGTTGGATACAATAAAATCGCAAAAATGCAATTTAAAGTTTTGTTTATTTTCATGTTTTTAAAATTAAATCCATTATTAAATGCTATTTATTTATTTATTTATTTATTTATTTACAATATTTAAGGATATAATTGAAACAGTAACTGATGTCTGTAAATAAATTTTAAACCATTTAGTAAAAGGATAGAGAAATAGAACAAAATAATAATAACAAACAAATTAACATTATGGGCGGCTGCTAATTGCACTCAATGGAAATTTAATTGAATTAAGGAAATATCTGTCTTTTTTTTTAAATCGAATGGCATTGACATATTGTTGGTGAATTATTGATTGTCCTTGGTGTGTTTGTTTGTCGGTGTGTGTGTGTGTGTGATTATTTATCAACTGAATTGCTTAATGCTTTTTGTTATGGATACAATAAACTTAAAAATCTAATTTAAACTGTTTTAATTATTGATGACATTAAAGAATATAAATCTCTAAATTAATACATTATATTTTGGGATATATATCCTGTTCAAGGATTAGTTTATTATTTATTCAATACATCGCCTTCATATGGCACACGTGTATCAAATGAAAATAATATTTTTGTGCTTTTCATGATATTATTCTTTGGTTCGAGTTTAAAATAAGAACTATACGGGTTGTTTGCGCTCAGCCAGTAGTAAACCAAATCTTTCGCATATGTACAATGATACCTATATCTTTTTACGGTCTATAACATTGCAAACTGGCGGATAAACAAACTCCGCAAATGTGTTTTTACAACAATTTACCAATTTTTTCTGTAATTTTGTATCAATAGATCAACCACCATGGAGCGTTGTGTAGTTTAAAACAAGAATTATACGGATTGTTTGCTCAGCCAGCAGTAAACCAAATCTTTCGCATATGATACCTATATCTTTTTACGGTCTATAACATTTCAAACTGGCGGGTAACCAAACTCAGCAAATTGTGTTTTTACAACAATTTACCATATTTTTCTGTAATTTTGTTTCAATAGATCAACCGCATGGAGCGAGTATTGTGTAGATAATATCATTACCATATTTTCGAAGATATTCTCTATTTTATTTTCAATATGAATTATCAATTCTGAAATTCTTTTGCATCACAATCCACTAGAAAATAATTTATTATTAAATTATTGATGCGAAGAATACACTTATTTTTAACAACCCAACTCTGTCGCATGAGAATGACGCTTCAAAATATAATATATGGAATCCGTAGTAGCGTTAACTACCACAAATTGATTGAAGTAGTGTGAAACGATCTCATAAACAAACTGTCTCAGTTTGTGATTCTTTCAAAATTTCTTAATAATATAGATTTATTTTAGACCAATAATTAATGAATTTAGGAGACAATGATCAAGCCAACAATCAGATAGATATTGATTTATTCTTTTCGCAAACATGGTGATTTTTAATCATTTCTTAACCAACTGTTTGATGAAATTTTGAATGTACGTTAATATTGTTATTCTATAAGAAATTTCTAAGAAAATATTTGCCGAAATTCGATGTTGTGCCCTGGTTTACTGGAAACCGGTAAATTTGGTAATTTCTCATTTCAAAGTTTGACGAAATTTTGTGCACACGTTCATAGCGGAAATATAAAAAATAGTTTCTAAATAAATTCTGGGAAAAACTAATACCCAGACAGGTTATTTTCTGTGATGTGTTTTCCTGGAACCTGGTGAATTTGACCATTTCTAAATAAAGTTTGACAAAATTTTGTACACAAGTTTATTGTAGGAATGTAAGAACAGATCTTAAATAAATTTTTGAAAAAAAAAACCAATACCTAGACAGGTTATTTTCTGTGATGTGGTTTCTTGGAACCTGTTGAATTTGCCAATTTCTAAATAAAGTTTACCGAAATTTTGTTTAATTAGGAATATAATAGAACAGTTGTTAAAGTAATTCTGGGACAAAACCAATACCCAGACAGGCTATTCTGTACATTTTCTTTGAAACCAGTGAATTTTGCCATTTCTAAATCAAAACTTTTCGAAACGTAATTTCAAAAACAAAAGAACAGTTCTTGAGGAAATTTTGTTTTGGGAAATCGATAGTCAGGTCAGCTATGATATGGTTTCCTAGAATCTGGTGAAAATTTTTATTTCTCAATTAAATTTCACTAAATTTTGTTAATCGATTTATAGTTTATTATTTCTAAGAGTAGTGTCTACTGAAATTCTGGGAAACCAATACGCAGACAGCTTTCTTGGAACCTGATGAATTTCACCATAGCCCATTTCATATAATAACACTTTAAGTACAGTTATGTGTATCACAAAAACTATGTATTAATGTACAGCCAACAATAAACCAATCGATGTGACTTCAATGCAAGTAAAATTGATATGATTTATTCCAATCCCATTGAAAAATTGCCTGTACAGAGAATCAACTGTTTTAAATTGTAAGTAAAACAATTTTTCACGTATGTGGAAGGAATACTTTGGCAAAGAAAATAAATATAATACAATTATTAGTTATTTTTGATCTCGAGTTTTTAGTATAACATAAATTAGATATGATGAGAATGTTAACACACTGTGTGTGTGTGTGTGTGTGTGTGTGTTTCAATGGAAAATACTTACTTGCGATGAATGTGCGTATAAAAACTTTTCAATCTCGTTGATTATAACCAAATTGTTCATCGAATTGGAAGGAAAAAAAAAAAATTGTATATGCTCAACTAAAAGTAAAGTTTATTAAATATTAAATAAACATATTTAGAAATTGGATATGATGTTAAAAGCGACACACACACACACACACACACATACACACAGTATAAATAAATATACAATTTACTTACTTGTGTAATCAAAATAAAATCAATTACCATTTGTATAAAACCAGACCGCAAAATTGAATTCAGTCGGTGGTGTTATTGGGTAAATACTAATGCTAAAAAATATATATACAACAATTTGAGCAGATGGTTCAAAAAGTTTCAGTTTCAATATATACATTTTTGCCAGGGAATTTTATCGTCCAATTGATATTGTAAACCAATAAATAATAGACTAGTACCAATTTGGGGTAGTGAGATCCATTTTTTTTTTCTGGTCAACTTCTATCTACGGTTTTCAAGTGGTTAATCTTTTCTATCTTTTTCCAAAATGAAATGGTTATACATTTTCTTTTTTACTGTCGAATTCCATTGATTTTTTTGCCGAATTTTTAACCGAAACTTTAATTTTTTCTTTAGCAATTGTTTGTTCGTGTACTTTGACTTTGACTGATGACAATAAAACGCAATGGCCGGGGGAATTTACCTCACAATCTGATGATTGATTGATTAGTAAATGTATGGGTAAATTTTGCTAAAATTAGTAAATGGAATTTCACATAAAAATTTTTTTTCAAAAGGTGTAACTGCACCTTAACTTCTAAACGGCAATTGGTATAATAAACAAATGAAATAATTATTGCAATTGTGTTCGGGTTTCATCGTTTACACATCGTTACCACCACAAAAGCTAATCGGTTCGATAACTTTAATTTTTGCTATAGTTACGTTAACTATATCTACTTTCACTACTTTTCAAATAGCACAAAGTTGGTACTACACGAAGTCTATAATTTGGTTCAAAGTGTCGAAGTGAATGATACACTAGGTATTAACTAGGGGGGATGGTTGTATTGCATAAATCGTGCGTCGACGATGTGTATAGAAATGATGTGGAGTTGGCAGTTAGTGGGTCTCTATTCATTCATTGCTTTAAAAAACCAAAAAAAACAAAAATATATATTTATCAGCGCCATTTTAATACAATTTTAAGCGTAAACTTAACGGTTTTGTTTTCTAAGTCATCTGTCGATGTGAACACATGCAACAAGTATATATGAACTACTAACTTTGTGCGCCATCTGATAAGATTTAATTTGTATTTTTTTTCTAAAAATTTATTGACACTTAAGGCCACCAGCACCTTTTTGATTGATGTTTTTGACATCACAAAACAAAAAATTGTGTTGGTCCAATCGGTACAAACAAAAAGTACACAGAACAATTATCTTACGGGTGGAGCAGAAAAATGGTCTATAAATAAATGTAATTGCCGAATTGTTACACATTATCGTAACAACCAAAAACCGATATGATTTGGAAACTTTTGGGTCCGGCTCTCTCTCTCTCACTCTATATAAATTTTGATTTGAATGACATGTTCTTAATTCTTATTATTCAAATATTGATAGATAGCTATGGTTGGATACGTATTATATCCCATTGAGAAATATGTTTGTGTAATGAAATATAGAGTGAGTAATCGTATTCTAATTTTCAATTACATTTTATGTTTTTTTTTTTTCAATTTTACACACACACACACACACACACACGATGGTAAACATTTAATTTAAAAATATTATGTTCAATTTTCGTGTTGTTGGAAAAATTCGCAAGATTTTTTTTGTATCTGAAAAACCAGCAGATAAAAAAAACTTTATTTATTTTGGATTATTTTATTTTTTTTTCCATCATCTCTTCTTAAACACTCAATTCAATTTAAATTTTTTGCTATTTGTGGCATATGTGGATTTTGTTGTTGCTGTGTCGTGTGCGGAGGTTGCGTTTTTTTTTCGTTTACAAAAATTAGTATTACATGACAAAGTTTTTTATTTATATGTGAAAATTATTTGTGATGATTTTCGGTACGAGTGTGTGTATATTTAATGTGTGTGTGTGTGTGTGTGTTGTATTAATAAATAAAGAGGATAAAAAGGATATGAAGTGTAATATGCGTATGATAAAAAGGATAAAATGAAATAATTGTGTGGTGTTTCTTTGAGTTGTTTTGCGGGGCCCGGCAGGCAATAATTTACCGAACATCTTATTGTACACACACTCACACACACACACACCCATTAACGCACATAATCATTTTAATTGTAATAATATAAAATTAAATAATTAATCTATGGGTGGGGCGGGCCGGCCATATGTCAACCAATTACATTCACAGTTCAGCATGTCTAGTTTTAACGACACCAAACATTTAGCACAAAATTACCAAATTATTGGTCATTTTGTTAAATATAGAATTTTTAACAATTTTAATATCACAGTTTACAGCATCCGGGCTCATCTACTTCCGTCTGTATTATCATTCAACATATTTTACACACGTTCTTCATTCATATGTGATACGTGCCCAAAATTCATCTCAGTCTATTGATTTTGATTGATTGGCCAACACAATTGTATCTGCGTCTGAATCTCCTTTTAGTTTTTAATGATTTTCGCTTTCATCCAATTTGTATTATTGCCATGTTTAAGGTAGTTAATAAAAATTATACCTTGTGCATCTCAAAAATACGGAAGTAATAACTATGCGCCGGCTGCGGGAGTGAAATGTTGGATCCATTTTTTCATCGCTTATGATGTACCGATGTAAAGGTTAAGTCCACAACGAAACCGATGTTTTAATTGTTCTACTGTGTGACATCAACACACGTAGTTGGCACCCATTTGGAAAACAACTTTTTTTCATTTCCCCAAATTTTTATGTGTTTGATAATCATCAGGGTGTCGGCTATCTAATATCTTGTAACTTCACATTGCCTTGTTAAACCCAAAATTATTTTTATAATTTTTTTAAATGTTTTCAGCATTAAGAGTCTCATTTGAACGTGTTCAGGTGATTTTGTACGACCATGTTTTATTTTATTTATAAAATCCATTGCTCTGCTTGAACGATATTTTTTCCCATTAAGAAAACGCAATGCTAATGGAACCGTACGACACAAAACTGCTTTTACTTCGTTTGTTGAAAATTATAAAAGAGTGTCAATAAATCCACACAAAAAAACGTTAACGTCTAAACTAATCGTCGGATTATTTAGAAATTTTGACCAATGGATATATTTTTTAAAGTTGATACCACTATTGAAATATCGTACGGCGATTATTTCATAATTTTATTTTCTCTATTTTTTTCGCGTTCCTCTATTGCCAGTCCCCCCAAAAGTGGAAAAAGTGCTTAGTGCATAGTTACCCGTTGTTTACCCGTTGCGTGACTCCTGCTGCCGGTTGGGAATCTATTCAAATATTTTAATATTATTTTATGCTGATTAAGTAAGCAAAAAAGGTGGTGGTGTTTGGTAAATAGAAAACCGAAATTTAAGTTATAAATTAATTCTTTTTTCTTTTGGGGTTTTATAAAACACGCAATAATTCTTTGGGGCCACAAATAAATACGAAATAAATTGATAATGATTGTGTGTGTGTGTGTGTGTTTGTGTGTACTTTCAAAGGAAAAATTATAAACCAGAAAAAGTTTTTCAATTTGTAATTGTGTCATTTGGTTGTTTACACAATTTTGTTTTTTATTTGGTTCTGGTTTCCGGTTGTATTTGATTGTGGAATTTGTGTGTGCGTTGGTGTGTGTGTGTGTGTGTGTGTGTGTCACATGTTATATTTTATTTTTTTTTTCTTGTATATCTTGATTTATAACGAACGTGTGTAAATTGTGAGTTTTTTTTAAAATGTTTTTGAGCTTAAAAAATTTTACAAAAAATAAAAAAACTTTTTTCCGTTTATTTATTTTTTAGTTTTGTGCGTAATTATGTGTTTCATTGTGTAGTGTTTTTTTTGTTGCTCCAATTATGACATTATTTGGGAATTTTTTTTAACTTAATATTATACATATTGATTGATTTACAGTCGTGCCTCCGGCAATTTTACGAATTTTATAAGTTTCAGCGTTAGGTACAACATCGACGAGCGAGCGGTGCGCACTCCTTCGAGCGAGGCACGGAGTAGAGAGGTGGTGATGAAGACAACATAATTATAAATGGAAATTACTAATAGACATTTTTCGATTTGACGCTCTGTTTTCGCTATATACGAATTTTGGCTTCCCGCGCGTCATCATTAAAGTACCCAATAACTTCGAAAGTAAAGTAAAAATTCCGAAAATTTAGGGTACACAGAATTTGTAGAGAACGAACGGTGTGAATTGTTTAATTGTTTTATACATGTTTTTTTTTTTTTTTATAACTTTCTTAACTTCCGAGTCATTGAACAATACAATTGAAAAATAACTATCCCAGTCTCAAAAAAAACGTTGTACCAAAAAGGATTTGTTTTTTAAAAATTTAAATAGCCCAACACCTTTTTTTTTAATGTGAAAATTAGTAAAACTAATTTATTTTGTTGCTACAATTTTCGGAAATATTACATTTTGCTGTGGCTAAAGCAGTTTAAAATTTGTAAAAGTTTGAACTGGTGGTGTCAATGTAGAACGAAAAAAAAACAATAAAAAAAATGTACTAAAATTATGGCTATTTTGGACCAATAACAGAAGAGTTTGTTTTATTTTTTTAATTTTTATAAATTGGATTATACCGCCCGTGCACACAGAAAAACAGAAAAAAAATCGTCCTCCTCTGTTAGCAAACTTCTTTTCTTAATTTGTCGTTAACGTGCTGCTTACTTTGTTTTATTATTTCTGGCAATTGCCTGTGACCATCGCCAATCAAAACAACCGAATTGTGCAGTGTATTCTGCATTTACTTTTTTTCCAACTGATAATTGTGAATATAAAATTCAATTCATACAGTGAAGGGATTTTGGTGTGTCGCAACAGCCGCGCTGGAATATGTTTGTTCTATCGACCATATTGTTGTTTCAATAAATGTTCAAAGGACAAAAAGAAATTGTCTATGGTGTCGTTGTTCGCTTTCATTCCTTTACCCACCCCCCCATTTGCAACAATGCAACACGTTAACCCAGCGATTATAATGTAATTTTACATTTTACATAAACACCATCATAGACAATATTTACCACTTGAATTTCACACTCATCCTCTGTGCTTCGTCGTCATCTTCATCTTCATACCATTTTCTCTTTACTATCCGCATGGAAAATGCAAAACACCATCACCATAAGCTTAACACAAATTTCTTGATCATTCAAAGGGCGCCTGATCTATCCATTTCTTTTGTTCTGAATGCACTGAGTAAAAATACATAAATGTCATCGGTCATAAAAAAATACTCTGGAAAGAACAAATTTCTTTATCATTCAAAGGACGCTTGATCTAGCCATTTCTTTTGTTCTGAATGCACTGAGTAAAAATACATAAATGTCATCGAACATAAAAAAAAGTCTACACGAAAAGGAATTCTACATGAAAAGCAATTAAATGAAATAATTGAAAATGCTTCGATTTATTGACAGTGTCGGAATTATTATTTCCAAAGCCGCCTTTTGTGTGATGACTTTGACATTGTGGAACAAGATAACACTGTTTGTTTTTCATCGGTAAATGTAGTTTGTCAAATAGATAGAAAAGTCGCAGCAGCTACAAAATCCGGGTGAATGATAAAAGGTAAAGGAGCGTACGGACAGACCACTTGAAATTCGATTAATTATTATTCAATTTTCCAATTCGATAAATTTTGCGGCGGTGTAAAATTTCTTAGAAATTTTTTTCCAATATTTTTTCCGTTACCTTCAGATGAAATCGTTGACCGGGACATCATCACTTTTATAGTAACTTTAGCTGCCTTCGGTGAATCATTTATGCCATCCATTTTATTTTCACACACACATTCGTTCGTTCGTTCATGATTCACCATAAACCTACATTTTTTCCTTATAGTTTGTAATCGGAAAAAATTTTTGTTTGGAAAAATACACAACACGCGTCTTAGAGTATTGGCCATACATTAAAAACTGTCGTCCATTCCAATAGATACGTAGTGTCCACTGTATTTACTAAAAACTTTATTTCTTATTATATTTTCGAATATATCGCAATATTTCCAATTATATTTGTTATTTGTATTTTCATTTTTATATACGGAAAAGTTTTTGTCGACGAGAAATAGTCGCACTTTATTTAGTTGTTGTTGGTGTTGTTGTTGTTGCCTTGTTGTGCGTTGCACACATTGGCGCTATTTAGTTTGCAGACGGTGTAAACGGTGCGAATTATGCGGATTGTAAACCATTCAAAAACTGTGTGAACTATTCAAGTTTGGATGGAATCGGAAACAATGGCTGTATTTGCAAATTGAAAAATTTACTAATTAATAATAATTAAACGATAAATATTCACGAAATTGTAACACAAAACCGAAATCTTTGATATGAAGCTCAATCAAAAAATGTCAACGATGACGTAACTTAATCTAACACCAAAAAAAATACTATATTCGAAATTCAAATATCGGTTTAAAATTCCATTCCTCCTCTATTCCATATATTTGCCATCCAATCAATCAATAGTGCTGTGCTACAATTGATAGAAACTTTTCAATTACACCTAATAATTTCATACCCTCATATTCGAGATGAAATTTTGGATACATATTTTCATCCTACACGCGTTTCTCTCTCTCCACATATAACTGTTCCATATATATATTGTACAATTCAACTTACATGATGTAGCGGGTAGAGATATATTACTCTATATTATTTATATATAGCCACCGATTTTCTATTATAATATTCATACTATGGAGACACTTTTTTTTCGTCGTTGGAATATATATATGTAGCCAATCAATGTTTATTTGTGCAAAGATGAAAGCGAATGAATATATATAGAAATATTATTGATTGATATTTCGTTTTTTGTATTGTATAATGTTAGCGAACGTAAATAGGAAAATTGAAATTTCACAAATAAATAACAAACATTGTGTATAATTTGTGTAAATCTTGTGCTATATTATAATTCGAATGTTCCAAAATATATAATATTGATGATGATGCCGATGATACCGATGATACCGATGATGATGATGTTGATGGTGGTGTGGTATTTAAGTAAACAAAATGGTAAAAATTGTTAATAAGAACAGCACAATGATGACAACAGATAATGTAAAACTATTCGGTTGATTACTAATAAATTGCAAAAAAAAAATTTTACGAATAGTCTGAAACAAAAATTTATGGTGTGCTAAATGTTAGAGTTAGTTTGACCGTAAACACGGTGGCGAACCAATAACATTTAACATCCGCGCATATACTTACTTACTACTTACTCCATGGCGTTACAATGCGGGTGCGGTTTTAGCCTTCCGCTCTAACACGCTTCACCAACCTGACCTATCCGCCTAACCGTCGCAATGTCTTCCTCGCCCGAATTTTAAGGATCTTTATATCACAGTTTATTGCCATCTCGCCTTAGGTCTTTCGCGCGGCTCTCTCTTCTCTACCTTCTGGTTTACCAGTTTAACCGGTTTTTTTCGGCACACTTTTTCCTCCTCCATGCGCGTACTACGTGTCCACCAAGCCATCTCAATCTATTTCAAATTTTGATTGTTTTGACAATCAATTTGGTTGACCGCCAACAAACGTGTCTAATTCAAAATTGTTGCTTCGCCCCCAGCCAACCAATGCTGTTGGCTGACGAGGACCAAATATATAATAGATAAATTTTGACGTATAAATGATGAAATGTCAAATCAAAATTAATAATTTTTTTTCTCTATAAAGTTGGTACTTGTGGTTGTCATTGTGTAAAAAAAAAAATACCAATTTTCTTTCTATCTATCCGGTTGTTCGGATATTTCGGTTAGTTTTTGTTTTAAAAACATTGAAAAAGTAAAATGATCATTATCACAAGTGCCAGAATGAAACCTCTAAAATAATGGCGATGTCATTTAATTGATAATTGATTTGTATCTCAGTTCAGGTACAGTTAAGTAAGTTTTGATTAAAAATTGATGAGCATCTTGATCCGTCACTAATTGTAAAAACGTTTAACGGGGTACGACCTCATTAATTCTTTAAAAAATTAATAAAATTAATCAGACCCGTACGTAGGATAACATCCTGTCATTGTCCACTTATTTTTGGTCCTGCTTACACCATTCTTGCAAATCCATTCTATATTATTAGCGTACAGAGATGTCATCGGTGGTACGCGTACTTTTTCTATAGAAGTATTTTGTTCACGGCATTCATAATGGATGAGATTTTTGTATGGAATCGAATTGGATTCGTAATAGATAAACTCTTCATTTGTTGTAGATGGATTACTTTTTCATACCGTCGGAATGTACATACACAATATCAATCCTGGGTTTTTCACAACACTTTCTAAAGCCTCTGGATAAGCGGTAGCATTAACTTGAATTGGACGTTTAGGCAAAAAAAAAGTATCATAACATGACCTTTGCGGAGGGGTGTTCACAACTCCCAAAAACCATAACATTAATTTGAAATTTCGTATGCATAACCTTTGTAGGTTCTGAACATAGCCACCGTCTATCGATTAATTTTTTGAGTCTTGATCGCAATTTTTTATCATCCGACAAAAAACATGTTGCGCTCTTCTGCCGGTGCTTAAGCTTATTTAAACGATATTTTTCCTGTGACATATTCTCTGCTCACGAATTGGTACCGACATATGCGCATAACGTAGTACTTGTGGAGTAGATTTTTGTGAACGATTCGATGAACTAGGTCGTCAGACACTGGCAAAATCTCTTATTTACTTCGACGGATTTTCGTCAACACGTTCCTTATACTTTTTTCGTTTCACAACAGATTGTGTATCGCCATCGAATGCCTGGCCAATCAAGATGTTGGTTGAGTACGAATGATGACAAACAGTTTCACTTTTGGACAACGCCACATCCATCAGCTTATGGAAACGTAACGAAAATGATTAATTTTTTTTTTTAAAGCGATTGACAATGATGGCAATGAAAAATGGATTGTTTACAGCAATTTAAATTGAAAATAATGGTTGAGCAAGAAGTAAGCATAAAGAAAGAAGGTTATGTTATCAATGTGGTGGGTGGGATTACAAAGGAATTGTTGTATCAAAGTGATTGATAAAAATCGCAAAATGAGCTGGTGTTCGACGACCACCACCACCACCACCACAAAACCGCACCTCAAATTATTGCAGCTTGATTGCGGAAATTGTGTTACCACATCCATCGTCACCGTACCCGATTAATTCGAAGTTCTTAAACCATTTTGTTCAACAATTCCTTCATTCCATTCTATTAAAAAACACATTTTCTTATGTTTTATTTGCAATTTTGTTATTTAGTTGCCAACCCACAAATTATTATGGGGAAAATAAAAGAATAAAAAATTCATATTTTAATTCGATTAAAAGTTGTAAAAAGTAAATAATATTTCTTTTTCAGATTTTGTTCCGATAGAATTTTAAAACTTTTGCTAATATTTTCTATCACATTTTTTTATTTTTTGCCCCGATTTTTTTTGGATAAAACTAACCCATTATTTTCTCTTTTTTTTTATTTTCAGGTAAGTTAAATTATAATTTCCATAAATTTATTTGTGACTTGACTTTATAATTTTGTGATCAAAATATGTAATTGAGAATTGAAAAAATAACAAGACAGAAATTTTAAGGTAAGAATTTGTTACCGTCTCTTATTTTATTTATATTAATTTGAAAAGAAGAAGCCGGTGCTGGTGGTGTTGGTGCGTGCGATATATCGCCTATCGGACGGGCACGCACCATCGCATCTAAATATAATTTTTAATTTATTTCTTCCATCCATTGCAAATACACCAATTTTAATGGAGCTCTAGAGTTATTACATTGTGAATTGACATATGGTATCGTGCCCATTGATTAAGGGATATTTTGTGAAACATTATTTTTAACTAATTGAAATCAAATGGTGTGGGTGAAAAAAAGTTAATCCCAACAGTATCTTGAATAATTCTATAGTTCATACTGATGGGAGTATTTGATATGAGTGTGGTACTACTCATTACATTCAATTGCTAATAATTTAATTAATTGGTGATAGTAGCGATCAGAATCAATTGGATTATGTTTATGTTGGCTAAAACTTTTTCAGTGCTCCGTCGATCACATTGACAAAATGGGCATTCATTTTTATTTGGCAAGTAACGTTTCCATTGGAATCCATCATTTTTTGTTTTCAATAAATAGTGAGAACAAAATCGATGTGAAAAACTTTGGCCTGTTTCGGTCGCAACCTCAATATTGTCCCAATTGATTCTGTCGTCATAAGTCATTAGCTATTGTTATCTTAAGTTTTGGAATTTAGTCTACTTTTGGTGCCTCAGATATGTAAGTTGCCATAGCCGAAAATGCAAATCTTCAGAAATATTAGAATATCCAATGAATCCAATATGAATATGGCCGCAGTGCAGGAGAATAATGTTTACAGAGACTTGGCGAAGAGTTAATTAGGTATTAGGGGTGAGATGGGGGGAGGCGATAAACCGGAAATACTATTAATATATGGATTTCAGATTAGACATTTGTAATATGTAACACAAAGTAAAATTTGAAGCTATCTAGTATTTAAAATCAGTAGAAATGTTCATATCTAATAGTTGCGTGAATAGTTTCTAGTCCAGAAATAAAAGTCTGTTATTTTTGGCTTGGCAGGTACTGTTTTTTTATTCAATATAATGTCCCCACAATTCATATTTACAATTACTCTGCAGTGCTCCTCCAATAATTTTATCCAATCGCTGATGGAACGATTCCGGAAGCTTTGCAAAATACCCGTCTGCGTCGGCGGTGGCTTATATGCGGTCTCTTCACTCGACGAAAAATACTTTTTTCCCAGATTTTTGAAGAAGTACTAAGTCGTAACTGGAATCCAAATCTAGTGAATACACAATTCTTGTCATAAATCCTTGAATTTAGTAATGGTCAAAACATTTTCTGTGAACCGGTGAGCCATTGTATTGATGAAAACTGATGTTAAAAACAAACCGGGTCTTTTCTTACTAATTTTTTGCGTCCAATTTGATACCCAAACGGTTACAATAATATTGTGAGTTGATTGTTTTACTTTTCTGAAGATAATGCGATCAACAGAATTCATTTTGCATGCCAAAAAATTTTTTTGCCGTCGTCCGGCTTTAGTCCAAATTGTAAACGTTCTTATTTCAATATTCAATCATGCGGTGGCCGATCCAAGTCTCATCCATTGTTGGAAAAAACGACGCACAAAATCGATTTTATTCTCATTTTTAAAAACGATCCAACGATACCGTGCGCGCTGTCAAATATTCCTTTACGATTGAGTTTCGCACTTTTCCAAATAACTTTTTCACATTTCTAATAAACTTCATATGTAAATTGTGACGTACTCTTGTTCATCTCTGAGATGGCTGTAGGCATCAGCACGTATTTCACGCGTAGTCAATCAGTTAGATATTCTAACTAACTTATTTCATGTCTTTTTTGTTGCAATATTTTCGGATGTTGATGCAGTTTTTGAACGGCAGCCTAACGTGCGGGCGTTGGTTCGTGTTCAAGGCGTTTGTATTTAGTACTACTACTCCATGGCATTATAACCCAAGTGCGGTTTTAGTCTTTTCCAACACGCTTTTCCAATCTGACCTATCCGCAGCCGCAATGTCTGCCAATCCCGAATTTTAAGGAAATTTATATCACAATTTATTGCATTTAGCCATCTTGCCTTAGATCTTCCGGCTCTCCTTCTACCATCTGGTTTACTATTTAACAGTTTTTTTGGCACACGCTCCTCGTCCATGCGTAGGACGTGTCCAACAGCCATCGTCAATCTATTGATTTTGATTGTTTTGACAATCAATTTGGTTGACCTCGCACAACTTGTCCGATTCAAAATTGTATAGTCGCCGCTCCAACCATTTTTGTTCTTTGACGGCGGCACCAAGGGCGCTTGTACGACCCCATTTAAATTCAGTAAACCAATTTCTGAGGATCACATCAACATAAAATTATAGTCGCGTTCACAGGACATCTTCGGGCCAGTGAGTGAGTTAAAAGAGAAAAGTGTTGCATAATTAATTTCTTTTGATAAACTGTATATATTTCGTATTTGGGTGTGGGTGTGGGTGTGTGGTGTGTGTGGTGTGTGTATGGCTTTTAAGTGGGTTCCCCGGATACATAAATTTAAAGTACAATAATTTTTTTCGGAAAATATTCATTTCATTTACAAATTACTTTTAGGAATATTTAGTTGGAAATTATTTATGAAAAAATCAGATCGTTTTTTTTTAAGTTTTACTGTTCCAATTTCACCCACAACATTTTCAAATACGAAAATAAAATCCAATTTTTTCCAATTTGTTTTTTGGATTTTTTTTGTTTATTTTAATTTCATTATCTTTTTAACTTTCATAAAATAAAAATCGATAGCAACAACAAAACGCAAAAAAAATGGAAAAATAAAGAGAAGAAACATCTGAAAAAGTTATTTCATTAAATTTTCAAATAATAATTTCTATTCGAATTAAATCTTATGATTTTTTGATGTGAAAATAATGAAAGGAAAAAGGAAAATAAAAAAAAAGGAGTAAACAAGTTGAATGATGTGCGTGCGGGCTAATGAATAATAAATTAAATGCCTGATAATTTGATGGCGGGATGAGGGGATGGCGAGATGTTGATGTACTATGTGTACCATTATCCCAATCTCCCTACCCATCACCCTCCCCCCCAACTCTTTATATACACAAAATTATTGTTCTTAGCCAAAAAAACTTCAACACTTCTGATGTCAAACAAAATGACTTTTTAAACATCATATTTTCAAAATTCATACAATTTACGGGCTCAAAAATGAATGTGCGACGACCAAGGTCACGCGATGAGTTTTTATTAGAACAGCAATAAAATCGAATTTGTAATATTTATAAAGACAAAGTTAAAAGTTAAATAGAAAAATGTGATGGCATCGATTGTCCGAAAAATAATCGGAAATGGATTGGAAAAAAAAAGAAGAAAAACTGTGTCATGTTCTGCGGTGGCATGCGTTAGCCGTTGTGTGAACGGCGGTCGTTGTCTATTCGTTGGATGTTGTATACTGTCCATTTATTTTTATCATCAACTTTTGCTGTCGCTATTTTTAGAAAACACTTACAATTATCATACCATTCAATAGGCCAATGTTATAATAGGCTTGGAATAAAATCCTTACGGATACGAAATGAGCATTGTATTGAATTTAGACATCCTCAATTCAATTTAATTCTAGGGATGGTTCCAGTGACTGCCACTCAAAGAATTCTTGCTCTCTCTCTCTGTCTCTGCGTCAATTAAATTGCTAATTCCACATAAAAGCTTATTTTTTGGATAAACAATTGTGTTCATAAACGATTTTAAGTCATCTAATGCCTTATATTTTTATTATTACACTGAAGCAAAAATATGTTTTAAAACTTTGACAGTTTTTTTTAGGATTAGTTTCACAACACAAATAAATCAATGGATGACATTGCGCCGTTTTTTTTTTCGGACACACCGTCTGCCATATAATTTATTATTATAATATTTACTTATAATGAATTTAATGAAAAAGTAGACATTACCCAACCAAATAGGGTTATGGTATCTGTGTGTGTGTGTGTGTGTATGTGTGTGTTGAAATTGCTGAAAGTTATTAAATTTAAAAACACTATTCGTACTATTTCGTTAACGCAGAAGTTAAGAAGAAGTCTTGAGTAGTTAGTAGCACTTTGTACATCATGTTTTACTTACTTAATTATGCCATGGCATTACAGAGGCGAGGCGCGGTTTTAGCCTTCTCCAACTTGATCTATATCTGCAGTAGCAACATCTTCCAATCCCGAATTTTTAGCGATCTTTATATCACAGTTTACTCGGCATCTATCCATCTTGCCTTAGGTCTTCCGCGCATCTCTCCTTCTATCTTCTGGATTACCATTCCACTAGTTTTTGTCGACACACACTCCTCCACCATGCACGTAATACGTGTTCAATAGCCATCTTTTTGTCTATTGATTTTGATTGTTTTGACAATCAATTTGGTTGACCGCGTACAACTTGTCCGATTCAAAATTGTATCGTCGCCCCTCCAACCATTCTGTTCTTTGACGCTATCACCACGTAGTACCTTTTGTTCCAAAATCCAAAATAATTGTTCTTGATTCTGTGTCCAAAACCGTCGTCCATTTAGTGTCTTACCGTGTATTTCTATGATGTGAAAATTACAGAGATGCGAAGAAAAAAACCAATCAAATTGAATGAATTTTTGTGGAACGTCGACAGTGTATCGTTAACATCGATGTTACACCACATAGCTCTTGATTCGTCCGTGTCACTGTGTAAATGTTATATATGCGTTATGGAGATTGATCATCACAACACCATTCCTTATGAGAGCAATCGAAATTGATTCGTAAAAATCAAAAAGTAACAATTCAACGAAGAGCACTTTTATTTTTTGATAGCAATTTGATAGCAATTTAAATAAATATCTTGTAAATTTGGCTATAAATAAGACATCAATCTATTTGTCTGGACGTTTTCATAACGATGGAAGTGCTTTACACGATGTGTCATCATGATCTGATACAGTAACAACTGGTGAATAAGGTGGATGTTTGTAAAGCATGCCATTCAAGTGTGTTTCCAGTGTTTCTGTGACCGGTTTTAGAACAACCAAAATAGCCACGGTTTCATGTTTGTTAAACAATTATGTTCATTTTGTCATCATTGCACGTGTTCAACAAATTTTTCCTGTGATTTTCCACATTCTTTGTCCTTATAAAAAAAAAAACCATCACTTTTAAAAAACACATTTTCTGCACAACATTCATGTAAAGCAACTGAGTTCACTTATAAGGTTTGACAACAAATTCGATTCGAATAACAACAAAACTGCCCGCAAATCAAGTTTTTTCCCATACAAAGTTATGAGATTTTTAATATAAATATGTTTTAACACGTAACACCCTAAAGATGGAATAAAGATATTAAAATACATCGCTACGTCGCACCATTTTACCAGTAAAATTAATTAAACTCAAAACAGTACCCAATTGTTGTGGTGCCATTCCATGTCAAGCTACTGTCAAGTGGTGGATAAATAATAATAATAATAATAAATAATAAAATAATAATGCTTTGAAAATGTGTGAAAGAAAAAAAAATTGGTGTGAAAAATTCCTTTCATAAAATTATTTCTATTTGAAAAATATTTGCAAAAAAACCCTTTTAGATTTTTGCCTCCTTTTTGTTATCATATTTTTGTTATCATATTTTTTTATGATGCTTTTTTATGTTTTATTTTCGATTTCGTGTACCTTTTTTTTCATTTTCTTCTTGCAGCAGAATTTCTTTTGGCTTCTCTGCTTTCTTCGTGTACAATTTCAACCCTTAAACACCCCCCCAACACATCATATCAGTTAAAAAGGCGCGAGAATAAAATAAATAAAAAAATTTCTCTCATTCCACCCTTGACAGCGCGCTTGATGAAATGATGAAAAATGTAAATATATAAGGAATGGAATTTACTGACAAATTCAAAATATGTTCGTATTTAATAGTGAACTGATGAAATTAAAAACGTATGGACTTTATTACCGAAAATGGTAGAAAAGCTGGTGTTATTATGCGAAAATATTTCTGTTATTTTATCATGTGTTGGTGGTGGGTGTGTGTGTGTATGTGTGTGTGTGTGACATTCAACACCAACATTTCTATTATATTTTTCTTATTGTGTACAATGTTCATTTAAATACACCAACTTTTAGCAGACTATGAATTTTTTAAGCCGTTTATGAAACTCAAATTGTTACATTAACTACGCCAAGGGTAGAGATGTTCAGTTTTTGTAAAACTTTACACCATCATTTTTTTGTCTACAATTAATTTGCTTATTTTAATCTCGTTAATTGCGGGTAATAGACGTCCTAGGTTAACTTAATAATGAACAGAACATTTTCCATTCCTTAAAAAAAAACCATAGGCATCACCTTTGGCTTTGCAAACTGTTTGCCATTGTTTTACAATGTATTAACTAATAAGTTTTTCATCGCCAACAATCGATCGTTTCCATTAAACGTTAATTGTTTTCAAATCGTAATTTGATCCATGGAATTAGTGGAATTAGTTCATTGTTAACACGTTAATGGCCACGATAATATCAGAAAAATTTTCACATGGGCCATGGTAACTTTATTAGATCGCGTACGTCAGACATATATGTCTGACATGGCTCATGTAGAACTTCTTAGCGGCGTCAGACACATATGACTGACATGGCGATTAACGTGTTAATTTTAAAAAATTAATGCTCTATCTCAGTTTTATTAAGTGCAATGGTTTTTTGTTGGTGTCTGTTCATCCAAAAACTGTTTGGTCGTCCCGAACGAGATTCCAATGGGACATTAACGTTTCGCCGACAGATGTAAAATGCATGTCTTTGCTGTTATACTTCGGCTAAAGTATCGTTACACGGCAAACAGCACATTTATTTTAATTGGGGCCGGTTTTTTTTTTTTTTTATGTTCCCCATTGTCGTAGTTAAATTTTGTAAATTGTATGGAAATCATAAAAATTTAAAAATTCATTCATACGATTTTTATTAATTCATTTACAATGTCGCCACACTCTACCCTACACCCACATACATCTCCTTTTTTACTTGAACATACATTTTATACATTTTATTTAATATATTGTATCTTCTGATAATGATTTGATGTTATAATATGCTAATTATAACTTTTATATCTTAATTAATTTTAAGCGTGTCATACCCGTCAAAAGAATGAACGCATTTTCATTCAAAAATATATATAAATATATATACGGTTTTTGGCTAATAATAATGTTAACGCATACACACACACACACACACACACACACACAAATTAATTTACTGTTATCTTATAATTTTATGTTATACTTAACTGTAAACTCATATTTGTAACTGTATTTGATTTATTTGAAAGAGTTATAAAGTTAATGGAAATTTAAATTTAACCAGTAATGTAATGATGAAGTTAGTAAATTTAAAAGGGTGAACGGGGTCTTCAATTCAATTCCAAACCGAAAATATTGTTAAATACAATTCTGAATGTGGCTGGTAACACGTTTGTTGAAATAATACGGTTATGCAATACGGTTAGACTATGGCAGTATACAGACAATTTCTTCAATTTTGCTAATTATGTCGATAATAAATTGTATAGTTGATAGTGATAGATTCGGCAAACACAATGCTCGTCGAACAGTGTGAGTGGAAGAGTGACCAAATAAAAATACGGTTGAGATTTGGTTGACATTTGTGTGTCTGTTCGGCCATCCATAATGTATACGTCAGATGTTGTTCCATTAAATTATCACTTGCTTGCGGTACATTTTTATTATAATAAAATTGTGTTCATTAACGAGACAAAAAGTGACGCATAACCTGTTTTTCGGTGCACACTTTGCATCGGCCCCCTTCTAAATCCATTGTTTGCGATAGATATCTTATTTCGGGGTTATGAATCACAACAAATAATAATAATCTTTTGGAATTACGTTTTGGTTAAATAAAGTCAAAAGCTGCTCATCGAACTGTCGGTGTGATAACACTTTTCCGAAACAAAAAAAAAAAAAAAACGATAATGAATTGCACTTGCACGAACCTGTAATTCACCGATGTTCTGAAAAATACACAAAAATGAACTTATTCGATTGCTTGTAAATAATATTCCAATGGTAACCGTAAAAATGTGTTGTAGTCATAGAAAATACAATATATCAAACAACGCTCGTATATTTTGTAAATAATATTTTGTTGCCTCTATTCGTAGACGGTACTGTTATTCAGGGGGGGGGGGGGGGGGGGGGGCGTTGGATGGAATATTTTCCTCTTACCGAAAGGTTTAACTGTATTTTTTTTTATTTTTTACCTTTATTAATTACGTGTATAATTTTTACGTTTAATTTTCATACATTCATTTCCTCCCTAATTGCCCACAATAATTAAATTATTTTGATTATTATTTTTTGCCATAATATTCATTGGATTTGCTACCGCATCTCTAATCATTTCTATTTTAAATAAACACGATGTGTGCTGCAGATCCCAAACCCCATCCCTCCCCCCCCCCCCCCCCCCCCCCCCGCACCACTCAAGATAATTAATATTTTATTTTTAACATAAATTATTAAAATTCCTTTTAATAATTATGCCAATTTTTTTGGTTTTTTTTTCCCTATTTTCATTGGTTGGTTATTCATTTCGTTTGTGGCTTATCTCGTCATAATTGCAATTAAATGCCATTCCATAATATTTTATAAATAATACAATTTAAAACCCACATTTTCACGGGGAAAAAAAAAAAAAAAACGACAGAAGAAACTAAACCAAAAAATGAATACAACAACAACAACACAATAAAATTCCATCTTTAACCTTTACACAATTTAATAATCCTCCTGTATTAATTTATAATTTATATATTGCGTTTTTGTTGAGAGCAGGGATTACCAAAAATGAAAAAAAAAAAACATAAATAAAATATGGTTTTAAAATAAATTTATGTTTCCAACGCAAAAAATATTATTTTGTGTGTGTGTGTGTGTGTGTGTGTGTGTGTGTGTGTGTGTGTATATTTTTGCGTTCTTTATTTTTCTTTTCAATTATCAAAATAACCGCAAATTCTATAATTCCCTTTTTATTAAATAAATTTCAAAACGATTTAAACAATTAAAAATGTTCATACAAAATTATAATGTTTTGTTACACACACACACACACACACACACATAAATAATATATAACCCCATAACGTGTGTGTGTGTGTGTGTGTGTTTAACATTTCCATTTGCTTAATGTGTTTAAAATACCGTAAATGTCATTTAAAAAGTAAAATGTTAACGGGACCAGAGTCGCACGATGTGTATTGTTAAATAAAAAACCAGTTACTGAAATGTAGTTTTGGAAAAGAAAGAAATTTTTAATTTAATAATAAAATGGTCAATGGTAAAAATGGTGACACCGATGAGAAATTCTATTATCGTACAATTTTCCCAAATTAATTATGCCTATGGTTTTTTTGGCAAATCCCGAACGAATAACGTTTCCATGTACACCAATAAAATGGAGTAATTAATCCACAAAAAAAAACCATTGTACCACTTGACACACATACCTTTGATACCTTTGGCATCATATAAATGAGAATTTGTTTAGATTTTTAACTTTATCCGGTGACCACCTAATTTTGAAGCGATTGTGCTGCAAACTTTCAAACTTTCACTTTTACTTAATTTACGGCCCATAAAAGGTATCAAAAACCCAGATGCTGTTTTCACACCTTCTCCAACCCCATCTGGCTGCAGCCTTAATACCGTCCGTACCATGTTAAATTTTTGTCTACACGATGCTACTAAACATTTAGTAGCATTCGATCGGATACGTGTGCCACTTTTGGTGATTTTTTGTTCGTTAGTCTTCATATTTTCAATCATTTTTTTCTGTGCTATGACCGGGCATATTGTTGGCTGGGGTGGTTATGGTTATTGATAAGGCAAAAAAACAAGGCAATGTATAAAGTGTTTTGGAAACATATGGCTAACATGTGTGTAGTCAGGGTTTGTTAGTAAATCGCTGGCCCAATATAATTAAAAGTGGGAAAATAAAGTATTGAGCCTAGGTGTTGGATTAAAATTTTGATGGTGATATTCCAAATTGTATTTTGTATATTTTTGAGGGTGCTGGTGTTGTTGCTGGTTGTTGGTAGTCATTTATGTCAAAAACTTATCAAAAAACTGGTCGATATCCAGAAACTATTGCTTTTGTCCATGTCCACCTTATTACTAATTTGATTAACTCCGCATCCGACGCACTTCAGTTCAGTTATATTCGTAAAGGTGTTCCTCTGTTCTACCAAATTAATTGTTTGGAATTAGTTTATAGTCAAAAAATCAAGGTTTCAGTATTCATTTTTCGAATACATCTGATCTGGAAAATTATCTGGTCGAAGTTAAACATGTAAGTGATATAATAAAGTCAAAGAATTTTCCGGTACTATCCTTCACAACTTACCGCCAATCATGCGTCACATAATACGTTGATTTCGTTGCATATTGTTTTTGTTTTTTTGTATCTGATGGGCGATCCGGTGAATCGCTTAATAGGAAAATACGTATCTAAAATTGTGATTACATTGAATTCTCGTATGAAACAGTTTCAAAGATGTTCGCATTGCATTTTCCTTTTTTTCTTGGTAAACTCTGAATAGATTCATTTTAAATGGTTTTCTTTGTCAGTTGCGCCAGGACACCTGGTTTGTTGCCACATCGTTTCCGTAACTTTCGTTTTTTTTTCAATTGTTTTCTTACACACGTCTGTGCGGAGTACGAGTACAATACATAGTCCAATATAACTGTTTATTCTTTAGACTTGTTATTTCACATTCTTTCACAGCAAGGTATAAATATTTTTTGACATATGCTTTTGGTGCTTATACGCTTGATCCCAATACATGCATTTCAGTAATGTTGACAGTTTATCTAAATAAACTTATCAAATTTATATTTTACCCTAATCTACGCCACCCCCCCGGCCGCCTTCTCATCTCCCCCTACCTAAAATCTGTTAATGTATCCTTGTACAAAATTTATACAAATACAAATTTATAATTTTCAAAATTTTGACGAAATCTTATATGCTTTTAATATGAAGAAAATGTATAAAATTATAAATGGATGTTGTAGATGTTGTTGTTGTTGTTGTTTTTGTTTTTCTTGTTGTGTGTTGATGCCACAAATTTAAATTACATATTAATTTTCACTTAATGTATGTAATTTACGAACAACGTTAACATAAATATACCTATATTAAATTTCATTAACCGCATGTGTTATAATATAATAATAATGTATAGGCTCCAGAACACACACACACACACACACATATGTGTATCTAATATACGAGTGTAAGCATCAACAATCAAACTTAATAAAATAAAATAAAATAAAAAAATCCTTTCACCCACATCCTTCATTTCAGTGCACGTCACCAAAACAAAAACACCCTTCCATAACTCGTTCCACTTCACATACATATCATTTATTTATGTTTTAAAAATGGAATGTTAAAAAATAAACATATTCTAACACACATACAAACGCACACATACACACACACACACACACACACACACAACAGATAAATAAGAAACAAAGAAAATTGTGGCATAAAAACATGAAACCCTTAAATTTTCATTTGAATAAATAGAAGGAATTTTTGTGTTTCTTAATTTATATTTTAAAAAAGGCTGAATTTTGTTGTGTTTGACGCAAACAGCGATAAGAAAAAAAAAGTAAAAACAGAGTACAATTCACAGTGTTGCCGCATAGAATTAAATCCAGTAAATTTATTTGAAATTTGATTGACACTTCTACGACCTAAACACAGAGTCGTCGACTAAAAAAATGTATTTTTACTATTTGTTTTCCAGTTTTGCTGACAAGTTAATGTTTTAATAATCTATTACGGAACCAGCGTAGCCAGTTGGTAACGCAAAATTTGTATGGTCACATTTTTTTCCTCTCTCTCTCTCTCTCTCTCTCTCTCTCTCAACATTTGTTAATCCAAACAGATTAGAACGAAATGTAATTTCGTTGTTTTAATAAAAGTATTTTCATATTGTCAGAGACTAATTGTCTAAAATGGAGTTGCGTAAAGTGTTAATCAAATTGGCGTGGTCCTATGAATAGATAAAAATACACAAAATATTTCAATTTCATTAGTTCACCACAACATCTTTGTTTGGCATTGGTCGAGCAACTCTCACATCTTTTGTATTGCAATTGAATGCTGTTGCCACAATCCTAATTCTATCGCTACTTTATCAAGCCGACTATCAACTAGTCACCGGCAACTGCAAAGCAGATAGAACACATGGAATTAGAAAGACTTTCAAGTGACTCACTAGACACCAGCGATCAGAATTAGTGACTGTACTTTTGTAATTTTGTCTAAAATTTTGTAAAATAAATTTTGAACACATTTGCCCCCCTCCTCCCCCCCCCTCACAGCTTCGTTAGTATTAAGTTGTTGAATTATGTGCCACGACGATTTAGTGCTTTCACCAGAGGACGCAAACATTTAAAATAGTGCGTTATTTATTTATCCGTTTAACTTGACATTTTTTTTTACTATAGTTTTCGTACATAAATTCTAATTTATTTGTGGACATAGGTGTAACAGTACAGCCAGTACCATATCGTAAGTGACACTGCTCTCCCATAGTTTACAATGGATTGCATTAGAGTTGCGTTGGGTTTTCATTATCGAACAAAATCCCACTGGCAACTTTTTAATAGTTTAAATCCAGAAAACATATGAAAACTGTGCGTATTTTTTTTTCGAAACGGCTCACAGACTATTACGAGACCAACAACTGAATTATTTATGTGGTACCTAAAATTTTTAATATTTTAATGTATCACATAATTTAACATATTTTTGTTAATTCTATAGCAAAATAATGGGAGTCTGTGACATCATTGGCCTCACCAATTCGTTATTTATATTTACGATGGTGTGTGATTGATGTCATACAGTCAATAATTTAATGCATTTTAGAATAGAAAATAGAAAATAGATTAATGCGGACCTCGAGGACCGTTCGATAGTTTACGTACAATAGTGCAACAGTGCCGAACAACTTTAGGTTGATAATTAATGTTTGTAAACGTCATGAAAGGAGACATAATTCTGTTATCAAACCATAAGCAAAGAATGGCCAAGTGATTCATTAGAATTTGTATTTCGTTCCAATCAGATTCGGAGGATAGTTTTTGTTAATTTGCATATGAGAATTGAATTGAAGAAGTTGAATGGAGTATTCCATGTAGACCGCATACGTGGACAGGTTTATATCTCAATTACACAATTTAAATTTTTTTTTGGACTCTTTTGGCAACTGGGTGACCCTGTTGAAAATATAGTTTTTACCATTTATAGTTTTTTTTAATTTGTAATGTAACGCATAAAAAAAGGGTTCAACAGACAAAAAGCAATTAAAAACAGTGACGACGCAGCCAAATTAAGAACACAAAACGTAATAAAATGATGATAGTATTTTTAATTGAATTGGAAAGTTATTTCTGTTGTTGTTGTTGTTGTTGTTGTTGTTGTTGTTGTTGTTGCACAGGGTAATATAAAAGATATGTAGTTTGTTTGATCGCATAGATGGATTTAATCAAATTCTAAAATTGGGGAAAAAAATAAATAGTTTTGTAATATGTTATGTTGAAAATGCATTCAATTGGAATGAACCCCGGATATGTTTGAAATAAGAGAAAAATGAAAATGAAAATGAAAAAATAGAAAAGAAAAAACGACAAGATATTTACATTTTATAAATGATAAATATTTGAGATATCTCTTCCTTTTGTGGTGGTTTGGTTTGGTCCAGCAATTTTTTATTTACATATTTTATTTACACCATCTGCTCTTCTCGCCGCCCGCAATCCCATGCGGAAGGATAGGCATACAAACTAATAGTTTATATATGTATAAGTTTTATTATATGATTCCATTTCTACGTATGTGAGTCGTCGTCGCCTATATTGTGTCCAAGAAAAAAAAAAACAAATACAAAAATGTGTCCAACAAATAAATTTAATTCCATATTAAAGGAATTTTATCCTTTTTTTATTTACTTTTTCTGAATTTTACAGTTTGTGGCCAAAAGTAGTGGCAGGCATTTTAATTTAATTTTTTAATTTCACCGTACGTTTAACAGTACGTTCTATTTCTTTAGTTCGATAAGTAGTTTTACGATAAAATGTGTGTGTGGGAAAAAAAAAAGTTTCTAAACATTTGGAAACCCTGGGTCATGGTCGTTCATTTTGCTGAAACGATAGCTTGATTATTTTAAAATTTCAGAACCGTAGTTCAGTGTGGTCCGGCATAGAAGATGAGTAAAAAACCCCAGCCAATCACAGCAATAGGGAAAAATGGTGAATGTTTTTACAACAATCATTAATTGAATATATGCCCTACTTGCTGACACCCTCAAATGACTGATGTCGGAATGGTTACAATAGAAATATATGACATGAGATTAGTAGTCATTTTAAAGTTATCAATTTGAAAGTACTAGTAAATTTAACACTTCGCATTGACTACATAACAAACAAATTTTCAAATTTAAAACCCATCGCGCACCCACTGCCATATAAAATGCTAACAGTCTCCTCATTGGAATAATGAACGCCATCGATTATCTTAAAAGTTTGAACAGTAATGTTTACATTTTATTAATTTATTTTGTGGGGTGGGGTGGGCGGGTCTCCTCTGTTAATCAACAATTCTCAGTTACCATTTCGATAGTATCACTTAGTGTCCACTCCCTTTAAAATCTGCATTTAATCTTATTACCACTCTTGCTGCGGTCTACCCATACGATCCAAATAATAACAAAGGAAATCATAAATCAAAAATTATAGTTACTAATTACATCCTCTGGTTGACAGTGAAAACGAGCTTCGCTAATCGGAGAGCCTATTTCACCCGCTACTATAGTAAAGTGTATCGCAATATAAAATCTCTATCGATATTGTTAAGTGCCAGTGATAATAAATACGGTGGCTTCGAACGACTTGAAACACAGTTGCATTTATGAGAATTTTCAATAAATTATACCGTTATTTTCCTTCGTCAAAATCAAACCCCACCCAACAATCTCTATTGTCTCGCCTCACATCCAAATCGCGGAAAAGACAAAGTTGTGCTTCTACTTAAAGGCCCATGCTTCAAAATATTAAAATTCTAGAATTCAGTTGTGTGTGTGTGTGTGTGTGTGGGCGAGATTAAATTGTCTAATTTAATAAATTTTCAATAAAAATATTTTCAAAATTATTTGATGATCGATATATCACTCGTGCGCGTCATACCGACTTGAAAAATCTTACAGAAATTTATACAAATATTGTATGAATGTCAGTGCCGTTTCTCTAGCAATTTGTTTTTAAGAGGGGGGGGGGGGGGGGAGGAAGGTTTGGAAAAATATGGTATGTATAAATGTCGCCATACAAATGCACGATCTACACAAAATTGGAAAACTTTAACCACTTTTTCATCATCATTTATTTCTGTCACGGCTAAGGGAAGCATATCGCTATCTAAAAAAATCTACACATTTTACTACGGATTTTTTCTCTGCACAAAACATTGACAAACACAGTTCTGGTCAATGTAACTACTGGACATTTGTATCATCCTATTGATCACAAAGGAATTAATTGTTATGTTCTTTACACCCATAATTTAAATGTAACCAATTCATTTACATCTTCAAATCGGAATTTTCAGCTACCGCCAGATTGGTTGTAAATCGTCTACAGCTCCGTCACTACCGCAACACTGTAGCACTACTAGTCTATATAAACTGATTTTAATATGAGTAGCACCATCGACACCTTTATGCTAACCACCACCAAAATCGAACCAAATTGTTTTGATCATATGTCTGATGCATATGGTATCGTTTTTTGAAGTTGAGGCTACCCGTGGTGGCCGATATATGGAGACTGGAACTCCCAATAGAAGAAAATGCAAATCTTCAGAAATATTACGATATCCACTGAATGTATATGTGAATGTCTAATCACCCATAAAAAAATAATAGTATTTTGAAAACAACTATCTTTCATTAATTACAGTACAATTGGTAAATTGTTATATACTCCCGATGCGGACTAATTTACCAAATTTGGCTGTAATGAAAGAGGTTTATTACATAAGGCTCCACTTGGAGCAAAATATGACTTATGAAGGAAAAAAATGTTTACCGAGACTTGGTTAAGTTTTAATTAGGGGTGGGCTTGGAAAGTGGCAGCGGGAATAGTTTTAATACAAAAATTTTGGATTAGATTTCTCATACCAAAAGATTATTTAGGCCATAAGGTACAATCAATAAATTCACAATGTTCACCCCCCCCAACCACAATATCATTGCTAATACTTTTCAATACAACAATTCCTATAGAAACAAACCGACAATTGACAGTTTTTTTGGTCATAAAATATGTGTACTAAAAATGTGTACGCCTTTAATTAGTTGAATTGTAATTAAGATCAGGCACTGCACAGCCGTACGAAACGGGACGCCACTGATACCTATACATTCATATATATATATTTCATATATATAGATACAGTTATATTTATGTTATATGCTATTTATTATATATGTATTTCAAACAACCTGTGTAAAATTTATATATATTTCAAGAATTACATAATATAAATTTTCCTAATTTCTGCAAATTAGAATTGTTGATGTAAAAGGGGTTAATATAAAATTGAAATATATATATATATTTATGTATTAATATTATTATATTATATATACACACACACACACACACAGAGAAGAAAGATGTGAAAAACAACCCTTCACCGGTATAATTTCTGTGTATTATTAATATTTATTAATATAACGGTACATAAATTGTAGTATAATAAATAGATGTATACAATATTTGTAACGGTATATAATATATAAGAGACAATGCAAACAGTCATGCCTGCCATTGAGCCGTTTGCATTTGGAAACATTTTTGTATCCCATTGCTTTGGTATTTGACAAAAAAAACATTCGTTATTATAACGAAACTATAATAATTGAACGTAAAATATTTATAAAATTATGATTGTGTGTGCGCCGACTAAGTGGTACTGTTTTTTTTGCAAATTTTTCCAAAAGTTCAAAATTAATACTATAATCGTGTATAGACGACGGCGGCGGCGGTGGTGGTCATTTGTGATATTGATAATTGTGTGACTATCAACGCAATTTAATGTGTACAAAAAAAAAAAAACTGGTATATCTAATTAATAAAAATTTGATGCGCATTAATCGAGGTACGAATGTATTGTGTATTGTGTATTGTATTTATTACAAAATATATGCGAATAGAGGAAAGTGAGGCATCATATTCTGCGTAAACGAAACAATATTACTAATTTTTCAATATTTCAATTTTACAAAGCGATATCCTGATACATATAATAGTCAGCTTACTTGCATATACGACACATTGTTCTGGTCGCAACCATACAGAACCTCTCAACACACATTATTATAAATAATCTAATTTGGACATATCTACCCCCAGAAGTTTAAATGCAGCAAATCACGTTACTCGTACGAGTCCAAGTTGAGCATATTATGGCATCTACTACAAACATTTCATTACAGCCAAGTCGGTAAATTATTGCATGGCAAGGATGTACACAACAATTCACCAATTGTAGTGGCATTGTCGAGGAAAGATAGATGTTTTTATAATTCTAAATTATTTCTATGATCACCCAGTTCAATATTTTTGTATGTTAATGAATGGGAAAGTTACACATAATTCATAATTTTATTCGAATAATATTAACTTATGGTTGTTTAACACCTCAGATAAATGTAATAAATTATCAAAAAAAAAAAAGAATTAAGAATCATCCGAGTAATTTCGTGTTTTAAAAAAAGAAAAATTTGCAGAAGTTCATTCAGATGTGTAGTAACATCAACAGAATTGTCTAGAGTATCAATTTTGCAGAAACTGCTTAGGTAAAATACCATTCTAAAATCAGTTTAGTATATTTTCTGCTAATCATCAATGAATCAGGCGAATGAAATTAAAAATTAAAATCTCTTTTGTTTTGTCTTATTCATTTCGCTATGAAAATTATAAATTATCTGGTCACCCTATTTTTTATACTGTTACTTTTTAGTTTGCTAATTATCATAACAAATTAATTCATATAATAATAGGTGACTCAACGAAGCGATGAGACTGATAAGCAAAGAAGCAAGCAATGAAATTACAAAAAAACCACCCCGAACACATCACATCACATCACAATCACCAAAACAAAATAATTTTAAAAACGCTTCAAACGTATTGTCGGATTGTATGACAAAAGTATCGGATGGTGGTGCAGAAAATTTAGTTACGTTGTTTTCTTGTTACGAACTCTCCAGCAAACAGCATTCCTCAAATATATTTTGTGGTAAATAACTTATAATTATAGGTAATTCGGACACATGAGACACATGTGACAAGCATTGGAATAGATTTTCGGTTAATTTAAAAAGGGAGTTGTGCTAATATTATGTCTAACATAATGGTACATTAAAATTTGGTTGGAGGGCTTTTGTTTCGCGGTATTTTCCTATTATAATTTTATGAAATACAAAGCACACACACATATTTAAATTATATTAAAGTAATAATCTTATCGCTTTTGCGGGAAAGTCTCCGGCAAAACTCCGCCAACCGATTTCTATACTTATTACTTACTCAATCCATGGCATTATAATGCAGGTGTTGTTTTAATTTTGTTCAACACGTTTATCCAACCTGACCCATCTGCAGCCGCACGCAATTATCTTCCAATACCGAATTTTAAAGATATTTATATTTATTACATTTAGCCATCTTGTCTCTTAGGTATTTCGCGCGTCTCTCCTTCTAACCATCTGGATTACTATTCAACCGGTTTTTTCGGCACACACTCCTCTTTCAATACGTGTCCTACAGCCATCTTAATCTTGATTGATTTTGATTGATGTTGATAACATTTGGTGGACCATACCGTTTGTCTAATTTAAAATTGTTTGATCGTTTCAAACCATTCCACAAATTTTTTTTTATTTTCTAGTAATACAAGAGATTTACTCGAAGAATTCATTGCAATAAAAATGTGGTTACAGTATTTTTTTTTTTGTCAGGAAATGTTATTGATATCGATTTATATGAAAATATTCTGGGAATAAAATTTAACCGTTAAGAAATTAAATGCTTAAGTTGCATAATTAATATAGCTTTATTGGATTTTATGTAAACTTTCAGTAATAATAGGTACCAGATATGAACAGATATGGCCATACAAATGGATACTGAAGTGAAAATTTCAGGAAAAATAATGGGAGTTGAAATAAACGAATAGATACGTGTTTGTAATGTACATTTATAAATATATTTTTTATAGATTAACAATGTATTTATACAAAATTATTTATAATTTTTTTGCATATGGTACTTCTCCCAACAGTCCCCTATGTGAATACCACGTTTTTTTAGTACAAGTATCGCAATAATTACGTGTTTTCCGTCTTCCTGCCGGCGTTTTTCTATCCGGCCAAACAACACAATCTTTTTTTTGTACCTGTACTTTATTTAAAAACTGTATACTTCAGATAAGAGAACATTTATTACGTCATGCCGCTTGTATGGCGACATTCGATTTTTTTTAGAATACTTGCAATGTCGCGAGTATGGCAGCATTCGTTCGCTAAGCGTTAAAAAACTACCTAGAAAACAAACAGATATCTAATCATAATTGCGTTGTGGATCACCAATTATATATAGATAGGTTCCGATATACATTAAAAATGAAAGTATCTAGCCGCAGTGATCCAATTCTTAATACAACAATCAATCGGTTTTTTTCTTTTTTTGTTTCTGTTGTTGTTACAAAACCTCAATTAATTCATATGGCTAAGTCGTAAACGTTCCTGGAATGCGTAAAACTTACAAAATACTTATTATTAACACCCTAATTTCTATCCTATCTATACCACCATTTGACATTATCATTTCGACTGCATTTTAAAATGGTTCCTTTTTTCAATTTTATTCATTTTATTTATTGTTTTGTGACAAGTATTTTTAATAAGTAAATAGTTAAGTTCGGGTGCAAATAGTGTTCCAATTTTAACATATTATGACAAGTGGGCCTCACTGTTCCCTATACTTATTATAATATAATAACGGTATATATATTTATTTATACTTGAATGATATACATTACAAAATGTTGACTGTTGAGTGGATGGATATCATTATAAAATATAGTTGATGTTGATGCGTTATTGCTGTTGTTGTTGTTGTTGTTGTTGTGACGTTATTACAATATTTTGACTTTTTAATCAAATTTATTATCCCTTTTTATTTATTCATTTTTTATTTTCTGTTTAGTTTTTTCGCTTTTTTTTTTATCTTATGTTTTTATCTTATGTTTTGTTTTTCCTGTTTCTGTTTTCCACTTATAAATTTTAAAGATTATTATTATTATTATTATGAATTTATTTTTCTTCTCTCAAATATATTTTATTGCCTCGAAAATCTAAATAAATTATTATCTTATAATTGTAACGTAAAAATATACCACCTACACACAAATGAACACACACACACACAAACACACAAACACACAGAAAAAAAAGAAAATGGGAAACAAAAAAAAAATTAATAGAAACAAATTTGATGAAATATTGAAATTATCTTTTTCCGTTTTTTTTGTTCGTTCGAAAATTTTTATTCCATCCATTCGTTATCGAAATAACGTATAATTTTTCAGTTTCATTTTATTGTAGTTGTGTTGTTGTTGTTGTTGTTTTTTTTTTTTTTATTATTATTATACATTTAATGAATGGAAATACCCGAGGGAGATAATTTATTTGCGAATAAATAATAAGAACAATTACATTTATTAAATATTCAAATATTTATTCATAAATATTCTGCTGTGTTCTTATACGTGAATAAATTTGTACGGCTATGCGTAGCAAAAAAAAATGTAAATACACACACACACACACACACACACAGTTAAATACAGAGGGTAGATGCGAGAGGGATTGGATGATCTATTTTAAAGTTACCTATTTTTATTATAGGAATATGATTTAATAAGGAAAAAAAAAAACTTTTTAGTAGATACATAAGAATTGTACAAATAAATTGTTGGGGTGCACACTAATAAATCGCACTTTCAATTCACATATCGATAACGTCTGATGACATTTTGACATACGTAGGATTTTATTGTTGAATATATATATTGGAAAATCTAAATGATTAATTTCCGGTCGCCAATTAAATCGAAGGGGCACAAGTTAATCCTCGAAATGTTTGGTTTCAGTAATGAAAATCAAAAACATTCACATAAATATAGTGTTTTAATAGTGTGGCGCCCCGATGCTTCCAAGAAGGTGCACCAAGCACTAAAATAAAGAGATTTTTTTAATCAAATGAATTTTGTATAGCCACCCATCCACCACCTTGACACCACAACCTTCTATCGACAATTGTCACACAGTGTTCGTACCGCCTTTAACAAAATACTAGTGAGCAAAGCTCAGAACGAATGAATATCGTATACAAATACATCGTAATGCATTATGTTAACCTCTTCAGTAGCCGCCACGATAGCGCTACGAGCCAGTGCGAACACAAAATTACGATTTCGTTACACAATGCCATTTTATTTAATGTGGCAATAAATTTGCTTAACACCAACGATCATCTTATTGGTTTCTTGTTGAGGGGTCATCAATACATATTACTATTTTTTAATTAATATCAATTGCTATAACCTCCAAAATTGAAAAATTGTGGTAATTGCACGATACCCGATGAGGGGAGATAGCCAGAAAGGAACCGCGTCCATATACCAGTAATTTATCGATGGAGGTAGTAGCTCACAACCGTTCAATCCTACACTGGCACAGAGGATTCATTTATTAAAATTTATTCTACTACTACTACTACTCCTCCTAGGCGTTATAACCCAAGTGCAGTTTTAGCCTTCTCTTTCTCCAACCTGACCCATTTCGCAGCCGCAACATCTTCCAATCCCAAATTTTAAGTAAATTTATATTACAGTTTACTACATCTTGCCATTCTTGCCATTCCAAAATGCAAGGATTAAAAATAATTGTCCTTAAATTTTCGTTGCTTACACATTCTGTAAATTCGTAGGACATTAACAGGATTCTATATATCACATCGTCCGAAAGCAATTATAATGACGCGCCGCTGATTCGTCGTTACTGTGTTAGTTGCTTGCTTGAACCGTATTTAAGCGAAACCTTAAAAATCACATTACAATAGAACAATAACCTATGGATCATTGGTCTTATGGCTGGCGTTATAATCAATCAGTGTATCGATTTAGGAGACAATAAAGTCACAACGACATTTCACAAAAGCTAAACTTGCTTTACGCATTGCCTTGGCGATGTGTAACTGGCACGAAAAATGATGTGAAGAAAAAAAAAAAAAAAACGCAATTTATTAGTGTTCAACCCAATAGTTTACAAGAAATTGATGTGCGTCGTTAAATATTTAAATTTTTATTATTGTATATGGATTGCAGATACTGTACCGTTTGCGTACGTATCAGTGACGATCGCTTAGAAATATTTTTGAGTCACAAATAGTATTACTTAATAAATTGTAAAACAATAGTCCGAAGCCCAATGGAAAATTTTCCCCGGAAAATCACTTTTATCAAAATTTTTTGAATTTCAATTTTTATTACAGTATTACAGAAAATTTAGTCCGTTTTTTTTGTATACCCGTTAATGGAAGTAATTCCATTAAGCATTTGGCAAAAAATATAATCGACCATTGATGTAGTTTTGAATTAAATTTCTTCCATTAAAGATTATAAAATTATGATTAATTTTTTCCAATTTTGTAATAAAAATTGGAACTCTGATTGAGTCAGACAAAATTTGATAATTTATTCAAAGCTTTTTTTTTTTCAAAATTATTGGCCTGCTAATCTAATATTTTATTTATTTATTAATTCTTGGGTAGTTTCCAATTTAGGAAAAATATATTTTTAACATGTGAACCAATTTTCATGTTAAACAACCGCGCCCCAAGGCTACACATATTTACTGTTCCATTTACACGAACTTATTTGTTTTTTAGTGTTGCATTTTCGGTAGCCGTACATTTTTTATACGATAAAAATGGACTGAAATTTGATTTTGACACAACCAAAACAATTCAATAGTTCATTATTTTGTTGTCATATTTCAGTAACAATACAGAAAATGGTTACAATAAATCGGTAATAAATCGCTAACGACCACCGCTGCCTGAGGGAATTTTTACATGCTATTTTAATGTATAAAAAAGTCATCCTACCACCATTTTATTATTTGGTTGACCGTAGTACGACTTGTCTATTTCAAAATTGTATCTTCTGTGAAGCCATCCATTATGTTCTTTGGGAACGGAACAAAATATACCAGTAACAGTATCGTTTGTTCTAAAATACAATTCCAATGGTTACTCTGCGACGAATTTCCTCTTCAATATTATTTTTCACATTTACCAACGATCCGTCAGGTATACGAAACTATTTACAATTATATTCTCATACAGTTGACAGTATGATCTCGAATTTTGCATTCGTTGTCACTAGTATATCTTTTACTTTGTCTGCATTCACTTTGAGACAAAGAACCGATGTCTCCCGGTACAGCGCTAACATATCCCAATAGTAAATCCGATTTTTTGAAAACGAAACGTTTCTGGTTTATCAATATTTACGCCCCCCACTCCATTTCAATATTCCCCATTGTAATATTAACGAGTTGTGTTGATAATGGATCGCCGCCTGGTTGTAGTACATCAAAAGATCTCAAAATGATCAGATAATTTATCGTGGATTGGCACACAGTAACTTAACTTATTATAGAAACGTTATGGTCACACCAAATCGATTAGTCTTTTTTGGAATATCAAATTTTTTCATAATTTTCTATAATTTTAACGCCAGCCGAGTATAATAACGTAATCGGCCGGCACTCTCTTGTCATCTGGAAGCAAGTCAAGCAATACATTTTTTCCATTTACAGCAAAAATTTCTATAGTATCCCGTCTGTACCGTGTCTGAGAAGATAAATGAACGATATTCTCAAATATAAGCGTAGACAATTTTTCGTCCAAATGTTTGGTGGGTTATTGTGAAAATTTATTATTATCTTATTTTTTTTTGTCTGCAAACCAAAAACCTATATTCCTTTAGACTATTCGTTTTTTAAAATTCAATTCCGATTTAATTTGAACATGTAATTAATTTTTTTTTCAGTAACCCATTAACCCATAAATTACATACACGCGAAAGACAAAAACCGAATAACAAAAGAAATTTACAACTATTTTAATTAAAATACAGTTATTATTTCCACTTCATGTGCCACTCACTTACAAAACAACTACATTTAAATTAAATTACTTCCATTCCACTTACACATATCATCATCATCATCATCATCAGTCGTGTATTTATGTAATGAGCGCGTATAATGATGGCTCTTTCTTTCTCCCGCATCCGTTTACATACATTTACAGTTATTTTATATACAGTTATTTATACATTGTGTTCACAGTTCACTTTACACATTTGAATGCATACAAAATTTTCTCAACAGTACATCCCCTTATTTTCAAAATATACGCGCTCATAAATTATAACCCATTATTTTTATCCCTTATTTTGTATGTTATGATAATAATGTTATGCACAGACGCCTGTCGTCGTCGCGCTAACGCTTTATCGCTGCATCAGTGTATATGCAACATATGTATAGAAAAATTCTGTTGCCATTAACAAAAATGACATTCACATTGAAAAAATTTTAAAAATTGGGTTAAGGTCAAGGATTTTTCGGATACGTTTTTGTTTATTTTATATAAAATAGTAAATTTTTTATTCGGTAATAGTTTCATTTCTACAAGTACCTGTTTGGCTGTGCATTTCAATATGAATATTCTGGCCAATATCATTACGATTAGGCAAAAGATGAAAAATGTATAATTCGCTTGCATACGGAATGGTTCTTAACTACTCAGGAAAATTTGTAAGGCAAATTTTGCAATATTTGATTGAAATATTTCAATCTAATTAAATATTTACTGGGGGTTTGAGGTTAGAATGAGTTATTAAAAATTCATTTAAAAATGTATGTATAGAAGAAAAATAAATTCCATATCTCTATCGCTCTCTCTCACTCTCTACATCTTTCTATACGTTTCCAACTTTTAGCTCTCTCTCTCAGTCTCTACGGAAGGAGAAAATTTTATTAAAATACAATTTTTTCAGATTACAAATACAACTAAAGTTTCATTATGAATGTATTCAAATCATTTTTCCCCGGTATGCGTGTGTGTGTGTGTGTGTGTGTGTGTGTGCATGATAAATAAATCATTTAATTTCAAGTGGAGAGTAATCATAGTCTGACAGAGTGTAGATTTAGGCGATTTAGCTAAACTGGTGGATTAAATTTTTGAAATTTACATAAGCCCCACATTTTTCGAAATTTGTTTTAGTTAATTAGAATTAGAAAGCGAATATTTTTGAAAATATTGTATTGAAAGCTACTCAAATGATTAGAAAAAAATCCTGTACTTGAGTGTACCATTTAGTTGCCCAACTATTCGATTAGAGTTCAGAGATTTCTGAAATTTTTCATTTAACCGTTTTCCATGTAACTTGTAATTTGCATCAATTAATATATAGGCGTACACTTGAAGTGCTGAAACACTTTCATTTATAATCCTTTGGGTTATACTGGATTGTCAATTTCAATTGCACAGGATTCTTAAATCACGGTCAATCTGATTGTATTATGTTTCCTCACATTGCCGCCACTTTCTTGCCACAAAAAGAAGGTTGTTGTTGTTGTTGTTGTTGTTGTTGGTTGTTTTATTTTGTTCATGGCGGCCGACACCAAATCGATGGCAAATTACTTTTAACATAACATTACAATACATATCCGAATTGGCTGCAGATTGTAAATGTAAACAGTACATTTTTTATTGGGACAATATTGAGATTTGTATAAGATTTGAATGAGAAGAAAAATCCTCTGTAATTCGGTCACATTAACTTTGGCCCCAAAAAAAACTGGTCAAAAACATTGATTTTATTATTTTTTTCATATCTAATTTTAGCCTAACTTTCCACACACGACTTGACAATTTTTTTTATCCAACATTGGAATTTAATGTTTTCTCAACCATTTGACTGACTGATATTTTATTTACTGTCCCAGTAATTTTTTCAAGCAAAATGTTCAAAATGATTTTGGGACATAATGGTATAAGTTTTGGAAAAAAATTCTAGTAAGATTCCGGTAAATTATTTTAAGAAAATCGGACATATATTAGAGACCAATTAAATTTTGGGTCAACCAAAATGGATGAAAACTTTATATCATCCACTCCATACTCTCCAGATCCTGCACTGTTTTAGACTATCGCATCTCTTTCGATCTCTCTATCAATGGTGTATACATTCTTTAGCCATCTCAATTGAAAATATTAGGGTCCTGTATGAACGCAAAAAAAATGTTAGAACTTAATATTAAATTTTAAAAGAAAAATTCAAGATAATCGAGAGAGATTGAGAATGGTGAAAGGTAACCAACCGGTGAGTACCACCAGAAATTAATAATCCGATCACTTCTATTACGAATATCCAACGGTGGTGGGGGCAAAGTATCATCGTAGAACTTATTCGATCAATTAACTTTATTTCAATATAATCGCATCGCAAATGATACTCAAGGAATTCTATTGAGAATGTTTGGGTGCCATGGGAAATCCTGGATCCATCATTTTCCATCCTTTTGGATCTTTTCCAAGGCCAATGTCATCGTTTGAAAGCATCTGCTTCAGTACCTCGTTTTTGTGTGCAATTTCCAAGCAATTTGAACAGAGTTTTCGTTCAATAATGATTCTTGATTTATAGTCAGACTATTCAAAATTATATACGATTATTTCTCTGACACTGTGAAAATATATATAGAAATTTTTACCTTTTACCTTTTGCAATTTGTTTAAAAACTTATAAAGCTTCGTTTCCTTTTTTATTTTTTTCATTTCTTGTAACTTAATACTATTTTGTCCCGAAAAATCATACAAAATCAAAGATGAAATGAATGGCATTCAATCGATTGTGTTATGGATGCGAACGGATATGGGCTATAATTTAAGTGTATCGAATATGAATAGAGAAAAATGCAAAAGGTTTGAATGTGATATATTATGAAAATGAAAATTGAATTTTCTTTCTTCACAAATAGAAGAATATATTTTTATATTTTCTTTTCACCCAGAATAGAATAAGAGAAGAAAATTTGTTCAGGTTTATTTTTTTTATTTTCCTTCCACAATCAAACATATGTGCAAAAGACAAGACAAGACAAGTTTATTATCCACATATTTTTTTCCTATTTTAAAGGTAAATTAGATTTTCAATGGACACACACACAGAGTCAAAATTGAGTGGACACTTTGTTATTTAGTTTGTATTTGATAGCCTTAAGTTATTATTTTGAAATGAAATGGGAAAATTGATTAAATTTAAAAAAAATATTATACCAAAACGGAAAATGAAATATATTCAAAATGGCGAAATGAGTTTACAGTTTTAAAGAAATTTGGAAAAAAAATTATATAAAATATTTTAGGATTGAAATTTTTGAAAATATTCAATCAAATGATGGATCCCATTACAAGAAACAGATATTTTTCTAAGTGAAACGACGTAAAAAAATCAAGCAAACACATTAAATTTTGAGTGTTGCCATAAAATCAATGACCCATTGATGAGTGTAAAAATTTGTTTCAAAAAACCGCCTTCAACGACTTTTTTGCTACAGAATCTATTATTATTCAACGAGCATTTTGGAAAAAAAAATTAATCAGCCCACAAAGAATATTGCGATTTGAATCCCAACAAAAATTGATGGGCAATTCTTGATGAAAATGCTTAAGGATTACAAAAATATGGTGTATATTTCAAAAAAAAATTTTAAACCTAGTGCCAGATAAGCATATTCGAAAAAACAAAATGAAACATTATCAAGTGTTCACTCAATTTTGCCGCCCACTGTGTGTATATGTATTTTAGTCGTAAATTGATTTATTTAGGGTGCACACTAGTCGCACAATACACAACTTTTCTAACTTTATTATAAGCAACAACAGTATTATTCCAAGTCGTGGCCATCTAAAAAAACATTCATCATTACAGAGACATATTAGTAAATTTACTCCGCATGGGAATATGCCATATATTAAATTCACCCGTTTTACTGCAATTCGATAGATATTTCTTTGATTTAATTTATGGGTCATTAACACCAATAATAATGGTGTGTGTGTGTGTGTGTGTGTGTGTGTGTCCAATCTTTGAGTATAGCCCTCAACTCCATATGTTTTTAAAAGTTAAAAAGTTAACAACAATTATTGTAGCTATAAAATTAAAGGTAAACACTGTCTTCTCCTCCATAAATTGATGGTTCCATATAAATCTATCGACGACACTATCCGCATTTCGTTAATGTTGGCTGTTGGCTAAAGTGTTAAACGTAAACCGCCATCCGATTTGTTCACTTTATAAGTTTGGTTCTGGTGGTGAACGTCACCCACTATAGTCTCCCATTTGCTATAAGAGCTCTCAACAATAACCCAAATTTTTTTAATGAGACATTAATTTCTAAAACTTTAATTGTGAAATTTATTTAGCCCAATGTGGTTTTATGGATGTTGGCGGGGGCGTAATCGAAAACTACTAATTTTAGTAAAACTTTTATTATTATTTAATAATTGTTTGTCAAATGTTTTTTCTTATTAACGGCCTGCAGATCACGTATCCGGGACGTATCTTGTTTATTTTAAATTTATATATAACTTGCCCGAAGTGATAAATATTAATAGGGTTTAAACTGTTGGAATATTATCCGTTTTTATGATTTATGTCCGTACCGATTATCATACTGAACGTCCCAATTAGGCTATTAATCCTGAAAAAAACATTTTCTGAAAGACTGAAAATTATGGGTATGGGTAAAAGTGAAATTACATCCGGGCAGTTATCAAAAGACAGTGTTTTCAATATTAAAAACAACAAACATTTGGATATGAAAATGTTGTTTACCAAATGGAAACAATTAAAAATTTAACGAATTGATGCTGTTCATAACGCTGTTTTGGACATGTAATATGGGTGGAATAAGTCTGAATTTTTGCCTCACACAATACATGAAACAATGGAGGAAACATGAATCCACCATTTTATTTGAGTATCAATACACGAAAAAAAAACGGCTTTGATTTCCTGTCTCTGACATAAAACAAACAAAATGTTAATCCAAACTGCTGTACTGTTCTAAAGTAATGATGGCGGTTGGATTGCTATTGAAAAAGTTTTACAAAACCTCTTCCACATCTATTTGAGTATCAATACACGAAAAAAAAACGGCTTTGATTTCCTGTCTCTGAAATAAAACAAACAAAATGTTAATCCAAACTGCTGTACTGTTCTAAAGTAATGATGGCGGTTGGATTGCTATTAAAAAGTTTTACAAAACCTCTTCCACATCTGGTGGTTAGTAGGCTCTGAATTTTTTTTTTACCCATGTGTTATTAATAGCAACCATCACTCTCAGGAACCCAATTTTTGGATTGTACTAATGCTTACTTACTTACTCCATGGCGTTACAATCCGGGTACGGTTTTAGCCTTCTCCAACACGCTTTTCCAACCTGACCTATCCGCAGCCGCAATGTCTTCCAATCCCGAATTTTTAGGATCTTTATATCACAGTTTACTGCATCTAGCCATCTCGCCTTAGGTCTTCCGGCTCTCCTTCTACCCTCTGGTTTACTATTTAACAGTTTTTTCGGCACACGCTCTTTCTTCATGCGTTCTACTTGTCCAAGCCATCTCAATCTATTGATCTTGATTGTTTTGACAATATTTGGTTGACTGCGTACAACTTGTCTAATTCAAAATTGTATCTTCGCCTCCAACCATTCTGTTCTTTGACGGCACCAAATATTCCAAGGAGTACCTTTCGTTCGAAAATCCGAAGTAGTTGTTCCTAATGCTACTACTACTATTACTACTGCTGCTGCTACTACTGCTGCTGCTGCTGCTGCTACACACACCGTTTATGTACCAAAAATTTTGTTTTCGTCTTAACATTGGTTAATAATTGGCTATTTTACCTTATCATAAGATAAAATCACAAATAAAATCAACTCCAATATTTACGTTTGATCGAATAATGCTAACAATAATAATAATAATAAGTGTCATAAAGTCACCATTCATTCATTCACATCCTATAAACAGAAAACGATTGGAAAACTGAAAATTTAATAAAGGGGTATGTGTGTGTGTGTGTGTGTGGGTGTCAGTATTCAACAATTTAATAATAAAATTTCCTTCATGTATTATAAGGAAAAGGACTTTTTTTTTTTTGTTAGGATAAAAAATATAAGAAATAAAATCACCTTCGTTTTATGATATTTTTTTCCTATTTATGTTATCATCAAAAATACTCTTGTGAATGTAAAGAATAATAATAGAAAATAAAACCAACTAAGAATTGAATTGAATTACGTGTGAATTTGACAAATTTGTAAAATAAACAAAATAATATAGCACCGGAACCACCCACGTCCCACTTCAATAACAACAACAACAACAACAACATCAATTGCACGTTGATAGCATAAAAATTGGAAAAATTTATTAATAAATTTAATGATTCAATTTTGTGTTTGTGTAAATTGTAATTGGAAACATTATTTATTTGACAAGGCAATTTGAAAATATATCTGACTGTAATTGAAATCGTTTGTCGTAAATTGTATTATTGTATTGCCACCGTATTTTTTTCTTATACTTCTTATTGTTGTGTTATACATTCAATCGAATATGTGAACGCATCCAAGCCGAAAATTATTTTTATATTCTCGTTTGAACACAACAAAAATAATCACACCAAAAAATATAGTCAAATGCAAACGCATCTGTTCTGCGTATGCAAATATTATTATTATTATTATTGTTATTGATACAAATTAGGCACGGTCTGTGAACTTGCGTGCTAACGAGAATTATTAAGACTGTGAAAAATTATATGAAATGAATTACAAATTAAAATATACAAAGTTAAAGTGATTTAATTTTAGGAAAATTTCCAATGATATGATGATTCTTATGATAAATAATCAATTGGTTAGTTATAAAACTGGTAGGGTATTCAGTCGGTTGGCTGCATAACCAGGTAATTTTGTATCCGATATGTTTGTGTGTGTCTGTGAATATCTGTGTCTTGTTCGTTACCCGTTTGAAGTTTTTAAATCACAATGGATGCGACCTCATTGTAAATATACCCATAGGACATCGTATAATCCGGCCTTCTGGAGAACATTTGAAATAGTTTGCTTTGGTACAACCCCTAAATTGTACCTAGTCCAGATCCATACTCGTTTTTTAATCCAATTATACAATATTACTTTTTTTTTATGAATTGCTTACAATTTAGAATGTCTAAATTTGATGTTCATCGTTCGTTGAAGTGATGCAACTTCTAAAGCAATTTTCCATCTATTGTCTGGCTACGTAATGGTTGTATTATTTTCATAAGAAATTACCTGTTATTGGAATTCAAATTGTAACAGGATTTGTTCTTGTATTTATCTAATTCAGTCAAATTGGTTACTCCTAAGGCCACCCACACACACACATTTGATTTACCAACCGTTTGAAGCATCTCAATTGTATCATTATAAAGACGATACTGATTGCAGTAAATCATCTGTATAAATGTAGCAATAGTTATTTTAATTATTTCCTGGAATATTATACGAGTTTATGTGCGCGAGATACAGGATTGGTCCTTAAATAACAATTCGTTGTGAAACAGTTGTGGTCATTTTCAAATAATCATATTCACATTTAATGCCAACAATTTACATTTGTGCCATGATTACTGTTCTTGAGTATATGAAACCTTTAGAAAATTTGCAGCAAGTGTGAAATGCTTGAAAAATAACAATAACATTTCATTAAAATCTATAGCTTTTGAATCCGAAGTGCTACAATAATTTTTAAAAGTTGAAATCTATTAGAAATAGTTATTGGATATAATGTTTTTAAAAAATTTGCCAAAGAGTGATCATTTATTAGCTTAACAATTCGGAGCTAATTGTGATTAGTTATTTTATTTCTTTACAGCAGACTTCGATTGAGCTATAATTTTGTATGGGATGAATCAATTGTATGGTATTAGTGGCGCGTACTATTTTTAGATATACAAAATTCAATGTGGCCGATTCATAAAGACGAATTTTAGGAGCGCTTTTGTTTTTTGCGGAGCCGTAACTGGACGACATCCGACACTAAAATGTTGTTAGACAAATTCGTTGAACACATATATTTGGGAACAATTTTACGCACCAACATTTCTACAATATTGCTAATAATTTTGCCGTTATTAAAATAACAACATTTCAATACCATAGTTTAGCTAATCGTAGTGTAGCTAGGGGTGAGAGGGTTGCGATCATACATTTTGATATTGTAAAATTAGACGTGGTAACTCTGTTACACAAAAACATTCTGAACGCCTGGAGTTGAGGACAAAAAGTTTCAAGTTAAATTTCGTGTTGCGCTTGGCGTGGGTGCGTGTTTACTGGTCATTTACGTACAGCAATTGTTTACCAATTGTTTGTTTAATATACTTGGAAATACTTAACTACTTAAGTAAATTTATTTCTAAACATGAACCATCGACAAAGAAGACAAAAGACCATAACCCACAATAAGGAATGAAATGAAGTGATTATTAACTATTAACCATTGTCAATGGCAGTGGCCAGTGTAATTTGTGGAATGAAAAAAGTTTACACAAATAACTATACGCGCGTAAAACAGAATATATTTGTTTGGAATAGACAAAGATTCCATAAATTTAAAAACAGATTAGTCCTATGGAATACAATACTAATCTCTCGGATCGTTTCCAAAGGTAACTAAAACCATTAGTCATTTATTCACAATAATTCTGTATTGAATGATATTTCAAATCTTATACGATAATTAATATAAAACAGAAAATGGAGTGTGTGCGAATATAAAATGTCATATAAACGTCACAAAACTGATATAGCAATCGCACGAATAACTAACCGCAACGGTCCGATACCGATTACCGTTATTTTTTCAAATCAATTACACATTTTACTTTCCCATAATGTTCTGTTTGAATTGAATTTGTAAAATGGTGCCAACATTCATTGACACTTCTATTTCGGCCGAGTTACACAGTTTCTGGAATTTATATCACACAATAACCGAGCGGGGTAAGGGTGTGGGACGATTGCTTGTATAAAATAAATTTTTCAAATAATCTTAAAATTTATTTAACTAACTCCTTTTGTTTTTTTTTTCCAGTTATTTAAATTTTTTCCTTTGTTCACGAAAACATATAACAAAAATATAATTATATTATAGAAAAGGAAAATCTCTCGTCGCTTCTGTCGAATATCTCTGATAATATAATACAATATATTTTAGAAAATACATATGAACGAACACACCTATTTAATTGAAGAAGAATTGTATAAATTTTTTTGGAAAGGTAATAGCACCTAAGGCGAACCGATTAAAGACACAAGATTTTTTGTTTTGTAAATGTTGTGCGTTTAATTATTAATCGGAACTGCATCCAACCAAAGTAAGTTTATTTGTGTGTGTTTACGTAAGATTGTTAGAGTCATCTTAACCGTTTTCATATAGAAATCTATGATTGCGGTGTGTCACTGGAAACAAAAAATTTAATAAACACACTGGTCTACGCTCTAGATTAAAGACAGCTATCTGTCGAACTAAGAAATTTATATATTCAACTTTTGCAGCAGTTGGGTCGTTGGAGACGTTCGTAGAACGCTTCTAATATGTTTTAACGCTGAAACGGTTATGTAAACTGAACGTCGGGCGCACCCATCTTGAACACATTTATCTTTATCATATTCAATTCCTCTTCTAATACACTACCACTAATATTTTGAACATCTCAACAAGTTCTCGAATTTTTTTTTTTTTCGAAAAACATTTCTTACCTTCTTTCAATAGATGTTGCTGGTTTTGACCACGCGCGCACATTTCAATCTTTATCATTTACGGTTGTACGACCACATTTAAATTTAGCTACGGTAATATACGGTATGGGATAAGTATTATCCATATCCTTAACGCCATATCTGTAACCCTTTTCGAGAAAAAAAAACCGATAATGAATTGCATTTGCAAGAGCTTGTAATTTACCGATTTCCGAAAAAATCAAAAAACTAAACTTATTCGATTGCTTGTAAATAACCGAACTACTTTTGTTGATCGATTGACATAAAAGTGTCCACCATTTAAATGTTGTTACGTTAATGGAAAACCATAAAAAAATTAATTAATTTTGGGTTAACTATATTAACTAAATTTTTAGTTTTCACAAAAATATATCGAATTAACATTTTTTTGTATCAATTTCAGCAAACATTTTCGTTACACATTCGAAGTGACACCATTTTATATTGTACAATTGGCCATGTCGATATGGTTAAGGACATTTACCCATAAAATATATTTTTTGTTTTAACTTTTTCTTCATTTGTTTTTATACTTGAGTTTTTGCATTAATAAAATAATGTTCAAATTTAAATAATGACATGTGATACGAATGTGAATTTTGTTGTTGCTACATTTTATATATATAATTTTTGTGCTAAGGTGTCCCAGCAGGGACGGCGGTATGTATGCGAACATCAAAGATGATTGTCTACGTACTTCTTGTCCTGTCCTACTGCAATCTTGTAATACTTTCTACTGTCTCTTTTTAGATGGCATTCGATGGTACGCATATTTCGTTTCTAGATGAGCTGTTCATGGGGTGTATGAGCGTTTCTTTGGTTCAGAACGGTTGGGTTTTTCAAATGTACAAAACCCATTCAGTACATTTCATGTCAATCGAAATGGATGAACTTTTCATTTGTTTGAAATGGACTACTTTTTCTTGCGTTCTGGATGCATTGCTTTTTTGATGCCCCCCCCCCGAAATGTACATACACACTCAATTCAGGGTTTCACAACAACTTTCCCCAGAAAAAGGCTCGATGTAACAGGCCGGCAACATTTTCCAACAGATTGTGTATTGCGTGCATTAATGTTTCCAACATTCAATGTGGTGGTAAACCTTATTCGTACGAATTATCGTGAGTTATAGAGAAAAATTCTTTGGATAAATCAATTGATGATCGACGCCATTGGTTTGCAATTCAATCGTGTGAAATTCAAAGTACTTATAATTTATGTATGTGCGCATTCATTGAAGAAATTGGAACTACATACAAAAAGTCCTGCTGGAGGGTACATTATAAATTTTTGTGTTTCTCGTCGGGGTGTGTGTGTTTCGGTGTGTGTGTGTGTGTGTATATATTAAAAAAGTTTTTCACACGAACAGATTTTCTTCTAAATTCACTTTTCTTGTCATTGTTCTTTGTACTTGGTTTGTGCCGCCGTCACCACCACCGTGCCGTCGTTTGGTATGTAATTATATTGTTTTGTATATACACGGGGATTATTATTTGGTGGTGGGTTCTTTTGTACCAAAAATAGCATATAGAAAATAATGATTAAAACACAAAGCACATAAGAATTTTTACATATGTTTAATGTTACAAATAATATAGCATATGTGTGTGTGTGTGTGTGTGTGTGTGCGGATGCTGTGTGTGCGATGGGGTGATGGGAAGGAAAGGGTGTTTTTTTTATTTTTTATCATTATGCGATGGATATGGTTTTATTCTTTTGTAACAAAAATTTGAGGAATGAATGGAATGAATGATGATGATAATAATAATAATAATAACGATGACATCAAATAAACGTATAATGTAAAAATATATATAACAACGAAGAAATTTGTTAGAAGTTTATAATAAAATTACACAATTTTTTTGCTCTGTTCTTTAATAAAACATATATTTCAGTGTTTTTTGGGTATAATATTAAATAATATTAAATAATAATAATAATAATAATGTAATAATACAAAAAATATGTTTGACATTCATTTCTTAAAATACAAAATATGTCTTAATTTATTTTTATGAATAATTCAATTTACTTGTTTTTTGTAAAATTGTAAATTTTGAATTTATTATTAAAATGTTACAATATGTGTACGTGTACCAGCCCGCATCATCCAAAAAATATTTCGTTAGATTCTATCTTAAATTACATATAATTTAACTTATTATTATTATTATATGCAATACGCTTTGATTTTAGATTAATCGTTATATGTACGCAGCACCCTTTGTCTCAAAAATGATGAGAAAGTGTTGCTATTGTTGTAACGAAACGGGGGGGTAATACCACATTGCCCAATAACCGTAATCAGTTCATTTCATATTTTTGCCCAGTCTATAATTGCCAGCATTCTTTGACTCATCTATAAAACATTTACGTACACTTTTTTGTGGTAGTGTCGTCACAAATGCACACGGTGCACGGTGAACAAGAAGCATTATTTTATGTGAAAAAATATAACGTTTGACACAGACTATCATTTCCGAATTGACCGAATGGGTTTGAACTACAAATTATAATTTTAAGTGAAAAATGTATATGATTTTAGTGGCCATAAACGATGAATAACATAAGCGAAGTGAAGTGATAAAATGAATATCGATCGATTTAACTTAACATTAGTAAAAAAAATCCAATCACACATGAAAATAAATAAGCGGATGATCGAAAATTGTATTAAATTAAATATTGCAAAGAAATTATTAAATATGTTTGCACCAATGGCAACTCTCTGCCTGACAACTATTGTTTTATTCGAAATTTGCTTATTCCAAATGGTTTTCCTATAAAAGTCATTGTTATAATACTTAAATAAATATTAATTCGGCGAACAATCGAAAACATTTTCTATTACTATTGCTTTTCATCAATTTGAATGTAACCGATTTTCAAATCTATTATTACACAATCGTTTCAGTCTTTCATTCGGGAAAATATTTCGGGAAAAAATTGTCGATTTTCTAATCTATTAAAAAATAGTCTATGAAAAATTGTTTAAATTATGTATTGACCCAATAAAAATTTGAAGAAAAATAGAAAAATTCGGGAACAACACTTAAGCCGGCTGAACGATACACACGGTGTTTTTTTTGATACCAAACCTTAACATTAAAACTATTGAATTTCCCGTTATTCGTATAAGAAAAATACATTTTTCGATCAACGCACAAAAAAAACTACTGCGTCACTTGCACATGCATTTTATTTTTAAATGTTATGAAACCGTTGGTTAAAAATTGGGTCGTTTCCCCACTACATATTTTAATTAATTACTAACCACAATGTGGTGGGTGGTGGCGGTGGTGGTGTGCGCTACCGATTCTATATCTAATAAATGTTTCATTTCTCATTCGGTGTGGTGTACCACCGACGGGCGGTACGTGAATATTTTATTTTTATTGAAAAACACAAAATCCAGTCGCTAATTGTTCAAAGAGAATTTTAAGTATAATTTAAATTTTATTTTTTGAATATAATGCAATTTTATTTGTTTCACATTGTTTTACATTTTTAATTTATTCATTATTTATTTCACAATATTATTCGTTGCTAATGTTTCGCGTGGGTGGATGAATGTAAATAGAATATTTCTTAACATTTTCTGATTATTTGTAATTTTTTTTTTTGTATCCTTTCAATTACAATAATTGCGTGTAGTGGAAGGGAAGGTTTTTTTTTTTTTTTCAAGGAAAACGGTTGATGGTTTTCAAAATGGCAAATGATTTTTTTTAGCAAAATCAGTGTGATAAGCATCGGTGCGATGAGATGGTGAATGTAAAAAAACGCCTGCTTCAAATTTTCACGCAATTGAGGACGCACCCGACGAACAATATAGTGACAATAGTCGCTTCATAACACCAACATGACAAACAATGTTGCAATGTTGAAGATTGCCGATAAAAAGTCTCAAGTCATTTTGTAATGGCCGACAATAATAAAATTAGAAAAAAATAAACAATAGACCAATCACAATCTCAACTGAACTTTGAGACATCATTACAATCGGGTATAAGTTACTTTAGCGCGGTTAAGTTGATGTGTGTGTGTGTGTGTGTGCATCTCACCACAATTATCGAATGATAGATATTTCCAGGATTCTATTAATTTTTAGTGAATAACCAATTGGTGAAATCTTATTTTTGTTAAACCATAAACAATAACAAATGGTGGAACTTAACTGATAAATTTAAATACGGGCAAAACCACCTAGAACGATGGGCTTTTACAATGCAGTTTCGCTACAATGCGGATAAACCTCCTGCAATGGATTTTACATAAAATACTGACCGACAAGGTTTGGAAACAGTTCTTAATTATAAATTACATTGAAATTATTGGCTCGTCACTAATGCAGTATCGACGGTTGCTGTTGAAAGCAGCGCTAGTACCGGATACGATTAATGCGGGGAAAATGTTGGTGGCTGCCCAAAAATTACCAATTGATGATGAAACAAAACGACACTGATTAAATTACACAAATAACAGTGAAACAACATCCGGCAACAACGCTTTCTCTGAAGATTCGACTGATGAAAATGGCTAAAATTTTACACTAAATAGTAACGATAAATGTTTAACAACGGAGCTGGCCAATACATTAGCTGGTCTGCCTTCTATCAGCAGGTGTATAAGAATTTGCAAAGCAAAATATAATAATCTTTAATTGAAACCTAAACGCGAATCGGAAGTGTTTGAAGAATCTGGTGTAGGAACTAATTCTGCAATTCATATATGTGCACAATCTATGCCAAAAGCATAAGTGACGAGGCAACGATGAATAAACTTATGTATTCCATATTTGTCACATTTAATTTAATTTAAATTTGTAAATCTAAGGTTGTAGTAAGTTATTGAATTTAACATCACGACCTTTTCTAGAAACACGTGTACCGTGGTTGTTGGCGGTTTGAACTGTATTACATTGAATAGTATGCTCTGAGTTTGGCTGGTTATTGTTTTTTATTTTAATGTCAATGATGACTAAACAAAAACCAATAACCAGTCAGTTAAAATTATTACAAAATTCACTGACATTTTTTCAATGTCTCAGCAGTTTTTAAAGTTCGTTAGTTTGTGAATCTTTAAAATTTAAATTGATTGTGCGGAATTCAGACTATGTTTTTTTTTGTGCGATGAAAGTAAAATAAAATAAACTTTTCATTTCAATTGCATTTCATGTTTGATTTTTTTGTTGTTTTTTTTGTTATGTTTTTTCCATTACATAACGTGCACCCCCAACGACGACGACGACGACGGCGACGACTAACAAATTGCATTTGTTATGTACATCTTCAACATGTGCTTGTAAAATACATGAAAAGCAACAATTATTCACACCCAAACTAGACTCTAACCAACACTCAGCACATACACACACAAACACACACACACACACACACACTCACACACACACACATACACAAGGACTAATAATAAAAAAACTGCATTCTAATTTTTAGTTTATAGTTTACCGTTTTTTTCTTTCTTCTTTTGTTTGCTGCTAGTTTATATGCATTTTATGATGCCCCCTTTTTCAACCACCCTCGTCGACCCCAAAAAATTTAAAACGAAAGCAAAAGTTTGTGTATAAAAAGTTATGTTTTTATTATGAAAATGCAAGTGAATGCACTAACAATGTGTAAACATTGACATTGTAAAACATGCACACGACCAAAATTCTACTCTTAAAAACTTTTAGTTTCTGGTTTTTAAATCCTTGAGTTTTTGGATAAGAATGAATTAATTTATTTTTTCGTTTTGATTTTATTTTTCTACAAATAATTTTTAGAAAAAAAAAAAGTCTTTTTCATTCCCTCTTTTTTTATACTTTGAAACAAAAATTTTTGCAAAAGAGAAACTGTGAAAAGGGGCGATAAAATAATAATATATGTGTGTGTGTGTGTGCGATTAAGCTGTGTATGTGTGAGTGTCTTTGTTATGAGTATTTGTATGACACTTTGATAGTTATCCTTAAATTATGTTTAGTTAGACTGGGGCATTTAGTTAGCGCGACAGAGAGATATAGAGAATAATATAAGCAACAGTTTCATCTTTCCAACGTCGATTTCTTGACGGTCGATAATCTTTTCGTATTGGTATGGTACTGTGATTTAGCGATATATCACGCTGATCATCACGGTTTACCACTTGTTCCGATCAATGCCAAAGCACTCTGCAAGACCAGCCACTTCACAACATAATTTGATGTGAAATCAAAAAATGGCTAAATGAATGCAGTTCTTCAAAACGGCAAAATCGTATTTTTTCTACCACAGAGTTCACAAATTGCCAGAAAAATGATCAAAAATAGTGGCAATCAATGGGAAATATTTGAATTTAAATAAAATTAACCGTTTGCCAGAAATAAATTTTATTTTTGACAAAAAAATTCCCTCAAAACTAGGTAAAAACACCCAATACGTTAGAATAGTGATCCGGAATTAATGCCCCTCTTCGGCTATTCCGATCGCATTCCCAGCACATCTCAACTAATTTTAATGAAATTTTATATTTAGGTTAAGATGCAGATGATGATGTTTTTTATATTGTATGAGGGCATTATTTTCATGGCACTTCGATCGCTGAAAGTTTTTCTCATAAATGAAAATTGTTTCTTATAAATGAACGGCTCCCTTGGGTGGCGAAGGATCCATGGTATATTTTCCAAAGATTCATTTTTCATATACTGAATTCTTCCGATAAATAACATTTAGCACAAGATGGAATTTATTGACGGTGACACTTTATACCATACACTGTGTCCCGTAACCACTCCAAAAATTATTCTTAATTTGCACAACTTGCACAACCATTGCAAAGCAGTAGCGGTTTCCATACAAATTTCATACAACAACAAATTCTACATATATTCAAACTACAATCCAATGCATTTTATCGAATTGCTGATAACCGGTAGACAAAGCTTAGTACCAATGAGAGCAGAATGTGTGTATCAGATCATGTCAGGATGTCATTTACTGTGATCTCATATGACCTGTTGGTATCAATTTTCCATTCGATAAACATTTGCCAATAAGAACAAAAACCCCTCTCTTTACTATGTGCCATTTAAACTTCCGTATATTGGTGAGTCTGCTGTATATTTAAAAAAAATGCAAAATTTATATTGAACAATTAGAATTAAATTTTTTTTTTAGGAAATTCATTGTGGACGATAGTTCAAAGTAATTCAAAGAATTGTGTATAAGTGGCGAAAGCATTATTAAATAATATCGTTAACCAAAATCGGTTCGAAAAAAATGTCAGTTAACCCTACAACGGACCAACACATAAAAATACTAACCTATGGGTAGTGAACAATAATAATTATTCAATTTATGAGTAACGGTACAAGAAATTTATAAATCATCGGGCCGCTAATATTTCAAATGCATTTCTTATGTGAACGGAAATAATTATTTATGTGTACTTTCTTCAATAAAAGCTTAAATTACTACAGACATGTAATTAGAAATATTATTTTTAACTGATAGTTTCCAGGGGCGAGAAGAGATGTCACCCAAACACATGTACACACACAGTCTCACACAAACACAAACGTACATTTTTTTTTTATTTTTAACCCACACACTCATCAATTTGTTTTGTTCAGTAATTCAGTTTGTTGTGAGCCTCCAACGAGTGAACGTGAAGACACACACACACACACCGATTAGATATATTTAAATCAATTTACAGTTATATAAATGGAATGCGTTTCTTACATCGAAATATTTACTTAGTGGCAATTTATGGATGCCACGCCACCAAAAAAACACCGATCCAGATGTCAAGCCAGGTGAATATATCGGTTAGACTCTAATAAATCACAGCCAAGCGATTTGAATGTATCGGCTTTGATTTGTGTGAGTGTGCGTTGTCATATGGCCGCAAAAATTATATCACCGTGGCTTGTGGAATGATTTAACCGAATCATTTGTTAATTATTCAGAATATACCTAACCTCATTCAGATCACACTGCAAACACAGAACATTCTATTCCATCAAAATCGATTTGACTTTGCAGTCGTTGTGGGTGCGATCGAATTGGTTTAACCCATGATATTTTGCGTTTTGCATTTCTCAAAATAAATCCACTTTTGAAGTAAAATTTAAATGTTCAATTTCCCAACCGTTTTCCATTTACCATTTTATTCGGTTAATATGTGGCACCCATTTTTCACACTTTTAAATTTTTCCCATAACTTTTGTTGTCGTTGCTTGATGCACATTCAAAGTGTCTACTATTTAAGTTTGAACTGGTGAATTATATTCATCAAGCAATGGCTGTTAAATTCATTGTCTTCAAATTTTTTTTTTTCGATGGTGGTCTTCCACTGTGTTCATTTTCCACGTACCACACGAAACGGAATGTGTGAACGCTCCGGCTATTCGAAACTTTTCTAAAATATTTTTAAACCTTTTGAATACCGTTATTATAAAGTCGTTTGCAATTACCCAAAATGTTAGTAATTAATGATAAAAAATTTATAACTTTTTGGACTATTTATTGGATCCAGTTCGATTGAAAGCAGCCTAAAAAGAAGGATTCATTTCCATTCATATGCACCAAACCAACAAATTAGTAGTGCATTTCAACAAGTAACAACTCAGCAACCAATATATTACACACAACAATCTCAACCAACATATACACCTCACCAAATGGCTTATGTAACGGCCTATCCACCTTGTGAAACGCCAAAATTTATACAAACAACTCTGCCATATGTAGTAGAACCAACTTCAATACAATATAACGTATACAACAAACAACAAAATAAAATGCAAAAACAATATAGTTCACCATCGACCCAAGTCTCAAATAAAGAAGAAGATTTCAGTACTATGTCCAGCAAAAGAAAAAGAAATAGTCCCCAACAAAGCCAAACAACTAAACAAAAGAAAATACAAAGTAATAATTGGTTAAACCCTATTTCTACTTCAAATACTTACGAACTATTAGAAAATATAAATGATGATGAAAATATTATAAAAACGTCAAACAAAATTCCACTGCCACCTCCAATCTTCGTATCAGGGATAAAGGATATAACACCGCTCACAACATTACTAAAAGATTTATGTGATAAAAATTACAACATAAAAACACTTAATAATGAAGAGGTAAAGATACAATTGACATGCCCTGAAAATTATAGAAAACTAGTCACAGAATTAACCGAAAGAAAAACAGAATTTCATACATATAAAGATAAAAATCAAAAAAATTTCCGAGTAGTTCTAAGAGGGCTACATCCTTCAACCGACTTGGAAGAAATAAAATCTGAAATCGAAGAAAAAAACCATAAAGTTGCTAATGTCTACAATATAAAACAAAGACTAACTGGAAACCCACTGCCATTATTCTACATAGATCTCCAACCAGCAGAAAACAATAAAGATATATATAAAGAATACGTTATATTGCACACCAAAATTAAATTCGAACCACCAACTTTTAAAAAAGAAATTCCGCAATGTTATATTTGTCAACGGTATGAACATACCTGGAAATATTGCAATAGAAAACCAAGATGTGTTAAATGTGCAGGGGAACATTTAAGTCGTGATTGCAAAAGAAATACACGGGATGATAAGGTATTATGTGTTTTATGTAATGGAAATCATCCAGCCAATTATAAAGGTTGCAGTTATTATAAGCAACTAGAATTGAAAAAATTCCCAGCATTAAGAAACAGACAAGATGTTGTCCAGACGCGTAGAACGCAAGTAAATCAGTATGTGCAGCCAAACTTAACTTACGCACAGGTAATAACAGCTACAAATAACCAACAACAAAATGAAAAAACGATAAATACCCATGCACATCTACAACAACAACAACCTCAACAACAACAACAACTCCAACAACAACAACAACAACAACAACAACAACAACAACAACAACAACAACAACAACAACAGCAACAGCAGTTCAACACACAGCCACAACAGCCATCAAATGATATATCTGAAATGAAAATTATGATGAGAGAACTTATGAGTCAAATTGGTCCTTTGATAGGATTATTAACCAAGTTAGTAACAAAAATGGTATAATGCCAAATCTTCTCAAAATAGTACTCTGGAACGCCAACGGTCTAACGCAACATACATATGAAATAATTAGATTTATTATTGAACACAAAATTGATATCCTGCTGATCGCCGAAACACATTTTACCAACAGAAACTTTTTTAATATAAGAAATTATAAAACTTACCATACCAAACATCCGGATGGGAAGGCTCATGGAGGTTCGGCCATTATCATCAGAAATTCAATAAAACATTATGAACTGCAAAAACATGAACATGCATATCTTCAAGCAACGAGTGTGGTTATAGAGGACTGGAACGGTCCATTGACTATATCAGCCGTATACTGCCCACCAAAACATAATATCAACAAGCTTGAATTCTCCAAATATTTTAAAACTTTGGGTAACAGATTTATTTCAGGAGGTGACTATAATGCTAAGCATACAGAATGGGGTTCAAGATTGATCACACAGAGAGGCAGACAACTTTATATGGCGATTCAAGAATGTAAATTGAGTCATGTATCTACGGGAAAACCAACTTATTGGCCCTCTGATCAAAACAAAATTCCAGACTTATTGGACTTCTGTATTACAAAAGGTATTACAAAAAATCGAATAAAAGCGGAATCGAGTTTAGAATTGTCATCGGATCATACCCCTATCATAATTACCGCATCCACAAACATAATAAATACACAGAGTAAACAAACATTACATTCAAAGCGCACTAATTGGAATTTATTTAAACAATTAATTGATAAAAAAATAACACTGGACGTATCATTAAAAAATAATACAGATATATCAAATGCAATTGAAAATTTTAATAACATTATAAAGGATGCAGCTAAAACATCAACACCAGTGCACTCCGAAATTATAAGACAAGAAATTTGTCCAGCAGCCGTAAAAACAAAAATTAAAGAAAAAAGAAAATTAAGAAAATTATGGCAAAAAACAAGATCACCTGAAAATAAGTCTAAATTAAATCGTGCAATAAAAGAGCTAAGAAAATTAATGAAAGACATCAAAGACGAAGCAATCCAAAGCTACTTAGAAAGCCTTACGGCAACCGAAATAACAGATTACTCTCTTTGGAGAGCAACGAAAAAAATAGGTCATCCACAACAACATGTTCCACCCATTAGAAAAAGCAACGGCGAGTGGGCAAGAAGTGACAAAGAAAAAGCTTTTTTATTTGCTAATCATCTAAAAAATACGTTCACACCTCATCCAACAGAAAGGTCGGTAGATGAAGATCGAGAAATTATAGATTTCCTTGAAACACCATTACAAATGAACTTGCCTATAAAAAAATTTAAAATACTAGAAGTGCAAACATTTATAAAACAAGAAATAAATCCAAAAAAGACACCGGGACTTGATAAAATCACCGGAAAAATGCTAAAAGAACTTACACCAACTGCTATGAAATATTTAACCTATATTTTCAACGCCATACTAAACACAAATAGCTTTCCAGAACAATGGAAGACCGCTAAAATTATTCTTATCCCAAAGCCAGGCAAGAAACTCGACGATGTAAAATCATATAGGCCAATTAGCCTATTACCAGCTATTTCAAAAGTTTTTGAAAAACTATTTGCAAGAAGACTAAAAGTAGTAATGTTGCAAAACTACATTATACCAAATCACCAATTTGGATTCCGTCAACATCACGCAACTACAGAACAAATACACAGAGTGGTTAATCAAATAATCAATACATTTGAAACGAAGAGTTATTGTTCTGCGGCTTTTCTCGACATCTCACAGGCGTTTGACAGGGTATGGCATGAAGGCCTCCTGTATAAATTGAAAAAACTACTACCTCACCACTATTTCCAAATTCTAAAATCATACTTGGAAAACCGTAAATTTATTGTCAATCATCTTGAGGAACACACAACAACTTTTCCAATAAAAGCTGGGGTTCCACAAGGAAGTGTTTTAGCCCCACTTTTATATCTCATTTACACGGCGGATCTTCCAACAACGAAACATACCATCACAGCAACTTTCGCAGATGACACAGTAATCATGGCAACGCATATAAATCCAATGATGGCTTCAAAAATACTCCAAGAAAACTTAAATGAAATTCAAAAGTGGCTCAGAATATGGAGAATAAAAGTGAATGTAGAAAAATCAATCCACGTCACATTTACCCTGTGTAGGTTAAATTGTCCGGCTGTAAAGATTAATAATAATACAATACAACATGCTAACTCAGCAAAATACCTAGGTATGTATCTAGATAGACGCTTAAATTGGAAAACGCATATTATAAACAAAAACAAGCAACTAAGACTCAAGTTCAACAAACTGTATTGGTTACTGGGAAGATCGTCCCAGTTATCACTAGAGTGCAAAATAATTGTATATAAGGCAATCATAAGACCAGTATGGACTTATGGTATAGAACTATGGGGAGCCACATGTACATCAAATATAGATATAATAGAAAGATTTCAATCAAAGGTGCTCCGTAGTATAGTTAATGCACCATGGTATGTGCGCAACGATCTCTTAAGAAAGGACCTCAACATTTGTTCGGTTAAAGATTTAATTACATCTAAAAGTACATCTTATTATAAAAGACTTCATGAACATCCAAATCAACTTGTGATGAAATTTTTAAAAGCCAACGAACATGCACGAAGATTAAAAAGACATATACCATCAGAATTAATAACAAGATTTAAATAAACAACACCCATCCTAATAAAACAATGATTATTAATGTTTATGGTTAATTAAGGGTAATTGGATCACTGGATCCATTACTAACATTTCATATAGTAAATCAAAATAAATAATTTATATATCAAATAAAATTACTTAATATCTTTGGTTCTTACAGTATACAGTAAGAAACTAATGTAAGATAGATTGTAAAGATGCTAAAAAACAAATAAAAAAAAAAAAAAAATTTCCATTCATAATGTTATAAAACCATCTACAATGAAGTTAACAATTGAATTTATCGGTTTATCGGTAATTTTTAAGGTTGTGCCGGAATGTCAAATGCGTTGAATATTTTTCATTTCATTAATTAATTAGTTATTTTAATTATCATTCAAAGTTACTTTTTTGTTAGAACGATTATAAGTAAATTTAAAACCAAAATACACACACACAGACACACGCATGCCAATGAAAGAAACAAACAAAAACACACACACACACACACACGGGGGCACGCAACACATGCCTATTATATACTGTTACAATATAACTGTTATTATTATTTTAGTTTAATAGTGTAACATAACAGTAATTTAATTTTTTATATAGCCGTTGCACATTTTTTTTTCTAATAACAACAACACAAAACTACAACTTGTTGATTCAATAATAAACAGTAAAATAACAGTGTGTTGTTTTTGCATGTGTGGCCGTGTGTGTATATGTGTGTGTATGTGTGTGTGCGAGTGTGTGCTTGTGTGCGAGTGTGTGCTTGTGTGCGAGTGCGAGTGTGTCGATTTTGTTTGTGCCAATTCTCGTTTGTTCGTTTCTCTTTGTAGTCAAAGTATTTGTGTCCCCAAACGGAACACAGTTTGAGTATTGTGAAACACTATTTTAGTATTTATGCAAAGTATGGTATAAATTTATATATATGAATGTAATTTAACCTTCAGTATCCTTTTGTATGAACATATCTGTTCATATCTGCTACCTATTATTACTGAAAGTTTACATAAAATCCAATAAAGCGATATTAATTATGTACCTTTTTGCATTTAATTTCTTAAAAATCCGTTGACCTACTGGTCATCGTTCGAGAAAAATGCGCTCGTACGTTAAGGGTTAAAATATGTAAATTTCACACAGTTTCAGTCATACAATTGTACCATGAATTGATTCATGCTGATAAATTGTATTTCGGCTAATACAATGAATTGCGATCGGTAATAATTTAAAAAAATTATGCTAAATTTTGATCGACTGAATGTTGTGGTTTTACTTGGCTTTTTTTTGCAGTAAGTGTAAAAAACTATACAAAAGTGGTGATTTCAATGGCTCAGTGTTTGGTAGATGGTAGAATTAGTCAATGTATTCTATGCCTGTCGAACCAAACAGATAATATGAAACTGTATCGAAAACAAAATATATTCGTGTACTAACAGCGATCAGTGCAAGTCAAGCGATCATCCGAATATTGCACTGATAGGTTTTTATCTTTGAGCTGACATTGAACGGTAATAAATTGCAGATTATACAATATTAAAAATATAAATTATAGAATTGAAGTGAATTTATTCAGATTTGGGGTTTTACAATCAAAATATAATACCATAATCATAGTAGCCCGCTGCTCCAATGCTTCCTGAATAACTGCCAGGCAACAGTGGGATAATTTTATTAGATTATTTTTACTCTAATCCGATTTTGATTTAGGTTTAATATCTGATTCAATATGAATAGTTGCTAAGTAGTTTCGATACGATTATGGCAATTTCTTGTTCGCAGTCATCCGATTTTGAAGAAATTTTGTATGTAGGTGTAAAATAGAATCATATATAAATTTTCGACATTCTGGAAAATCGATAACCCTGGACCAGTTTCTAAAAATTTTAAAACTTTAAAAATAATAATCTAAATTTGATCAAATTTGATAGGGTTATTTGAGATTATGTCCTAGAATACTGTCGTGAGTTTCCATTTTTCCAGAATTTCACTATAGGCGCTCACCATATAATTCCCTTCTCAACGTATACGTCAAATTTCAACAAAATAGGATGAGATAGGATAGGTTCCAGGTTCATGAATTCCAAATTTTACGAAAAATTGTACCGCCGGAAATGAGTTAATTATAGTTATTTTTAGTTAACCATAATATTGGTAAAAAATAGGGTTGCTTTTAATTTTTACAATAACCAACAGTTGCTTTAGCTCGAGGTTTTGCTAGATAATTATCTTTTCAAAGCGTGCCTAATTTTAGGACTTATATTACTAATAAATTTAAATTAGCAAAATTTTGAAATAAACTAAATCTGTCAATAAATTGAATGATGCAATAGTTAGCCAAAAGTTTTGATCTCTATGACTGCAAGATATCTTACTCGATGAATCCTGATTACATAAATATTTATTGTGAATTTCAGTTTTACCCAATTTTTTAATTTTGTTTTTTCTTGATTTTAATTTTAATTTTTTTATCTTTTTTTTTTCATTTTACAGCCGATTTGTTTTTGGTCCAAGGAGGAAGTTGTTGAATGGATAAAATCAACCCCATTTAATAGATACACATATTGTTTTGAGAACTACAACATTACAGGTGTAGAATTATTGAACTTAAAACTTCCGGTAAGTATTTTGATGTCTAACTGCGGTTAGAATTAATGATTTTATTTTTGAAAATGTTTAGATAAAAAGTTTTGCACTCGAACGTGGAGGTGTGGAACTAATTATTCTTCGTGAAATTTTAATTTAAATGTTACACCACCACAGTTCTTTTTCCTGACGCTCCCATCATCATCATCATCATCATCAACATCAACATCATTAATCCACGTGTAAGTGAAACACACACACACGTATATATTAATATTAATAGTTTACCAGACGCATTCATTAACGTCCACATGGACTTGTTTTTCAAATTATCAAAAGATAGATGTTCCTATAGTTCCATTGGGTACCACAGTACCCAAATATTCCCAGAAATAAAATTTTTACCTATAAACAACTACAATTGATGGGTTCCAAAATATATTGATAACACTCTGTGAACACAACGCGATCGGTGATTTCCCACAGAGATTGTATTGAAAAGATACCCAATATCAGATCATAATATTCCAAGTCCAATTAATTTGAATTGCATATTCAAAGATGTGTGTGTGTGTGAAGGTATCAATGCTGAATGCATATATTGTTCATTAATTAAATGTTTATAAATTTTTATGGAATCAAATTTTCTAGACATCGCCCCCGTCCCATTCATTTAAGAAGAAAATCGATTGAGTATTAAATTGGGAAAAAAGCAAGTGACTTTCATCGGTCTTTTTTTTTACTTTACCTCTCTCTCTCTCTCTCTCTCACACCCTCTCTTTCTCTCTCTCTGTCTCTATAGATGCAAACTTTTTATCTCAACTACACATTTTTTCCGAATTTGTACGCGGTCCTTCGCTTGTCTGTAAATTCCAAATTAATATCAATTTTTTTAAAATTACAATTATTTATAGGCCATCGGAATACGTTGTTCGAATATAAAAAAATCATTTCAAAAATATATGCAACGTTTGATTGAGTTGCAGGAAGATAAAATGGCTGCATTTTCGTATCAATGTGAACCGTTAAAAGAACCACTATTACCGTTGCTTAAAAATGGTAAAATTGTTAATGAACCCAAGACATTCGTTGATAGTAGAAAATTGACACGCTGCACAGATTGTTCAAAATTAAAAGAATTCACACCGATAACATTTACAAAATTGTATTGTGAAAATTGTTCTAGATCGTTGCATTCGCCAACGGGTGACTGTCAATATCCATTTACAAACGCAGACTTACGTCATCAATTCCAAATTCATTCACCTCGTGATGATAACCGGTTGACTTTATGTGAAATGGAGGACGTCATAAACGATCCTAGCAATACCGAACAGTATTTAATGGCTACCGAAATGTTAAAAGAATGTTTTCATGAAATAGAAATGCAAGCGATTACGTCACTCATACATCCCGAATATAAAACGAATGCCAACGGATTCACAACTTTTGATTTTGTTAATATTTTTAAACTGTATGAGAACTATGTCAACGACGGTGACAATGAACTGACCATTGAAAATATTTACAATGGTATTGTACGACAAGGACCAAATCGTGTGAATTTTAAATGTATGAAATTACCAACAATCATTGGTATTTTACGTAAATATTTTACATCTCTAATTGATTCTGTTATTCCCATACAATATTGTCACGTGTTTATTAACGCACTGAGTAAGTGTTTATTTTTAAGTGTCATTTAATAGTTTTTTTGATTTGAAAATAATTAAATTTAATAGCGTTTTGTTGTGTCACACAATTGCGTAATTTTGCCGACGCCCGAGTCACAGCGACCATGTTTTTAAAAATAAATAACTGTAAATTGCTGAATATTTTTTACAAAATTTGTCGTTTTACGACCATAAATTACGAACTTATTACATTAAAATGACTGAAATTCACTGGGGTCACTGGGAAATTCACAATTGAATAACCAAACCGACTAATTTTATAATATATTTTTAGTCACACACACTGTGCATTAGCGCAGCTGTAACTTTTAGATCGTTCAAATATTCAAAGGAATGTTAATTAAAATTGGGTCAAGGCAATTTCGTTTGATGAAAGCAAACGTTGAAAAAAAATTTGTTTTTACTATAAATTTCAATATTTTATTCATCCGATTTGTAGTACAATTTGACTATTTTCCATTCTCTAGTCACAATTGAAAAGATTCAACTGTTTGCACAACCGCCATGCTCAACAATGCATTCCAATCCAAGTCAAAACATCTAAATGTCATGCACTTTTTGAAAGTAACCCTATTTCTTAAAACCATTACACTTATAATTTCTGAACAATGGGTGGACCGTATTGTATTCCGTAATTTTCAATGTGTGCTGTTGCTATGCAACCAACCATATGCGGAATGATTCTTTTCATCGAATTTGATTTCAAGAAATTATAAGTTTTCTAACCATCAATTTTATCGTCAAATTAAAATCATTTTATTGTGAATTTTAATATTTCGCCGAGGCAAAATGGCGCATGTTTTAGTGTCTTAGTGTTTGTTGTTGTTGTTGTTGTTGTTGTTTTTTTCATTTTTAATAATAATTTAAATAAATTTAGCCAATTTTGTTTGTATTTTTAATTTTGAGTAAATTCCCAATCGCTTGTTAGTTATTATGATTTTTATTTAGTTATAAAATTTTCGTTTTTGTAGTACATTTCTTAAACAATTATTGTCATAAAAAACGATATTATTAGGGAGATTGCGCATGTAACGTAAACGTAACTGTAACCGTTGCGTGTACAAACTGTTATGCTATGACAGATATGTTTATACGCACGTTTACGTTTACATGCGCAATCTCCATCGAAATTGTTACCGTTTGTTTTATTCGTTTTGTTTTGTTTTGTTTTATTTTCTGTATCTTTTGCTTCCTATTCTGTGTCAATATTTCATTTGCAGGACGTAAAGAACGATTTGAAGAAAAAATTTCGTCGATAATTGAACTCATAAACAATTTACCGGTCGTCCACAGTACCGTACTTTGGTTAATTGTAAAACATATACATCGGGCTACAATTTTGCATCATAAAATTTACGAACAATCAGAATCGCCAAAATATATTATACGATTTTATGCCAATTTATTGATACGTGGACCCGTCGTTTATTCGCCAATCCATGACGTTACAATTACCGAAACTGATCTCATTGATTTAATGGAAATTATCGTATATTTTTGTTATTGGCCATCGAACGTGCGCGATCCCGAACGGGAAGCAAAATGCGTAACTGTAAATGGTGGACTAATGAACGATGTGGATGGAAATCCGATCGTATGGTTTGCCGAATGGTTTAAAACAGCGGTTAAAGAACGACGTCGTTTATTAAAAGTTCACGATCGTAAGTATCTTTTATTTTCCAAATGTAAGTTCTGAAAATTAGTTGATTAGGAAATGAAAAAAAAAAAAACAAGTTTTAATAATTCTTTTTGATAAAACATTGACCCCACAAAATTTGGCTATTTTATTTGAATTTACGTTTTGTACTGGTCGCCGGTTAAAAAAATTGTGTCGGTGTGTGTGTGTGTGTCAATATACTAAATCGAATTTTACCGGAAATAAACAATCGTTAAGCGCATTTTCATTTTTGCCTAATTTAGGGACCGGTCAGGCAAACGATAAAAGTATAGGTTCGGTATAAAAATTAAATGCAATTGTAAATCAAAAGTATTTATTTCGGAGAATGTTCCCACTTATAACCTTCGTAAACCCTTGGCCATCGATCTATCGGAAAGATTTGTTATTCCAAATTGTTCCTCTATACATGGACACACCATATTCCCTTATTTAACGATATACCTAAATCGAATACACGAATACACTCCAGTAAAACACCTAAATCGAATACAGAATTACGACGAAAAGTGAAAGAAAAAACACCATGTCACAATAGTAAATTTTCTTCACTTCGACTATGTTTAATAATGCCATTACTAGTGCAATATTTTGGAACAAACTTTGAGTTTATCTTTCGTATTTCGTATTTTTATACAGTTAGAATTCGATGATTGGTAGTTTTCGGTATTCCAAGCTCAAATTTCGATGAATCCTTGCTTCAAATGGTCGTTCATCACCACTTATTGCATTGCTTCGATCTGCGCATCAATTGATTACACTTTTTAAAAATTCCATACGGAATAACATCTATCCGCTAGCTACACCCGATGTCTCAAGATCAGAAGATCACGATTCATTCTAATGATGCTTTTATGTCTAAACATGTGTAATATTTCTCCAATTCGATTGTCATTTGTGGTGCTCGACCAACGCATTAATTTACCTGACACAATCAGACTCCCTCATTTTACCATCTCTTCAAGAATGGATGTACCAAATAGTAGTTTAAGTTTGGTCGTTCAAAAATTGATTGTAACAATTGTATTTGTACAACCCAAGGTTTTACGAAGATGACTTACTGACCGATTAAACCTATAGCAAAAATTAATAGTTGATATTGATTAACTGAATTTAAAAAAAAAACACACTGTCCTAAATGTCCTAATTTAAATAAATGCAAGGAACTGAAATCTAACATTATATCTGTCGATAGCATCTGTCGACCATTTAGAGAATTACTCAAAAGTACTATGGCATAGCGAAGAAGACCTTTTCGGCTGTGTTGTACGAATTAATGTAATTTCTGAATTTGTATCAGTGTAAGGAGTGTGTGTGATGAGTGTGTGATGTGTGTGTGTGTGTGTGTGTGTGGGTGCTGAGCGTGGCCACAAAAGTTTTCCATCGGAATGAAAAAACTCATTTTTGTAATATTTAAATCAGTAGTGTTTTTTTATTTTTTTTTGGAAATAGTACTAGAAATATTTTAACCCTTTTTGCATTCTTTTATTGTATAAAAAATAATTATCAATTATCCATCATTTTTATTGCGCGTGCGCTGCTTACATAATTGAAATTGGTTGAGCTGCGCGCGCACCCTCACTCTACCCAAAACTACGTACAGAAACTTGTTAATAGTTCATACGCGATGATCTATTAATTAGCATACGGACGCACGGTTGTAATAAAAGGGTTAAAATATAGTAGAAATAAATAGTTGTTTAATTCTAAATTATTTAATTCTAATTGTTTTGTATTTTTTATTTCTTTTCTATTTTTTTCTTCTTCTTCTTCTTCTTCTCTTCCAAACGTTCGCTTTCCAATGCAAACAAAAAACCGAAAACAGAACTCACATGTTCCTGGGCAAGAAGTAGAGATTTCGTTAAACGTTATTTTAAAAGCGGTCCAACAATAACCAAATCCATTTCTATATCTGAATCATTATTGCCCGTACATATTGATCCAATAGATGATCTACTAATTACCGATAGCTTTACCAAAAATATTCATAATTATTTTCTAAACACATCATTTGAACAAATTGTAACACCACATAAAATTATTAAATTAAAATCAGCAGATAACGATTGTCCAGCGCCACCAACAATTTTGGATTTAATAGATTTTTCCGACGATCATCCGTTTGGTATGGATACAACAAAAATGAATGCAACACCGTTAGACAAATTATTAGCAATGAATCTTAATTCCGAATCCGATGATGTGGTCAAAGAATATGTTGAAAATGTTGGTGTGTTGGATGCGACGACGGAACAGCAAAATAATGCAAAGGTTATAAAAAGTACACCCGAACCAATTTTATCCGTCAAAGGTATTGTATTGCTTAGAGATTCACCAACTATTGGCGAAGATAACGATAACAATGACGACAGCAATGATAAAAAGAATACAAATAATACGAATAAAGCATCGACATCATATGCAACAGCATCTACATCAGCATCTGCATATGGAACAGCCTCTACATCAGCATCAGCAGCTGCATCCGCATCCGGATCGGCATCATCAAAATTAAAAATGTCAACATCTGCAACAACAAATAAAATGACAACGATTGCTCAAATTGAAACCAGACCAACAAAAATCCAACCAAAATCATCAACATTTATTAAAACAAGGGCTGTAATCCATCCAAGACCATTGTCATTACCACCATCACCACCGGCATCACGAAAACCACCTAAGCAAAAAATAAATTATAATGAAATCGATGTTATTGAAACAATTGCTGAATCAAATGAAATTGACGACAATGAAATGGTGTTAACAACAACGACACCACCAACAAATGCAAATGATAATAAGAAAACGGCACCAACATCAAAAGGTGCCATCAAGAAACAAATACAAAACACAAAAGATCAACGAATTGCAGCCGACGCAAATGAAATATCATTTGCTGAATATCAACCAATAACCCAAGAAAGTAATCTAAGTGTTATGTATGAGGATGATGATATATTTAAATCCTGTGAAACGTTTTCAATGCGGTATGGTGACGATGCAGTCCAATCATTTAGAAGATCAAAAAATTTAGATTCATCCGGTGAATTTGAAGATGTCATTGAAATGTTTCTTCTACGACCAGACGAAACCATTGAAAACGAATTGGTTACACTAACAAGCGGCTATACAAATGATCTTCACCAAAAATTGACAACAATGGATCATAATAGAGTTGCACTAATCGAAGAAGCCGAAGAGGAAGCTGAAGCAGAAAATGATGAGAAAAAAGAAAAAGAAGTGGAAGAAGAAGAGGAAGGAGCAACAGCATTACCGGCCGATGAAAATGCACAACAATCACAATTAATGCAATCACCTAAAATGGCCAAAAAAGACGTAAGTATAATGGGATCTATTAATAATATTACGCAAATACAATCCGGACCACGTACACAACAACAAGAACAAGAACAAGAACAATTTCCAGCGACGGGGGGCCGCTGCCTATCACCACGAAACAAACACTATTATGAAAACAATTCGATAAATATTAGAAATGTGTATGAAAATCGTTATATGTGGGGTCGATTGTCGTTAGCGCACATTCGAGCCTTAACGACAGACTGTCCAAATGGTGCATTTTTGGTGCGTCAATCAAATAATGAATTCAGCTTTTGTACAATTGTGTATGTATTCGATCAATATATAAAATGTATCCGTATCCATCGGTATACATCCAAACGCTTTGGATTTGTAAGTGATCATTTATTTTCCACCATACCAGAGCTAATCGAATACTATCAAAAGGTATCGTTTAAAGACCATTCACACAATTTCATTGACGTAAAATTGGGTCATCCAATTTGTGTTTTGCCAACGGTGTTACATTCATTGAACGATTTACATACATTGACCATTGATCAAATGGTGATCGATTGTAACATAGCATTGCATTGGAAATTTAAGGCATTACAATTGAAAACGTTTGATCAAAATATAAACAATGATCATGATGCCAGAACAATTGTATTTTTTAATAATGAAGATCTTACAAATGTTTCAAAAACTAAGCATTGTTATAAAAAATCATACTATCAAATATGCAAATGTAAAAATTTGAAATCATCGCACCAATTGAAATTGCACTATTGGGATCTTATTGTGCACCGTAACGCAATGCCATTTTATTTAAAAACCATAAATTCAATTGTCTTTGATATTACAAATATACAAAAATTACGCCATGCACTAGTCGCAAAACGGATGCGTCTTCAAAATCGAACGTTACGCAAAAGAGTGAGTATATAAAAATACAAATTTTGTTAGTTATTGTAACTAATTTCACTAACATTTACTAACCCAATTTGTATAAGTTATAATTTGCACTAAATGCTATATTAATTTTTAGGTGGAACCCCAAAATTTGCACATTATAGGCTTTGCTTTTTTCATTGTCTAATTTACATTAACAATTTTTCTTAGACAATTTAAATTTTTAACATTGTTTTTAGCCTAAAAAAAACCTTTGAATTTCTTCCTGGTTCTGTGTAATTTTTAAAATAACCATAAATTTTTTATGATGTCATCTGGTCACAAGACGCGTGGGTATTATATTATTTCACAATTCTAATGCCACATTTGATCCGATTAAGTTACAGACATATTCAAATTCATATCAGGTGTGCGGAAACTGATCACGATTTTATAAAGTTACCGTTATCATTTTTTTTTTTTGAAACCAACTCCATTGAATTAGTTAGAATAACCCAAATTTTTGAATTTCCCGTATTTATCAGAAATTTAGAATCGGAAAAAATTCCAATATTAATTTCATTATAAATCTTAAATTAAAAATTCAGTAGATAATTATCCAAATAGTGTCAAGTTCTTCTGGGAAATGTGAAAATCTATCTTTGCCTTGTCACTGTACGCGGCACATCGGATCGGACAGGATAAACGTGGGGCAACGACTCAACAAGTAACGAAAATTTAAGGACAATGAATTTGCATGTTGGAACGGTAAGAAAGACAAGATGGCTATAGATGCATTGAAACTATGATATAAATCGTTCAAAAATTTGGGATTGAAGAATAGCATGTTTTGGAAATCTAAAACCGCACCTGAGTTATTGCGCCATGGAGTAAGTAGTAAGTAAGAAATACAAAAATTGTTGTGATCCGGTGATTGATATGAGTTAAAAATGGCATCATAACTAAATATTATGCGAATGGGAATGTGCTGTAATGAGAGCGTACAATTTGAGGTTTTCTGGTACTCAAACAATATCTAATAATTAAAAATTGATGTCACATGTCTGCTAATCGAAAGTTTTTTTTTGGAATTATTTAATTAATTTAAACAATTTTGAATAACCACATGTAACTTCGAGCGGGCACCGTTGTTGATGCAGCGTTTCGAAACTAAACTATTCATTATGATGTTACCAAAATAAATGCCGTGACTTTTCATCAAAACCCAATGCATTTTAGTTACTGAGCCATTCGTTTGAATAAAAGGGGGAATAAAAGAAAGGCGCGTAACTTTACAAATTTAGGTTACCAAATTAAATCTTGTAAAAAGTTTAAAATGTGGTATAATTTTTGAACAGAAATATTTGTCTCTGCACATTTCTTTTGGCACAGCAGTGGCCAAACACACTTGCAAGCATCGTACAACTGCCATGAGAATCGGTGCGCGGTGTTACGACTCCACCCACAAAGTTGAATGATAATTTTGCACCGCAGCAGATTAAGTAATATTTTTTTGAATAACTATTTTTTTTTTTTTGGTAAATTACTAACACTTAAAATAATCAATAATTACTAACAAATTAATAGCTTTTAACTAACAAACTAACCAATTAAAACAGTTTTTTTTTTTGACAACATTAAATTCACCCACTCTCATTGGACAAAAATATTAATTAAAAAAAAAACAAATAAATTCTAATTTCTCTTAGTTCATGCTTTTTTTCCGACGTTTAGTTTCGAATTCAGTGAATTCGAATCTAGCCCGAAGATTTAGACGTTAAACTAAAATCATAAATAATAATTGCTGAGGTATCGAGGATGGGGAAGAGCCGCAGCAATAACAACAAATAGCAACCAATAGCAACCAATAGCAAAACCAATCAACCAATAGCAACCAATTAATGACATTCATTTCTGTGTAAGTTTTTCATTTAACCTTTTTTTTTTAAAACATATATTTTATTAATCAATAATTATTTTTAATTAAATATAAATTCTTTAGATTATTAGTGAGTAAGACAAAAAATGAAAAAATATATATAAAAAATTAAATTCCAAAAATGTTCGCCATGGTGTTAATTAAAATTTAAAAATGTATTCCATAATTTTCACCACACTCAAACACACACACACCAATAAAGGTTAAAGATTCTCGGTGAACATGTATCAAATATAAAAATTAAATATTACAAAAAAATTATATAATTAACCAAAAAAAAATATATTAATGTTAGAATTAATTAAAATTTAAAATATTCCACAGTTGCCACATAAATGTTTACTGAAACTTAAAAAGTATTTGAAGAGATTTTAAAAGTTGTTAAAAAAAAATATTTAGAATAATTTATATTCCACAAAAAAAATAGATTCCGTTATTTTACAGCCATAACATAGAAAACATTATTTTATAGTTTATTTTATAAGTTTTGAACACAAAAAAAAATGTTAAAGTTAAAGTTATTTACAAAACAAAAGTTAAAAATCAAAATATTATTTAAACCACAGGGTGATAAAGAAAAAAAATTAATTAATACAGGGAAGTAGATATTTCACATAAAAAAATATATGTTGAAAAAATAGTTGGAAGAGAAATTGATGATAAAAAAAGAGATGGCCAATATAAATACAATAAATTATTTATTTTTTTTTTAAAATATATGAAAACCGACAATTTTGTAACGGGTTTTGTATGTTTTTTGTTTGTGTGGTTAAAGAGCGAGAGAGAAAGAAAGCGACGGCGGCAAGACAAAAAAAAGGATAATGAAAAATTTTACACTACGGCACAAAATTAAAATATTTTTTAAAATATTATTTACAAAAAATTTAATTTTGTCAAAAAATGTATAACGGGCAACGATTAGAGTAAACAAAAAAAAAATTGTCTATTTCGATTAGTGTATGGCTTCTTTTTTTTTATCTATTATGATAATGCAAACAAACTAAACTTTGTCTAAACTCATATTTTCCGGAAAATTTGTGTTTTTTTTTTTATATCCAAAATTTTTTCTTCTTCCGTTAGCGCCGTCAACATTACCGTGGGCCGAAAGAAGCGTACGAATGCTGTAGTGAGAAAATACAATGACAGAAGTCATTATTAGCTATCTCCATTTTTGTTTTTTTTTTCCCTGCCAATGACAATGTTGAATGATTTGCGCTGAATTTTTTGTTCCTTAACCGTTTGAGTGCTATGCAATTTTGGCGCATTACCTATTCGTCGCTACAACGACGATTCGCACTCAAACGGTTAAAATAATCTAATCATCTGTGGTGCAGCCAGACAAGAAGTAACTTACAGTTGTTATTAATTGCACTACAAATTTTGATAAAATTAATAAACTAAAATTCCTATCGGAAAAAATGGAAAAAAAAACTAAATTTTCCGGAAAATTAACTTTTGAAAGAATTACGGGCGGCCATTTAATTTTAACGCAATCTGATTCGGACTCTCTCGTTCACTCTCATTCACATCACGTCTTTTGAATGCGTTTATCGGTTTTTTTTTTTTTTTAATAATCGCTTCCATGCAAACGATTAAAAAACTGAAAATCCGAAAAAAAAACTATGGTCCGCACATAATTCAAAAAATGGATAATTCTTAAAACCCGATTTGACCGGTACGCCCCGCGTCGTGTGGTGTTCGTGTACATTTACAATTCGCCTATGTTAACCGAAACTTTTTTTTATTACAACATTTTGCTAACAATTAAAAATTTTTATTATTTATGTAAAAATCCATAAAAAAAATTGAAAACGAAAATGTTAACGGTTTTTTTTTTTTAATTTTTTTTGTTAACCTTAAAAATATTTGTTAGGTCAAAGTGAATAGGGTTTTTTTTTTTTTATGATTTATTATTATTATTATTGGAAATGAAGAAAAAAAGATTTAAATTTTGTCCAGTTCTGTATTGAAATGTTAACGGTTTTTGTTTTTAATATTTTTGGTTAACCTTAAAAATATTTGTTAGGTCAAAATGAATAGTAGGTTTTTTTGTTCTTTATGAATTATTATTATTATTGGAAATGAAGAAAAACATTTTAATTTTGTCCAGTTCTGTATTGAAATGTTAACGGTTTTTTTTTAATTTTATGGTTAACCTTAAAAATATTGGTAGATCAAAATGAATAGGGTTTTTTTTTATGATTTATTATTATTATTTGAAATGAAGAAAAACATTTTAATTTTGTCCAGTTCTGTATTGAAATGTTAACGGTTTTTTTTTTTTAATTTTTTGTTTAACCTTAAAAATATTGGTAGGTCAAAATGAATAGTAGGTTTTTTTGTTCTTTATGAATTATTATTATTGGAAATGAAGAAAAACATTTTAATTTTGTCCAGTTCTGTATTAAAATGTTAACGGTTTTTTTGTTTTTTAATTTTTTGGTTAACCATAAAAATATTGGTAGGTCAAAATGAATAGGGTTTTTCTTTTTTTTTATCAATTATTATTATTTGAAATGAAGAAAAACATTTTAATTTTGTCACGTTTTGTATTGAAATGTTAACGGTTTTTGTTTTTTTTTTTTTTTATGAATTATTCTTATTTGAAATGAAGAAAAATATTTTAATTTTGTCACGTACTGTTGCTGTACGATATATATTATATGTAAAATGTATGGACGAAGAGGAGGAGGAGGAGTGGAAGAATAGTTTGTTGTTGGTTTTCGTACATTATTTTTGTATTTAATGATTAATTTTTATTTTATATATCACCCCGCCACACACAGCCTATTTTAAACAATAAATATTAAATTATGAAAAATTTATAGTTTATTCAAAATATATAACTGTTTTTTGTTATTATCTCAATCAAATTTATGTCAAAAAATATATAAAATAATAAAAATAGTGGTGTGTTATTCAAATATATATTACCAAAAATAAAAATTATAATCATAAAAATAATAATATTAAACTTTAACAAATGATATAAAAATGTAAGAAATTATTTCAAAATAATGGTAGATCAAAATGAATTGTTTTTGTTTTGTTTTTTTTTTTGTTTTTATAAAATTATTGTTAATGGAAATAAAGAAACATATTAATTTTGTCACGTACTGTACCGTACTGTATATTTTAAATTGAAAGTGTATGGAGGAGGAGAAGGAGGAGGAAGAGGACGAGGAGTGAAAGAATAGTGTGTTGTGTTGGGTTTCGTACATTATGTTTTGTATTGAATGATTATTTTATATATCATCTCTCCAACCCGCGCCCAACTCCACATCATACTAATATAAACAATAAATATTATGAATTATTAAAATAGTCTATTCAAAATATATTTCTGTTTTTATCTCAATCAAATTTATGTCAAAATGTAATATAAAAATAGTGGTGTGTTAATCAAATATATATTGCCAAATTATAATAAAAATAATATAAATTATAAAAATAATAATAGAAATAATAATAATAATATTAAATTTAATCACAGTAGATGCCAAAAATGTAAGGCATTATATTAAAATATTATAATTAGAGATTAAGTGCATAAAATATTGGAATGTGGGGATCGCATTATTATTTTTAATGTACCCCCTGGCCTTGCCCACCCCCCCGCCGCTGCTGTTGTCCGCCATTTATAGAATTAAACTATAGATTAACTATTTGTGAATGCATTGTTCACGCATTAATATATATTTATGTCCATTGTGATGATAAAGGCTGTAGGTAGGTAGAGAAAAGGCAATGATATTTTTATAGTTAAGTTTTTTTGTTGTTTATCATTGGAATTGGAAAAATGAAAAAAAAAAAAAAAACCCCAGATATTTTGTATCGCAAAATTATTGTTTGAACGGAACTGAAATGTGGTGGTCTATATAGATTTCATAATTATATCGCAGACGAATCATATGTCACCCCATTAACGAATTGAAACACTGTACAGTTTTGCAAACGATTGTGTTTTTGTACACGCTTCGGCGTGAACCTTTTGGTCGATAAAAGTACCATCAATTTCATCATTTTCATCCATTTAAGGTATTTAATGTCAAAAAACTTTTTACAGTTATTTTTTATTTATTGTCCCAATTGGTTCTTATCATAAGTCTGACGCATAAGCTATTGTTTTTTTGTCTAAAGTCTAAAGTTGAGCCTACTTATATATGGCGGCCAGCAATTCCCATCATAGACGCAAATGCAAATCTTCAGAAATATCGGGAAATATCGGGTGAACTGAATACGAATGTTTAATTCGTATTAAGGAGAATAATGTTTACAGAGACTTGGCTAACAGGGATTTGGGAGAGGGAAGGCGATAAAGAGGAAAATTCAATTAATTTACAATGTCACGCCAACCACAATATCTGTTATGTTGTTGGATAACAATTCCGAGAATTACAAATAACTGAGTTTCAGCCACACCATCCGCAAAACACTTCATTCGAATTTTCCAAACATTTCATTCACAGTAACTATCATTCCATCACATTCCGACTATAATTCTTTCCAATCTCATTCCTACTGCCCAATCCAATTTCCACTGCCCAATCCCAATCCTACTCTCAATCCCATTCCCATTCCCACTCCTAATTTTACTGTATCCTACCGATTACAGTTGAAAGCAGCTATGAAATAATGACTAGCAAATCGGAAGTTCTACAACGAAAAACTATAACTACATTTCGCCAACTATCCGTACGCCTGGTCGTGTCAACCGTACCGATAACTAATTATTTCTAAACTGTAGTACAGCTAAATTATGGATACGTGATATCGGATTCTGGACATTGTGAATTGTATTGATTGTGTACGGATACGTGATATCAGTTTCTGGACATTGTTATTTGTATTGATTGTTCGTTGTTCAGAAAATCATTTTTTGGTATGAAAAATCAAATTCAATAAATTCCTGTGTTAAAAGTATTCCAGCTGCCGCCTCCTGCCTGGGAATCATTTTTTACTTTAACTATAATTGTCATCTAAATGTTAGGCGTATTATTTCGAATGCAATTACTACTTCTTTGCGTAAGAAAAATATTTCAAAATTTTTTCGAAACAATTCGACATTTCACACCACCAATTTCATTTAACCGTTCCGCAACAATAATTTTACGACAAAATTTTTATTTTATTTTTTTACTACTCACAACAAGTGCCGGTTGTGGTCATAACTTAGTTTAGTCCATTGTCAGTTAAACAGTTAAATTATTTAAATAATACGGTTGTATTGTCTGGTTCACAACAACCGTTATAATCGTCTTTTTAAATTAAAAGATGAAAAACCGTTATTAACCGTTTTCGGACTCTCTAAATTAAAATGGAAACAAAAAATTTCGTGTTTGTGTGCATTTGTGTGTGTGACGTTAGTGTCAAATGGTTTTGAACCAAATTAAAAAATTAATATTCATACACTAAATAACAACCAGCACAAAATGACTGATTTAATTTTTACAGTACGCCAATGAGAAGTACTGAGGCGTCCATTAATTTTGTGTTATCCTTTGTGTTAATAGAAATTCTATGTAATTAAGTTTTATATATGTATGTGTGAAAAAAAGGAAGAAGAAGAAGAAGAAGAAGAATATTTAATTATATTATTGTTAGTGATTAGGAATATTTATAGTTATATGGTGATGGGAAATTAAGAGATATGTTGTGTTTTAGGTTGTGTTATTATCACAGTTTGTCAGAGTTTATAGCAGTTTTTCGCCAGGTCAACAACGAATGTAATTATTAGAGTTTTAAACTGTTTTGTGAATGTAGTAGTGGCCGCTACTAGGTCACGTGATATTCATTAAATAAATTATTTATTTTTTATTTTGTTATCATGAAATCTCCATTTTTGTTATAACAATTAATTAGATTAGCTAGTGTAAGGGTAGCAAATAGGGGGTAGCCGTGTGGTTGATTGGGCTATTGGGTTATTGGGTGTGCTGAATTAATTGATGAATGAATTTATTTATATTTTTTCATATTTTTATATATTTTAAGAGAATTTTGTTTAAGAGAAAATATTATTTAAAGAAATTTATTAAATTTAAAGAAATTTATTAAATTTAAAAAAATGATAGACATAAAAAGACAGATTTTTAATAATAAAATTTAATTAAATAATTAAAATATTATAGAAAATTAATTGGTATATAAGTTTAAAAAATTAATTAAAAGGTTTAAAAAATTAATATAAGTTAAAAATTTCCAAAACGCTCATCACTACGAAAAAAATTACCTTGGGTTATTTTTGAATACATTTTTAATTATTTGTTCAATGCGTTAACAGTTTCGTTGCGAAACTGTTTCATTTAAAAAAAGAAAAAAAAATCCCCCCCCCCCCCCACTCTAAACTCCTTCCGCATCCCAACTTCTATATTTACTTCGCGTCCATCTCTTACTATACTATTTCCTGTACTACATCTTGTTACAATTTGCCTCTACATCAATCTCTAAAATTTCTAACTTCCTCTAGAAAAATTGGAAACCTGTTCATAAATCGATGATTTATTTTACACCAATTTAAATGAAAACATTTATTCGTCAGAGATTAGATACACTTGAACCACATGCTCACATCATGCACTTCAATTTAAAATGTCACATGTTTTTACGAATCGAATCAACTATTTTGGAAATTCTGTTTTTGGTGGTGTCATGGTGTCAACAATTTCACTTTTTAATTCACAATTATTTGAATCATTTAAAAAGGAAAAATTTCTTCTAGAAACGTTCAGCAATAAATTTTTCAAATCAAATATATTTAAATTTATTTCAAACTATAAGTTGTTTATTGACCCCCCCCCCCCCCCCCCTGGGTCTTGACGATTAATTTCTTTCCTTTTGTTATGTTCTGTACGCCACCAATTTTCAATTTATTTGTTTCAACATCACACACACACACACACACACACACACACACACACACACACACACAATTTATAAGTAGCAATTATTTGTTGGTAGTTCGGGTTCAAATTGTTATTAAATTTTTCTAATTTAATCCTAATTCCGTCACACTATTTCCGTCGGCCCTCTAAAATAACTACAAATTTTTTTATCCAAATAATGTGTTATTTGTGCGACGTACACTAGTTCAAAGTTTGACTGTGCTACCTGCTTTCATTCATTTTCCATTAAAAATTTAAAAGTTTAAATAAATTTTTCTTCACCCAGTGAACCTGGGAATAATTTAAATTTAACAAAACTGATTTTAAACATATTTCAATTCAAATACACTTAATTCTGTTTTTTGCACGAATGATATGTTCCCGATTTCTCTAAATTCATGTAAACATTGTATTTTGTGGACGAACGGAAGATTGCTCCAATTAAACTTTAATATTTTAAATATTTCAACAAAATATTGGTAATGAAAATTTATGCACACAAAAAAATTAGTTTTACCATTTTTTTCGTATTCATCGCCAATGTCTGACAATCAATAGAGGTTGTACATACTACTGGAATACCAGTGCTATGACTAGACCAGTTGTGGCCATCATCTTCAGTCTAATGACGAAATTTTTTCGGTGGTATTTTTTCGCAAAATCAGGTTGTTCTTCAATTGTGTGTAAACAGCAGTGTCATCGATTTCAGTTCACATTAAAACATTCTCAGGACGTTCTTCGTTAATTTTTTGTTCAGTCTAATGACGAAATTTTTTCGGTGGTATTTTTTCGCAAAATCAGGTTGTTCTTCAATTGTGTGTAAACAGGAGTGTCAACGATTTCAGTTCACATTAAAACATTCTCAGGACGTTCCAATTATTTTATATTTTGTTAAGTTTTTAAAAATATTTCGTCGAAATACGAAGAGATTCGAACGCTGCTAGTGTGAAATCAAAATGAGTTGTGTGGCAAAGGTGAATGAAATATTTTTTTTGAATTCGTGTAAAAAAACCGAATTTCGTGTAGTTAAAGAAAGCGCGATCCAAATTTTTGGCATATTTCAATTTTTAAACACTGCCTATATTAAATCGAAACGATTTTATGCCAGAGGTATGATTACCAAAAGCTGATGACAGATGAAGATGACAGGTGGCGGCCGGGCCACAAATGCCATCCAAAAAAAAGCATGTAATTTTATCGTTCACCATTTATTCCATTTCCAATCCTTTCGCTTCGCTTCGCTTCCAAAACCCAGAACAAATTTGAGAAAAAAACGTTAAAATACCAAAAATTTTAAATTTGAGCGCAATTTTTTTTTTGGAAATTAAAATTTTAATTTTATGAAATTACTTTTTGAATTTTTATATACAAATAATTTTCTAATTAAATTAGACTCGATAGGAATTATTTGTAAGTGCTTTATTTATATGTATTTGTGCAGCAGGGCGGAGGAAGAGGGTGGGGGGAGGGCGGGGTAGAAGGTTGTTTTTATGTTTTATTAAAATTTATGTGCATGCGATCTCCACACACACACACACATTTAAAATAATCTATAATTAATTATTAGAAAATATTTCTTAATTATAATCAAAGCAAGTAGATTTAAAAAACTATAATTATAAAAAAATTAAAAAAAACACGACTAGCAATTCTCTTCGCCTGTTTTTGAACGAATAAAAAAAAAAAAAAAAAAGGTTTACAAAAACAACAAAACCTATTTTAAAATGTAAGAAAAAAAAAATATCCATATCATCTGAGAAATTTGAAACAGTCGTCCACACGCATTGAAACATTCTGCAAAAGCATATTATTAGAAAATATGCAAAATTAAAATCAATGAATATTTTAGAATTAATTTTTAATTAAACCAATTTTTTTAGATTATTTTTTATTTTAATTTTTTTTTTGTTTAAGGACACATAGTCCTTATAAAAAAAAAAAAAAAAAAGAGTCAAATATTTAGTTGACCATAAGAAGATAGCAAAACAAAACACTCAGTAGCGCATAGTTGCATAGCGCCCAAAATATATATTATTAATCATGAAATGGTAGCGATAACAATTCCGCTATTTTTCATAGAAAATATTTCCGTATTTATTTTAACGCTAAAATTTCACGGCTGAGTGACCATTTGTTCGTTGATGGTATAAAATTGAAAAACGAATATCTTTGAAATTAATGGTGTTGGACGCTATTCAAAGATTAACAATGTCTGTACACACACATGACTATGGGCCGATCACCCATATAAAAATAATAGTATTTTTAGAAAACATCTATCTTTCGCTAATTACAGTACAATTCGGTAAATTGTTATATACTGCCGATGCGGACCAATTTACCAAACTTGACTGTAATGAAAGAAGTTTATTAGATGACATAACGCGCCACTTGGAGCAAAATATTATAAAATATAAAAAAAAAATCATAGCAGTAGTGTTTCTTAACCTATAAATTTAAATAAAAAATATCTATTTATCTTTAAAATATTTTATCGAAAACATTTTTAAATAAATACTCAGCGCCACACGGTAACAACGGCCACGGTAAAGTGCAATGCATGACACAATCGTAGAAACGTATCTATCGGTAATTTCTAATTCCCAAAAATAATCTCAGCTGAGTATACCATTTATTCGTTTATGGTTTTCGGGGGCAAAAAAAAAAAAAAAATAAACGAATATCTTTGAAAAAATTTGGGTGTTGGACGCCATTCAAGGATTTACAATGTCTGCATATTTAAATATATAAATATATAGTAGTAAAAATAGTAGTTTGAACATAATTATACATAGTTTTAAGTAATTGGAATGTGTTTAAAGGAGCAATGGGTACCATATTAATATGGATGAAAGCGATTAAGAGAATTAATGGTTAATATTATATATAAAATCTTACCTATATATTTAATCACATGTCTAGAAAATAAGTATATTTAGAAATTAAGCAAAATAAAATCCATATAAAATAAGCAAAATAATCACAATCAAATTAAATTTTAAAATGTTCCGCAATGGCTTAAACAACTAACTATTTTGTTTCACAGATTTTAGGTTAAATTTTCGCTCAAATAAAAAAAATAAATACATATTCTCTTGTGCCAAAAATCCTTTTTACCTTCGAAGTTACAATAATAATAATAATAATATAAATTTTTCGCGACCTACACTCAATCAAAAATTAACATGACACAGTTTGGTCGCAGATCGATTCATATAATATAAATTTTTAAATAAATCTGCTCTCAATATTCATCCCATATCAATTTCGTTTATGCGAAAAGTAATTCCAGTTGTAGCCATAAATTTAAAAAAAAAATCCAATTTAATAATACTGACGCAGTTTGATCGCAGTTCGATTCACGTGATATAAATTTTTAAATAAATCTGCTCTCAATATTCATCCCATATCAATTTCGTTTATGCGAAAAGTAATTCCAGTTGTAGCCCATAAATTTATAAAAAAATCCAATTTAATAATACTTGATCACAGTTTGATCTCAGTTCGATTCACGTAATATAAATTTTTAAATAAATCTGCTCTCAATATTCATCCCATATCAATTTCGTTTATGCGAAAAGTAATTCCAGTTGTTGCCATAAATTTAAAAAAAATCCAATTTAATAATACTGACGCAGTTTGATCACAGTTCGATTCACATAATATAAATTTTTAAATAAATCTGCTCTCAATATTCATCCCACATCAATTTCGTTTATGCGAAAAGTAATTCCAGTTGTAGCCATAAATTTATAAAAAAATCCAATTTAATAATACTTGATCACAGTTTGATCTCAGATCGATTCACATAATATAAATTTTTAAATAAATCTGCTCTCAATATTCATCCCATATCAATTTCGTTAATGCGAACAGTTATTTCAGTTGTAGCCATAAATAAAATCCAATTTAATAATACTGTTGCAGTTTGATCTCAGATCGATTCACATAATATAAATTTTTAAATAAATCTGCTCTCAATATTCATCCCATATCAATTTCGTTTATGCGAAAAGTGATTCCAGTTGTAGCCCATAAATTTAAAAAAAAAATCCAATTTAATAATACTCTTTCCCATTGGTAAGGAAACCGATCAATTGCCATTTGTTTCACCTGCAGGTTGTCAAAGTAACTACTTTTCAATTGAATTCTTTTCTTTCGATACTATTTTTATCTTCCTAAATTTCTATTTTCTTGCCTCATTAGGCTAATGGCAATTTTTTTTCTCCCGAAATTGTTCACAGTAAAGTTATTTTTATTTTCTACAAATTCAGCCTGTATGGGCCATTACCCACCGCCGGGTTTACCCCCACCCCCCCCCCCCTCGGGGTGACACTTATTCTTCATTTATTGAAAAATTAAAAATTTCGCTTTAAACAAAAATTAACTACTAATTGAAATTTAAAAAAGCGGAAATGAAATAATAATAATAATAATAATAATAAATAATCAATGGATTATAACTAATTGTTATCCAATAAATATTTTAATAATAATTATAACTAAAAATTTACTTTATCATAAATATTTACTACAACCACAAAAATTAAATAACTAAAGGTTAAATTTAAAAATTAAATATTAATAATGTAGAGCGCCGCAAACAATATAATTAATAATAATCATATGCAAAAATGCTTTTAATGTTAAAAATAGAAAATAATAATATTACAATATTTCTGCTAATCAATTAAATTATATATATTAAACAATTAACTAACTAAAATAACCAAATAATATTTAAGATATTAAAAAAAAATATACAAAAAAATCTCTGCAAAATTTGTGGGAACCAAAAAAAAACTTTGCGTTTTCATTTTTTTTCCTAATTTTTTTATTAATTATTATATTCATTGCAGTCAAGTTGATCGCATACGAATGCCGCTTCGAAACAGTACCACTAATTTGTAGATGCCATGGCCATCCAGAGAATTTTTGTAAAATCTAATAAAATCACAATGGCACTGTGTAGCCAACATTTCCAAGTAATTTTCTCATAATGATAGGCTCAATCGCATTAATTGTATTCGGTAGCGTTGACCAGTGATCATTGCATTCCGTTGTACCACCTCATATTACACACCAAGCAGTAAGTTACTGTACCCAAATCCAAGGATTTTTTACACTTTGTATTATCGCAATGTACCAATACAATGCGTTACGGTCTTACATTTCAACTGTTTGTTGACTTCGGTAATGGTAAATGTTCATGTTTTATTGTCAAGAGAAAAAATTTTACGTGAAAAGTTGTTTGGAAAAGTGGCCGCACGGTAACAATTCAACAAAAACTCAATCATAAACAAATTTGTCAGCGCGCGCGATCGTTTAATCGTTTTTAAATAGAATAAAATTGATTTTCTAAACTATGGATGAGACTTGGATCTGCCACCGTATGATCCTAAATTGAAACAAGAACATTTACAGTTTGGACTAAACCTGGATATTCGGCTCCTCCAGCAAACTAATCATGATGAACGAACGACAAGGAAGGTGTTTGGCATGCAAAAGGAATTCTCTTGATCGCTTTACCTGCTTCAGCCGAAAGGTAAAACAATGAACTCAGAATGTTATTGTAACCTTTTGGATCAATTGGACGCAACAAAAATCGTTAGGAAAAAACCCGGTTTGCAACACAAAAAAATCATTTTTCATAAAAACAAAATTCACAAAAATGTTTTGACCATGACCAAATTCAAGTATTTACAGTACGAATTGCTTGAGCATCCATCACCGTATTCACCAGATTTGGTTCCCAGCTACTAGCCGTTCAGAAATTTTAAACAATTGCCGCGAGAAAAGTATTTTTCGTTCGTTGAATGAAAAGATCATAGCAGCCGCAGACGGGTATTTTGCATAGTTTCCGGAATCGTTTCATCAGCGACTGGATAAAATTATTGCACAAACACTGGAGTAAATGTTTTATGAATTGTCAAGAGATTATATTGAATAAAAAAAAATAAGAATACCTCGATAGCCAAAAAATCAAACAATCTTTCATTTCTAGACTAGAAACTATGCACACAACTCACGCATAATTTTTCAATCAACTGCACGCATTATTTTTCAATCAACTGCACGCATTATTTTTCAATCAACTGCAACAAATTTAATGATTACGAAAATAAGATGGAATTCGAATAATTGAAATCAACCGAAGACTTCGAATCATTTATTAAATTGCATTTTATTTGGCAGCCATGTGGATGAATGGATATCGGCCACAGATTTCATCGATACCATAACTTTAAATTGAAGGAAGTTTCAGGTTACAAATATCCATCAAATTAACTTACATTTTATTTCAGGAAAATATGATAAAATTTAGTTGACAATTATCAGCATTTTGTAACAGCATCGTGTGTGTGTGGGAGTGTGTGTGGAGTTTGATAACTTCTGCATCAAGAAATTAATTTAACATGCAGAAACATTCACTGAACAGCGGCTGAAGTCGTTAAGGTCGGGTAAGTGAAAACAAACGTTGCAAAAGTTATAATTATAATTTTTATTATTTCATTATAGGAACGATGATTTTAAACACATTACAAACAAATTTTCCAGAGATTTTAAAAATACCAAAATTCATCAGGTTCCACAGGAAATTGATCAAGAAAACTGACCTGACATGTCGATTTCTAAGAATTTCTTTACCAATTGTTTTTATACTCGTAGAATTCTACATCCGAATTTTCATGAAATTTGATTGAGAAATAGTCAAATTTCACAGTTTCCAAGACATCGATATTAAATTGGTTGTAGAATATAATTAACCTAGAAATCGATAGGTTAGATTTCTAAAACTTTTCTTATAAACTGTTTACTGTGATAATCCTACAATATTTACCGACATTCAAAATTTAATCATAATCAGTTAAGAAGTGACCCAGTTATAAAGACGATTCCGGTGTAAGCAACTCCCTTGCAATTTATTACATGTGAATCGCATCTTTATTTTTATTTATTTTTCTGCGTGCCACTAATACCAATAAAACTATTGATTCTGTTTTAAAACGATTAGTGGCTGGCGACCAAATGGGTAGAAATTTTATCACCCCAAAAAAATTCTACCAAGTTCTCATTATACCTCCACGTGGTGGTCGCCGGTAACCGTATTTATTAATAATTTAATTTTTAATAAATACGGGCTAAATAATGAGTGCGTTTTTAGGTTTTTTGTGTCTTTAGTTGAGTCACAAATCCAATCGCCCCTTTTAACCAATTGAACATTCAAAATATTTTGAATGTTTCAATATTGGTGTCCCATTTTAGGTTTTTAAATTACGCTTATTTGTAACACTTTTATTTCATTATATTTTTCTTTCCGATTTCTTCCTAAAACCACAAATCCACAATATGCAAATATATTCCGGCAACATATTCATATTTTAAGCGGAGGCCATATGATCAGTTACCAATTTCCCATTGAATGGTGAAATTCAATTTATGACAAATGAAATTACCGAATAATTCTTTTGGTCTACTTGAGCATAAGGTTACGAAGATTGTGTAGAAGTAAGACTTGTGCATCAAACAAGCCAAACCGAACTGTGTGTAACATTGTGTATTACAATTGATTTATGAAACCGGAAAATCATACCGACTCCGTTTCAATTAAATTAAAATTTCAATTTATAAGATTTTATCCATAAAATAACATTTTAACATGTCCATTTGGTTTTTAACGATTGGTCTCAAATAGTGGTGTTGTTGTGATGGTGGTTGTTGGTGGTATATAATTTTAAATACTTCATTTGCTTGTGGCATATTATTATTTATTATTTTTTGCTTCTTTCTAATTGGTTTTTGGTTTTAGTATTTTTATTATTATATTATTATTTTTTGAATAATATTTTCAGAAATTATATAAAAAAAAAACCAACCCCGCATCCGGTTAGATTAGTTGTGCCCGCCAGTACCAAATTTTCAAATTTTATATTAATTCAAGAATTTTGCCGAATGGTCTTCAAAATTTTGAAAAAGTATGATTTTTGCTTTAATTTATTATAATTAATTTGAAAAATTATTAAATTTTACAATGGAAAAAATTTTATTTAAATTTTGCTTTCTTCACAATCAATAGTTTAAAATGCATGCGCAATGATACTTGCCGTTACGTAATAATAATAAAATATCCCACACAGATAATATAAATAACAAAACCTATTCGTAAATAAATCAGAAAATGATTGTCCAGTGATTGGCACAACACAGAGTGATGACAGAGCGATATAATGGAGTAAAATAAAACATATGCAAATGTACATGTAACACCATGCGTTCAATACAAAGAAAAAAAAACCGTTACGGTTGTGTATAGTAAAGTATAACAGAGTAGTAACCGTCGTCATCGTCACACGTTATTCCGCACAACCCTTTAAATTGATATTTGCGCGATTCAAACCCAAATAATTTTTTATATTATACAATATTATGTGCTTTTAACTAGTGAGTGACAGTGCAGTGTGACTAAATAAAAATAAATAAGTTCTATAAAGTGAACGTTACGTTATTTCTTATTTGAATTTAAAGTTTTTTCAAAAAATCTTTAGTAATGCTTAAATAATTTTGAAAAGTTTAGCGAATTTTGTGTGAGTGATGTGTACTGTTCGTAGTGTAAAATATAAAATTTAAAGTAAGTAAGTAAGTAAGTATGTGTGTGTGTGTGTGTGTGCATTATGTCTCTATTTTGATTAATCGGTACATTATTAATAGCTCATCTGTGGGCTATCAATAAAAAGGGTTTTGTTGTATAAATTATGTGACGATGGCACTATCGCAAACAAAAAGTTTGCACATAAAGATTAATGAAAAATATTTGTTATGAAATATCTGTATGGGGTTTGAGGTTTCCATGAAGTTAGAAACATTGCGTAGAATAATAATTTATTAAAATTTTATAAAAAATTGGATGGTTTAAAAAGTTTCGGCCACATCTTTATTGGTTTAACAATTTATCAGATTGAAGCAAATAATTGATATAAATCAACAGCAATTGATCAATAGAAATATGCTCCATAGCATGAAAATGTAATACCATAAAATTCTACCAACAGAAATTTCATCAGTTACCATAATTGCCAGCTGTCACCATAGAAAAATGGTAAAAAATCAACGATCTCAATGGTATTTGGATTCAGGGTTCATTTAAGTAATAGAAAATTGTCAATAAATGTAAAAAGCGGTTGCCGCAACTTTTTAAAACGTCGCCATCTATTTGTAATATAATATTCTGTTTCTTTCTATTTTCTATCTTTCACACTGTCTGTCTATCTTCTGCTATATATCTATGTCTATTCCTCTTCTCTCTCTCTGTCTCTCGCTCTCTCTTTTTTATTTCTTACTTTCTATGTTTAAATTTTTCTATGATATTTTACGAGTGTTAGTTTTTTTAAATATTGTTTGCGACAAGTGGTGCGAGTGACCGACTAAAGAACCTCATATAGATTTTAAACAATTTGAATTTAAAACAACAAATAATTATGTACATTTGAAGAATTCATGCTACAAGAATAATTAAATATGTTTCACTTTTATGTACAGGTTCACACACACACACAGCATTTTGGTACTTTCAACAAATTTATGCAAATAATATTATTGGCTGTAAGTAGTATTTCTTAATCAAAATTTAATTTATCGCTTTGCATGCCGTTTCTTAGTTTTTAAAATGTTTTATAATTTTTCAAAACCATTACCAACAGCACCACCACCACCTTTTAAATTTGAACGAACAATTGTTAAGCCATTCCATTCATAACGCTGAAAGTTTATGCTTTATATTTTTGACATTTTGTAGCAAATCACAAACTTTAAAATAATAAAGTAAAATCAATACAGAGGCACCAATTTAAAATCGGCCACAAGAAAATTGTTTGAAAACCATAAAAATGGAAGGGCCGCCAACCACCACCATTCGTGTATCGGATTCAAACACCGAACCCAAGCTGTACGATAGCTGACCAGTTGATAATAGATTAGTGTGAGATTATTTTTTGATTTCCAGCAAGTACCCGCTATCATTTTTTAGTGACTTCCATTAGTTTCAGTTATTATTTTTAATTATTTAATTTTATTAATTGGATTTTTGTTTTAGGTTTTTATATATCTTTGAATTTTGATTTTGGTTTCGATTTTTATTTATTGCAATAATCACACACTCAAAAATTGTCAATTTGGCCAGGTGTGCAAATTTTAAATCAGACGTAAGAAAATTGATTGGGAAACGTAAAACTGTAAGTCGACCAATCAATTTTCTTATGTCTGGTTCAAAAACCAAACCATAGCTGACAACAGATAATTTTCCTATCCATCAAACACCCGCTATCATTTTTAGTGACTTCCATTAGTTTCAGTTATTATTTTTAATTATTTAATTTTATTAATTTGATTTTTGTTTTAGGTTTTTGTATATTTTTGAATTTTGATTTTGGTTTCGATTTTTATTTATTGCAATAATCACACACTCAAAAATTGTCAATTTGGCCAGGTGTGCAAATTTTAAATCAGACGTAAGAAAATTGATTCGGAAACGTAAAACTGTAAGTCGACCAATCAATTTTCTTATGTCTGGTTCAAAAACCAAACCATAGCTGACAACAGATTATTTTTCCTATCCATCAAACACCCGCTATCATTTTTAGTGACTTCCATTAGTTTCAGTTATTATTTTTAATTATTTAATTTTATTAATTGGATTTTTGTTTTAGGTTTTTATATATCTTTGAATTTTGATTTTGGTTTCGATTTTTATTTATTGCAATAATCACACACTCAAAAATTGTCAATTTGGCCAGGTGTGCAAATTTTAAATCAGACGTAAGAAAATTGATTCGGAAACGTAAAACTGTAAGTCGACCAATCAATTTTCTTATGTCTGGTTCAAAAACCAAACCATAGCTGACAACAGATTATTTTTCCTATCCATCAAACACCCGCTATCATTTTTAGTGACTTCCATTAGTTTCAGTTATTATTTTTAATTATTTAATTTTATTAATTTGATTTTTGTTTTAGGTTTTTGTATATTTTTGAATTTTGATTTTGGTTTCGATTTTTATTTATTGCAATAATCACACACTCAAAAATTGTCAATTTGGCCAGGTGTGCAAATTTTAAATCAGCCGTAAGAAAATTGATTCGGAAACGTAAAACTGTAAGTCGACCAATCAATTTTCTTATGTCTGGTTCAAAAACCAAACCATAGCTGACAACAGATTATTTTTCCTATCCATCAAACACCCGCTATCATTTTTAGTGACTTCCATTAGTTTCAGTTATTATTTTTAATTATTTAATTTTATTAATTTGATTTTTGTTTTAGGTTTTTGTATATTTTTGAATTTTGATTTTGGTTTCGATTTTTATTTATTGCAATAATCACACACTCAACAATTGTCAATTTGGCCAGGTGTGCAAATTTTAAATCAGACGTAAGAAAATTGATTGGGAAACATAAAACTGTAAGTAACTCAATCATTTTTCTTACGTCTGGTTCAAAAACCAAACCATAGCTGACAACAGATTATTTTTCCTATCCATCAAACACCTGCTATCATTTTTAGTGACTTCCATTAGTTTCAGTTATTATATTTAATTATTTAATTTTATTAATTTGATTTTTGTTTTAGGTTTTTGTATATTTTTGAATTTTGATTTTGGTTTCGATTTTTATTTATTGCAATAATCACACACTCAAAAATTGTCAATTTGGCCAGGTGTGCAAATTTTAAATCAGACGTAAGAAAATTGATTCGGAAACGTAAAACTGTAAGTCGACCAATCAATTTTCTTATGTCTGGTTCAAAAACCAAACCATAGCTGACAACAGATTATTTTTCCTATCCATCAAACACCCGCTATCATTTTTAGTGACTTCCATTAGTTTCAGTTATTATTTTTAATTATTTAATTTTATTAATTTGATTTTTGTTTTAGGTTTTTGTATATTTTTAAATTTTGATTTTGGTTTCGATTTTTATTTATTGCAATAATCACACACTCAACAATTGTCAATTTGGCCAGGTGTGCAAATTTTAAATCAGACGTGAGAAAATTGATTGGGAAACATAAAACTGTAAGTTACTCAATCATTTTTCTTACGTCTGGTTCAAAAACCAAACCATAGCTGACAACAGATTATTTTTCCTATCCATCAAACACCCGCTATCATTATTAGTGACTTCCATTAGTTTCAGTTATTATTTTTAATTATTTAATTTTATTAATTTGATTTTTGTTTTAGGTTTTTGTATATTTTTGAATTTTGATTTTGGTTTCGATTTTTATTTATTGCAATAATCACACACTCAACAATTGTCAATTTGGCCAGGTGTGCAAATTTTAAATCAGACGTAAGAAAATTGATTGGGAAACATAAAACTGTAAGTAACTCAATCATTTTTCTTACGTCTGGTTCAAAAACCAAACCATAGCTGACAACAGATTATTTTTCCTATCCATCAAACACCCGCTATCATTTTTAGTGACTTCCATTAGTTTCAGTTATTATTTTTAATTATTTAATTTTATTAATTTGATTTTTGTTTTAGGTTTTTGTATATTTTTGAATTTTGATTTTGGTTTCGATTTTTATTTATTGCAATAATCACACACTCAACAATTGTCAATTTGGCCAGGTGTGCAAATTTTAAATCAGACGTGAGAAAATTGATTGGGAAACATAAAACTGTAAGTTACTCAATCATTTTTCTTACGTCTGGTTCAAAAACCAAACCATAGCTGACAACAGATTATTTTTCCTATCCATCAAACACCCGCTATCATTATTAGTGACTTCCATTAGTTTCAGTTATTATTTTTAATTATTTAATTTTATTAATTTGATTTTTGTTTTAGGTTTTTGTATATTTTTGAATTTTGATTTTGGTTTCGATTTTTATTTATTGCAATAATCACACACTCAAAAATTGTCAATTTGGCCAGGTGTGCAAATTTTAAATCAGACGTAAGAAAATTGATTGGGAAACATAAAACTGTAAGTAACTCAATCATTTTTCTTACGTCTGGTTCAAAAACCAAACCATAGCTGACAACAGATTATTTTTCCTATCCATCAAACACCCGCTATCATTTTTAGTGATTTCCATTAGTTTCAGTTATTATTTTTAATTATTTAATTTTATTAATTTGATTTTTGTTTTAGGTTTTTGTATATTTTTGAATTTTGATTTTGGTTTCGATTTTTATTTATTGCAATAATCACACACTCAAAAATTGTCAATTTGGCCAGGTGTGCAAATTTTAAATCAGACGTGAGAAAATTGATTGGGAAACATAAAACTGTAAGTTACTCAATCATTTTTCTTACGTCTGGTTCAAAAACCAAACCATAGCTGACAACAGATTATTTTTCCTATCCATCAAACACCCGCTATCATTATTAGTTTCAGTTATTCTATTTAATTATTTAATTTTATTAATTTGATTTTTGTTTTAGGTTTTTGTATATTTTTGAATTTTGATTTTGGTTTCGATTTTTATTTATTGCAATAATCACACACTCAAAAATTGTCAATTTGGCCAGGTGTGCAAATTTTAAATCAGACGTGAGAAAATTGATTGGGAAACATAAAACTGTAAGTTATTCAATCATTTTTCTTACGTCTGGTTCAAAAACCAAACCATAGCTGACAACAGATTATTTTTCCTATCCATCAAACACCCGCTATCATTTTTAGTGATTTCCATTAGTTTCAGTTATTATTTTTAATTATTTAATTTTATTAATTTGATTTTTGTTTTAGGTTTTTGTATATTTTTGAATTTTGATTTTGGTTTCGATTTTTATTTATTGCAATAATCACACACTCAAAAATTGTCAATTTGGCCAGGTGTGCAAATTTTAAATCAGACGTGAGAAAATTGATTGGGAAACATAAAACTGTAAGTTACTCAATCATTTTTCTTACGTCTGGTTCAAAAACCAAACCATAGCTGACAACAGATTATTTTTCCTATCCATCAAACACCCGCTATCATTATTAGTGACTTCCATTAGTTTCAGTTATTATTTTTAATTATTTAATTTTATTAATTTGATTTTTGTTTTAGGTTTTTGTATATTTTTGAATTTTGATTTTGGTTTCGATTTTTATTTATTGCAATAATCACACACTCAAAAATTGTCAATTTGGCCAGGTGTGCAAATTTTAAATCAGACGTAAGAAAATTGATTGGGAAACGTAAAACTGTAAGTCGACCAATCAATTTTCTTATGTCTGGTTCAAAAACCAAACCATAGCTGACAACGGATTAGTGTGAGATTATTTTTCCTTTCCAGCAAACCAGCGCTATCATTTTTTAGTGCCTTCCATTAGTTCCAATTATTATTTTTAATTATGTAATTTTATTAATTTGATTTTTGTTTTAGGTTTTTGTATATATTTGAATTTTGATTTTGGTTTCGATTTTTATTTATTGCAATAATCACACACTCAAAAATTGTCAATTTGGCCAGGTGTGCAAATTTTAAATCAGACGTAAGAAAATTGATTGGGAAACATAAAACTGTAAGTTATTCAATCATTTTTCTTACGTCTGGTTCAAAAACCAAACCATAGCTGACAACAGATTATTTTTCCTATCCATCAAACACCCGCTATCATTATTAGTGACTTCCATTAGTTTCAGTTATTATTTTTAATTATTTAATTTTATTAATTTGATTTTTGTTTTAGGTTTTTGTATATTTTTGAATTTTGATTTTGGTTTCGATTTTTATTTATTGCAATAATCACACACTCAAAAATTGTCAATTTGGCCAGGTGTGCAAATTTTAAATCAGACGTGAGAAAATTGATTGGGAAACATAAAACTGTAAGTTATTCAATCATTTTTCTTACGTCTGGTTCAAAAACCAAACCATAGCTGACAACAGATTATTTTTCCTATCCATCAAACACCCGCTATCATTTTTAGTGATTTCCATTAGTTTCAGTTATTATTTTTAATTATTTAATTTTATTAATTTGATTTTTGTTTTAGGTTTTTGTATATTTTTGAATTTTGATTTTGGTTTCGATTTTTATTTATTGCAATAATCACACACTCAAAAATTGTCAATTTGGCCAGGTGTGCAAATTTTAAATCAGACGTGAGAAAATTGATTGGGAAACATAAAACTGTAAGTTATTCAATCATTTTTCTTACGTCTGGTTCAAAAACCAAACCATAGCTGACAACAGATTATTTTTCCTATCCATCAAACACCCGCTATCATTATTAGTGACTTCCATTAGTTTCAGTTATTATTTTTAATTATTTAATTTTATTAATTTGATTTTTGTTTTAGGTTTTTGTATATTTTTGAATTTTGATTTTGGTTTCGATTTTTATTTATTGCAATAATCACACACTCAAAAATTGTCAATTTGGCCAGGTGTGCAAATTTTAAATCAGACGTGAGAAAATTGATTGGGAAACATAAAACTGTAAGTTACTCAATCATTTTTCTTACGTCTGGTTCAAAAACCAAACCATAGCTGACAACAGATTATTTTTCCTATCCATCAAACACCCGCTATCATTTTTAGTGATTTCCATTAGTTTCAGTTATTATTTTTAATTATTTAATTTTATTAATTTGATTTTTGTTTTAGGTTTTTGTATATATTTGAATTTTGATTTTGGTTTCGATTTTTATTTATTGCAATAATCACACACTCAAAAATTGTCAATTTGGCCAGGTGTGCAAATTTTAAATCAGACGTAAGAAAATTGATTGGGAAACGTAAAACTGTAAGTCGACCAATCAATTTTCTTATGTCTGGTTCAAAAACCAAACCATAGCTGACAACGGATTAGTGTGAGATTATTTTTCCTTTCCAGCAAACCAGCGCTATCATTTTTTAGTGCCTTCCATTAGTTCCAATTATTATTTTTAATTATGTAATTTTATTAATTTGATTTTTGTTTTAGGTTTTTGTATATATTTGAATTTTGATTTTGGTTTCTATTTTTATTTATTGCAATAATCACACACTCAAAAATTGTCAATTTGGCCAGGTGTGCAAATTTTAAATCAGACGTGAGAAAATTGATTGGGAAACATAAAACTGTAAGTTATTCAATCATTTTTCTTACGTCTGGTTCAAAAACCAAACCATAGCTGACAACAGATTATTTTTCCTATCCATCAAACACCCGCTATCATTATTAGTGACTTCCATTAGTTTCAGTTATTATTTTTAATTATTTAATTTTATTAATTTGATTTTTGTTTTAGGTTTTTGTATATTTTTGAATTTTGATTTTGGTTTCGATTTTTATTTATTGCAATAATCACACACTCAAAAATTGTCAATTTGGCCAGGTGTGCAAATTTTAAATCAGACGTGAGAAAATTGATTGGGAAACATAAAACTGTAAGTTACTCAATCATTTTTCTTACGTCTGGTTCAAAAACCAAACCATAGCTGACAACAGATTATTTTTCCTATCCATCAAACACCCGCTATCATTTTTAGTGATTTCCATTAGTTTCAGTTATTATTTTTAATTATTTAATTTTATTAATTTGATTTTTGTTTTAGGTTTTTGTATATATTTGAATTTTGATTTTGGTTTCGATTTTTATTTATTGCAATAATCACACACTCAAAAATTGTCAATTTGGCCAGGTGTGCAAATTTTAAATCAGACGTGAGAAAATTGATTGGGAAACATAAAACTGTAAGTTATTCAATCATTTTTCTTACGTCTGGTTCAAAAACCAAACCATAGCTGACAACAGATTATTTTTCCTATCCATCAAACACCCGCTATCATTATTAGTGACTTCCATTAGTTTCAGTTATTATTTTTAATTATTTAATTTTATTAATTTGATTTTTGTTTTAGGTTTTTGTATATTTTTGAATTTTGATTTTGGTTTCGATTTTTATTTATTGCAATAATCACACACTCAAAAATTGTCAATTTGGCCAGGTGTGCAAATTTTAAATCAGACGTAAGAAAATTGATTGGGAAACGTAAAACTGTAAGTCGACCAATCAATTTTCTTATGTCTGGTTCAAAAACCAAACCATAGCTGACAACGGATTAGTGTGAGATTATTTTTCCTTTCCAGCAAACCAGCGCTATCATTTTTTAGTGCCTTCCATTAGTTCCAATTATTATTTTTAATTATGTAATTTTATTAATTTGATTTTTGTTTTAGGTTTTTGTATATATTTGAATTTTGATTTTGGTTTCGATTTTTATTTATTGCAATAATCACACACTCAAAAATTGTCAATTTGGCCAGGTGTGCAAATTTTAAATCAGACGTGAGAAAATTGATTGGGAAACATAAAACTGTAAGTTATTCAATCATTTTTCTTACGTCTGGTTCAAAAACCAAACCATAGCTGACAACAGATTATTTTTCCTATCCATCAAACACCCGCTATCATTATTAGTGACTTCCATTAGTTTCAGTTATTATTTTTAATTATTTAATTTTATTAATTTGATTTTTGTTTTAGGTTTTTGTATATTTTTGAATTTTGATTTTGGTTTCGATTTTTATTTATTGCAATAATCACACACTCAAAAATTGTCAATTTGGCCAGGTGTGCAAATTTTAAATCAGACGTGAGAAAATTGATTGGGAAACATAAAACTGTAAGTTATTCAATCATTTTTCTTACGTCTGGTTCAAAAACCAAACCATAGCTGACAACAGATTATTTTTCCTATCCATCAAACACCCGCTATCATTTTTAGTGATTTCCATTAGTTTCAGTTATTATTTTTAATTATTTAATTTTATTAATTTGATTTTTGTTTTAGGTTTTTGTATATTTTTGAATTTTGATTTTGGTTTCGATTTTTATTTATTGCAATAATCACACACTCAAAAATTGTCAATTTGGCCAGGTGTGCAAATTTTAAATCAGACGTGAGAAAATTGATTGGGAAACATAAAACTGTAAGTTACTCAATCATTTTTCTTACGTCTGGTTCAAAAACCAAACCATAGCTGACAACAGATTATTTTTCCTATCCATCAAACACCCGCTATCATTATTAGTGACTTCCATTAGTTTCAGTTATTATTTTTAATTATTTAATTTTATTAATTTGATTTTTGTTTTAGGTTTTTGTATATTTTTGAATTTTGATTTTGGTTTCGATTTTTATTTATTGCAATAATCACACACTCAAAAATTGTCAATTTGGCCAGGTGTGCAAATTTTAAATCAGACGTAAGAAAATTGATTGGGAAACGTAAAACTGTAAGTCGACCAATCAATTTTCTTATGTCTGGTTCAAAAACCAAACCATAGCTGACAACGGATTAGTGTGAGATTATTTTTCCTTTCCAGCAAACCAGCGCTATCATTTTTTAGTGCCTTCCATTAGTTCCAATTATTATTTTTAATTATGTAATTTTATTAATTTGATTTTTGTTTTAGGTTTTTGTATATATTTGAATTTTGATTTTGGTTTCGATTTTTATTTATTGCAATAATCACACACTCAAAAATTGTCAATTTGGCCAGGTGTGCAAATTTTAAATCAGACGTAAGAAAATTGATTGGGAAACATAAAACTGTAAGTTATTCAATCATTTTTCTTACGTCTGGTTCAAAAACCAAACCATAGCTGACAACAGATTATTTTTCCTATCCATCAAACACCCGCTATCATTATTAGTGACTTCCATTAGTTTCAGTTATTATTTTTAATTATTTAATTTTATTAATTTGATTTTTGTTTTAGGTTTTTGTATATTTTTGAATTTTGATTTTGGTTTCGATTTTTATTTATTGCAATAATCACACACTCAAAAATTGTCAATTTGGCCAGGTGTGCAAATTTTAAATCAGACGTGAGAAAATTGATTGGGAAACATAAAACTGTAAGTTATTCAATCATTTTTCTTACGTCTGGTTCAAAAACCAAACCATAGCTGACAACAGATTATTTTTCCTATCCATCAAACACCCGCTATCATTTTTAGTGATTTCCATTAGTTTCAGTTATTATTTTTAATTATTTAATTTTATTAATTTGATTTTTGTTTTAGGTTTTTGTATATTTTTGAATTTTGATTTTGGTTTCGATTTTTATTTATTGCAATAATCACACACTCAAAAATTGTCAATTTGGCCAGGTGTGCAAATTTTAAATCAGACGTGAGAAAATTGATTGGGAAACATAAAACTGTAAGTTATTCAATCATTTTTCTTACGTCTGGTTCAAAAACCAAACCATAGCTGACAACAGATTATTTTTCCTATCCATCAAACACCCGCTATCATTATTAGTGACTTCCATTAGTTTCAGTTATTATTTTTAATTATTTAATTTTATTAATTTGATTTTTGTTTTAGGTTTTTGTATATTTTTGAATTTTGATTTTGGTTTCGATTTTTATTTATTGCAATAATCACACACTCAAAAATTGTCAATTTGGCCAGGTGTGCAAATTTTAAATCAGACGTGAGAAAATTGATTGGGAAACATAAAACTGTAAGTTACTCAATCATTTTTCTTACGTCTGGTTCAAAAACCAAACCATAGCTGACAACAGATTATTTTTCCTATCCATCAAACACCCGCTATCATTTTTAGTGATTTCCATTAGTTTCAGTTATTATTTTTAATTATTTAATTTTATTAATTTGATTTTTGTTTTAGGTTTTTGTATATATTTGAATTTTGATTTTGGTTTCGATTTTTATTTATTGCAATAATCACACACTCAAAAATTGTCAATTTGGCCAGGTGTGCAAATTTTAAATCAGACGTAAGAAAATTGATTGGGAAACGTAAAACTGTAAGTCGACCAATCAATTTTCTTATGTCTGGTTCAAAAACCAAACCATAGCTGACAACGGATTAGTGTGAGATTATTTTTCCTTTCCAGCAAACCAGCGCTATCATTTTTTAGTGCCTTCCATTAGTTCCAATTATTATTTTTAATTATGTAATTTTATTAATTTGATTTTTGTTTTAGGTTTTTGTATATATTTGAATTTTGATTTTGGTTTCTATTTTTATTTATTGCAATAATCACACACTCAAAAATTGTCAATTTGGCCAGGTGTGCAAATTTTAAATCAGACGTGAGAAAATTGATTGGGAAACATAAAACTGTAAGTTATTCAATCATTTTTCTTACGTCTGGTTCAAAAACCAAACCATAGCTGACAACAGATTATTTTTCCTATCCATCAAACACCCGCTATCATTATTAGTGACTTCCATTAGTTTCAGTTATTATTTTTAATTATTTAATTTTATTAATTTGATTTTTGTTTTAGGTTTTTGTATATTTTTGAATTTTGATTTTGGTTTCGATTTTTATTTATTGCAATAATCACACACTCAAAAATTGTCAATTTGGCCAGGTGTGCAAATTTTAAATCAGACGTGAGAAAATTGATTGGGAAACATAAAACTGTAAGTTACTCAATCATTTTTCTTACGTCTGGTTCAAAAACCAAACCATAGCTGACAACAGATTATTTTTCCTATCCATCAAACACCCGCTATCATTTTTAGTGATTTCCATTAGTTTCAGTTATTATTTTTAATTATTTAATTTTATTAATTTGATTTTTGTTTTAGGTTTTTGTATATATTTGAATTTTGATTTTGGTTTCGATTTTTATTTATTGCAATAATCACACACTCAAAAATTGTCAATTTGGCCAGGTGTGCAAATTTTAAATCAGACGTGAGAAAATTGATTGGGAAACATAAAACTGTAAGTTATTCAATCATTTTTCTTACGTCTGGTTCAAAAACCAAACCATAGCTGACAACAGATTATTTTTCCTATCCATCAAACACCCGCTATCATTATTAGTGACTTCCATTAGTTTCAGTTATTATTTTTAATTATTTAATTTTATTAATTTGATTTTTGTTTTAGGTTTTTGTATATTTTTGAATTTTGATTTTGGTTTCGATTTTTATTTATTGCAATAATCACACACTCAAAAATTGTCAATTTGGCCAGGTGTGCAAATTTTAAATCAGACGTAAGAAAATTGATTGGGAAACGTAAAACTGTAAGTCGACCAATCAATTTTCTTATGTCTGGTTCAAAAACCAAACCATAGCTGACAACGGATTAGTGTGAGATTATTTTTCCTTTCCAGCAAACCAGCGCTATCATTTTTTAGTGCCTTCCATTAGTTCCAATTATTATTTTTAATTATGTAATTTTATTAATTTGATTTTTGTTTTAGGTTTTTGTATATATTTGAATTTTGATTTTGGTTTCGATTTTTATTTATTGCAATAATCACACACTCAAAAATTGTCAATTTGGCCAGGTGTGCAAATTTTAAATCAGACGTGAGAAAATTGATTGGGAAACATAAAACTGTAAGTTATTCAATCATTTTTCTTACGTCTGGTTCAAAAACCAAACCATAGCTGACAACAGATTATTTTTCCTATCCATCAAACACCCGCTATCATTATTAGTGACTTCCATTAGTTTCAGTTATTATTTTTAATTATTTAATTTTATTAATTTGATTTTTGTTTTAGGTTTTTGTATATTTTTGAATTTTGATTTTGGTTTCGATTTTTATTTATTGCAATAATCACACACTCAAAAATTGTCAATTTGGCCAGGTGTGCAAATTTTAAATCAGACGTGAGAAAATTGATTGGGAAACATAAAACTGTAAGTTATTCAATCATTTTTCTTACGTCTGGTTCAAAAACCAAACCATAGCTGACAACAGATTATTTTTCCTATCCATCAAACACCCGCTATCATTTTTAGTGATTTCCATTAGTTTCAGTTATTATTTTTAATTATTTAATTTTATTAATTTGATTTTTGTTTTAGGTTTTTGTATATATTTGAATTTTGATTTTGGTTTCGATTTTTATTTATTGCAATAATCACACACTCAAAAATTGTCAATTTGGCCAGGTGTGCAAATTTTAAATCAGACGTGAGAAAATTGATTGGGAAACATAAAACTGTAAGTTATTCAATCATTTTTCTTACGTCTGGTTCAAAAACCAAACCATAGCTGACAACAGATTATTTTTCCTATCCATCAAACACCCGCTATCATTATTAGTGACTTCCATTAGTTTCAGTTATTATTTTTAATTATTTAATTTTATTAATTTGATTTTTGTTTTAGGTTTTTGTATATTTTTGAATTTTGATTTTGGTTTCGATTTTTATTTATTGCAATAATCACACACTCAAAAATTGTCAATTTGGCCAGGTGTGCAAATTTTAAATCAGACGTGAGAAAATTGATTGGGAAACATAAAACTGTAAGTTATTCAATCATTTTTCTTACGTCTGGTTCAAAAACCAAACCATAGCTGACAACAGATTATTTTTCCTATCCATCAAACACCCGCTATCATTATTAGTGACTTCCATTAGTTTCAGTTATTATTTTTAATTATTTAATTTTATTAATTTGATTTTTGTTTTAGGTTTTTGTATATTTTTGAATTTTGATTTTGGTTTCGATTTTTATTTATTGCAATAATCACACACTCAAAAATTGTCAATTTGGCCAGGTGTGCAAATTTTAAATCAGACGTGAGAAAATTGATTGGGAAACATAAAACTGTAAGTTACTCAATCATTTTTCTTACGTCTGGTTCAAAAACCAAACCATAGCTGACAACAGATTATTTTTCCTATCCATCAAACACCCGCTATCATTTTTAGTGATTTCCATTAGTTTCAGTTATTATTTTTAATTATTTAATTTTATTAATTTGATTTTTGTTTTAGGTTTTTGTATATATTTGAATTTTGATTTTGGTTTCGATTTTTATTTATTGCAATAATCACACACTCAAAAATTGTCAATTTGGCCAGGTGTGCAAATTTTAAATCAGACGTAAGAAAATTGATTGGGAAACGTAAAACTGTAAGTCGACCAATCAATTTTCTTATGTCTGGTTCAAAAACCAAACCATAGCTGACAACGGATTAGTGTGAGATTATTTTTCCTTTCCAGCAAACCAGCGCTATCATTTTTTAGTGCCTTCCATTAGTTCCAATTATTATTTTTAATTATGTAATTTTATTAATTTGATTTTTGTTTTAGGTTTTTGTATATTTTTGAATTTTGATTTTGGTTTCGATTTTTATTTATTGCAATAATCACACACTCAAAAATTGTCAATTTGGCCAGGTGTGCAAATTTTAAATCAGACGTGAGAAAATTGATTGGGAAACATAAAACTGTAAGTTATTCAATCATTTTTCTTACGTCTGGTTCAAAAACCAAACCATAGCTGACAACAGATTATTTTTCCTATCCATCAAACACCCGCTATCATTATTAGTGATTTCCATTAGTTTCAGTTATTATATTTAATTATTTAATTTTATTAATTTGATTTTTGTTTTAGGTTTTTGTATATTTTTGAATTTTGATTTTGGTTTCGATTTTTATTTATTGCAATAATCACACACTCAAAAATTGTCAATTTGGCCAGGTGTGCAAATTTTAAATCAGACGTAAGAAAATTGATTGGGAAACGTAAAACTGTAAGTCGACCAATCAATTTTCTTATGTCTGGTTCAAAAACCAAACCATAGCTGACAACGGATTAGTGTGAGATTATTTTTCCTTTTCAGCAAACCAGCTCTATCATTTTTTAGTGCCTTCCATTAGTTTCAGTTATTATTTTTAATTATTTAATTTTATTAATTTGATTTTTGTTTTAGGTTTTTGTATATTTTTGAATTTTGATTTTGGTTTCGATTTTTATTTATTGCAATAATCACACACTCAAAAATTGTCAATTTGGCCAGGTGTGCAAATTTTAAATCAGACGTGAGAAAATTGATTGGGAAACATAAAACTGTAAGTTATTCAATCATTTTTCTTACGTCTGGTTCAAAAACTAAACCATAGCTGACAACAGATTATTTTTCCTATCCATCAAACACCCGCTATCATTTTTAGTGACTTCCATTAGTTCCAATTATTATTTTTAATTATTTAATTTTATTAATTTGATTTTTGTTTTAGGTTTTTGTATATTTTTGAATTTTGAATTTGGTTTCGATTTTTATTTATTGCAATAATCACACACTCAAAAATTGTCAATTTGGCCAGGTGTAAAAATTTTAAATCAGACGTAAGAAAATTGATTGGGAAACGTAAAACTGTAAGTCGACCAATCATTTTTCTTATGTCTGGTTCAAAAACCAAACCATAGCTGACAACGGATTAGTGTGAGATTATTTTTCCTTTTCAGCAAACCAGCTCTATCATTTTTTAGTGCCTTCCATTAGTTTCAGTTATTATTTTTAATTATTTAATTTTATTAATTTGATTTTTGTTTTAGGTTTTTGTATATTTTTGAATTTTGATTTTTGTTTTGATTTTTATTTATTGCAATAATCACACACTCAAAAATTGTCATTTAGTCCAGGTGTGCAAATTTTAAATCAGACGTAAGAAAATTGATTGGGATACGTAAATCTATAAGTCAACCAATCACTTTTCTTATTTCTGGTTCAAAAATCAAACCATAGCTGACAACAGATTGGTGTGAGATTTATTTTCCTTTCCACACACCCAAAAATTGTCATTTATTCCAGCCACACAAATTTTAAATCAAACATGGGAATGTTGCTATGGTGACGTAAAAATGTTAGTTTCCAAGTCTCCATTCTTTTGTTTGATTTCAAAACCTAAACCTACCCGACAACAGATTAGTGTGAGATTATTCTTCCTTTCCAACAAAACCCGCACTATCATTTTTTAGTACCTTCCATTAGTTTCAGTTATTATTTTTAATTATTTGATTTTATTAATTTGATATTTTGTTTTAGATTTTTGTATATTTTTGAAATTTGATTTTGGTTTTAATTTTTATTTATTGCATGATTCACACACTCAAAAATTGTCAATTAGTTCAGGCCGCACACATTTTAAAACAGACGTATGAAAATTGATTGGGATACGTAAAACTGTAAGTATAACTAACCTTTTTTCTTATGTCTGATATAAAAACCAAAACCTTACTGACAATAATTTTTCATCACCGATAATTATGTGTGATAAAAATAGTCCTAAGAAACGATACGGTTAAAATAAATCAGTACACACATTGAAAATGAACTGAGATGGTAATAATCCATCAAGTAATTGTGGAATATTTGTGGGATTTACATCATCTTCAATTGTAATTTAACTTTAATTTGGATATAAAGGGTTTTTGTTAATTAAAAAATTAAGGATCAAATAATGTGTCAACATTCTTTTGTATACATTTACTGCTTCTGTACCATATTCAAATGGTAGTCCAATTGACCAGAATGGTCAAGTACATTGAAATAGATGTGGTGGTGGTGGTGGTTGTGGCAGAGTGGTGGCAGAGTGGTACGGTCAATTGTTAGGGACGTTTCATCATCAAAAATAATGTAAATATTTGCTACCAATTACGATTTTATCGATTTACAATTGGAACTATATTTTTATGCAACAAGCAGCCGATGCAAGTGCAACGATTTTGCCACCAGTTCCCGTCATATAATTTATAACTTTTTAAATTTTATTGTATTGTAAAGTAATAATTATTGTTGAATAAATGACTAATATTTATTATTTTTATTATTATTAGATTTAGAATAACAATGGCCTATGGCATTTAAACATTTTATTAATAATAATTTCATATTTTTTATAGGTAGACGACCGGTGTGAGATCGCCTTATGTTTTAAAGGCCATATATTCGTTCTAATTGATTGTTCTTAATTTGTATGAATTTCCCGGCGTTCCCAGTCCGTTATTCGATCGATATAAAACCATTTATTGGCTATGCGAATTTCAATTATTTGCCACCCAAGAAATCATAAAATTTAAATATTTTTCAAAATAATACCAAATATTTAAAATACAAAACCATTTCAATTTTTATAATTATTTATTTCTTTTTTCTTTTCTATTTATTTCATCCGCTTCGCTAACAACAGGATCGCCTGGACCATCATAAATCTGCTGGTAATTATTTAAAAAAATATATACGTATATGGGTGTGTGTGTGTGTGTGAGTAAGTTTGTGTTTAAGTTTAACTTGATTTGATATTTTTGAGAATATCTATAGTTATAATAATATACTGGGTGTCCTAATTTGCAACAGCAATACAAATACTCCTAGATTCTGTGGATCATTTTGAGTGAAAAGTTTCATGAGGGCAACTGTGACCGATTCAACTGCGGTACGCAGTAACACGAAAATAATCGAACTTTCAATCCAGCGCATTCATTGTCTCAATGATTAATTAACCGAATTTAAAGTTTTGATACTGATACTGCTTTTGGCATATCGAGTTACTTCGTTAAGATACTACAATTCAAACTTGTGGTTGCCAAATACTAATAGGAATGTTGTCTAATGGTCAAAACACATTTTTTTTTGCTATTTGAAACTTTGTTTCTAGTATAAGTCTGTTAATGTAAAAACCGAATTCATTTAGCTTTCATTTAAGCTATAACATATTACTTTTTGGGTATCAACTGGTTCCAGAGTTATTCACAAACAAACCGCATCGATAAAATTAATTTTCACTTTGCGCAAATATTTGTCTACGCTTAGATTTACTCAAAGCCAACGACGAGGACGTGTGGCACCCAGTAAATACACCTACTTGTGACCACTATTGCTAGTTATTATTTATTGGTATTTGAAAATTTTAAATAATGACATAAAGGTTTGGTCTTTGTTAAATTATTATATTGATTCGAGTGTCCGTAACACACTCTAATTGTTCCAAAAATTTAAAATATTATCTAAAAAGAAACCGGGTTACCGGTACGTACCTGGCAAACCTGGCATAGTACAGACGAAACATATATGTAGAATGGACTTCCCTGTTGCTACAATGAAATTTAAAGGCAGCTACTTTGATTTTGCACAGCATTAGGCATTTCTTTAGCAACTCACCATAAAAGCCCAATCTGAATGTGCATACTAAATTGCAATGAGAAATGCCCAAATTGACTATAATTTTGGTTGAGCTTGACCACAGCTTAGGCCTGAATATACACGCATAAGCATATAGTGTGTGAAACCAAAGAATGGAAGAGCGGCTGAGACCAACTTTACAATTGAATTTAAATCAAATATAAAATTAATTAATTAATTTTCTTTATATTTTTTATTTTTCTCATAAGATTTTCGTCTACAAATTTCTGCAAATCTGGAAGTTACAACAGCTGCTCGTCATTACAAAAACAAAACAAATAAGGATAATTGGTAGCAAAATATATTAAAAAAACGAAAACCAAAAAAATTAATAAAAATATTGTTAACAAAATTTGGAATTGAAGAAATCAAAATTAAAATATCATTAAATTAATCATATTAAAGTTGGACAAAACTGTCGGGTGTTTTATACACCAAAACGGATCCCGTCACACCTTATAATAAGTTTACGGCTACTAAACTTATTATATTAGTGACCTGACCTAATATGTTTCAAAATTACACATGCGCGCGCGTATGTTATTCCTTTTTTTACCGGGTTTTTCTATTTCACAATTCTTTTTTATTTGATTTAAATTTTAAGAGACCTTTTTCAAAATTATTCTCCCGAATTCAATAAATTCTAATGAAAAAATTGCTGATAAAAATTTCACAAAATAACTGTTTTATTTTCCGTTAAAAATTCAGTGTAACAAATAAATTGGACCCAAAAATGTGTTCTTTGAGAAATGACATTTAATTTACAAAATTGTTTGTGTCATTTAAAAATTTATGGTTAAAACAGTTATTTTTATATTAAAAACAAAGAAACAAACAAAAGGTCTCCTCTAAATAAGCCCATGCTTTCTCTTGGGGGTTATTGTTGGCTTACCTACCAAGCACGTCCTCAGGTGGCGGATAGAGGATATTCCACTTTATTCTGATTTTTACACATAGTAAAAATAAAATAGTGGTAAATTTGGAAATAAGTTTGAATTATCATTTCAATCAAACGAATACCAAATCGTGGACCAAAGCCAAAAAAACAAACAAAAACAGATTAATACATTTTATGAACGTTTTCAAACACATACTTTAATTTGTTATTTACATATATATTTTTCAGTCCGTATAACAAACGTCGGTACATGATTGATTTCGCCCATCTATACTTTCGCAGAGAGGCTATGTAGAGTCTTTAAAAATTGTGTTGGTAACCCACACACAGCACTTATTATAAATGGAGTGGTGTGTTCATTGACACCACACATAAATGTCCTGAAATTATCAATCATTTTATTGTTACCATTTGTGATTGCTCCACATGACTTCGAATCATTTGATTTCAAATCTTTGATTTTTGAAATTATTTCAAAATGATTTCATTAAAAGTCATTTTTATAATTCAATTTAAAAGAAATACCAATTCTAGCGGTATCCATATCTCTTTGGATACCACAATCAACAATGGCATGGAATCATATAAGACAATTGTCTAATCGCCATACATGTTTCC